>VCII01000047.1:0-1200000 GCA_006030095.1 Triplophysa siluroides | reverse complement strand
GATGAATTATTAAAAAGGCCTGTTTTGGTTTGAGTACGTCAGGCTCATCCGCCCGTCATTACTTACCGAGTTCACCGCACACGTGTTGCGTTCATCAAACCTGTTTCACTTCAGTGCTATTTTGACTGGCGCGCTGTTAGAAAAACAACCGTGTTCGTTTTTTCACGATCATTATTCCTGACCTTTATAAAGAAATATAAAGAAGTGAGATGTTGTCACCCAATTGTCAAAACATATAATTACACCAGCGGGAGGGTTTCCACTACTGCGAACCTGAAATGTTGTCTTTTTATACTTTATATCTAACATGCCAGGAATCAATAGAAAAAGTGAATTAGACTCACTTAAGCCAAAACAGAATAATGCTCAGACTTGCAATTTAAAATAAACTTGACCCTCGACTGGATGAAGTCCAACCACAAAACTGATATTGAAAATATCATTTTTCCACAGTGACCTTCCAGTCCTGTGACTTCATGAAACAGCATTCAGTTTAATGTTCTTCATTTAAGGATATTAAAATGACTTCAGTGTCCTAAGTGATATTCTTAAACTAATGGTTATGTGCACACTTTATTTGTGCTACCGTGTTTAATGTTTATTGTATTCGTAGGGTAATATTCTTTAAGATTTTTTTATTGCTATGCATAACTACTGGAGCATCAAGATTCCAAACTAAAGTCCATTTTTATGTATTATTAGGGGTAATTTCATGTTTTTGCATCATATGCTGAGGAATGTCTGAGTGATGTTAGTGAAATATGCAGTATGACGTTGGGAATATGCGAACGTATGGTTTAGTTATACTGTGCTTTGGTGTAGTCAGAACGTTAATCATGCTTATAATGTTTCTGGAAGTATGGTTTGGAGTGGTTTCAGAATTTTATAAAAAATGTAAATTAGATATTTAGATGTTGTGAAGAAAAATGTGTAAAAGTGAAAGCCACACTTGGGTTGCTCTTTTACAGCTCAGGTGATTTGATGTTGTTCTCAGTTGTTTAATTTAAAGTCCCAGTGAAATTAAAAATCACAATGCCTACTTTTTATGGAATAATGCATCGTTTATTGTGAGTAGTTTATCAATGTGGGTCATTATCTTTTTAAAATCCGTGTGCCCTCATAATCTTAAAATCTGAATATGCACTTACACTATCCATCTTAAATGACGTATGTAAGACGGCTCAGGCGAAGCATCCCTTAACTCCTCCCCTTCAACTGTCAATCTGCTGCCAGTTCCATTTCAAAATGCCACGACTATTTTATACATCCAATCAAATCGCCCACTATTTGTCTCATTCTAAATTCCATTTCATGATCAAAATACGGAAGTAAAAACGATCGTAACTTCCGGTTCAGGTGGACTTTAAGTATCCAATGTAAATTGCTTTAAAAAACGAAAGAAATAAGACAACTGTTACAAAAGTGTGGAGCTGCAAATATTATGTTAACTGTATAGGTAAAATAATCAGCATTTGGGTTAATGAGGAATGTTAATAATGTAGAAGAATGTTGTTAACCGGCACCCATTCACTTGCATTGGTTAGAATTTGATCTATCCCTTTAACTTAGTTTTTTTTTTCTTATGGGTACCGAAGACCCTGTGATATTCTGATCCCCAGATCTGCACGCTTAAAAACATTGTGGGATGTTTTAAACACTGAAGTATGCACGTATGCAATGGCAATAGTCATTCATATCATAGCAACCACCACTAATAAAGCACAGAACGCTGATTAACTTTGACCAACAAGCCGATTATGTGGACAGAATTGAACAAAATATTATTGAAAGTGTGTGCAAAGCACTTACCCACGGACATCCGCCGCCAAACTCATTACATCCACCTCACATTTCTTTTAATTTACACTTGCCCATAATCCCTTTGAGTTTAGAGATTTGCGTCATGCTCATCTGAAACTGATAATGGTGAGATTAAAAATATTGACTTCCAATACCAAGAGAAGCCATAATGTGTGCAAACAGCCAATAATTCAGCTTTAGTTCCCCGTGCGCAGTTTGCATTCAATATTTATGCTGTGCTGGTAACTTACAATCACATTGTATCAGTGTTGTTAATAACAACATTTGTGATGCTTTGTGAATTATGCATTGTGTTTGAGAATGATAAAGGCAAAACTGGCAGAGGTACAGCCAGGAGCATCAAAGAAATAGTGCGGCTATGATTAATGACTTTTCCCTTCCAACACATATGCGTACAAGCCTATCTGTGATAATACATGACTATATGAAAGTAATATGACTTGGTTAGTGCTCTTTGTAATGTATATTTCATTACGTTTGCTCTTAACAGATTTATGTGCAATGTACATGTTGGTTTTTTTTGTGAAACTTGGCACTACGATGCACATTACTGGCCCACATCAAAGGTTTCTATACTCTCATCCATAAATATATCCTGTCTTGTCTCAATATAAAAATAAGAGATATTTAGAAAATATAATCGCTTAGTCTTCTAATATCTGTGAAGTTTAATATATTCATGCATCTATAGCTAAACTGTGAGTTACGCAGAGGTTTAAAAAATGTATTTAGGGATTTGTTTAAGTTATGAGCAATATCAAAGGAATAGTTTATATTTTATAATTTACTAATCCTTATCTAAACCTGTATGAATTTCTTCTGCAGAACACAAAAGAAGAAATCCTGAAGAGCGTTGGTAACCAAACAACATTGGCCCCCATTGACCCACAAAATCACCGAGACATTTCTCAAAATATCTTCTTTTGTGTTCCAAAGAAGAAAGAGTCATACAGGTCTTGAATGAAGTGTGCATAAATGACAGAATTTGTATTTTTAAGTGCACTATCCCTTTAATAGCGATGCTGTCCTTAACAAGCACCGCTAATGATGTCCAGTGTCTCCGTCTGTGTTCACTGACCTGAAAACAGTTTATAAACTGATCTGAGCTGTAGCTAATTCAGGACTCCTGAGTCCAGGTGCATCAGACTGATCAGGGACACTCTGGGAAATAAACGGAGACCCTTCACGGTCCTTCATCATCATTTCCATTACATCAAGCAGCTCATTACCGCCAAGGTTTTTATTAAGTCTACTTACTGTTGAGTGTTTGTTAAGTGGTCAGATTGCGTTATTGTTGCAGTTAAACAGTGTTCTCCGAACTATGGGTTGATTAACACAGAGACAAATGCTCAAAGATGAAAAAACCTCCTCACTAGTGCAGCGAAGTTCTCTTCTGACTCCCCAGTGTGTCACTGCTGGAGAGGAGTCCGATCTGACTAATGACCGTCTCCAATGTCCTATACCAGGACCGCTTACACCCACACATACACACGCACACATGCCGAGCGTCTGCGTGGATACATCCTCACGCTCGCGTGTTAACTCCTTCTCTGTGACTAATGATGGTGTCTTATGGCCCATACAAGGGTCAGTAAATCAATTACACATTCTAATAAAGAAGCAGACACATCTCTCTTAGCCTGTCAGCGCTGATATATTACACATACTATGAGTGAGATTGTGTTTGCGTGCACGAGCGTGTGTGTGTATGTGTGTGTGTTAACGCTCCACTGAGGCTCCCACATCACAGCATGAACTTTGATGAAATTATCCTGAATAATAATGACAACTACCCATCTACCTCAATCACGTAATTGCCATCAAACTGTAAAACTACCATCTGCTCTTTGTTTATCGTACGGCTATATATCATCTTTAATTAGTCCTGAAAAATAATGTGCTTTTCGTTTGTTCCTTTACAGGAAATTTGTCTACACAAGCTAAAAAAGCTAAATTTGTGCTTGTTTGATACTTTTTCATGCATAATTGCATCTAATCATACCACAATTATTCTAATTCAATGTGATTTTATCGTATTTTTTTAGCAAGAAAACACGGTGATGCCAATTTAGATACTTCATCGCTAGATTCACTTTCAACTCACTTCCTTTTTACCAAAAGTATGCAACATTTTGCATACCTGTACTGCCTCGCAAGCGTGGCGCACAAAACAAACGGTTTCCAATGACCGTCCGCTTATGTGTTCAAGTGAGTTGTAATGACATCATAAATATGCTAATCATTGTGACATCATCTAGCGACATTTAGCGACTTAGCAGGCAGGATCCGTATCTTTAGCTACTTCCTTTGAAAAAAAAGGCATTTAGAATTCAAAACGTCAAGAATTCAAACCAGAATATCAAACTAGTTTGAAACGTAGACGTCATTGTCTGTTTTACATTACAGAAACACTTTTCTAAAGGCATTCTTTCTGGATCTTTCATTTGAAGCCATTTCTAGAATTAAAGTGATAGTTCACTCCAAAATGAAAATTCGGTCATCATTTACTCACCTTCTTGTCATTTCAAACCTGTATGACTTTGGTGAAACCGAACAGCTACGGTTACCATGTACTTCCATTGGTTTGTGTCCATACAAAAGAAATAAATGTGGGTAGCACCGCAGTTCGATTGCCATCTTTCTTCAAAATATCTTCTTTTGTGTTCTGCATTAGAAAGTAAAAAAAGTAAGTCATACGGGTTTAAAGGACAAGAACGTGACTAAATGATAACAGAATTTTCATTTTCGAGTGAACTATTTGACCGTTAAATGAATATTTGTATTGTATTTTAAAAACACTTAAATGCTGAAATGCATCAGTGTTCTGGTCTATTGTGGCAAGTCAATTTGGAAAAAGGCTTTTCATGTTTCTGTCAGTGCTTCTGGCCGAATGTTGTCCGGTGGCGTGAGGAATTTTAATAGTGTTAGCAGTGTATGTACAAGTTAATCGCATGCGTTTATGTGAACTGAGATTAATGAATGTCTTGAGAGTGAAGCTATAAACATGCAGCGACATCGAGTGACACCCAGAGCAATATTTACATTTATCTTTACAGTGAAGATAGAGAGATCACAGATTACCCTATTGAGATCATTCAACCCAAAATTAAAATTCTATCATCATTTACTCACCGTCATGCCATTTCAAACCTGTATGACTTTCTTTCTTCCGCAGAACACAAAAGATTCCCATTAGATTCACTTCTATTGTATGACACAAAACCAATGCAAGTCAATGGGTACCGCCGTTGTTCGGTTACCAACATTCTTCAAAGTATCTTCTTTTGTGTTCTGCAGAAGAAAGAAAGTTTTACAGGTTTGAAATGACGAGTAAATGATGACAGAATTAACATTTTTGGGTGAACTATCCCTTTAAAACCATAAATGCAGCTGCATCCGTATATATTACTTCAATTAGATTACAGTTTATATATAACAGGTTAGAATCTGACACAATTACATAATGAGTATTTTATCTATATGTTCCAAAAAGAAGCAGAAAGTTTACTGTAAACTGCAGGTTTGCTGCTGACTCTGCTATATAAAAACCTCTCGCTCTCTCAAACCGAACAAAATCATAGCCATGGGTGAGGTCATTAACCTCTTCTGGTGCCAAACTATAACATAGCAGCTTGGTACTCATGTTGCCAGTGGTCATACTGTTTACTGAATCCACTGCTGTGTGTCTTATTCCCCAAGTCCAAAAGCCTGCAATTCCAATGACTAATAAGCTCGGGTCATGACTGCAATGTAGAGTAATGAGCTGCCAACCCGTGTAGTCTGTGTTATCCATAAAAACTCATCGGTAAAAACATGGTAAAGAAAGAGCAACTGAGGGCGGTGCATAGTGAGTGGGAATGAGCAAGTGCAGTTTTTCAGAGAACGCTTACAGTCAATTTGTGACAGTAGCAATGTGTTCAGAGCGCAATGAAACTACTAACCTATTTACATCCGAGCATCTGATAAATTACAACCAGGCTGCAGAAAAGGATCTAGTCCAGTTCAAAACACGTCTGTTTAGAGCAGATGTGGATTTATAACAGTGATTGATGCATCATTAATGATCAGTCGATCAATATGATCTGCTGAAATGTGCACAGGTAAATAAATTATAACTGATTACAGAATATAGACGTTATTTATTATAGAGTTTATGGTGAGCTGGAAGGGTCTACTAATCCCCACCTCGGCCTCTGATCCTCTATATTCAATCGTACCTGTAAAAGCCGGCACAGCCAAATGATGAAGTCCATTTACACTTGGCGGTGCCCTCAGAATTTTAAAGCGATGGAAAGAGGTGTAAATAATCTGCTCTAAACAATCGGAGGACACCTGCCACATCAATCTGAACAAGAATCGGGTGCAACAAATAGATGCTTGCGGAATGGAGGATATTTTATTCATTTTTGTTCTCATGTTGAAGAGAGGCCTTGAATTAATATGAGATATGAGCACAGACCCACAAATGCTTATAAGGACACACACTGCACTTGATAGGGAAGGAGGGCAACGCGTATATCATTGTGTGTGTGATTCAATAAAAAGAAAAGGTCACGGATATTGTATGCTGCAACTAATATTATTCAGGTAACTCCAAGACACTTGGACAGAGGGAGAGAGATGGGGGAGATTGATTGATGCTCTTGGTATTGTCCTCTTTTCATTTGTTGGTTTCAGGGTTCCGAAGATTCACATAAAAAGCGCAGTCCGGTGTCTGCTGGGCCATGAGGTAATTGCACATGCTGAACTCTCTCACCTCCCTATTACCTAAGTGATAATCTTACATCTTTGCACGTCCAATTCTGCTCAGGTCTTTGGGTTTGAGCTTTGAAATGGTAATAATAAAAGGCATAAAACGGATTGTATTCATGAAAGTCTATTCAGACTGGTTTAATTAACAGATAGTATTCATTAGTGAATGTGGTGTAACACTGGAGCAATAACGGTCTCCTGAATGCATCGTCATTTGTTAACGCTCTACTGCCATCTAGAGTCGAATAGGAATTGCTGTCACGAAAATAATATTTTATTATTTTATTTAACTACTACTACTACTTCTAATATAATTATCGTAATAGTAATAGGGCCAATATCAGCGATTCTTTTGCAAAACATAATACCAGTGTACTTTGACATATAGGCCACTTTGCAAGTTGTAAACACTGGTCCAGAAGCACTTCCGGATTCCTTTTTTAGTTATTTCGTTTTTTCAATCTTACGTATATAATAAAATCTTAAAGATATTAGTTTTACATTTGGATTAAGTTATACATGTTCTATTGGTTGTAATTTGTTCAAACATTTGTGTGATGGTTAAAAACTAAAACAAGAAGTTGTTCTGGACCAGCTTTTGGCCTCTGAAGTGGTCTATATCTTAGTACTAAATAACATATTAATTAAAAACGATAAAATTGTTATTTTTGTCACTGAACCTGCCAGGCCTAAGCTATCATTTATTCATCTTTTAAGACCTTTGCCGCATTCGCTGACTCTCAAAACTCAGGGACCTTCAGCATATCTGTAATATGTAAAAAAAAAATACAAATTATTTAAATGTTTTTTTTATTAGCGTTGTCTTTTATTTTTCACCCCTGCAGTATCTTTACAGACGTCCAGGAGTCCACAGACACAAAACACGGGATCTTAAAGAAAGAAATGCGGAGCCTGCGTAATGTTTCCAGCTGCCGTCAAAAGACTGGTTTGTAAGACACAAGAGATAAACCGGAATGCCAAACAACGCTTTACATGTTATAGATCATTTGAGTTGTAGTTTAGAAAATGTGTGTAATATTTTGTTATTTACCTAATTTTCTGTAGTTTAAAATTCATCCACCAGAGGGCAGCATGAGTCTATTCTGAGCAGAGAGCAGTTTAAAGTCACCATGAAACCAAACAGGAAAATTCTAAGTATTGTTTTAAGTATTATTTGCAGTATTATAAATGATTTATCCGTGCACACCATTATTGTTTTTTTTATTAATTTGCACTTGTAATCTTTAATTAAAAACATTAAGCTCCTCTCACTCTTCACCACATGAGGTAAGCAACAAAAAAGAGTTAGGACAAATGAAGAGGCATTTTTGGCCCTCCCTTCCAGGTCCACCTTACAACAAACCAATCAAAAAGGGAAAGGCAAAATAAACCAGCTCAGAATCATGACTAGAACGTGAAGTCAGCATAAGTGCATTCGTCAATGTTCTCTGTTTTTGGACATCACTACTGTCCCCTCAATAGTGTGGGTTGGTATTTTGGCCAAAGATGAGAGAGACGGATCATATGTTGTAAACTTATTTATTAAAGTTTGCCTTTTTCTTTTCTTTTTCTTTTCTCCATTACCCCGAAGAAGCTTTCTGTTTCACAAAAGGTCCTTTGTAGTAGAAAATAGTTATATGGCATCTCTATGAAGAACCTTTTGTATACCTTTTATTTTTTTTAATTGACTGTTGTGACGATCCAGATCCAGCTGATGTTTCTGATTTCCTTGCAGGTATTGATGTCATCTCTTCAAGTGTTGAGTCACCTGAAGTCTTCATAGCAGGCTGAATCTAAACTGGAGCTGCATTGTCTCTAGTTACCTCAGGATGGGCATCCCAAGGTAGGAACAGAAGAGAGAGAAATTAGCGGAGCTGCTGTTCATAACATTTTATTTCAGGCCAAAGTAATAATTTGAGTTTGACCTGATATTACTGGGACACAAGGATTGAGATGCAAGTGAAAGCTTGGCTAAAGTGACGTGTCTTTAAAAGGATAGTTCACACAAAAAACTTCAAATCGGCTGATTCATTCAAGAATGAGGAATTACTCGCTGAAACATTGGTTCATCCGAATTAATTCTTGATTTTAATTGTCATTAATATCTTTTTTAATATGAAAATATGAGGAACTTTTTCTTGTGTCATTCCTCACAGCATTTTGTCTCCTTAAAAGGCACATTGTGTCGAACACAGCAGTAAGAACTAATACAGTAGTTGATCTGATACTAGGACTAAGTCATTTCAATTTTAACAAGCACTGTTTCTGTGCTATGATGGGATCTAAATCCTGACAAATGTTTTGTAGATAATAATAAAATGATTCTTTGTTGTAGAGCATTGCAGCTGTTCTTCAGAGGTAATTGACCCTTTTCACACTTCCGGTTGTGTAGGACGTCATAGTTGGATAAAGGTGGAAGTGTGAAAAGGGTCTAAATAGCTTATACTGAAACATAAGCAGCTGTCTGCGGTCGTACATTTACAGTTGTACTTGTTCTGTCAGTTGTCTCCGAGGCAAAATACTCACCTATAAAATATTTTAATTTACGGAGCTGTTTCTTTTCTACAACTGAAACACAAAACAGTCAGAATGTCAGTGTTTATAAAGCAAAAGCAGTCGCTAAATATGAGAAGCTGAATAGTATAAGGTTATTCACCTCCTCAAATAGAAAAACATATATCCATGATTTTCTATGGTGTTGGATGCTTTTGACCATGTGACGGATTTCACAGTGTTGTTATCACGTTTAAGCCATTCAGCTCCACAATGATCACGAATGTTGCTGACGTAGTGACCTGTAAGACAGACAATATTTAATAGACGGTAAATAAAAAAATTAAGAATAAACATAATGGTGTGAACACGCAAACTTACCACAATGCAGACTTGAACCATAATGAGACACAACCCCGCTGAGCTTATAGGTTGTGTCGGCCTGTTTTCCCCAACAAGAAGAAACTGAGTATTAAAATACAATGTATAAATTTTTACAAATGTATAATTCTACCACCTGTTCTCTCCTTAAGCTCCCTTTTATCTCTTTCTTTCCATCTGTACCTGCTGTTGTTTTGTGACTGCTGGGTAGCTTTCTTGCTGTATAAATCTGCTGCCTGCTCACAGCTGTCTGACCCTAAATAAAAAAAATCAAACATTTAAAAAACATTCACAAATCCTTAAGGAATAATCATTTAGAATCACTGCACTTTTTTGACTATAACAGTACAAGTAACTATCTGTTAAAGTAATAGTTAAAGTAATAACTGGTGTTTTACCTTGGAAGCGTCTGGATCCCTACACTTTCAGAGGCTTGTGTCCCCTGGCACTTACCAAATCAACTAAATCATGGGATCTCGGTATCACTATTATCATTTGACTCTTTTAGAAATGACACTTACTGCAAAGTACTGCTGTAGGCTCTCGATGAGGGACTTCTGAGGAATCACCAAAGACAGGCAATTGACTTCCTCTGTAGAGCAACTTTGGTTCCCACAGCTAACAGACAAACAAGACCAAAGACAAATTTCAGTTTGTAATATTAGATTTCTGGAAATTATTCTGTAAGTATCTAAGCAACTCTTTAAACATTTTAATGAATGTGTGCAGATTAGCATGTGTGCTGTAATTATGTAATTAATTATTATAAGACTAAGAGAACAGAATAAATACATACAGTGCTTGGGACATCCATCGAATGCCTTGATTTCAATAACAACATTTTTGTTCTTACCATCGTAAATAGAGTGTACATGCATGCGACGAAGATCTGTAAAGACATTAAAGTTTCAATCAATATTATATCATGTATCAAACAGTGAGACCGTACAAACATTTATCATTTTTTGTCTTACCTTTCACAGATCCTTTGTCTAGGTGTGTGAGCAGAAGACCAGAAGTATCATTGCTGCAGCTGGTGTATGTGAAGGACGCAGGAGGACTCAAGATCTGTTCTTCATCAAAATCTGTAAGTGGTTCAATGTGGAATATTACAGTCCAGTAACTTTTAGCTTCCCAGTAGAAGTCTAAAGGTTATCCAATTTTAGGAATGACCACATACCTCTGGATACATCGTCCAGCTCATATGCCAAGTATTCACTGGCATAAAACAGATCAGCTAGCTCAGAGGAGTAGAAGGTCTCAATTGAGGTGATAGAAGGTGCCTGCATCTTCTCTAATACAGAATGTTCTGAAGAAAAGAGCATGTTACTTGTTAAATATAACCAGTGCAGCTGGTAGATAAACCTCATGGCTGTAGTCAGAGGTTTCTCTGCCCAAGATCATGGCTGCTGGCGGGCACTGTAGCGTCAGTCTTATATGATCGCTTTGACTGACCCTAGACATCTTCGCCTTTAGACGGGCCATAAAATCTTTATTATTTTTGTTTTTCTGAGTCTTTTGCGTCTCGCTAGATGAAGGTGTTGACGTCGTCTGTGTCTTACTAGTCGAAGGCTCTTAGACGTCATCCTCAGGAGACACTTTTGACGTGAAAGATGTCCAGGGAAGGCCCTCCCTTCTTCTTCTTCTTGTCTTTTCCCATCTTGAACTGACTGTTTTGATTACTGTTAACAGCTTCTATTGTCGTATTCTTAAAGCAGAGAGAGAAAGAAAAGAGAACATGTTATTTAACATGATACGGCAATAAAAATCACATTTTATAAATTAGTGGATGAAATAAGTGGAGATATTTTTAATAATTACCTGAAAATCACATAATGTAACAAAAATAACAAAACACTTTTCAGCTTTTTCTCCTCAGGCAAATGTATTCACAGCTCCTCAAACATTTCTCTACTAAAATAATCCATGTTTTTTATACTTTTTTTTACACATTTAATGAACCCTAGAGAAGTGTTTATCAAACTGGGGTACCCGTACACGCAGGACATAAAAAAATAGATCAATATTAAATGGATTTAAATTGTGTTTTAAAATGGAATTTCAAAAATTTGATATGATGGATTTGACACACAACGTGAAAAGACAGAAAGACTGATCACAACCGGTCACATTTTCTGTCTGTTTATACAGATTTTCTCTGAATTTGTGTGCAAATATTGATGTGTATTCTTAATAAACATTTGTCTGTCTTTAATAAATAGATTTAACACATCATCTTACTTCAAAATAATGCTGTATTCGATGAAATTGAAAAACAAGATGCATAGAATCAAATCGTGAAAGGGAAGATTCAGCTTTACTGTTAGCGTGGTTGTAGCGACCTGGTACTCGCCGATACCGATGCCTGTACCTTTTTAAAAACACAGTGAGACTAATAAAAAAAGAATAGCTTCATAGTTACAGACAACTCCACCTCAGACACATCATGAAAAAATACTTATTTAAATATAATTGAATGTGCTTTTCACAAACTTTCATGGCAAATTTCACAACAAATTTCTGTCAGTTACAGTATGTCACATAAGGTATCGATCTTTGGTATCAAAATTTGTACTTAATCTGAAACGTTTGAGAAGCACTGCATTGTCTATAACTACAGAAGTTAAAAATATTGATTTTTAATAGATATTTTGGCAGATTATTGGACATACCTCAACGAAGGGTTGTCATAATACCATAAATACTATACCAGCATCACGATACAAAGTAGTATCACAAAACTGTGCAATATTGTGGTCATTTATTATTTAAATCTACAAAATGAACCTTTTTCCGGAAACAAACATAATAATTTTAAAACAGTCCCAATTTTGAATACTTTGTTAATGATAATGAATTATTGGTTATATAAAAAACTGAAGACCAATCAAGACCAAATGGCAAAAAGCAAAACGCATGAAAGATACTGTTGCATACTTTGGTACTTACTATGGTAAACTGTACGATACTGTACTATCATTGTCAGACAAGAGCGGGTTACTTGACTACGAAAGATAAAAAGAGTGTGAGAGAGAGAGAGAGAGAGAGAGAGAGAAGAGTGACAGACAGAGCTGCATTATTTTGCATATATCCATACAATTGAACATAACAATACTCATCCGACTTTTCTCTCTCTGTTTTCCTCTTTGTCCTTCTGTCCCCCAGAAACACATATGAACAGTGAGTCACGCTGCTGTATGAAGTGTGTGTAGGCGGAGGTGAGAGCAGGTTGTAAAGAGAAAGACGCTGCAAATGTAGCAGTAGCCTCAGTATGCAGCATTTACACAGAATATGCAACAACAATTAGACACAAACGTTTGCAGGATCTAAGGATTGTATGTGCACATGCATTTTCTATATAGTGATAACTGAGTATGAACTGTGAATCAGACTTTGATTAACAAACTCCAGCTCCAAAACAACATTAGAAAAAATCTGTGTGTGCCATTTTCGGCTAGAATAGAGCTTAATCACAGTCATAAGATGTCATGATGACCAACACCAGAGCAGATCTGCTCAGTTTTACAGAGCTGAATGGGGAGACGAGAGTCAGGACTTATCTTCTTCATCAAATCCTGCAGAGCAGCAGTTTGTGTGTGTGCGTGCGTGTGTGTGTGTGTGTGTGTGTGTGTGTGTCTCAAAGATAAACAGCCAGAGGTTATGCAAGATCCTCATGGGAAATTGACCAGATGTGCCTTACTTGAGGCTTGAGACTTTTTAGTCTTTGTGTCTGCCTCGTATATGTTCACTTCAGTTGGGGTGTCACGATACGCTCAGCTCATCCATGCCGTATACGATACTGGGTTTACGATTACGATTGCATCACCATATTAGTAAAATTTTTAGTAACCATTTTTAGTAACATTTGTTATTTTGTAAAGAATTGACAATATTCAAGGTTTAATTCAACCATTTTTAGGTAAACAAAAAATTTGAATAGACCTGTCACTGAAAAAATATATTTAACATAAAAATATGAGAAAATAAAAATAAAAATGGCCATAGTCTACGATATATATCTTAATACCGCTACGATACATATCTTAATGTTTTTGTATTGCGATATACGATACTTTGATATATTTTTACACCCCTACACTTCAGTTATTTACCCATCTGGAAACTCAGAAACCACCTCCCTTCTCCAGTGCTTTTATAACAAAGTATGTAAACCAGAATCCCAACCTACCAGAGGTCAGGATAGAGGTCATGAGTGTGATGGAACAGGCAGACCATTTTCCAAATGTCATCTTAAAGTCTCAGTGGAGCAATATACACAAGGGACAATCAGTAACATTTCAGGCCGACTTCATCATTCTAAAAGGATCATTGTAACTAGACAAACTACTATAAACAAATGTTTACAGGTATTTAGGTGAGCTTATCATGCTATAGAAATTCCATGAACAAATACTTACTTCTAATTGAAATCAAATCCAAAGATTAATACAAACTCACAAAAAATGATTTAATTTGTACACTTATACAAATTGAAGACCCGAAAGAAGAAATTAATATTCAAAATAAACGTTTCGTTAAGAAAGGCCTTAATGTAATCCAAAAATCTGGGAAATTCTCATCTGTCAGCCCAACATATTGGGCTGTTGGCGTTTTTTTTTTAAAGTAATTATACCAAACAGGGGTACAGTCACATGATGCTGGCGGGGTTAAAAGTTGAACTCAGAGAACAATGGCGGATGAAAAAGAACAGAGCCAATTATGAGTAATGTCAGATCAAGGAGGAAATGTTCTAGTTCAGAGCATGACACAGATATGGTGCTTGTGTATGTGTTGGCTCAAGGATATGAAGTGTGTGCTCTTTTGAAGCCAAAAGATTAAGAGTGCAAGAAAATTTGACAAGAAACCAGATTCTCTTAGACATGTTTTATTATAGTTGGATTTTAAGGCCAACCTGCTATATGCCGATTTAAAATATGTTTTCAATCAGTGTGTGGTTCGGCTATTCTTGATGATTGGTCTCTATGAGATTTAACCACCATTACAGTAAAGTGTGTATGTGTATTATTTATAGAGTGTGAAAAAACTGAATAGCTATAAAATGGGTTAACAACCCAGAATCTGGTCGTATACATGTATATGTGTTTATGTCCAACATCTGGCTCGCATCTTTGCGATTGTATAAACTCTCGGTGTGTTTGAAAGATAAAGCTCTGGGGGTCGTGGTGGTCCTGCCAAAGCGCAAGCAGGAGTGGGCGGAAAGGGTTGGTCACGTGATCATCTCACCAAGTTCCCACGCAAAACACTTCTCACACGCTCGCACGCGCATCCAGTGCGCGCTTACTGCCCTAAACTCGCAACTGTTCTAAAAAGAGACTGCTGCTGTTTAAATCTTGCTCTTTTTTTCACTTGGCCGAAGGTGATTTTGGGAGTTATGTTTCCCGTTGCACTTCTGAGAATAAACTTGGAGAGAAGCTGAGAACGTGCAAGGAGGTGAGCTTGTGTTTCTTAGACTTGTTGTATGGATGCGAGACATTGCAACATAATCTTTTGTGCGTTTTGTGATGTTTTTTTATATTTCTGTAGTGTCTGTATACATATAGGCTAGTAGATAGCAAGTGCGTCATTTGGAAATATGAAAGTATTATTGTATTGTGAAGTTGAATCTGATATGCGGTTATATAACGCAGCTGTTCTACAATGGCTATGTCTCTTAATGTTGTGAGCTGCCTATAAGCATTTTGGGTATTGATTTGCAGTGATCCCCCAAAGCACTGCGTGCGCCTATATGAAGCCCAAAATATTGCGTGCGCGTATGATATGCCCAAAAGTTGCGCGCGCGCATGTGGTTCCCAAAAATGTTGGTTGTGCATAAATTGGCCCAAAATGTTGTATGCGTGTTCTGTTACGAAGAATCCTGTCTAGATAGGAAGCTTACTAAGTTTTGAGTCACAGTTAATTGCGACTAGCGCGCAGGCGATGGCCGCGAGACGCGCCACACAATTGGGGGCGTTTTTTTCGTTTCGCAGGACTTCTAGTTTTAAAATGATGGTATTTTTAATGCTTACAAACGTCCTGGAAATAGAAATTGAATTAGATTCAAAAGAAACAATAGCAACGTTTACGCGTTTGTGTGAGGTGGGTGTTGGGGTGATTTTGGGTTTAAGGGGGGTTCAAGGTGACAATTGTTCTCGGTTGGGTGCAGACAGATATTCATGACTACATGGGTTGTCAGCTGGAGAGCAGACACACAGGTGTGTGCGAATGTGTTTATCTTTGTGTGTGTAAATGTGTTTATTTGTGTGTATGTGTTTGGACAATTCACTCAATGTAATCCAAAGTGCTCTGACCTTTTTACATTCAAACAGCAATTGCAGCTTCGCAAGGATCAGAAAAAAACACTCAACCCCCCTTTCATTTTCTCTCTCTCTCACACTGAAACAGAGTGTTGTGTTGTGTTTATGTATGAGCGCGGGTGAGTGCATTGAGATGAGTGTGTGTGATGTAGAGGGGGGGTCTGGCATCCGCCCCCCATCCAGTCTAAATGTGAAGAAAGTCTATGGTGATAGCACAGAAGAACTACATTCTCCAGAGTCTCTGAGGCTCAGCGCCATGTCACCTGACCTGAGGCAGGACTTCAGTATGATGGAACAGAAAAAGAGAGTTACACAGATTCTGCAAAGTCCAGTAAGACTCCCACACACACTCACACAAAAGTGAGAATGCTCTCTCTTTCTCTCTCTCTCTCTCTCTCTCTCTCTCTCTCTCTCTCTCTCTTTCCTCTCTCTCTGCATTTTTAAAAGGAGCCCACGCTTGTGTTTGATTGCATAACAACCAACAAGTGGATATCGGTTGCCCTTAGTAACCGTGCATAGATGATCAGAATTGCTAGGAATGAATGAATTAAATAAAGGACCCAGAGTGATTTCTTTGTAAAATGCTGCAGAAGCATTCTAAGGCCTCTATTTCTACGAAGTTTGCACCCTGTTTACTCCCCTGGTTTGTGTTGTCCACTCGTGCTCGGATAGAAAGGTCCAGATCATACTTTTAGTGTCTATAAATTATGCAAAATTTAGTGTAGCATACACAACAACCATGACATTTAAGTCCTGGTTTTGACACAGAGCATAGTCTTTCATAGGCCACATGCCTGGACCTTTGACGTTCCCAAACATAAATGATTTTATGGTATTTTATACATATGACTTAATATAAAGCCTGTTTTGTTTTCAGTGACTTATCAGTACTGTTACTAATATGCTATGAGCAAATCAGAAATGTCCTATTTTTGAGAGACCCCCGCCCTAAATGTGGAAACTTTAGCCACACTTAAAAAGCTATGAATTGCATTGCGTGGATGATACAGTTTGAAAATCAAGAGGTATCTCTTGAGGCAAACAAATAATGTAATTTTTTTCATAAAACACAGTATGTATTTCTAAAGTAAAATTAATTTTTTTCTAAATAACGTTGATGTGTGTATCAATGTTGATCACAGGACTTTAAAGAGGAGCTGGAGAGTATGGTAAAGGAGCAATACTCTAAGGGCAGTAACTCTGGTGGTCTACTTGGCCACATCGCGAACCTCATCCTCAGCAACACGCTGAGCAACACTGCCGTGTACAGTCCCAGCAGTAAGTGCATACACACTTGTATTGACACTGTGCTTTACAGACCCATTAAAGATTATTTACTGTGGCTCTGGTCAACAGATGGAAGGCATGCTCAGTGTAAAAAAAGGCAAAACCAATATATGTTTGTGTTGTCACACTGTGTTTCCAGGCGTGGGGTCAGTAAGTCCAGTGAATGATCTGTGTGGTTTGGAGTGGTTTAATTGTTCTAAAGCTGAGAGGCAGGGTCGTTGTAAACTGGCATGTTTGTACCGCCTACTGGACCTTTATGGAAACGCCCACTTTCCAAATACATACATTACTGTGAGTACTTATACTTTGCTCTTATCTTGTTTAAACCCATTCATTTACTTAAATTATCTTTAACTGATTCTAACCTTCACTGACATTTTTGTCTCTGTCTATCATTTTTGTTCTTTAGCTACGTGTGAGCAAAGAGCAGGATCACATTCTCATTCTTCCTAGAGGACTGACGTTTTCAGAAGCCACAGCGGCCAGTCTGGTACACATACACACACGTTTGCTTTTATATATTGTGGTCCCCACAATGTATGGAAACCTGTTCACATACACAGATAGTAGCGGACACAGTTTGTAGTTTATGTTAAACTGAATTTGACCTACAAAGCTGGGCACCACAAATCTATACTATAAATACATCAACTGTATATACATCAGTTTAATGTTTATGTTGTTCATAGGTGAAGGTGAATCTGATTGGTGAAGTGGTCGATCAGGGGGCAACCACACTACCTGTGGATATTTCAGGATTCAAACCGCATGCAGCAGTCTATTGTGCTCGACCAGATGCCAAGTGTGTTATACATACATACACACCAACCACAGCTGCAGTGAGCACACACACACTAAACATCACATTTTTCTGTGAAATCTTTCTTGTACTTGTGTTGAAATGAATCATAAAAATGTAACTAACAGACTTTGTGTTCTATAGGTCTCCTCTATGAAATGTGGCATCTTACCCATTTCCCATGAAGCTTTGCTGCTGGGGGAGGTGTCTTATTTTAGCTACTATGGTGATGTAGATGACAAACAGGAGAGGATGGAACTGCAGAAAGCTTTGGGCCCCACTGCTAAGGTCTGTGAATTCTGGTACTCGTTGGCATGACAACCATCCAAAGTACACTGTAATCCAAATGAATGTGGACTTTTTTTTGTTAATATTTATAGTAGTATTCCTGCTCTGTTGGTTACTAGATTCTGATGTAATTCTGCTGCTTTTTAGGTGTTAGTGCTGAGGAATCAAGGCTTATTGGCATTTGGAGAGACTACAGAAGAAGCCTTTCATTATTTGTACCACAGCCACCAAGCCTGTGAGATACAGGTACATGAACCTAAAATAAAATAAAAACAAATAAATAAAAAAAGTGCAACTTCATCATCTGTTTCTTTTACTCTATCTCTCTGCAGGTTAGTGCTCTGCTTTCTGCAGGTGGTGTTGAAAACCTGTGGGTGTTAGACAGGGCAAGTCTAAAAGCAGCTCCTTCCATTAATCCCAGTGGAAAAATGTCAGATGGACAGATCAGATGGAGGGTTGGAGAAGCAGAATTTGAATCCCTTATGAGAATGATGGATAACTTAGTAAGTGGCTTTTTTAACCTTTTTTACAATTCCATATGTAAACACAAACATGTTGATATTCAGTGCAACAGCATGAGCGTGATATTCATTTTATAACAATTCAGATCATATTTATAAACTTATATAAAATTGGCCAACTTAGTTTGAATATAAACTCAAAATACTTTGTTTCCAAGCACGCATAGACTGACAGCCTGCCTGTGTCTGGAATGATCTGCTCTGGAACATGACAAACATAAAAGCTTAGGGATGCACACAGTGAAATGTCCCGACGCTGTTAAACTAAACTTCAGCACTACTAACTAGAACTATTTTTTGCAAAATTTTTGTTTTAATTTGACTACTCCACCTATGTCCATCTTGTTTATTAACACGCTTCTGTCTGATTTACCAGGGTTACAGAACGGGTTACACATACCGCCATCCCATAGTCAAAGAGAAGCCTAGACACCATAATGACGTGGAGATCCCAGCAACAGTGACTGGGATGAGACAAGAGGAAGCAGATGGGTTCCCGCAGAGTCCTTTGCATTTACAGGCACAAAGACGAGACAGAGAGAGGATACGATGGTTGAATTCACCCAACAGCTACCTAAAAGTCAATGTACCTGAGGAGTCCACCAATGGCACCTGTAGCCCACGTACCAAAACTACGGTATACACACAAGCATAAACCAAGACAAAATGCAAATATCAGGGTTTTAGACAGATGAGGATTAGTATTATATCCATAAATAAATATTCAGTAGCTGCTTCAGGGAATTGTCATGACCAGAAATTCTCATCTGTGGAAGATGAGATTTGGGGATTGAACCATCAAAGTTGTGTCCGTTATTTCCAGATAAGATCAGTATAGGAATTAATGTAAATATAAAAAGATTTGGAAGCAATGCATTGATATGTATTTTTTTATTCAGGACTAATATGATCAAAGGAACTTTCAAATGTAATATATTCTTTTCAGGTCTGGACAAGTCAAAGTGATGGAAATAGTCATTAATTTTATGGTCAGCCCTAAGAAATATCTTTGAATCATTTATCCATTCATCATGACTAGATACAACGTTTTAATGTTTGAAACTGCTTGTCCACATCAGATTATTTCAGCGATCATCCTTTTTTTTCAACATTTCCGCCCGTTTTATTTTGCTTAATGTTAACTCATTCATTTTTTAGTGGATGAAGTCAGAGGAGTCTGGCAGCTGCAAGGACACCCCAATTAAGATTGAGGACCCCAACCAGTTTGTCCCACTAAATACCAACCCCACTGAAGTACTGAAAAAGAGAAATAAGGTGTGTGTGTGTGAGAGAGAGAGCACAGAGCAGATTGTGCCCACAGATTGTGTTCCCTTCACTAAAGCACTGCTTTGTTTACGGTGGTTTAGATTCGGGAGCAGAACAGAGTGGATCTGATGACGGCAGGACCAAAGTCTCAGCTTCTGGCAGACATTGTCATCGATAAACCTTCCGGTCCTGTACGTAACTATACCAGTGAATCTAGCACAACACGATGCTTCTGAATGCATTTACCATAAAAACGGCAAATGCAATACAAGTCACACTGAGACAAAAGTCAAACTCATTGCTGTTATGTAGGCTTTCATTTATGAGGATGAGGAGCAGACAGCCGCTCTACCGCCCAACCCTTTCGACCAATCAGAGACAGAGCTTCAGGAATACACGCAAACTGTGGAGAATAAGTGCAACCAATCAGGTACACAGACTCTCTTTATCTCGCATACTTTATTAACAAAAGGACATTGACATGTAGTTGACATGAAATGTCAAGGAGTGACAGCAGTGTCCTGCAGTGAGACATGCTACACGTAAACAACATTTTAATAATTAATTTATGTATTTACTGTCCATGTGCTGTTTACTGGTGCTTTTATAAGTTGCATGACTAAAATGTAACAAAAGTTAAAGGTTGCCAGAAAAAAAATGTGTAAAAGACACATGTTGTAAAGCAATGATACTGCATTTCAACCTTCTGATGTGTTTTCTTGACGTATCAACTCAATCAGAGGCCGATGAGGATCTGACAGATGGGGAAATGACCACATATGATGGATCCACTGTGTCCCTGTCAATCTCACCCCTCATGAGCCCAGAGAAAGGAGGTAAAGAAGATGTCTGATATGCAGTGGGGTCCAAATGTCTTGAAGAACTTTCAATATTATGCATTTCTGGCTTAGGCTACTGATAAAATAAGCAAAAGGGTCAAAGTTATTTATGTGGTTTCTTTGAAGCACACATATATTTTTAAAAACATTCATATCAGCTTTTAAAATTTGTGGAAAAAATTGGTAAAAAATCTTCATTAAAATTTTTAATGCTGCTTATATAATTGATACTTTTCACTATTCTGGGTTTCTCAGCAGTGGAAGTCGTCATAGTGGGTAAACTTATATAGTAGTGAAAGGGAGACTTCCACAAACATATTTTTTGCATTCTCATTTGCTCAAATAGCAAAGGAAAATCTCAACAATTGCGTTTTGAAAAAAATGATAAAAAAACAGAGAGTGTCTAATAACTGCCGTTAAAAGACAGAATGATGTCAATGTTACTGTTTTAGATACACCCTCACATTGGCATGAACTATTTTTAGGTAATATAATACAAAGTATAGTGTTATAAACGTGCATACTTTTTTTAGAGGATTAACGATGCTGATGATCGTTGTTGAACACGCATCATAGTCTTGTGAAAAAGGTTCATTGATGTAATTGATAAAGAAAGCTGTATCACACCAGAAAAATGCTAAAAAGATATATTTCTATTTAGAGTCTTAGATTTTTAGGCCGCACTAAGATGTTGGCTGGAACTGAATGAGTAATTTATAATGCTCCTATTTGAATACCAAACAAGTTGCAGTGTCAAATACATCATTGGACTAAAAAGCTCTCTCTCTCTCTTTCCTCAGACAGTCTCTCAGCCCTGTTGCAAAGCAGCGATGAGCTGACGCAGGATGATGACCTCACTCTAGAAGTAACAGAGCTCAGCATCACTAAAGAGATGCAGGTCTCCATAACAACCACTGTTGCCAACGACATTTCCATCACGAGCTCCTCTGAAAGTCAAAAGTCCCCCAAAAAGAAGAAAAAGAAATTCCGTACTCTTTCTTTCTTGAGGATGTCCAAAAAGAAAGAGAAAGAGGAGAAAGGAAAAACTAAGGAAAAGAGCGAGAAAAGGAAAAAGAGGATAAGGAAATAGAGGAAGAAAAAGAATGCAAGGAATGAAAGATAATGTGAAAGTGTGGTGACTATGAATATGAGATCTGAAGGGAATTGTCGGTAATGTAGTTTCAGTAGGGTCCTGTGATAAATGTATGGTAAGGATGTTCACCTTTGAATTAAAGCAATGATTTGTATGTGTAGATATTACACACACAGAATGTTTAATTTTACACACGTTTTGTTACAGGTATAGTAATAACTAGAGCATTAAAAGTGTCTAAATAGCCTAATTCATCACAATGTCCTACACTTTTTATAAACTGTACATACATGTCAGTAGGTAATAATAAATTGTGGTAAAATCCTTCAGGTCCAAGTATCACGTGATAAGACATTTTGATGTCACTGTATGTTTAGATGAATTTTGTGCTGAAGTTATCAGTAAAAGTGAAGACAAGAAACCTTATCATGGATTTATATGAGACTGTGTGACCGGATTCCTGAATGTCATGAATATTAGATTTTTTTAAGGTATTGCGATTTAAATGAAGGAGAGCAGCTTAGTGTGATATACAGCCGTTTTAGCTTTGCTTGGTTTATATGGTTTATGAACTTGTATTGATAGTTAATACTTGTGCTTTATTGATAGATTATAAAGTACTGCTGTATGTTTGTACACTGTTTTAAGATGTACTGTTAATGTTTTTTGTCTTCAGAGGTAAAACACTGCTTTTGTAATTTGCAGTGTCACAGTCACAATGTTTTCTCTTCAATAAACATGAAGATAATCAACTGTACAGCTAACATCTTTGAAAACTCATGTTTACTGAATCGTCACAGCTCTGCAATAAATATTCACTGACATTACCGATTATGTAACAATGCTATATTTAACACGCAACCAAAAAAAAGCATAAATCCTTGGTATAGAAATGTCAACAAATCAATGTTTAATACTCTCAAATATGTAAATATACAAAACTGAAAAGCAAATTCAACAACAAATGGACAGAAGCACAATGCTTGTTAGACACAAAGGTTCAGAAAGCAAAAAAATGCTAAAACAGCTTCATCAGTTTGACAATACCTGTTTTCCTGAATCTATGTATGTGTGTGGCCAGTAAATAAAAAAATCTAGAGGGCAAAGTTCTCATTCTCTGCATCATTAGAAGTGTGCAGATTCAGTCCTGATAGCATAAGATGCATAAGATACATTAAAACAGTAGCTGTGGGAACTGTGCTTTACTTATAAGTAGCTGGACTTGTATTATTAGTTACAACATCCAAAAACTTTCAGTACAGTACAGCTCAGACACCCACATTTTTAAGCAACCCCTATAACTGGAAATACAGCAACTCTGGAAAGGTGCTACTATATTCATGTTATGTCCAATCAAACTTAGGAACTCGTATCCGGTATTTATCCATTTTGTTTAACAGTGGTTGTTGAGGTTGATGGGATGAAACCGACAAACAGAACAGATCAATCACTGGGGCATCAAATGCCTGACATTGTACTTTGAAGAGTCGTTGTACTGAGTCATGGGTTTATCAGCAATACCACACGTGCCTACGCCGACCTTTCCATCCACGCTCTCTGGGGATGCAAATATACTCCTCTTCACCTAAAAGGTGAAGATCAAATCACATTAGCTTTATAAAAAGGTTACAACTAATTTCTTAAAGAGGAAATCTCTCATACACACCTGTCCTTTCTTATTCTTGGAATAGGCTTTATTGTTAAACTGCTGCCATTTGGATTTCTGATCCTCTCTCTCCTGCTCCAGCTCCTTTATGCGCTGCACCTTCTTCTGTGCTTTCTTCTTCTTATATTCCCTCTGCTCTGCCAGTATCTCTTTCCTTAAAGAGAGAATTTAGATCTTTACATTATTTCATTCATTATCTCTGAAATAATTGCTGTATATCAAAACAGACCTGTAAATACATTCTATCAAGTATCTACTTACTTGGATTTAGGCTTTCCATCGATCTGTTGCCTGCTCTGGCCCTCCTCTGGAGCTCTGAGGGATTGAAGAGGCACTACCTCTGCGTTGCCATAGCCACTGAAGGTGATTGCTGCCGTGGCATTCTCACCGTCGATCTCCTCGATCTCTGCCTCATACACCCTGTCAATCACACAGTACTGTAAGCAGGTGAGTACCGATATATACTGAAATCCCTCCCCCAAAAGTTGCTGACCACCCACTATCCATTAAAGGAGTAGTTCACTTTCAAAATAAATGTTCATGATAACTTACTCACTCCCATGTCATCCAAGATGTGTATGCATTTGTTTCTTTAGTCGAAAAGAAACTAAGGTTTTTGATGAAAACATTCCAGGATTTTTCTCCCTATAGTGGACTTCAATGGACTCCAAATGGTTGAAGGTCAAAATTAAAGTTTCGTCATCTGGTATCGTATAAAACCCTTTGAAGCTGCACTGAAACTGTAATTTTGACCTTCGACCGTTTGTAGTCCATTGAAGTCCACTATATGGAGAAAAATCCTGGAATGTTTTCATCAAAAACCTTAATTTCTTTTCGACTAAAGAAAAAAAAACATCTTGGATGACATGGGGGTGAGTAAATTATCATGAAAATGTATTTTGAAAGTGAACTACTCCTTTAACAGCCCTCCCAATCACCCAGAACTGTGTGCGTGTCTGATACTCACTGTCCATCTTGATTCCAGACGGTCATGCAGCGGTCTCCGACTCTCCATCCGAGAGTTGACGCGGTAGCCTCCGAGCTTTTGGTGCTAGTGACACTCTCCGCTGGCTGTGATGTCAACAGGTCTTTTGTCAACTCAATCACCTCCTATAACAACATATAAAAGCAATGATAAGATAAATATACTTACATTGAAGAGTTTACGTCTTGCCAGCTCTATCATGTCGCAACTAGAGGCTATCAGGCTTCAACTTAAGTGATAAAAGTGCCCTCCTGAAAAACATGGCAGACCACTAGTTCTGTTAATACGGGCTAATTAGTAAAGGCAGAGAAAAAAATATTGATTGCCAATAAAGCCCCCCAGCCCCCCAACACTGGATAGTTCTGCTCCAAACCTGAAGGTCCTTCTGCAATTTAAGCAGATCTTCATTATCCGGATCTGTGGAAAGTGCAGCTTCCACCTGCTGCAACTGTGCCTTATAATTGTTCAACTGCTTTACCAACTCGTCAGACATCTTTAACGACAGGAATGTGAACAGTTAACACAGTGGCACACATAGAAAACAAAATAAAATAGATTACATTTAAATCGGGAGTCACTTGGCAGATTGTACGGTACTTTGGCAGAAACGTAAATAAATCATTTACAATTCACGAAGAGCTTTAATGTCACTACTCTACACAAATACCACAAGTAATACCACAGCCATCAACAATTACAGTGTAAGGTTAGCGTCGTTTAGCCTGTGCTATGCTAACTAGCAACAACAAAAAATACAGAAAGGCTATAATAAAAGCTGCAGAAACTAATTGTGAATAGTATATAGGTTATATGTCCATATAATTACAATTAAATGATATACTACGTTCTCGTTAAATGTAAAATCTTTGTTTTGGTTGAAAACAAATGCTAATCGCGGCTCGTGCTCAGAAGCCGAACGCAAGGCCCCAATGTTTATATTTATATTAGCATGACAAACGCGTATTCCTTTAACATATGCCTTACCTCTAAAGATTCCTGGTTATATGTGTATATGAAATATCGAGAAATTAAAGAGTTTATGTGTCCATGTACTACTGTTTGTAATAAATAAAAATCGCCCGTTCTTTGTTATCTTTCGCTCCTTTCGCCGAGTCGACCTCTTTCCGGATGTGACGTCACGACCCCCTATGATAAAAATTTCTCGCGGGCACCACTTGAGAATTTGTGGTGTTTATAAAAATTACATTTTAACCTAATTGAAAGTTCATAAGGACTGCTTGAATTTGCGTTAAATATCTGTTTGTAAACAAAGGCTGGAGAACACAGCTTGATAATATTCTTTCGGTCCACAGTACCGAGGTTGCAGATCAAATATTACGTTAGTTCAACCATGAACGGGGATAACATCCATCTCTCAAATATGATACAATGAAGAAGAAATGTTACATTTTAAACCAGTAGTCCTTCAACTTTAATAAAATCTGATTTTAATCCACATTAGTCGCGCAAAATGTCCTATCAACACACGTAGGGTGAGATGGTTGGTTTGACGACCGACCAATCAGAGCGCCGCTTCTGTCTGTAAACAAAAGATTTCGTCATTGTTTTTAAGGGCGCTGGAGCTCTCCGTACGTTTCTGAAAGCACATTTAAGAGCTTCTTTATCTTCTATTCTCAAACGAATAAAACCACACTAAAGATCTCATTACAATCTAGAAGCGTAATCAAATTACAGCATTCAAAACAACGATGGCAACGCAGAAGCTTATAACTCAGGAGGAAAGTCTTCATGGTGAGTTGAACACATTGGCACGGTTGATAAAGTAACGTTACCTACATCGTCGACTTCTGTAAAAAGAATGAATATTAATAGTTACGTAAAACATTTGCTCACATTGCTTGGTAAATTGGATTTGATAACAGTGCAAATAATATTCTTTTGTAAATCTCGACGGTACAGAATCCGATCACTGCCAAGTCAGCAACCTCTGTTTGCCCAAAGCAAACATTTCTTTCTTATTTAAAACTTTGTTTGAGGTACAAAAACGTATTGGTGACAAGGGGATTCTCCCTTTTTCAAAACGGGTTGCTCAAAACAATTTATATTTTATTATTAACACAATTACACAATTACACAATGAATTACAAACTGATATACTTTTCTCTTTCCAGATTCGTGGGTAGAGCTTCACATTGATTCAAGCAGTGAACACAGTGAGGACACAACAATGTGTGACATCACAGACCTGGAAAAAATGCTTCTGGATGCCCAACGCGAGTCCAGCAGTAGTTCACAGACAAGCTCTCACTGTAGCAGGTGGTTAGAAACCCTCCACTTTAAGAAGATTAAAAAAATTGTGTTGTAATTAAGTGTAATAATATCGACTTATAATTTGTTTTTTCCTGTAGTCCTCGACGAGTCCAGACACCTCCACTCATCAGTCCTGCCTCCTTCAACACACACATCGATTTACAGGTAAAAGATTTTGTCATTAAGTTTCCATTTATCAAAAAGTACCTTTCCATAAAATCAAGGGGCACGATTTTTGTTCGCTGGTCATGTCTGTCACTGCAGAGCTCACATCATAGAGATCACATAGAATTCAAGGGTTACCAGACTCAAACCATATGATATTATAAAACGAAGTTCTGTCTGTCCTAGGAGGAAGTTGTAAGAGAGAGCAAACAGGAAACAGAAGCTGTCATGAGGATCTGTGACTGGTCCAGCCGGCCAGAGAATTTACCACCCGCAGCATTTCTAATAAAACGGCCAAAGCGGAACCGAGTGAACAGCAAAAGCGCGACTAAAACTGACAAGGAAATGAACACACATCTGCTAAAGATATTGCTTCCATCCCTAGTCCTTACACATATCTTAATGCTTGGATTGGGGTAAGGCACATTTGCATGTGTACAGTCTTTCTCAGTTGTCCCACTTTTTGTTTATAGGTTGACCCTATATATACAATGAAATCTTATACACATTCTCTCTCTCTCTTTCTGCAGGATCTGTATAGGACGACGTCTCAGTACCCAGAGTTCTGCTATCTGAGTCATAGCAAACATGTTTGTGTTCGCTGTGTCGGGGTCTCTCTGGCATAGACCCAAGAAAGCACCTACAACTTTTTTATGGCATCATTTTGCTCTCTGGACGTTCTGGACGTTGTAAGCGGACACTGTGAAAATATGAAAATCAGCAATATTTTTTTCCTTTCCATTTCCTGCATGGAAAATGTTTGGCACAGAACATAATGAGCCAACGTTTGAGCTGTGGATATGACTATAACCAGGAAATATGACTTTGAGTTTAAAGTGTTTGTTAACGATATTAACATGAAAATAATTTTAGCAGCCAGGCCACGTTGTAGCCCTTAAGCTGACCTAATTTTTGTAACATTTCAAATTGTTATTCTTGAAAATTTAAGCAAAAGAAACGATTAGTCATTTAAAATGTTTATAATGATACGCTTTTGAACATGCAAATAATGCATTCAATACATTATAATGAAAATAAGTCGGAGTAAGTGATGTTTGTTCTGAGAAGTGATTACATCTTAAAGAAATTTTTATGATTTGCATTCATATAAATAAATGTGAATCTAGATGGATTCTGTTTGTCATCTAAAAATTCCCAAACTAAATTATGGTAAGACTTCTTACAGACCAGCAGATGGCAGTAAATCCCAGCTGCTTTATAGCTTCTTGTAATTACACGGTACACCTCAAATGTTTGTAAAAATAAAAGGTTTCCGTTCGATGTTAACTACATTAACATCACAAAATTTAAATACCACAACATTAACACTTATAGAGCAACGTGCATGCTGGTTGTATTAAAAATACTGCTGTAAACGTGTACCTATGTTTGTGAGCTATTAAAGAATGAAGAAATATGACATAAGAGATATTACTGATGATTTTCCCAACGAAAAAATGCCTTATTAATGCCTTTCTATGATGTGAATTACAAGTCACATAAATGCGTTTCACATATTCAAAATTGTTCACTGATCAGCAGCACTAAACGACATTAACCTCAAGATGTTCATTTTTCCATTTTTATTATTGTGACATCCATTATAAGGTGGTACTACATGGATTGATTTCCTTATTTTCTTTTAATATCCTATAATGTAGGCCTAATAATTAATTTTAAATGACTTGAAAATACAAAAATGCACATTACATTATTAAAATGTACAATTTAAATGGAAAAGATTACAATTTATAACATAAAATCCGCACTAGATAGTAATGATAAAGATTATTGTTATTATGTTTTTAAAAGAGTTGTTTTGTATTGGTCGTATTGCTTAATGAAGTGGAAACAAATCCGATCCTTGACGCGCACTATCAAAGTTTTGCTCTTAAAGCATCTGCATGACAGCTTTATGTCCCTATATGTCTCGACCCCGCCTATATGCGACACATCATTACATCCAGCCCATGTTCTTAAGAGGTTTGGCATACCTGAGGTGAGGGAAAAGAAGTTTGTTCGCGTTTCCCTGTGGACTCAGAGCTGGAAGTACGCGTGAATCATGAAGGAGGAGCCGCTGGCTGGTCTGGGGTCAGTTCGCCCCTGGGTGCAAGATGAATCCGTACTTGCGAAATCTCGTACTCTTAGGTAAGCAGGTGCATCCCATATTTGACAAATATCCTAATACTTGTGTTTAATTATGTAAATGAATGTAATCAATGTGTATTTTTTGGATGAAAAAAGTCGAATAGTTTATGTAAGCACAGTTCTTTGTAAGATAAACTTTAAGATAAGTTATGGTAGCTATTTTTTCATCAATATGCAATGGGATCCAAAAGTCTGAGTATAAATTTTGTGGTTGAGTTTTATTTTATTTTTCTCATAAGATATTTAAGAAATTTTGTTTAGAAATTTGTACTTAAGTATGCATATTTTCCTATATGCAATAAAAAAAAACAAGCTTTCTTATGTGTAGAATGACATCATAGTATCACTGGAAAAACAGATTGACATGAGTCTCCAGCAGTCAGCCTGTCTCTGTCTCCCACAGAGGTGTGGGTCTCGCCCGGGCACACTTCGAGAAACAGCCACCTGCCAATCTGCGCAAGTCGAACTTCTTTCACTTTGTGTTGGCCTTATATGATAGTCAGGCTCAATCTGTGGAAATTGAACGCACTGCGTTTGTGGGCTTTGTTGAAAAGGAGAAGGTCAGTTTAATTAATACTAAGAAAAATATAACCAAACCCAAAAGGAAATAAATCATTCAGTGATGAGTAACATTTATTTAATCATTAATATAACATTTGAAATAGGAGCCAGAAAATGAGAAGACTAACAATGGAATTCATTACAAACTCCATTTACTGTACAACAACGGTAAGTGCAAATCTAATTGTGATATTGACAGGTTATTGTTAAGTATTGTAGTGTGTGTGTGTGTGTAGTGTATTTTTTATTTGGTATGAATTGCTTAAGTCAAGCCTACTTTCAAAATCTACAATTATCATATAAAAATTATTGTATAATAATGTATAATAATTGCAAATATTCTGTACCAATGAAGCATTTTTCAGGTTTCATTTTGTTTCATCTCTTTTAGGTGTCAGGACAGAGCAAGATCTGTACATCCGTTTAATCGACTCTGTGACAAAAGAGGTAAATAATTCTATGCACTTTTCTTATTTATGCAAAACAAATCTGTTTCATTAATGTTACCAGTGTTACTAATGTAATTCATGTTACTTTGTCTCTCTCTTAGGCAATTGTGTTTGAAGGTCAAGATAAAAATCCTGAAATGTGTCGTGTTCTTCTCACACATGAGACAATGTGCAGGTCATTTAACGATACTAACACACACTGATATACACAATCATATATACACACATAATAAAATTATTTTATTTTATAGCCGATGTTGTGATAAAAAAAGTTGTGGAAACAGGAAAGAGACCCCATCAGACCCCGTCATTATTGACAAGTATGACACACACTCATGATCATACACATAGAGGTAGTGGCAAATGTTCTAAATGTCATTTAAAAAAATATATTTTTTTTACTCAGGTTCTTCCTAAAATCCTTTCTCAAATGTAATCAAAATTGTCTAAAGAATGCAGGGAACTCACGAGACACACGTCGTTTTCAGGTGTGTCCACACACATTTCTTTAGGAATATAGGAAGTCAAATGTTAAATACATGTACAAGCTATGTGGTCTCTTGCACATTTTCCTAGGTGCACACTTTAAATATTTTTCCAAAAACGCATATAAAAAATGTATGTTTACGGTCATTGCAGTAGACTTCTAAGTGAACCCTAACAGTAAAACCTATGCACTGCAGGTGATGGTCTCCACCACAGCCTCTGTTAAGGGCCACATTCTAGGCATTTCTGATAACATGTTTGTCCACAACAATTCGAAACATGGCAGGAGAGAAAGAGGACTGGAATTTGCTGAAGGTAAAGTAATTACAAACATGCTTTGTAACTTTAAAGTAATTTACAATGTATAAAAGAACAGTGTCTTTATGCGTGCATGTGTAATTTGAAGTGTGTATTCATGCACTGATATTTGTGTGTGTTCATGGATGTAGCTGAGATCCCTTGCATTAAGGCGATCAGTCCCAGTGAGGGTTGGACGTCAGGTGGAGCTTCAGTTATTATTATTGGAGAGCAGTTCTTCAATGGTCTGGAGGTGGTTTTTGGATCAATGCTGGTTTGGAGTGAGGTGTGTAGCACAGTCTCAAATACGCTTCTGATCTAAAAATGTATAAGAACAATTTGTGCTTAGTTTTCATGATCGACATATTCATTTTACTTTGTGAAATCTTCCAATAAAATGACCCCATGAGAAGATTGTTTCCAATTTTTGTTTTATGGGGAATTAATTTTTTTGTTACAGGTGATCACACCGCATGCGATTCGTGTGCAGACTCCACCTCACCACGTTCCTGGTGTTGTTGAAGTTACGCTGTCCTACAAATCGAAACATTTCTGCAGGGGGGCTCCAGGGCGCTTTATTTACACTGGTGAGAGTTATGTTGAATATGTGTGTGCATGCCAAAATTATGTGCTCATATCTGTACAATGTAAACTCTGACATTCTTGGAGATAAAATATTCTAAAATAGAAAAATGATTTAATTTAATATTTGATTATGTCAGGGGGTGCTTTGAAAAACACCATGGTGTAGATGAGCTTGTACATTTACAGTAACAATACTAATATTGTCATTTTTTCTTTAAATAATACTAAATAGTTTTTTGTGCAGTTACTTGACGTCGTTCTTTGAAGCTTTACAAGACAATCTCTTTTGTTTTGTTACTTTTTTAAGCTTTACATGAGCCAACCATCGACTATGGGTTTCAGCGACTGCAAAGGGTCATGCCTCATCAACTGGGCGATGTGGAAAAACCTCCAAAAGTAAGAGGAAAAAATACAAGAAGTGATGCTCAGTTAAAGTAAATCATGGTGGGCTGCCAGTAAGCAAATATAATCTTGAGTTAAAAGACGGACAGAGTTAGATTTTCTCAACAATTTTCCCAAGAGTCTTCATTTAGAACTTGATATAATGTTTGTCCTGAGCTGAATGTGAATTTGTCCACCAGTTAACCATCCTTGTACACTTGCATATGTAATCATTGACAGGAAGTCTTACTAAAGAGAGCAGCTGACCTCATAGAGACATTTTATGGAACGCCTCACAGCAACCAGGTAAGTTCAACGATAACATTTTTTGAGTCTTATTGACCCCCCTCATAATGTATGTGCATCTGGCTATAGGAAATCATCCTGAAGCGTGCGTCTGACATACCAGGTGCCCTCCACAGAGTCCCACGGAACCCAAACCCACACAACTTTATGGGAGTCAACTCCTTTGACAGACAATTAACTATGAACACAGACTTTTCACAGGAAGTAGAACGAGGTATGCGGTGTGTATGCATATGACAACTGAATATTGTACATTTTTTAAAATAATCTCTTTCAATAGGTTTCAGTCAGAGTTTAAACAATGGCCTTTCAAGCAGCACAACTCGACAGTGTGACTTCAGTAATGCCAACGCGGGCATGAATGTGCAAGCAGACGCACGCTCCTCTATGCCAAGACTCACTCACTCGTCCATGTCTGGGCACACGCAAACACTCACCAGCTCTGTGCCAAACTTTCCGCCGGCTGCCACACAGGGGGTCTTCAACAGTTCCACTGCAGACACACAGCACTACATTGGTAAGAATAACTGGGGTGTAAAAGCACATTGATCTGATTTAAAAATGAGCATGAATCCTACTAAAATAATACAATTAAACTGAATTGTGACTGAGTTGCATCCCTACAAAAGACAATGCAATACAAGTATGATTGGTACCTTTTTAAATAGCCCCCACATTTCTCACACTCCTCTTTTTGATGTTTTTTATAGTGAAACAAAAAAGTGCATTTGCTCCTGTTCTGAAGCAACAGTCCTCTTCAACACAAGGTCCACATCCTGTTTGTAGGGTGAGAGCAACACAAACACACTTTAAACACATACACACAAGTTACTCACATAACACATGGTACATTAAAATTCTCTCTCTTGTGTCTTTAACAGCCATGCGTGGACTAGCAACGAGCTTCAAACTTCCCAGACATGGTCAATCTCTATTCTGAACCTGATGATGATCTCAATGCACGCAATAATAAAAAGAAATTGAATTCAGCATCGAGATAGTTTTTACTGTCAGCAAAGATGTATGTACCTTGTAGTGATGGTGTTTGTAAAACAAGAAGAACTACTGTACTGTTCTGTTGTACTTTCTGTTCTCTGATGTAACAATATGATATATAAAATATGAAGGTATAGGTGAGACCTCTGCTTATTTTCCCTGAAACTCTGTATATTCCGGAGGTTCTTAAAGGGGAACAAAAAATTAGTTATTCACCCTGAAGTCGTTCGACAAGCCTAAGACATCTGTTCATCTTTGCAACGCAAATTAAAATATCGAGCTTTCTGACTCCCACCCATAGACAACATAACTGACAATCTGCATTTATTAATTTACATTCCGAAGATGAACGGATGTTCTAGGCTTGTTAACGATTTGAGGGGAATTCATGGCAGTAATTTAGTTCCACTTTAAACAAATACATCAACTTTCACAGTATAAGATACTATATAACTGTAGACAGTACATATGTTGGTAAGTAACTTCATTTAAATTGATTGCATCTATTTTAAATATGTAAAAAAAAAGTGGATACATACTACTGATAATAATAGTCAAGTAATAATAGAAATGGAGAATTCTACCCAGTACATGGGTTTTTGTACGGGTATTTGTAAACCTTTGCACTGATATCATTAAAAAATACTGATTGTTTATTTTCTTAACACTTTTTATTTATCCCTGGGAAAAAAAAGGTTTGCAATAAAATATCTTTGTATAAAAATATCAAGATGCATCAGGGAAAAAACATATTATATTCAATATATCAAAATATTCAATTTAGTAAAGAAATTACAATTTACATACTTTTTCCACAATCCTTGGGATTAAATAAAACAGCTTGATTATCCACAAGCACCAACTGTACTGATAATCAATAACATTTATACAATGTTAATGTAACAATAATAGATTCAACAACATAAACACAAATCCAACTCCGTACATCTTAGCAATTTATGAAACTGCATGCTCTCAAAACTTAACATAAACAGAGTACTAAAATCTATAAAGGGACTATAGGAGTCCATTTTCTCAAGTAGAACGCATCAGCTTTCCAGGTTTTTCCAAACTCTTAACTCTTTCTAACTCAAACTCTTTTCTCTTAAGAGAACAACATATTCACTTTTTTCCTTGAACTAGCAGTGAAGCAAGAGAAAGTCATTAGGTGGATTCTTCAGTCTTTTCTGGATTGACCTCCTCTAAAGCCTTCTTCTCATGAGTGAGCAGCCACACTTTGATATGATCTCCTTTCCCCCCCATGTATCGCCCACTCTCTCCTGAACTACACATCACCCGATGACATGGAACTATCAGAGGAATCTGAAAGATTGACAGAATATATCAGACAGATGTGGAAAATAACATCACAGTCGAATAAATCACTGCAAGAAGCCCACCGGGTTTCTTCTCATGGCTCCTCCCACTGCTCGTACAGCTTTTGGATTTCCCGCCATCTCAGCAAGCTGCTTATATGTGACAGTTTTACCAAGCCCCACCTTCTTAAACAGTGTCCAAAGTACTTTCGCAGTAAAGGAATCTGAAAAGTGAGAATAGCATTGAAGTCTCTTTTAACTGCATTTGTTTCTCCAAAGTTGTGTGACTAACCATTCTGCAGAAGTGGATGGTGAAAGGCAGGTGGAGGAAGAGAACTGACAGACTCTGGGTGGATGAAGTAGCACTGAAGCCAGTCAACACAGCGCTGTAATTCAGAGCTTATTTCTGGCTGCCCATTAGAGACCATGTGTTGAGCAAGCCAATATCGACTGGGGAAAAACACAACGCATGATCACATGGCTAGACTGATAAATCAAATCTATTGCAAGTCAACTAAATGCCTGGATCCTCCGTTTGGATCCTAGAATTGACCTTGATCTTTTTTCCACTTGGATGTCAATGGTGTGTACTCCCATCTCACAACCTGTCAGCATAATCTCCCCTACTGGTGAGCAGAGAGACACGTCACGCAGCAAACACGCGCCAGACATCATAACCTGCTCTCACACACACGCAAGTTGTCAAAAACGCGTCCATGCTTACGCACAGTTACCACATCCTGTAGTTGCAACGCAAAGCTCAGGGGTTCGATTCTCAGGTAACACATATAGGCCTACTGATAATATGTGTAGTTTGAACGCACTGTAAGTGACTGAGTAAAAGCATCTGACAAATAAAAACAAATAAACCCTCAAACCGATATTTGTGTGCTACGTTTGTATTATTGAAGTATTTGTTGTATTCTTATTGGATTAACGATCGGTAAAAGTATAAAGGGTTTTACCCAACACGATTGGAAAGACTTCAATTTCAACAGAAAAGTGACCGAGCATGTGTTCAGAAGTCCACTTCCTGCTTTGAAATGAGGCTGAACTGCGCCAAGACTAACGACGAATCAGAGCACAGCGTAACTGCGCTCGGTGCTGTGATTGGATAATATTGTGTTTGGTCAGTCTTGATGACCTGTGGACGTTGAAGTTAAACCCTTCAATCGTTGGATTTAATTACTTTATATTTATTTCATTTTAAAATTGCATAGACTTCTGTTACATCGTATATTTTTCTGTCACCAAAATGCCTTAGTATAAATGTGCACTGTAAAAGATTGGAAGCACCTAAAATAGATTTTTGTGATTAATTTAAACCGAAGGCACTGAATATGTTTCTTGGATTATTTTAGCATCACAAATAAATAAATAAACGGATTTGTGACTACAGTGGCGTTTAAGCGACATGCAGCCGTTCTTTCTCAATCTCAGGGAGGGGAAGCAGGATTTATGAGAGACAAACTCCACGTTCAGCAAATAGGGTTGCTTCCTCCCCATAGTTCAAGTTCATGCTTGAAGAAACGTGTATTTAAGAACTGAGGTATAAAGAACAGAGCTCCCTCCCAGTTAACACATCAACAATTCTCAAAATTGTTTGTGAGTTTAATGGGACTTGAAGTATCCACTGCATTTATGAACCACTGGGGGTCAGGCAAGGATGTTTCAACAATCTCAGACACATACAAGCACAGACATCAACTCATAATCTCTCTAATGGGAGGATGGAAGATTTGTGTCCCTGGGGAGATCTCTAGTCAGTCCTGTGTTGCAATCTTATATTGTGTTTGATCATCTGTGACATGCTCTGCTTCCACCGCCTCAGGCAGTGCTGATCTCTGAACAGCTTCTTTAAACCTTCACACACGGCCTTATGCCACCTTACAAAAGAGCAATTTGTGCCTGCCAGAATAAATCTATGGGATCATGTTCAGTAAATGACACCTTCATGTAATTTCTAACCATTCCGTGGGATACAGAAGCAGATGTATTACCTGAGAACGTGTTATCTGTTAATTTATTAAAATTGAAGTCTTTCCAACCGTTAATATATTAACAGATGTAGGCCTATGTATATATACATTAGGACGTGATGTCACCATAGTTGAAACACTAATCTGCTGTGGAAAAGACCACATACCGTCAAATTACGCTTAAAAAGTTAAAACTTGGTAAGGTCATTTAACACTACACTTGAACAAGGGATATGCACCAGGGGGAGTATTCTTGTAATTAGTCAACTGTAAATCACTGTAAATCGTTTGTCAGAGATCAAAGACGAGATCAAACTGGATTATGGGTCAGAATGAGAATAAACTAAGATTACAGTTTAAAGATTCTCTCTTGATTGACAGAATGATGGTGATTTACAATGTGATCCCTCCACAACATAAGCCTCACCCTGGTGTTTTAATTTAATCTTCAAAGCATTTAATGTGTTAGGTGAAATTAAAGTTTTCTTTAAGAACTGGTTCAGACAAACTATACAGCAGATTTCATAATATGGCAAAAACACATTTCCCTATATCTGTCAAATCCAGTGCACATGCTGCGCAGGTGCTGCATTGCAGTTCATGCTCAGGGGTGATAACGTCTAAGCACTTGAAGTTCACACCATGTGGTCCCAGATCTCACCTCTGACTCTGTTTGCATGGCCATGATGTTCAACCAGCACCTTTCATCCTCCCTCATTTGTGCACTTTAATTTGCTATTATGCAAAGTCATCACTATCAGAGGTGTCAAGCCAAATGCCTCTATCAAAATCTAAATGTAGAAGCACCTGAAAAGGAAGACGTTCAGTAGTTGTGTTAGCCAGCTCAGTAATTTGATCACCTGCTTGACACACTTTGTTGGAGCCATACTTCAACTGAAATTGAAAATATGTATTTTCATCATATCACCCAGAAATGAAAATTCTGTCAGCATTTATTCACCTTCGAGTTGTTCCAAATCTGTATACATTTCTTTGTTCTGATGAACACAGAGAAAGATATTTGAAAAAAGCTTAAAACAAACAGATCTTGGATTGAAAAATTACTTTATCATTTTGTTCTGTTCTGTTAAACACAAAAGAAGACATTTTGAAGAATGTACGACAGCAAACAGTTCTGGGGCACTTTTGACTATCATTGTATTTTTTCCTACTATGGTAGTCTCCTACTGTCTGTTACAAGCATTCTTCCAAATATCTTTCTCTGTGTTCATCAGAACAAAGACATTTATACAGATTTGGAACAACTCGAAGGTGTGCAAATGATGACAGAATTTTCATTTTTGGGGGAAGTATCCCTTCAAACAGCAAAGCATAGAAAATGTCAAGGATGTGGGTTTGAATCCTATGAACTGTATTTTTTATGTATTATTAAATGTAAATCTTGTAAGTCATATTTTAATCTCTTATCCTTCCCTCATTCGGTGAAAATGAATGTACACTTCCAATGAGAAAACTGAAAGAATATGTAAACACTGATGGTGTGTTTATTGATCACAGAGCAGAAATGTTTAAACAGCTATAATTTAATGATTTAACTTATTACAGCCTAATACACAAAAATAGAAATATAATTGCAAAAAGGGAGAAAGTGTTTTGGTTTATATATATCCTGGTACAAGAGTGCCACCATGTGGATGAGGAGTTGTGGAAACGTGTATACATGTTTTTATTGAAAAGGGCTTTTGATTATTTGATCAGTGTACAAATCTTTTGTTCTTTAAATACCTATAATTAATATAGTTGTATCATTAGTACACTTTAAACTAATTATGTACCCCCAGTGTTATATTAATTACATTCAGAGACAAAGGATATTTTAACAGGAATGTTTTTTTACATTTTATTAAGACTCAACATTTTCTTTCCAAATGATAAAACAAATTTTATTTTAACTGATTTAAAGATGCATCTTTTATTTTTATATTCTTCCTCGTCTGTTGGGAAATCTCTGCATCTTCAAAGGCAAACCTTCAGCATCCACCTCATTCACCTGAAATTATAATCGAAGGACATCACTGATCAATAAAAACAATTTCACACTGTGAAATTAATTTTTTTATGTTTTTCCAAAAAGAATGAAAAACAGTTGTGTTCTTACTATGTGTATTGGTGGAAGTGACTCCATTGGAGAGTCGGCAGGAATAGACAGCACTGAGTCACCACCATCCATCATCTAATTATAAAGATTATAGATATAGATTTTTTACTCTAAGCACACATCGCAACATTTTTATTGTGTATCTAGTTATTGCTTGCTCACAAACACTTTTATGTGCTATTTAATGAAAAGAACAAAGCAAATAATCTCACCCGAAATGTTGCTTCTAGTTCACCGACACTTCTCTTTCCACCAGGAAGCCAACCGTATGACCAGTGTTGGCAAAGAGTAACTTCTAGCACAAACATGAGCATTAACAACTGGACCAGTTGCCTTCCTTTCCACTCCATATTGGAACTGAAATAAGGACATGTGTTACACTGTACTCTCATGAGGATATTTGTTTAAATTATGATTTTGTTTGACTTGATATTTACATTTTGTCTAGTTTTAGACAAAATAACATATTATCTTTCAGTTCTATAGTGGAAGAAATGAACCCAATGTATTACAAATAGGGCAAAACCAATAAACATATTTAGACTACATGATGACATTGAACATCATTAAACAATTCAAAATCATCAACAATGTATGCACAAGCGAAACCCTTGAAAATATTTACAGAAATATTGATCTAACCAATGTTCATATCCAATGGAAAAAAATAGGTTTGTATTACAGTTTAGGAATTGAAGGCTTTAGACAGTGGAAGGAAATGTATACAAAGATAGAACATCATTCAGTGTTTTTTGAAGAATGGAGGCAGCTATGATGTCATTTTGCCAAAAAGACAGAATGAATATGGAGTCTAAATATTGTACAGATATTTGTATAGAAATATGATAGTTCAAAATGTCTTACCTGTTGTCTTTGTGAGGATGAAGTGTGTTGTTCTTGGTCTCCTTTATATAATTCTCTGAAAATTAATAGTAGCCTAATACCATTTCGTCATTAGGAGGTTTGAGACCCCAGGGCAGGTGCATGCTTCTCTCTAATGTATCTCTTAATGCACACCTGGGGTTAGTTTGTCTCTTTTAAAACAATAAAGAGCGACCACGGGGACCTTGCTAATGGACTGGTTTAATGTCTGAGATACATTTTATGTTGTGTTTTAATGGTCAAAACAGACCCCAGATGGCCAATGAACGTGGTACAGATGAGTAATCTAGTACAAAGACTGCCAATCAGCCATTTACTTTGGACTGATAGCCTTTTCTTTCTTTCTTTCTTTCTTTCTTTCTTTCTTTCTTTCTTTCTTTCTTTCTTTCTTTCTTTCTTTCTTTCTTTCTTTCTTTCTTTCAGTAAAAAAATAACAATTATAATAATCTTGTTTTAATGTATTTTAAAACTATATATTTTAATTATATACGATTTAAATTCTGTATCATTCTATATAAATACATTTAAATACACTCTCAGAGATTGATATTGGATGACTTTTATTTTGAACATTGTTACTTCCGGAGCGTGTAAGAAAGAAGTCCCGGGACGGGAGATTAAGCTCAAGACTACCTGATGAAAATATGTCACTCTGGCCGCATGAGCATATTGAGTTTATTAATGTGATTATCCCATAACGATCATTAAACGCTTACAGGTAACTAGAAATTGTATATATGCGTATATAGTTTAAATAGTGCTTAAATCATAAAAATGTGTCGCACTTGGTCGGCAAGTTTTTAACCAGATCCAGTGACATGTGCTTTATTTTATTTCACAAGGCATCATCACGAACATGGATGCTTTGAGAAGACCAGCCATTCCAGAGGATGCGGTCCAGTATAAACTGTTTCTGGTTCAGCCTGACCCATCAGACGCAGAAGCTAATGAGAAATCCTTGCAGCAACTTCTGGAGAACATCCTGGCCGGGATCGCGCCTCTTCTTGTACAGTATATCTGGCAACATCATCCCTTTAATCTAACATATCATCATGAGAAAGGTCAGTATTTGAGATTCGGCAGAATCTATATAAAGTTTTATTTTGGTGCGAGCTGTGTTAAAACATATTAGCACGTGCCGTTATGGTACTGTTTATTTTACTTTATCTATTTTAAAATGTAGGTATTTCTTATCTGGTCTTACAAATGTTTAATTGTAACTTAAGTACTGGACACATTCATGTACACAGGTTAGTGAATGTTGTAAGTATTTGTATTCACTATTTGCTTGCTAGGCACATCTTTGTTATCCTTTTCTCTCTATAGGGGGTGAGCCAGCACATCTGGGGGGTGTAACTGTGTTTGGTGAAAATTTGGAAGATGAATGGTTCATCGTTTACCTGCTCAAATTTATCACACGCACCTTTAAAGAAATAGCTGCAGCTGTCAATGACAACGATGGACAGTTTCTGCTGATCGAAGCAGCTGAACATCTGCCAAAGTGGTTGGACCCTGACAGCAGTGAAAACAGGGTTAGTCTTCAAAATATAAACAGAAACTAATGAAAAAGTACTGAGATGTTATCTTTTTTTGGACATGTTTTGTATCTACTAATATTGCCGTTGGATTGGAATACCATGAAAATGTTTAAATACAATAATATTACGACAGTATCATCTGCTACCTATAATATAACAGTGTTATTTTTATTGTAGGGCTAAAATATACTACACAAATACATTTTGGGATTTCAGTGTTTGGCTAGAAGAAGATGCATGTATATTGTCTTCCCACTGGCTTATAATTTTTCTCTGTGCCAGGTGTTCCTATACCAGGGAGAACTGCACATATTACCCAACCGCCTTCATCCTGGGGAGATCGGCTGGCCCATAGACTCGGTGCCCACTGTGGGTCAGGCACTAGAGATGCTCCATTTACACAAAGAGCACTGTCTGGCTAGGAATCCCATACGCTCAGCTCTAGCCAGAAGGCTTGATGGGTAAGACTAACATCAGTAGCAGTTCTCAACTGTCAAATAACTAAGTAAATGGTTTGTTGTACGAATATTTAAGAGTTTTGTTGTCACTGGCATGACCTATATTTGTACTGTCAATGTGTGTGTACAGGTACCCAGATAAAATCCAGCAGAATTTCCATCATGCCCACTGTTACATACCTGCGGGCATTGCTGTAGTTTTGTCTAGAAGCCCTGACCTCTTAGCACCTGCGGTATCTGCTTTCTATCTGCGGGACCCGCTTGACCTTCAGGCCTGCCGAACCTTTCGCACCTTTCCGCCTGACACCAGAGTTATGACATCGGTAAGAAGTCAAAATTTTGCTTCTTTGTTAAGAAAAGCTGCTGTATTCTGTCATGTATCAGTACATACAGTTTTTGAGTTTCTTGTTTTTCTTTTTCTTTTCAGGCAAAGTTTACTCGCTGCTTATATGCTCAGCTTAATCAACAGAGTTTTATTCCAGATCGGAGGAGTGGCTTTACCCTTCCTCCCCGTACTCATCCCCAATACAGGGCTCACGAGCTGGGCATGAAACTGGTGAGTGTATTAGGTGTCTGGTTCTGTATTTGGCTCTACCAAAACTCAATTGATCTTGCCTGTGGTGTTGATATATAATGCTCTTTGTTTATACCCAAGGCCCATGGGTTTGAAATCCTTTGCTCTAAAAGTGGACAGTCCTCATCGGTGCAGGAACCATCTGTTAGCAGCAACCCGCTTTGGAGAGGCTTTCTTGATAGCCTCAAAAAGAATGGATACTTTAAGGTACACGGAGAGTTCCTGAAAAAGATGCAAGGATTGCTTTGCTTGAAAGGAAATGTTTTTGTCATTTTGTCTGAGGTTTTATAATCTTGTTTATGGCTTTTGTGCATCCAGGCTGAACTAGAAGGATCTGCTCGATACAAAGACCTTATGATGTCAGCAGAGAATTTCTTCAAACAGTCAATAACCAGCACACACCGGTAATATACTTTATTTTTAGTCAACCATAACCTATAAAAAAAATCACAATATCACAAAAAAATTACATAATCATTGCGGAAATGTTATCTATCATTACTTATCGATCTCTATTTTACTTTCTGAAGGCCTGATATTTATAATCCTGGTGATGAGGTGTTCAAAATCTTAAAGGATGCTTCCGACAGCTTGGAAGACTTAAAACAACAAGAAGCACATCTACCACCAGAGGACAGTATGTACAACTTTATTTTTATTTAAAAGTGTACACATCTAATCTAATTTTCTTGAAATGAACCTATTCAGTCAATTAAAAATGAGTCAAAGGAGCTCTGTAGTACCTTGAAAATGTTATCTAAATTGTAGTTGTTTATCCAGAATTTACCCCCATTGGATCATTTTGCATGGCCACCAATAGAGAAGGATGTTTTTACCCACATAATTGTAGAGGCTTAATAAACTGCTTTAATCAGAAAAAAAACGTTATACTTTGTTTAAAACCAACTACAATACACGTTTTCCGCAGAAATCAGAAGTGTTGTCCTCTGACACCCCCTTTAGGTGATGCATGGTTAGACATCTCCCCTCAGGAGCTGGAGAGGCTGCTTGAGGAGAGAGGAGGCCGTGGGGTGAGTGACAGCACTCGTAAGACTGTAGGAGCAGAGAATGAGGAGCAAGAGGAAACTGGCTACAGTCTGGTAGCCGTTACACAAGGCATGAAGAGCTTCATCAATGCCATGTCCTCTCATGAAGGAGCTGAAATTCCAAGGTTTGTCATTATCAAATAGATTACGGATCTAAAATCTTTTAATGGAAGGTCATTTTTTATTTTACCTAAAAGAACATTTGTAATAAACGTTTTGATTGTGACCACCACGAGAATTTATGTGTTGAGCCTTTATCTGTGTTGCAGATCTTGCTTGTCTGACCCCTTCAATTTTGATCCAGATGCAGTAACCAGTGCTCTCGATAGACTACTTGGTGAGTAGAGATGCGCCATATGAGTCACTAAAGCCTAACATTTGGTATATTTGCATTTTTACATTTGTAAAAGTATATCATACATAATAGTGTACATCACAACATAGTTGTTTTTGGTGGAAATTCAACATTAAATATAATTGTAAATTTCTTAGTCATTTGTCTATAAATCTAAATTGCACCGTTATTTGTGTGCTAATAATTCAATAACCTTGCAGGAAATAAGGACGATGAGTTAGATTCTGATGACTTTGAGGATGACGATGATGAAGATGAGGAAGATAATGAAAATAAGGATGAAGTACAGAATGATGAATCCGTTGAGCAGACAGACGCAGAGACATTGGAGAGTTTAAGAAAGTACATGGATGAAATGGACCATGAGCTGCAAAGCACAAATATTGGCAAAAGTTTCACTCAGACTAATAAAGTGAGCATCCACAAGATATTCCTCTTTTAGTGCGCTAAAGGTTTAATTTTATTCATCCTCATGGTTTTCTCTTGCAGGTTGGTAATAAGTCAGATACGACTAAAAGCTCATCGGTCACGGCAGGCTCTGAACTTGTTGAGGAAGAGATCCAGCCACTCGATGTGGACCTCAATCTGGTTACAAATTTGCTTGAGTCATTGGCTTCCCAGGCTGGTCTAGCTGGGCCTGCCTCTAACTTGCTACAAAGTTTAGGACTTCACATCCCCCCCGATGCAGATAAGTCATAAATGAAGTCAAAAGCAATCAAACAAATTCATTTAAACCCATTGAAACGTATCCCAGACATTTAGTGTCACTTTGCCTAGATTAAATCTAAATTGTTTCTCAGCTATAAAAGAACTTAGCGTGACAACAGTTTTTAGTACTTTTATGGTACTGAATGTGAATTCAACAATAGATGAACTTTGGTCTTTCGTGGAGTTTGTTTTACGTGTGGGAATTGTTTTCAGTAACATTTCTGGGCAGTTATTTAGAAAACACTCTTTCCAATGTAAATGTGTATTTTTCTACCTTCGCAAATAAAGATTTATATTTCTGGGATTTCCCTTTTGAGTTGGTCTCAGTAAGTCACATCAGTTACAAAGTGTCAGTTATAGCTCAAACAGAAAAGAAAAAGGAATGTTTTACTGTGCTTATCTGCACTAAAATGACTGATAATCTCAACACATTGTTAACTTGTGTAACATTAACCAGGTGGACGGATCAGTGACATGGGATTGCAAAGCTCCACCGCAGTTCTGGTGGTGATCAACTTTTCCAAATTCTTTGAAAAGAATTTTATCTAAGTGGTTGAGCTTTTTTTAATATATCTCTGTATATTATGGACTACAATGAGCAAAAATGAGCTCAACTGATGCCATGATGCTAGCAAGTTCAAGGGTTCAACTCCCAAAGCAATGCATGCACTGATTAAATTAACAGTTTAAATTAACTTTATTGGATGAAAGCATTTTGTAAATATAAAAACTAAATCTAACGGAAGTGTAGTTACACAATTTAACATGACAAAAATGAAGACACTGAAAACAGTTGAGAATACTACTAAGTATTTATAAAACCTCTTCGATTTGCTTATTTTTCTCCAAAATAATACTGTAATTCGTAGGCCTTTGTTAGGAGCCAATTCAGTAAAGGAGTCATAGGTTTTATCTTTTCTTAAATGTTATCATCATATATGTATATTATGACTCTAATATTCTTAAATGTTAGTGCAATGTTAATGTTTAACTGCAATCATTGATAAAAAACATGCAGCTTTACCATGGTCCTTTTTGAGTTATTAAATATTGGTGATAAACTTATATGCTAAGGTAGATCGCAAAAACTGTCAAGAGCATGCCATTGTAAAACAATAAAATAACTTATTTTGAGGACCATTTAAACAATATCAGGTTCGTTTCTTGCATTGAATCATTATTTCATACACTACACAAGACAACAAAGTATATCCACCAATTAGAATAATGGATTCACATGTTAGCAGTTACTTTGTAATTCTCATAATTAAATTATCCTGCAAACTAACCATCCTGTCATTTCATGATTTTTTTCAATTAAAGTCAGCATAAATACAAAGTTGTACAACATACCTCCATAACATATAAATATTTAGACTTTTTCGTATTACTCTACTAATATTTTGGATAATTTATGCTTGGCTGTTATGAAAATAATGCCAAATCTACACTTCATCGATTTCAGCCAACAAAGTCACACATTAATGTTGCTATAATCTTCTGCGCTCCGTCATCATACTGTTGTTGTCATCAATGATCCAGCAGTCCTTTGATTGGTTATGTTTGACCACTCAAGTCAGTTTTCATTGTGTGTCCCTCAGAATGGAGCAAACTCAAACTCTGATTGGTCAGTCTGTCCTATAGCAGATTAAACAGGGGTAGAACCAGCCCTCTGGCTGCATGCAGCACAGCTGCCGGCACAGCAGAAAAATACAGAGCGGTAACATCCACAAAGAAAAGCTGTGCGGCACCCAACAGCAACATTCCAAGCATATATCCAAAAAACAGGAGACTGTGCCAGCTGCCGTGACTCAGTGCCTTCGGGCCATCGGGGTGCACAACACACAGGAACCCTAGTAAAAGGCAACGTGTCACTGTTAGAGTGTAGTAAAGGTCAAAGGTCGAGCCATGGCCTCTCTCTGATTGGACGACTTTAGCTAGCCAGACAAGAGAAAGACTGTGGAGGACAAGGCTGAGAGGAGAGTAGACGTATTCCAGCGGCTCCATCGTATGCAGGCCTTGAAATGCTGAAAAAATGAAAAGCATACAGACAGATATGAAAGAAATAGTTCATCTTACTGTCATATCAAACATTTTTCCATGGAACACAAAAGGGGACTTTTTGAGGAATACTTGGCAACTCATTTAAAGTAAATGAATGAGGACAAGGTCTGTCAAGCTTTAAACAGCATATAAATGATTTAGTACTTGATATAACTGGTGTATTATCTTACACCATAGGTTATCTGAAAAAATATGATAGTTTAGTTTTAAATAAGAAAAAACATTTGGGGAAACAATAATGGGCAAAATAGTAATTTGTGAATTATTTAAATCTTTCCTATAAATTCTTCATTCATTTTACAAATCTGACGTTTTGTAAAAACTGTTGGGTAGTAACTGTTCCGATTCTTGACTTGCAGGTCTTGTTAACTGCTCACAAGAGCATAAAAATCTGAAAATACTGTCATTTTGGAGCTTGACAGCCTCAGTGACTGTTCATTTTCAGTATCAAGGATATCCAGAAAAATGTCACCTTTTGTGTTCCACAGAAAAATCTAACCATACAGGACTGGAACATCAAATAAACGAACTATCCTTTTTATGCAAACAAACACATTCAAAAAGAGGTTTTACATCCTCTGTTCTTCCTTTAGAAGCTATCATACCTGTGACGCTGACGGAGGCGACCGTGACAGCTGTCAGAAGGCAGCAAATGTGGATGGAACCAGGCAAACTGAGTGCAAACAGGTGACCCAGACTCACACTGGCCAGTGGGAGGAACCGGGCGATCAGTGGGTACAGACCAGAGTGGGCACTGGCTTCAGCCCATAGGGCCAAAACACACTGGACACTCCCACAGACAGCAGGTACAAACAAACGCTCGGCCAGCCTCAGAGAGAACGGCTTTAGGTGGACCAGACCCACACCGTGCAAGGCCAGCAGTGCCAGAAGATTTAAAAATACCTGGAAAATTATGTACAGTACGAATGCATAAATGAAAGTTCAATACACCTAAAACACATTAAAATGATCACCTGCCATACAGTGTCATAAAACCTGGAGAAAACCTTAAAGTCTCATAAAACGTTGTGTTCTTAGATACGACCAAGCCCATTTCGAAAGAAAACTGATAACAACAGCCCATGGATACCTGATATGTGTTCTGCATTGTGACATTTATTTGCCCACTTATATGAGGTATATGACATGTTATATTTTACACAGATGTTTTCTTAGACGGTCATAATACACACAGTGGTTATGACATTATTGATTCAGAGACTGATACAGCAAAAAGTAATTTGTCTGTGAAACACAAAAGATATTTTGAGAAATGTCTTGGTGGTTTTGTGTTCATGCATTGAAAGTCAGGGGAGTCCAATGTGGTTTGGTTACCAGTGTTTTTCAAAATACGTTCTTTTGTGTTCAGCAGAAGAAAAAAAGTGAGAGTGAGTAAATGAAAGAATTTTTATTTTAGGGTGAACTATCCCTTTCAACCCAGAAGTAAACTGCAAAACGGCAACTAAGAATGGTGAACTTAAATACTGACAACATTACAGGCATAGTTCATACAAAAAATGTGTTTTGTTTTACTTTCCTTTGATCAATGTATGACATTTATTCTCCATCAACTCATACATAGTAATCCCAGGGACCTATGTATATAATGATGTATCCACATCCTATATCTTATATGGCCAGTCATTATGCAAATACTGACAATATGCAGTTTACGGCACCAATCCAATGTTCACATGGGACACACCTGATGGTTCAGCTGAGAGATGCCCAGTCGTGCAGTTTTACATGTTTCAAATAATCACAGATACAGTATGTACTTAACACTGATGATGTGATATACACCCTGGAATCTATGAAAATTCCACATTAATGCAAAGCTTTGTTAACCCAGGGTTGTTCTTAACCTGGGTTATCATGTTTCATCATTCACACTGTGCATAGTTTACCCTGGGTTTAATAATTAAACTATGGTATTCAGGTTTCATATCACGCTGTACATATGTAAGCGTATAGTGGCTTTAGCATTCTTGCATTCATTTGAGGTCAATACCAGTACCAGTTGTCCAATAACACTGACTGTCCAAAAACATTGACTGTTCTTATTGACATTTGTTTAGAGAAAATTTGTATTTCACAGATAATTGAAAAATATGATATCCATGTTTGTCTCCATTTACATGGCTTGGGATGACAACCGGATCTTACGGGAATTCATAGCTATTTTACATGGCTAATTCATTTGAATTCATACAATGTGAATCATACACAATTTATTAGAAAAAAGCAATACTGAAGCCCCTCCCCTAACCCCACCCCTAATCCTAACATCACTGGTGTAAAAGCAAATTGTACTAAAATGTACTACTAATAAAGTTGTACAATTAGCCTCTTGTAAATTACGAAATCCTGTGAGATTGTGATGATGACAATTCAATTTATTTTTAAAAAAGGTCAAACTTTTTGCATTTAGAACTTTTGCCATTCCTGACCACAAATGTATGTGTAAAACATCAGGAAAATCACATGACCTTTTCCGATAATAGGCAATTGTAAAACTATCGATTGATAAACATGTAACTGATGAAGTGGCAAAATACCTGTATAAATGCAAGTGGCACTGCATAAGGGTAATGATACTGAGGAATGAAGATCCTGCATACAAAGCTGTGTAGATCATCTGCCAGAGCATACAGAATCACAGCCACCAGGGCGGCGATACAAAGCAGCAGTGGCACCAAGGGTTTATATACTTCATACAGACAAGCTCTCAGTGCATGGGGAGTATGCATCTGCCACCATGAAGAACTAAAAGAGATAACAACAGACACAATTTATCTGATAAAAAGCAATACAAAGTAATAGAATGACAGAATGGCATTAATTAAAAATCTATTATGATATGTTGAAAACATGCCATGAGTAATAACTAAAAATACATCTGTCATATATCTGATCTCACCATCTGGACACCAAAGTTTTCCAGGGGTCCATACTGGTAGTCCAACCACCAGGACTGGTGGGGTGGAATCCTATTTTGATTTCCTACCCCCCAGCATCAGGGGTTAAATAATAAACATAAAACCACGACAGACTGAGTTAGCAAACAACATAGAGAGAAAATTCACAAATATAGGCTATAATATTTTAATAAATAACACGGATATATAAAGATAAGCATTACATATGCACCAAAGTGGACAATATGACTTCTCTCTGGATATAAGAGTTGTATTTTTTGGAAAACAGGAAACAAAGGATATATTAAAAAATAATAAAATAAAAATTATCAATAAAATATTTTATTCAATTTAATATTTGATTATATATATCAATATGGTTGCTTTGCATCTTTCAAACACTTACGAAAAGTAACCATATTATAAGTTAGTAAAACATTGAAACCATATATTTATCATTCTCCCATTGCAGTCTTTGTTTAACAATGTCAAACGCCAAAACAATGTTACAATGAAATCACAGCACAGGCTTTGAACGCTATTCTAAAGCATAATTAACGAAAAGAAAGAAAGAAGAACAAAATATGTAAAAGAGAACTTACATCACTTGTTTGTCAGATTCAGATCATATTATTCCGTTAAAGTAAACGCTTCATGCGCGGTCTCGATCATTATAGTTAACGTCCACAACCCATCAATTAATTCATCGTTGTTTTTCTCTCTCTTCAATTGCAGACACTGGCGTGTAGATGTAAAAGTATTTCCACCGTGGACAGACAAAAAACTGCTTAGTATGTGTCAAAAAGGAGGAACTAACCGCGGCTGGACATTGATCCTTTCCCACCCTGTTACAAAAAAATGAAAAATGTTATTCGTGAACTTGCGTTTGGGAGACATTTCCATTACCCCGTTTGACTCGGTAACTTGCAGATCCAGTGTTTTATCCTGGATTTAATTCTTATTATTACTTTTTCACTCTAGTTTAAAATTGTAAAGGACATAAACACGCTCGAGAACATCTCGTGGACGCGCATTGGGTCACTGCGTAAACAGTCCTGTTGACATAGGCACCTTCCTGACAGTTTAGGCTATATAACCTTAACGAGAATTAACCATTGTTTAAGTAGAATTCTTTTTTTTTTGTAGTAAAACCATAGCAATTACAAATAAAACCATGGTTAATTTTCGTAAAGGGATTAACAGCTGTTCAAAGACATTTGGTGGTTGTTTAGTGCAATATAATATATAAAACAAACCCCAAAACATTAGGCCTATATATCTAAAAACAGGCTAAGTAATGGCACATTTGCCTGCCAATTCCCCTCAACTTATTTTTTTGCCCTAAAGATTTTATGTGGCATGTATCAATACATGAATTATTGTTTTATGGTGTTTTGCAAAATCATTTGTGAGTTCAGCTTATGCAAAGTTTTTTTTTATTATCATATGCCTAGTTCCTTACACAATGTTTAACTCTTTACCTCATTTTAGTTCATGACTTTTATGGCACAGGGCTCTCTGTGCATTTGCTTATCTCTTTCAGAGCAAAAATGTATATTTATGTTTATGTTTTTAAAGCCTCCAATTAGACCTATGTCAGACATGTTAATTAACCTGTCTTTATAAATCAATAATCTCAATAATTACAAATAACGAAACCGATATTTTTGCTTAAGTATTATGCATGTGCTTGCAAGCAAGGAACTCAGATAGCAGCTGGAGCGACTGAATAAATGCAGAAATGTGTAGGCAAACAAGAACATTATATAGGTGATATATATAGGTGACATGACAGGTTTCTAATAGACAGGTAATGCAATATAACCATGACAACTCAGCACTAATCTATTAGGTCTTATATCAAGCAAATTTTACAAAGACAGCAAATATGGGTAGCTGACAAATAAAGCATATCGTGTGTCTTATGGTGTGACAGCAAAAAGTTCAAAAACATAACTGTTAAAAAATATTATATTTTATAAAATTGATATTTATATTTGTAATATAAAATAGCATAAGAGAGATCCATTGTCGGTTTTTCTTTACATATGTCAGTCACACCACAGGACACGTGCGGTTTATTTGTCAACTACCCATAAAAAAGAACACAAAGTTCAACTAATAAAAAATAGCTAAATATGGACAGCACACAAAAGCAATTTACAGTATAAAAGAACCTGCATGTAATAAAAATAACTTACAGTGTATAGTAAAACAAAGGTTAAATGCATTTTCACATCTGAAATATATGGTTTATTCACTCTTTTTTAACATTCAATTCATTAGTAATTTGATATTTATCCCACTGCAGCTGAATGTTTATAATTCTCTGTGTTATTTCATTTTAATTCAAAAGTGTGTCTGTATCTGTGTCTGACACCCTGACCTGTCACGGCCAGCTCGCTTCTGCTCATGTAAAGCACTTCACTCTTTCTTATTACCCTGGCAACCCACTAAAATAAGCCTGACGAGGAGGAGGGAGATAGTAGAATGAAAGGAAAAAAGAAAAAGCATGTTGTTTTATACACCGTGACATACAGAGAACAATTTAACAACCACAGGGACTGCACAACCATTGATTTTAGCATGTTTTTCTTTTTTGGAAAATTTGGCAGAGAAATGCTATAAGGAGTGTATATCTTTAATGGTGTTGGTTTGAGCTTGTGTGTGTGTGTGTGTCAGAATTGGTTTCATTCTCTCTCTTATCTTTAGGCCCATAGAAGAGAGAGAGAAAGCTTCGGCTACACATCCCGAATGACTCCCGTACAGAACCATGGGCATTGTGTCCAGGTGAGTACCTCTGACAAAACTGTTGTTCAAGATTGTTATTGTTTTTACTCTCTGATATTATCAGTAATGCGATCCATGTCAACAAATATAATGAAGTGCCTAAAATGAAAAAAAAAAAAAAAAAATTGGATAAGCAATTGTTTAAATACCTCAAAATACATTCAGACCTGTTTGATTTGTATCCGAGGTGCACCATTTCTCCTCTGGTGGTTGATCTACAACATGTAAAACTGCTGACTGACATGGCAAATGCAAGATTTCTGTTACCCTTCCCCCATCCTCACAGAGCTGATAAATGTCCTTTGGTTCGCTCTACTGGCTTGCCAGACTCTCTGCAGGTTCAAAATAATGCCTCCTACAGGGAGACGAATGGCACAGTCAAAATATCCCAAATGAACATTATCGAATCGTCTCAGACCAACACTGAAGGCATATTATGTCATGTTTTTTTTTTATCAAGATTATTCAACATTAATGCGGAATTGATTTTGCCTTTTCTTGTCTATGTGTCTGTGTGATAGAGCTTCTGATTCCTGCTTTTCCAGAAAAAGCTATTATAGAAAGGGGTTACGCGACCTCACAGCAAGTATACAATCTCCTCAATGCTGAAGCCGGCCAACCCTTACTGCATGATGCATATACTTATACTGGACTGGCGATCAGCAGATAGGTAACGGTGGTGTTTACTTTACTCATCCAAACACACACAGGTCTAACACATGATTTAGTCTGATTCTAACTGCCTTGTATGTGTGCTGCAGATATAAGCAGAGTCATCTAACTGCCCGGGCCAGTGTGACTGTGATGCATCCTGAACTGGCCTGTTTGATAAGTTGTGTTCAGCTTCAAGAGTTCTCCATTATACTGCTCTATGCTGAGAAAGGCCAAAGCCCAGGTATAACATTCTTTTTTAACTATATACAGTTCCGGGATAAAATTAAGAGACCATAGCAAATGTCTACGTTCCTGTTTTGTCTATAGTGTAATTCCCTCTGTCCTTGTTGTTTTACCCCCTCATGGGTTTTTGTTTTACGTTTCTGTATTAATAAATCAGTGTTTTTTTGTAAGCCTGCCTAGTGCCTACACTTGGGTTCTCTCCCTTGGCCCAACCATGACATATATAACCGTGACCACTCCAAACTTAATTTCAAGGGTTAGGGCAAAACAGGGGGCCATGGCTGTGACAAGGACAGGAACAGAGTATAGGGCGGACATAGAGACAGTACTGGAGGACCGGGACATGGAGCTCTGGGATGACCAGGGGACCAGGTGACCTGTTGGGCCGGCTCTGGGACCGTACCGGGACTGGAAGCCTGCCGTGTAAGTGACTCCTTCCTTTTTTTTCGAGCGGGCTAACTGGTTAGAGGCAGGCTGCAGAGATGCGGTGGAGGGCGTTGTTGGCCCCGAGGAGGAATCAGAAGCCGCCCCCTTGGACTAGCTCCTTTCCCTATTGCCCTGGAGGTCGGCTGGCAGGGGAGGAGCGGCAGAGCTTGAGGTGGGAGGAGCTGAGTCCCCCAGAGTCACGGTGGCCAGGACGCAGTCCTCCGGGACGGTAGCCAGCGGGAGGAGGCCCAGGCTGGAAAAGAGGGGTCGTCTCGGTTGACCACATACCTGATCATATCTCCAAAGTACAGGGGCCTCCGCATCTTTATCTCCGCCAGCTTAATTTTATTCGATCATGTAATGTTTTAAAGAATACATTTATATGATTCTCTTAAACATTATTTTACATTCAATATACAAAAGTGCAATAAATGTTCTATTTATAAGACAAATGCCAGTCCATTTTGTCACTTTTGTGTTATAAAGGTTCACAGACACATGCAGGCATTCTATAGTGTAGGCCTATGTAACGCAAACATTTACAGCTCTGGATGTTTACATGTAAAATAAAGGTTTGAACACAAAAGATATTTTGAAAAATGTGTCCATGCAATGGTACTAAATGGGGATCAATGTTGTTTGGTTACAAACGTTCTTTTATATTCTACAGAAAAAAAAGAAAGTCATACATATTTAGAATGACATGAAGGTGCGTTAACGCTAAAACGATTATTTTTGGGTGAACTTTAACTTTAAGCCTTAAATATAACACAACTAAACTGTGCATTAGTTATAAAGACCGTTTTCTTTAAAACGGAACAATGAGATGCATGTATTGCTATACATTGAGAATGAGCATGCGCAGTTCTTATTCCATCCCAAAATTCCCAGGTTCCGTGAATTGGAAGAGTATGTGAGGCTCTGCACGTAGCTCTGTGGACAGATGAAAAGAAGCTCTCATATAAAGCTCAGCTGCATAACAGCCATCGTAAACAGAAGCGTCCCACGTCCACGCAAGCATCAGGAGAGCAACATCTGGATCGGCTCAGTGATTTTTGACAGCTCGAAATAATACAGGTAACGTTAAATGCTTTGGTGAGTTTTGCTATATTTACACTGTTTAGCAAAGCGTGATTTTTTTCATTAAGGGTTTGTTTTTGTTCATTTGTTTGATGTTTCTTATCGGTAAAACAAGGCTATGACGATATAGTTTATGTACAGTATACACTGATCAAAAGTTGGCAACATTTTGGGAGTTGCCTGTAGGAATTTCCGCTATGCATACGTAGAATAATATGGACTTGTGTATTGACTCTTCTATAAGTTATCACTCTCAGAGTAGTATAGTCAGCTTCCGGATTACATTTCAGGTGTGTTTTCCTTTATATCTATGCGATCATAAGTGGTCTTGTTCCGATTTCCACGTGGGTCAGATGGTGGAAGGTGTTTGATGTTTGTAGTGGTTTCTGACACAAACGCAATAGTGCAGCGCGCGCTCGTGTCATTGGGTGCCGTATTCCTACAGTGGATAAAGCAGACGTGACAATCCTCCTCACCTACTAATATTTGGGTTTCTGTCAGTTTTAAAACTCTTGCACCCGGTTCACGCGCGGGGGAGGGGCGAGGACGTGGCACTTCCGTTATGCTGGACCCAATGAACTTCGGCTTCCATGGAAGACCCTCACGAGCTCACGAACTCTCTTGAAAGAAGGGAAACACCGTAGTTGCCAAGCCACCACATTGACATTTTACTAAAAGAGTAAATTATCACTTAAAAGTATACGAAGATTACAGAGAAGGATTTACAAACCATAGTATTTTAGATTTATTAAATAAGGTGGCATTGATACCTTTTAGTAAATGTCCTATGTCATTTGTATAGAGTTTTGCCATTCACAGCAACCTTTAAGCACATGGATTGTGTGAACTTATGGTAGATGTGGTATGTCTTGCAACACTTTTTGTGCAACACATTAAAGATCATATTATATATTTAGTGAGAGCTTTGGCTGCACTGTTTTTGTAGAGTTTCTGGACACACAAGAGTCACATGCAGAGCTTGAATATCTGTATTTGTTGAGGGTTATCAGTGTATTTGTCCAGTGGGTCCCTGCCCCAGAATTCCTGTGTGTTGGCAAAGTTTCACAAAACAAACGTGACCTTTTGTATACACAAGACACTTTTGTATAAACACACAGAAGAGAGTTTCCCACAGGGCTGGCACAATCCGCTCTGTCATTCTAACCACTGGATGCCACATTTGTGGCAAAATTTAGAGCCAACAATAAACAACATAACCAAACATTCACAGCCAAAACTTTGGGATAAAGTTTAGTTTTCGTGTGGTTTCCTATTTAAATAAACATCTAATCTTGCCATCAGATATGAACGATAAAATGTTATTGTAACTACTGAATCAATATTTGCAATTTACTGCAGTTAGATAACACTTCTGTGTATCAACAACAGATTTCTTATATATCACAAATGCCAATTCCTCTTTTCTTTCAGGATGGTGCGGTGTTGGTTCCTGTTGAGTTTATTCATCCACACCCTGTATGCCCACAGGGACTTCTTCACTTCAATAGGTGAGAGTCATTGCTTATTTTAATATCCATTGTTTTTTCTGTTCCGTATCCTGTCCATTCCTTATAAGGTTATCCATCCTTCATAACATACAACTCAGGATGTCCCTAAATGGCTTCAATATTACAATTGTAATTGGGAGGTTTGGCCCAGCCGGTCAGCAGCCCACTCAAGTTGTAAGACAACCTAGTTTTAATTCCAGATTTAACTTTTTGATCTTCAGGTCAGATGACAGACCTACTATACACCGAAAAGGACCTGGTGACATCTCTGAAAGAATACATCAGGCAAGAGGAGAACAGACTAGAGCAAGTCAAACAGTAAGTGTAAACGGACACAACGCACGCACACACACACACACACACACACGCACACAAACAAACAAACACAAGAACATGTGCTCTAAACATGCTGTTAACCTGCTCAGCTGTGCAAACAAATGCGCCCAGGAAGTGTCCTGGTTATTGTTTGTAAACGCTTTTTATATAACTACACTATGCGTAAAGACTTTCAAGGGCCTCTTTCAGATGTCTTTTGACAGCTCATGAATGTCTATTTAATATTCTGGCTCCTTAGCATCAGCTGTTTCTAATTCTGTTGTGTATCGTCTGCAACAGGTGGGCAGATAAGGTGGATTCGCTGACAAACACAGCCACGCAGGACCCCGAGGGATACCTGGGACACCCGGTCAATGCCTTCAAACTAATGAAAAGACTCAACAGTGAGTGGGCTGATCTGGAAAGCCTGGTTCTGAAAGACACCACCAATGGTTAGTGAGTTTGCTGACATTGAATTGAACGACAAATTCATTGTAAATAAAATGTCAGTTGATTTTAAAAGATCTGTTTTCTCTCTCCTCTTAGGGTTCATCTCTAATCTTACCACTCAGAGACAGTTTTTTCCAACAGATGAGGACCAGACAGGAGCAGCCAAAGCTTTGCTTAGACTGCAGGACACGTACCAGCTGTCTGCCAACACCATTTCAACCGGAGACCTGCCTGGTGAGTGAGTGCACGTGTGTTTGCATTTCTACCTTTTAAACCTGCTTGCATAATGGGAAGCATGGGAGATGTTTCTTATAACCAGCATGTTTTTATTGTTAAATAGCCTTCACATTTTTTTGTGACTTAGTCTGAGGTCTAAAATTAGGGATGCAATTATAAAAGGATAAAGTCTTTATCTTACATGTAATTATAACAGATTTTCTCTTTTTGTCTTACCGGTGTGAAATCAGGTGTTGTTCATAAGAGCCGGATGACTGTGGAAGACTGCTTTGAGCTGGGCAAGATCGCATACTCTGAGGCAGACTACTATCACACCGAGCTCTGGATGGCTCAAGCCCTCACACAACTGGATGAGGGCGAGGAATCCATCATAGACAAGGTCACAGTAATGGACTACCTCAGTTACGCCATTTACCAACAGGGGGAGCTAGATCGAGCTCTCGAACTTACCAAGAGGATGTTGAACTTGGGTAAGATGAAATCAAATTATAGGACGTTTTTCTTTAAAGTAGAGTTTGGAAGTATTTTGGAAAAGGTAGTTTTTTACGATATGTCCACTTAAAATTGTAAAATTATAAGGAATTAATGGAAATACAAGGTTTTGAAAAATGAGACAGGTGAAAAAAATGACTGATAAGCCTGGATACATTTTTGAAAGATTAGATAACAAAAACTGACTGTGCTGTTTGTGAATTTCAGACCCAAGTCACCACCGAGCCAATGGGAACCTAAAGTACTTTGAGTTCCAGCTGGAGAAGCAGAGGGAAAAGGAGGTTAAAAAATCAGAGGAAAAAGTGCTGGACAAAATTGACGCTCAAAGGAAACGATCCAAAGACCCTCTGCCAGAGAGGAAGAAATATGAAATGCTGTGCAGAGGAGAGGGGGTGAAACTGGTGAGAAGAAAGATGACCTTTTCTCTTGACTTTTTGTCATTGTCTTTTATTTTTTCTCTTGTTAAAAACTCTTGTTTCTAACTCCTGTAGACGCCCCGCAGACAGAGCCGCCTCTTTTGCCGTTACTTTGACAACAACCGCAATCCACAACTGCTGTTGGCTCCAGTAAAAATGGAAGATGAGTGGGACCGTCCACACATTGTTCGTTATCATGACATCATCTCTGAAAGTGAAATTGAGACTGTGAAGGAAATTGCAAAACCCAGAGTGAGTTTCCGTTTTTTATTATTTAGTTAAGCTGTGTTTTATTTTGAGATCTTTGAAAAAAGAGTCAATCAGCTTGTTAGTTTAATTGATCTCATATTTACAAGGCTAATGTAAACAATTGGTTATTGATTTCTTGGCAGCTCAACCCATAGGATTAAACAGACATCATATTATCAAACGTACTATTGTTACAAGAAATCAGACATTTAGAAGTATTTACTATACTATGATTAAACTGTTACAGAGGTTTAGTCAAAGTCAGTTAGGGGTTGATGTACGGGAGCCTGTGTGGGACACACGGAGCAATGTGTAACCCCATATCTGGCTCCTTAGCTCCGTAGGGCTACTATATCCAATCCCATCACAGGCGTTCTGGAAACCGCCCCCTACAGGATCAGTAAGAGGTAAGGCATGAGAACGTAGAGAACCGCCAACATTACCGCATGCTCTTTCAATTCTTTAGATTCGAGAACTCCTTAGCAGAAACAATGTAAAAGGGCACATTATTGATAGTATTAATATAGTATTTTAATTATTGAAATTAGATAAAAACAATTACGAAATTATGAAAATTCTACTTTGATATAGCTGATTTTTAATGGATTCTAGGACATACTGGAATATAGTCTATGAAAATGTTGACACTAGAAGATTGTAACTGTTTAAGCAGAGAGGTTTAATATTGTTTTTATGCTGAGGAGTTGTATGCCCTGCACTTTTGTTTTTTTGTCATCCGGTGATGAAAATGCTGTGTTTTTCTTGCAGTAGCAGTCATTGAACAGGGACTGTGTTGTTAACAGAGACAGTTGTGAGCCCTTTGTGATCGTTTGTGATATAAAGTGTCATGCTGAGAACTTTATAGCTGGGGCAATAAACATTCATTTAGACCTTTGCATCATAGAGTTTGTACAGATCTGTCCCTGCTCATTACATGGCTTTAGTTCAGAAAAAGACACCTAAAAGTGACCTCACTGTTTCTATCTGTCTCTCTCTTTCTATCCTTTTGTCTCCTCTATTTCCATGTGTGGTGTTTTCTGTGTTTGTATTTTTCTGCTTTGTGAAATGGGGGATAGCTAAGGCGAGCCACGGTGCATGATCCCATTACGGGAAAACTCACTACTGCCCAATACAGAGTCTCCAAGAGGTAAGGGTTGAAAAGGTCATAACAGAGAACTTAGTAAACTTTATTCAATTGAATTTTAACCTCGTTTTAATCAAACCACCAATTAAATTTCATTTTACACACATGAAAACATGTCTAAGAACGATTGGTCAGCTCAAAATGTCATGTTGCTACTTGACATTATTTTTACATTCATGCTTTTTAAATTGTATTTTATTTGGTGAAAGTCTGACATTTTTCATATTCAATGGACCATACACACATAACTTACAGTACATAGGCAAAGGCCTCTTCTTTTAAACACAGACTGTTTTAGGGCTGGCAGACCTCCATCTGTCCATGTTCTCACAGAGAGTTTGTAAGAGTTTGTATGTTTGTAAAGAACATCATTTTTCGTGCTATACATGTCTTTTCATACTTCTTGTCTATCTGAAGGGCTTGGGAATTGATACATGTTTGTGTCCACACACACATGCACAGAAAGTGTGTTGTCTTTGAGTCTTTGAGTGGCCAGCCGTTTGAGTCTATGCACTAAAATAACCTTTAATAGAGCTAAACATAGTTGAGTTGTCTCAGTCATATTTCCACCCATACCACAGTGGTTTAACCTCTCCCAGTTATTATGAGTGTGTGTGTTTGAGAATGCATGTCTCCGACTGGGTGTAGTCGAAGTGAAGTTTGAGCCTGGGTTACTCTCACAAACTGTTGTCATTACTTTATTGAATGTAAAGCCACAACTGTTCTTTAAACCGAGAAAGTGAGGGAGTGGCCTTGTCGCAAGGGCTGCCTTTTTATTTTTCATCTTTGGTTCCTTTTCCGTCCTTTGTGGCTTTACCTGCATGTCCATCTTTATTATGATCTTAACACTAGCTTCAACTAATTTTCAAAAATCGCACTGATCTTGTCCGTTATGTGATTTAACAGTTATATGAATTTTTTTTTCCATGTCTGCATGTTATGCCATCTGGTTTGTTGTCGTATGTGTTGTGCAGTATATTTTGATTTAGTTTCCTTAAAATGTTTTCCTTACTTCCCAACTTTTTTTTCTACTTCCTAGTGCTTGGCTGTCTGCATATGAGCATTCCACGATTGAGAGGATTAACCAGCGTATTGAAGATGTGACGGGTCTTGAAATGGACACGGCCGAAGAGCTGCAGGTATGTGGGAGGGGCTTGTACACTCCACTAGCCAATCCGATGCTTTTAAAATTGTGACACCTTAATATAACAAGAATCCACTTGATCGTGAACGAAAATGTCGTGGTAACAAGCCGTTTTTTCCTTTTGTGTTTTTTTAATCTCAGGTTGCAAATTATGGAGTTGGAGGTCAATATGAACCTCACTTTGATTTTGGAAGGGTAAGTTCTGTGTCCTAAAAGATTAAAATGGCAATTGTTGTTTTTTGCATAACCTCTCAGCATGGCAGTGGTACACTGTTTGGCACATACGCTTGTGTCTGTGTTTCTCACCCTTCAAACATGTTTTGTATACATACAGAAAGATGAACCAGATGCTTTTAAAGAACTGGGCACAGGAAACAGAATCGCAACATGGCTCTTTTATGTGAGTAGCTTGACTCGCCTCACACAATATTTGTGTTTAGATAAATCTTCATTTATGTATGGGTTCATTTCATAGATATTTTATAAGTAAATACAGTAATCAAATTAGCAAAAAATTAAGGTATCACATTTCAAGTAATGTAAGAATACTGATATATTTACTGTTACATGTATTAGGCCCAGTCTCACAGACAAGGCTTAAGGCTAGTCCCAGACTAAAATGAATGTGCGACCTGTCTTAACTGAACTGAACTTAACTTGCCCAGAAATGTCTTAAAATATATATGTGCCGTTGTTTTGTTTCAAAATGCACACCAGACATTTTTTTTCTAAGCCATTTTTATTCAAGCGACATAAATATCTAAATTAGTATTTAGTTAATAGTCCTGGCTAAACTAAGCTGTGTCAGTGAAACCGGGCCATAAAGTTTGATTTATCCTGGACTAACTGTGTTGCAGATGAGTGATGTGTCAGCAGGGGGCGCCACTGTCTTCACAGATGTAGGAGCAGCAGTGTGGCCCAAAAAGGTAAAACATACAACATACATATTTTGTCCCATCAAACATGTCCAGCCTTTTTCATATTCAGTGATTTTCATCTTGACAGGGTACAGCGGTCTTCTGGTATAACCTTTTTGCCAGTGGAGAAGGAGACTACAGCACAAGACATGCTGCCTGTCCAGTATTAGTAGGCAACAAGTGGGGTGAGTATGTTTGATCACACTCACCACACCCCTGCTTCAAGAGCAACATCTAGTAATTTAACAAACTCTGATCTTTCTCAAACGTTTACATTTTATACTATTTTAAATATTATTCGTCCATTTAATCACCCTCACATTTTTCTCTCATTTTCTTTTCCAGTATCAAACAAATGGATACATGAACGAGGTCAAGAATACAGACGGCCCTGTGGCCTAACTGAAACGGAATGATCACATTCTCATTAGTCATATTTCTGTTTAACATCACAGTGTCAGTTTTGTTTAGTATAAAATGTCTGTCTGTACAAAGCGTGAATGGCCATCAACCATCTTCGTATTGCTCCTTTGATGCCACTTCACCTCAAATAGTAAACCCCAAAACATCCTGGGAAGAATAGGATTTGTATTACCTTAATTCAAGGGACCATAAACACGCAAATGTCTTACTTCAGTTATTTATTTGGGGTTTGTTTTTATCCCCTTATTTGGCTTTTGCACTTTCTCTTGTCTCAAACTCTTGTATTTTTAGGAGGGTTGCTTAAGTTCTGCATACAACCACTGAACATAAACGTGAATCCACTGACATTCCAAAAACCATTAACATGAATACAAATGAAAGCCAGAACATGGATACGTTGTTTAGGTCATTTTAAGACAAAGAAACCACATGGTCCAAACATCCCGACGAGCAACCACATTTTTTTATTTTGGACAAACCTCTACACAGTACCCAAGAATACTGTTTAGTCATTGCTGGGGCCTAGATCTTTTGATATACTTTTGTATGTGTGATTTTGAAGCGTGACTGTTTTCTACAGAATTAAAATCTATGTCATCATTTGAAACTGTGTTTGTTTGGCTTTATAAAAAAAATATTTGGAAACATGAAGAGTTCAGATTCAAAACCCTCTAATAGCCCCCTCCGTCAAAAATGAGATTATGATGTTAAGTGAATGCTCTCCACACATAGTATACGTTACTCAAATAATTTTGCTTCAAAACCCACTAAGTAACACTCTGACCGGTCTGAAATATCTGCTATTCCTTGAAGTAATTGTAAGAGCCTGATAAAAAATGACAAGACGGTCAAGTTTATAAATCAACATAATCAAACAAAAGCCTTCAGAATTAAAATTTACAGTGATTACCGCACACAAAGGTTAGTATAGCACCTTCTCAACTATGGGTTGTTTTAACCCTATAAATTGTGTAATTTTCAGTTGGGTTAAAAGTTACCCAAAAGTGTTTTAATGTCAGCATTTTTCTTAATGTCATTAATAAATGAAAACATGTTGTTTGGAAATAAAAAAATGTTTATTTGAGTATAAGAAAAAAAGGGTCAGTTTCACAGACAGGGATTCGTTTATTAGGGATTAGGGACTGTGTTCAGCCAGGACTAGGGTTTAGTTAAATTAGGACATTTAAGTAATTTTACAAACATGCCTTACAAAAAACAATACCACTGATGTATTTGAAGATTTGATTTAGTTTAGACAGCTAACATTTATTGTAGTGTAGGACTAGTCTTAGTCCCTGTCCGGGAAACCCCCCTAAATGTTTTTAAAAAAAGTACTTTCCATGGTAAATTAAGATGGGACATTTTGAAAATGATCAAAGTTTGAAACTTAATAGCAATTTACAGGAAATCTTTGCAAAATTGCAGGTTACGGCTAATTCTACCCCCTCCCCAGCGCGCGGAGTCTAGGAGGATGAAGGTTACGCACAGGTCACGTGACCCCTCAGTACTAATTGACCGTCGCTGAAATCTCCGCTCCGTCAGACGATTACTGCTCGCGCACTGCGGCCGGGAGGCAGGAAACGAAATTGAAATACACCTGATACACTAACAAGCCCAGTTTCACTATAAACTACTAGATCAAGAGAATATAACGAAGAAAAATGAATCAGATCGAGCTCTCAGTGCCTTATGATAACGGATACGAGCAGGACGAGTACATGATACAGGAGGATGATTGGGATCGGGATTTACTGCTGGATCCCGCTTGGGAAAAACAGCAACGAAAGGTAAGAGAAAGTTTGGTCCCTTACAAGAAATGTTGCTTTTGGTGATAAAAATAACGATACATAAAAACTTTCTTTACAGAACAGTTAACAATTTAGAGGTGTCATTTAACATTTATTAAAGAGCTTCTAGTATGTATTGTTGTTATGATGAAATGCATAGAAGATTAGACCAACGGTTTACCTTTAAGACCACAAATTTCCTTTATTTATTGTGTTTTGGGGCTTCTTCAAGTGACGTTATAGGATTCAGGACTATTGGTTCCTATTCACCAGATAACATCGCATCTTTAAACTCAACACATTTCATGTACAGAGTACGTAGACACATGACCATTACATTTTCCATTAAAACCAGTACAGTTCCTATGAAAATATTAGCTAGACTTTCTGGGATTCAATTTCAGTAGTTTATTGATAGGTTATTTAATTGTCACCTCTAATTTTATGTATTCCCATTATGTGTGTATGTTTACTGTAGAAATCTTTAAGATACACCATTTTATTGTATATCAAACGGGTTGGTGAGGTTAATATGTGTGTCACAGGGGGGTCTGAATCTGCTCATGCTGTGAGATCGATGCGGCGGGTACCGAACTAACAATAGCACAGCAGAGATGGCTCTGTGTGTCTGATACGAGAGGAATGCGGCTTGTCAACAGATGCTTCCAACACAACATGACGTCCTTGGGATTAGAATGAATGCAGGGGCTAATTTTAACTCTAAAACCAAAAGGCATCAAAGTAGGTTAATCCAGTGCCCTTGGTGGGAAATTCCTTTGTATATGAAACAGAACCTCTATTGTTGTATAGGTTAAAATAGTGTCAGATATACAGGTAGTAGCCTCTTTAGTGTGCCAGGCATAGAGCCTTACCTCTCCACCCTTAAATAATTTAAAGCGACAATTCACCCAAAAATGAAAATGGTTTGTTTTAAAACAGGACATTTAACAAACTGGGTGGATTTGTGCTTGTTAGCTGTGTCTTTTATCTTGTAAGGATTGGATTCAGTCGTCTAACAGCCAAATATCAACCACATACGTGCACTTTCGCTCGTATCCACAAAGATTTGTTTCGTTTAGGAAGAAAGTGTTTCAGCTTCACTAAGTTATAAATGAGAAGATATTTGAGAAGAACTATTTAATAAGTATAAAGAAAAATGTTCATACATAAGTAGTGTATTCAAGTGACCAGACCTACATGGATGATGTTAAACCAACCTTCATTTGTTACTTCTACATTCACAGATATGCAATCGTTACCAAAACAAGACCATCACTCCGCACAGACATGTTCTTGTTACCACGGTTTCAAGTTTTACAGAATTAATCAAATTCTTTCCTGTCCGATTAAGCAAGGCAGATACGATACACAAACGTGCATAAATATGCTGCATTCTCTCTCATATCTCTCTCCTCAATGTGAGCTACTTCATCAGGTGCCTTATCAGAAGCGTACTCTGCAAAGAGAGAGCTAAATTTACACCCTTACCTCGCAGGAACGCAATCTGGAGTCTACAGTAAAGCTTTCTGACCAGCAATGACTGTAACGAAGTGAACCAGCTTTAGGGGATTAAATATACGCTCCACTGAGTCCAAATTCTGGCCGTAGGTATCTGCGGATTTGAAAGTGCAACCTAATACAGATGTGGGCAGTGGGACAGACACATTTTGCTCCATGAAACACTTCACAACATTACTAGGCTATTTTTGGCTTAATGGTAATTGCTATCACAACATTTGTCCTTTAGCTTTGTGTCTGTCCATAATTGTAAATCGGTGTCGAGTTATAATTTGTGTTTGCACCCGTGAATTATGTCTGTTCCTGTGAGTGCCCAAATCCTTTAAAGTGTGTTTCAGACCAGCAGTCAGATCATAATGCAAAGTATCATGTACAGCAGCTGGTAGTTTTCAGCTTTGTGGTGTATTTTTCAGTAAGTGCTTCTATTTCTGGAGCATGAACTCAGTACAAGTGAAGTTTTGCGCTTTGCGTATTGTAATGATATCACCATTCTATTGTCTCACGGAGTCTGTGTTTATAATAGGAGTGTGTCTTTCGGACATCATTAATACCAAAACCAACAGAATCTCCACACAAACAAACAACAACCGAAAGAACTGAACCATATGCATAAACCAAATCAAACGCAACTAGTTTACTAAATAAATTGTTCACTCGCTCTTGCGTCTTGCCACAGTCATAACTGAGTAAAGTTTGACGGGTTGAGATCTGACTTACTGGCACATTTTTTGAGTTTTTGGATCCCCGTATATAGATTTTATAAGGAAACCTTTTGTAATACAGCGCATACATGTGAGTCTGGTAGAAGAGATGAAGTTTGAGGAATATATTTTGAACAATGTTTCTGTTTCGCAGACATTCACAGCCTGGTGTAATTCTCACCTGAGGAAAGCTGGCACGCAGATCGATAACATAGAGGACGACTTTAGGAACGGCCTGAAACTTATGTTGCTACTTGAAGTCATCTCAGGTAGACACAAACTTGATACATCTAGGTTACACTTTCTGTAATTTTTAAGTTCAGTTCACTTTATCTCTTAGAAATCTTTTATTCCAAACCACACAGGTGAAAGGTTACCCAAGCCTGACAGAGGAAAGATGCGGTTTCACAAGATAGCCAACGTCAACAAAGCCCTTGATTTTATCACCAGCAAAGGAGTGAAACTGGTCTCTATTGGAGCTGAAGGTATGCTTTATTCCACACCTGTTCTTATTTAGGACTAAATTTAGACATGGGTTCATTCAGCAGTGTAATTGTTGTTTTAGAGAAATTAACAGGGCGATAATTTTGCTGTGGTGTTTTGGTAGAAATTGTGGATGGTAATGTGAAGATGACTCTCGGAATGATCTGGACCATCATCCTCCGCTTTGCCATTCAGGATATTTCTGTAGAAGGTACCAAATCAATCGCTGCACAGAGAGTTACAAAACATTTTTGATTACATTACAAACAGTCATTTATAAAAAAAGAACTTAAATGTTAGTAATGAATGCTGGCATGCATCTTTCATTTTCCTTCAGAAACCTCAGCCAAAGAAGGACTTCTACTGTGGTGTCAGAGAAAGACTGCCCCCTATAGGAATGTCAACGTTCAGAACTTTCACGTCAGGTGAGGCTCATTTTTAGTCATTTTTTAAGCCAGTATCAATTCTATTTTTTATCAAATACAAAAAAATGTAAAGAAATGTAATATAATTTTAGTTGTATTGTTGGTTTGATGGTCCGATCACAATCTTTAATTTCAACATAATCCTGATTCTCTCTGTCTTCGGTGAAGCTGGAAGGATGGATTGGCGCTGTGCGCTCTCATCCACAGACACAGACCCGACCTTATTGACTACGCCAAGCTCAACAAGGTCTTGAGGATGTCCTCAGATTAACCGGGATATTTATTCTAACAGCCCTTTCACAAAATTTGTGTGAATACCACTAAATGTTTATGCTCCCTATTATTATATCACACTAAAATGGTTGGTGTTTTTGCTAACATTTTATTGTGTGCCAATGACTTATTCACATCCACTCCCTCAGGAATCCTAATTCCGATCAGGAATCCAATGAAATGTTACTTGATTCTCGATATGTGGTTGTTTCCACTCCATTTTTCCTGCGTGCAACTATTTTGTCCGTTTTGTGGTTAACTGGAAAAATCTGCTTTCGTTGTTTTGGGTGTTTTCCGAAATAAGTTCACATTGGGAGTCTTAAAGCTGGTTCAGGTGTGTTTGATTGGGGTTGGAACTGAATTCTGCGTAATGTAGTAGGTTTGTCAATGTAATAGAAAAATTATTCTAGCAAAATCATTGAGTACGTTTTTTAACTTGAAATTGGCAAGCAGTTGTTTGTTGTTAGTTAATGTGGTTACATGTGTATGCCTTTTAGTTGTTGCGGTAAACAGAGAAAGCTGCTCCATACCACTATTCCCAAAGGTCCATAAGGATTTACAATAATCCTGACCCGGAATAGAATTTGGGAAAGTGATCCACATACAAGGAGCACCAGCTGTTTCTAAAGATGCTTTCTTAGAAACCAGCAATGGGAGTTCTAAAAAGTGTGTGTCAGGCCGTATTAAATCAAGATCCATATAGGTGTTAAAGCGCAGACATTGCTTTCTTCAGACTCAGTGGTCTAGTTCAGGTCTGTGTGGTTGGTTTTTAATGAGATGCTGGATCAGATCACGGAAGATCAAGGATGTATTTGGCTTTATACAGGTCAGTTAGTTCACTATGAGAGCACACACACATTCCGTTCCCCTTTCAGCTGTTGCTGTCGGCTCCAGGTGAGCTGGAACGGGGTAATCCAGTCTTTAGTATGGACCTTGTTGTACGAGACATCAGGATGTCCATTACATCATGGATCGCCTGCAGCTGCTTGTGTCCTGCAATGTGGCGCTTTATTGTCACAGAGATCAAAAGTTTGATCCCCAAGCCCTGCTTAAAATACATACAGACGTCCACAAATACATGCTAGGCATTGTGTATGTAACACAATGCAATATGAATTGGTATTGGAGAATAATACACTGCAAATGTAGCAAATTTGGACTTTTGAATTAACGCAGAAAATATCTTTCTCTGGATTTTATGGTTAAAAGTAAATCCTTATTTATTTTGTTTGTCCCTCCCCTTTGGTGGCACCTGTATACTGACACTCACCTTTGCATGAAAAAAAGACTTTGATTTGCAGTTTATTTAGGTTTTCTTTGAGACATTGCTTTTTTCTGTTGTGTTTCTGTAGGATGATCCTATGGGTAACCTTAATCTGGCATTTGACGTTGCTGAAAAACATTTGGACATTCCCAAAATGCTGGACGCAGAAGGTAAACAATGACCGTGGATTATTGAATCATTTCCTTGGAACATTCAAGAGTGCAGAGGAAATGAAATGTAGTTTAGAAGAAGACTCACATTAAAGGGACAGTTTAACCCAAAATGTAAAATTTTCATCGTTTACTCATTTATATTTACATTTTGGCAGACGCTTTTATCAAAACCGTGTTGCAATGGTGGCCAAGAACTGTTTGGTTACAAGCATTCTTCTAAATATCTTTCTCTGTGTTAAAAAAGTAGAATTTTTATTATTATTGTGTGTTCCTGTTCATTTAAGAGACTAAATAATTTACAGTTTCTGACAATCCACTGACATCAATGTACATTGCATAGAGGAAAATTTGCAATAATTCCATGTAATTTAATACTGTATATTCTCTCAAATTTTTCCCCTAGTATTATTTTTTGTAATTTGTTATTATGATGTATGTAAAGCTGCTTTGGAAGAATAAATATTGTGAAAAGCGCTAGCCTTTATAAATAAAATTGAATGGAATTAAATAAATTATACAGTCAGTTTGCAATTATCATTGCCGAAAATAAATATTTACCAATTTATCAGTAATTTCTCAACAATTTAATCCTCAAAATTATAATTATGTTACCTGGATTGCTAACTCCTACAGTTTTCATATATAGCAAATTACTATAGACTAATTCTAATATAATCACAACCCCGAGGGGTAAAACATTATTATGAATACGACGACCGTATAGCAACAGTGTAGTTGCTTACAACTTCTCAAATTGCACCCTAACTAAAAATGACTTTAAAATATGCAATAATGAAGTATATGCCTCCAGTCAGTATCACAGCTTTACAGAGCCCCATAAGATACATCTGTCAGCAGAGTTCATTCTAACTTGATTTTTTTCTCTTTTCTCTCCCCCCCTAGACATTTTGAACACCCCTAAACCTGACGAGAGAGCCATTATGACATATGTGTCTTGCTTCTATCACGCATTTGCTGGAGCTGAACAGGTAGTGTTGGGAGTGCTGGAAAAATAGCTTGATCTTGAAAGATCCTGTTGTTTACTCCCTTCTTTCATTCATCCTTTCATTCTAACTGCTTCTCTCCGTCAGGCTGAAACTGCCGCTAACCGAATCTGTAAAGTCCTGGGAGTGAATCAAGAAAATGAGAAGTTAATGGAGGACTATGAAAGGCTGGCTAGTGAGGTATGAAGATGCACTGTACTACATTCCTCATGCACTCATCACGACCGGCTACTGCACACTCATACAAATGTTCTTCTCCTCCCTTGAATTTTGTTTTGCTTTCTAGCTGCTGGAGTGGATCCGTCGTACCGTTCCTTGGCTGGAGAACCGGGTTTCGGAGAAGACCATGGCGGAGATGCAGAGGAAGCTGGAGGATTTCAGAGATTACCGCAGGATGCACAAACCTCCAAAAGTGCAGGAGAAGTGTCAGCTGGAGATCAACTTCAACACGCTGCAGACCAAACTTCGCATCAGCAATCGGCCTGCCTTTATGCCCTCAGAGGGAAAGATGGTGTCGGTGAGAGAATCTTTATCAAAAGATTGGAAGCAAATAAATACTGTACTTTGTTTCTTTATGTTGTATCTTAATAAACAACTTTGACAACTATAAACAACACAAGAAGCATCACCCATGTATCAGTCGTCTTTACAGTAAAAATAGGTAGTTAAGTCAGATACACACTAGCCGATGTTAACTTAGTTAGCTGCATGATCATTTATGTTTCTATATAAAGCAAACTACTTAAGATGAATTAAAATGTAAACCAACCCCTACGGGGAAATTATATTGACATATTGTCGGTGTAGTAAACATGCTTATGTCTAAATGCACATTATCATCTGATAATATGTGTGTGTTTTTGCGCAGGATATAGCCAGTGCATGGCAGGGCCTGGAACAGGCAGAGAAGGGCTTTGAAGAATGGCTGTTGACTGAAATCAGGAGACTGCAAAGAGTGGATCATCTAGCAGAGAAATTCAGACAGAAATCCACCAATCACGAGACCTGGACTGCAGGTGAGGCCTGACCAACTGATTCTGACGTCATTGAAATATCAACCACATCACAGGTTTGTTATTTTCTCTGAAATAATATCGCGCTTTGTGTCTGTTGTGCGATAGGTAAGGAGGAGATGTTGACCCGGAAGGATTATGAGTCAGCATCTCTGATGGAGATCCGAGCATTGCTGCGGAAACATGAAGCGTTCGAGAGTGACCTTTCCGCTCATCAGGACAGAGTCGAGCAAATCGCTGCTATAGCTCAGGAGCTTAAGTATGAACCTTTAACCAAAACCTTCTGCATTGAGCGTCCACATTACAATCTGTGTTTGCTGAATGTATATCGCTGTAAAATTACATGCCATGCACGTGTTTGGGTGGACTTGGATAGTTTGATCGGTGTGTGTGATATTTGTCCTTGTGACTGACCTGTCATGTTTCTCAACACCCTGCACGGACTGGATATCTTCATATCTCTAAACTGCCTGGCTACAGCTTAACGCACACATACACACAATGTACTTACAACACGCTTAGTAGTTTGCATTGCTGGCTTTCTATTTTAGCATACATTATCTCCCTGCAGACCAGATTAATTTTGTGTGTGTGTCTTTGACTGACAGTTTATGACCTTTGCATGGCCTCATTCAGTAATCTACATTGTAGTGACATGATAATCATAAGCATATGATCAATCACTTTCATATATCAATACCTAATCCCAAATCGAACCTGTTTGACTGACTGATTTATGCAGAACACAAAATATATTGTAATGATCGTTGATGTTCCAACAACATTGGGGCCCTATTGACTTCTGATGTATGGAGAGAAATCCACTGAGGCATTTGTCAAAATATCTTCTTTTGTGTTCCATAGAATAAAGAGTCATATACAGGTTTTGAATGACATGAGGGTGAATATATGATGATGACAGTTTCATTTTTGTGTGAACTGTCCCTTTAAGGCTAAAATACACTACAAGCTTTTTACAGCCATTAAGTTATTAATGTAAAAACTTTATTGTTGATCGAAAAAATACCAAATTATAGAATGCGACCCATTTAGATGAACAAAGAACACATTTAGTTCTGAATTATTTATTTATTACCCACCAGGGGGAGACATGTTCCCTTATTCAAAGCTGTTTTAATGTAATATACTATCTCTCTTTCTCACCAAACACACACACTGTCTCTCTCTCTCTGTTAATTATATTAAAGTGAGCTGGACTATCATGATGTGGCATCAGTGAATCAAAGGTGTCAAAGCATTTGTGACCTATGGGACCATCTGGGCACACTCACCCAGAAACGCAGAGAGGCATTGGAGGTCTGTGTGCTTTTTTGGTCTAGGACATCTCATGAAACACATTAGAGCATCCAATGAGAAAGCAATCTGTGTTTTCGTTTTTGCAGAGAACAGAGAAACTTTTGGAGACGGTGGAGCAGTTGTTTCTGGAATATGCCAAGAGATCTGCACCCTTTAATAACTGGATGGAGGGAGCCATGGAGGACTTGCAGGATATGTTTATAGTGCACACTATCGAGGAGGTCCAGGTACACACGTTCACTCAAAGACATGCATATACGTTGAAGAACAAAACAGCTCGTCTAAGTTGTTCTTTCCAACAGGAAAGTTTTGTCTTCTAAATTTCACTTTCTCCATCTTCATTGCGTTTAGACTCTAATAGCTGCCCATGACCAGTTTAAAGGCACGCTTCCCGAGGCAGATGCAGAGAGGCAGGCCATACTCGGCATACAGCAGGAAGTTCTGAAGATCTGTCAGAGTTACGGCATTCGTGGAGACCTCAAGAACCCCTACAGCACCATATCTACAGAAGAGATTGCCATCAAGTGGGACAAGGTCAAACGCACAACCCGCAGATATTTGACAGTCTTTGGTGCTTTTTTAGTAAAACCAGCTATTTTTACAACAGTGTTGACAAAAATGCATGTCTGAACGAAAAGTGTGTCCTTTAATTTGATTGTGTACTGTATGTGCGTTCAGGTGAAGAAGTTGGTTCCCCAGCGTGACAGTGCGCTGCAGGAGGAGTTGGCACGACAGCATGCCAACGAGAGGCTCAGACGGCAGTTTGCTGCCCAGGCCAACCTCATTGGACCCTGGATACAGACCAGGATGGAGGTCGGTACCCTAGCATGAGCAAACAAGACGAGTCTTACGTGATATTTTGTACATCAAGTTCATCATTATGGAACGAGTAGGCAAAACAAGTGATGGATTTACATGTTTTTTAAATGACAGGAGATCGGCCTTTGCGCTATGGTGATGGGTGGGACTTTGGAGGATCAGATGACCCAGCTGAAACAGCATGAGCATGTCATCATCAGCTACAAACCCAACATCGACCGATTAGAGGGAGACCACCAACTCATTCAAGAAACGCTTATCTTTGACAACAAACACACTAACTACACCATGGAGGTAAGCACACGCTGTCACACATCATTCATGTTTCTATAGCACCTTGGTTGAATTGATTTTTGGATCAAAGCATCCGCCAAATGTACATAAGCACGTGTAGATGCATCACATTGCAACAAATACATTGTGTCTTGATCTTGTGTCTATGTTTCCTCTGCAGCATATCCGTGTTGGCTGGGAGCTCCTTTTGACTACGATTGCTCGTACTATTAACGAAATTGAAACTCAGATTCTGACACGGGACGCAAAGGGCATCAGCCAGCAGCAGATGAACGAATTCCGTTCGTCCTTCAATCACTTTGATCGGGTGCTGTACTCTGTCTTTATGTTTATTAGCTACACTAAACTCTTCTTTAGTGTGATTAGATGCTAAACTAAAATACTAACCACTTACATCTTTCTATTTAAGGTTTGTTAACTAAGACACGCTTTTGCAATATTTATCTGTGTTTGGTACACACTTCTTCAGAGGTTTCACAAGACTAGAGTGGTTATCACCTTCTTTTCACATTCTCGTAAATGTATAGACCGCCTGGACGTCCTAAACAGACTAACAGCTTCAACAATCTCTCAGCATACCCTTTGGTATCACAAAAGCCCGAATGAGCATTGAAAAGAGGATCTGACCTACAATTGAATGAGCTGTCCGGCGTCTGGTCGTCCTACGGGGCGGTGTCCGGTTGACCTCAGACGGTTCGGTCACCGGGCTAGATCGTTGGATTTTCATTCAGGTTGAACCAATAACTTATCATAACTTACTCACCCTCTTGTCATTTCAAACGTGGATGTCTTTCTTTTTTTCACAGTACACAAAAGAAGCTATTTTGAGGGAAGTTGGTAACCGAACAGCATCTGCACCCATTGACTTCTATTGTATGGACACAAAACCAATGCAAGTGAATGGGTGCCAGTTAACAACATTCTTCAAAATATCTTCTTTTGTGTTCTGCGGAAAAAAGAAAGTCATACAGGGTTGAAATAACAAGAGGGTGAGAAAATGATGAATTTTCTTTTTTGGTTGAACTATCACTTTATAATGGAACACCAGATGCAGAATATAAGTTTTTTTAATGTGATTTTTTATATGATGAATAAAAAGACCATTTGGATAAATTGGACGGTTCTAGTCCCGTATGTTGAATGGTCAGTATGCTGATACAGTGACAAATATGATACGAAGCAACCAAAATAGCAAACTGTATACGTATAAAAATGCAATAGCATAATTTGATGTGATTATATTTTATAGCAAAATGATGGCAATCCGTTTCACTTTTTGTGCATGTATGTGTTGTGGATACCCACTCCCAGGAAGAGGAGGGTAAACTCAGGTCTGATGAATTTTAAGCATGTCGGATCGGCTTTGGCTGTGTGGGAAATGATACACAGGTACTAACCACACTCCCCCTCAGCATGACCTTTAACCCAACATGAAGTTCTTTGCACTGGTTAAAAAAAAGATTTACTGCGGTTTTGAAATATCTCAGTTTTTTTCTACTGTTGTTTGTTGTTTTGTTTATGTGTGTGTGTGTCTGTGTGTTTTTATATTTGTCCACGTGTGTTTCTGTGTTAGGTGTTTCTCTTTTCCTACTTACCATTTCTTTGTTTTTCCAACTGTGACCCCATCATCCACCCTCTCTATTTGCCCTTTACCCTTGGCTGTGCAGAAGAAGAATAGGGCGATGGACTCTGATGACTTTAGAGCCTGTCTCATCTCGATGGGCTATGATCTGGTATGTTAAAGAGGACTGCAAAAAATGTATAAATTGATTTTCTTGAAGTAAAATTGTGTAAGATAATAAGACTTCCAGTAAATCCAATAATTCAGAAGATTTATGACTACAAAAAGCTAAATATATTATTTGCAAATATGTTCATCTTAATGACATACAAAAGTTTACTGTTATTGTATCTTAAGGATCTTGGATATTTTTTTAAAGATTGTGAACAGTATTGCAAATGACCAACTGCTCTTCACCATATTGTATGGGCCAGTATTGAGTAAATGTGTCTATTTTTCTGTGTTTTTCATAGGGGGAGGTGGAGTTTTCTCGTATCATGATGCTGGTTGATCCAAACTCAACAGGCGTTGTGTCGTTCCAGTCTTTCATCGATTTCATGACCAGAGAAACAGCAGACACAGACACAGCGGAACAGGTCATAGCTTCCTTCAGGATCCTTGCTGCAGACAAGGTGTGTTTTACAAGTAAAAGTTTACCTTAAATACTACAGATATTTGATACAGATATGTAAACCGTTTTTTTAAGCACAAATGCAGAGCTACGGTTCTCTGGAACACTACTGTATATCTTGTTCCTGATAAAGCTCTTTCCAGACGCCTTATCTACTGTGTGCTGTGTCCTTTATCTTTGTGTAGCCATATATACTGGCGGATGAGCTGAGGCGAGAGCTTCCACCAGATCAGTCAGAGTACTGCATCAGCAGAATGCCTCCGTATGCGGGACCTGGAGCCATGAGTGGAGCCCTGGACTACACCGCCTTCTCTACGGCCCTGTATGGAGAGAGTGACCTTTAACCATATCAACACCTGGCTTCACCTTTAAAATACGTTATTTGTTAGTCCAGTAAATTCTGTACTCGGAAGATGGAATGCACCAAGAAATGAAAGCATGAAAAGTAAATTATAATTAAGTTCTAACACCGTATGTTCTCAGTTGTTTATATGAAGTGGCTTTGTTTAGTAATTCAAATGCATTTGAAATGCAGACAATGCCAAAAAAGAATGAAAGTTATTTTAAATCTTATTTTAACAATTAAATCTAAGGTAAGAAAAACTATTTTACTGTCCCTGTACTAATAGCTTTGGTCATACAGCAAACAAAAAATTATTATAAAACATCAATAGTATTGCAAAGTGATATGCTGTAGATGCACTGATAGTACACATTACATTACGTTCTCTTTCCCTGAGTTAATCTGTTATGCGTGGTAATAAAATAATCGCCCATTTGTTTTTCATTGTTCACAGATAGTATTCTTTAAAAACAGCAGAATATAGTTTAATGCTGAGTGAAAACTTGTCTGATTCTTTACAACATACTTAACCTTAGTGCCTGATCTCATAGACAATAATATGTCATGCGGTATAAACAGAGGTTTCATTCTCAAATAGATTTCATTTCACGTGACATTTGAACTGCAGACATTTGTTTTTGTAGAATGTACTAATGGGCTTGTGAAACTAAATATTTGTTACTAAAACACCTGATTTAAATGGCAAAGTACTCACCTGGTATTCTAATGAACAGCTTTGTGAAATGATCTGGAATATACATCAGCAATGTACGGTACTTTTGCATTCTGAATCATTTTTTCACACATTTATTTTAATGCACAAAAATGAAAGTGACTTGCTATGAGCAAGAAAGCCAAATTTGTGTGTTTTACTGTGACGACAAGAAAATAAACCTTACTTATGAATTGACCCGAGACTCTGTGTTACTTGCCTAACACTATACCTTTGGCAGACACTTTCTATTCAAAGCAACTTACAGTGCATTCAAGCTTTACATTTTACCAATATTTGGGATTCGTACCCATGGCCCTTTCTATTAAGCTACAGAAACATATATGTATAATTGTTTTGCCTTGTTGTCCTTTGGAGAGGGACCCAATCCCTTCCTGTGGATAACATAAATAGATCAAATTATGTACATTTAAACAGAAGATAAGTTTAGGGTAAAGGAAATGCTTAGGATTTGGTGTGGTGGTGGGCTTTACAAATAGGTACCAATCAGATAGCACACTCCCCCATGTATGAACCAATCAGAAAAATCAAATTTTCAGTCAAATTTTGGCTTCTCCCAAATTTAATTTGAAAACTTAATTTGAAAATGTAACATATGTCTAACAATGTACAAATATTGACCTATGCACACATTTAATTTTATATTATTTAATATAAATATGTAGATTTTTGTGCATAAAATATTTGATTTAAATTAATTTGTTGATTTTTATTGATATTCCTTTTTACCCTGCTGAAGAAAAAATGTAAATCGTGTCACATTTCAATGGATTTAATGGTTAACAGGAATTGCATTGGTTTTAAAATGAACTGTAATAGTCTCTGTGGGTCTCTTTTAACAATGTGTTAGGTACTTTGTGGTTTGTTATTTGGTGGATGAAAACCTATAAAATATGAATACTACTGGAATAAGGCGCAAAACAGTACATAAAGTAATTTGATGGATCGTAGCATAATTTGTAACGAAAAAAGATTTCTATAATTTTCTCAGCTCGCCAACTATGGAATACACGTCTCCTGCTTTAACCTTATCAAATCTTATCTCATGATGGGTGGTACAGTATCTAGCACCTGCGGCTGAATGAGTGCGGAGTGGATCCGTCTCTTCTGTTTGTGTGCACCGATCCCTGATCAGACATTCAGAGAGAAACAATCATTAAACATGGATACTGGAGAAGGGGAAGATGAAATCCAGTTTCTGCGAACAGTAAGTGAAAGAATGGCATTTAAGTAGCCTATTCAAGATTCTGTGATTGCTACATTTACGCTGAGCTACATTTGTAACTTCTGGCAGATGAAGTCAAAACTATAACATAGATTTAATATCAGATGAATGTTATGTTGTCTTAATCGTTGTTAAGAAAATGTTGTAGTGTTTTTTTGCAAGTAGGTTGGTAGAAAATACTTTAGCCTTTTGTGCATAAAATTGGGATATGTACATGTAAACACACAAAGCCATGATTCAAAGCAAGTTTTGAATTGCTTCATGTTCACCGAGGCTAATGTAATTTAAAACCATAAAACGTATTTATTTTTATTCACCCATCAATCTGTTTTTGCAATTGATAATTGTGTGTCCATATAGCCTACGGAAAGGGGTGTTTGGTGACTTGATTTGAAAGATTTGAGACAGTTTGGCTCATATCACTTTTGTCTATTTTTACTTTGTATTATCAGTTAAAGGACAGAGTGCTGGATGTGTGAGCTGTCACTCAACCTCATTTCTTTACAAAAAAGATAAACAGAGAATTGCACCATTTCTGGCACACATTCACTAAGGATTTTAGCACATACTTAATTTGTACCATTATTACTGCAGTCAAAGGTTATGTGAACTTTGAATATTTGTGTGTGTGTGTGTGTGTGAGTGCGTGCGTGCGTGTGCGTGCGTGCGTGCGTGTGTGTGTGTGAGAGAGATAGAGAGAGAGAGAATTCTGGTCACAGCACTGACATGACAAGCCAGAGGTGTTGGAATTCGCCATTCACGTACTGATAGAGTACACATGTATTCAGCCCTTATAAGGCTACTAATACAGTGCTCTTGTTCTTCTTTGTACATGTATTAATACCAGAGTACTGTAATTCAGACATAGATCATATATTTAACTGTAATATGTTTCAAATAGGTATTTGAATCTTTGTGAAGCTTATCCCAATGACCGATGTGCTTTGCTCCTGCCAGACAACTGAGAAAATCTGTTATGCCAACTTTTAACATTGCACCATCACCGTATCTATGATGTGGTGTGTTTATTTCAGAGGGATGAGCTGGTATTGAGGTGTTGTTTATCTGGCCCTTATCAGCAAAAACTCTGTTTAGCCGCAGAGGGTTTCGGCAACCGGTTGTGTTTTCTAGAGTCCACCTCCAACTCAAAGGTGAGATACTTACAGTATACGTTGTACATTGTCTCTGACCTTGAGATGAGGGTTGTGTCCTGGGTTCTGTGAGTTTGAGCAATAACAATACGAATCTATATATAAGCATAATTATGCAACCCTCAAACCAACTTCCCGCGGCTTCCTTTCGTTCACAGAATGTTCCAGCAGACCTTTCCGTGTGCGTGTTTGTTCTTGACCAGTGTCTGTCTGTCCGAGCACTACAGGAGATGCTGGCCAACCGTGAAGACCTGCGAGCTGGGGTGGGTGATATGGTGACAGGGGTTCAGACAATTCAGTATTGAAACAGTGATCAAATATCAATGTTTTGTTTTGTTCAGTCACCTGATGCAGGTGGGCGTCGCACTCTGCTCTACGGTCAGGCGGTGCTGTTTCGACATGCCTACAGCGATATGGTGAGAGTCAGACCAATACTTTGTTTACATGTATGCATTTTGAATATGTTTTTATCCAAAGCGATTTACAGAGCGTTCAAGCATTACGTTTATTCAGTATGTGTGTTACCTGGGAATTGAACCCACAACCTTTGCGCTGCTAATGGCAATGCTACCCATTCAAGTGATTTCTCATGGACTGCTATATCCAAGAGCTACCAGAGAAAGTCAACGTCTAACATGTGATTCGGGCTTTTTTGTTGTAGTACCTGTGCTGTCTGTCCACATCCGGGCTCTCTTCTGACAAACTGGCTTTTGATGTTGGTTTGCAGGTGATACAACTGGTATGTCCATGTTTTCATTGAACTTTTGGTTGCAGTATTGTTTACATTGCCGACAGCGATGTCATGCTATCTGGTTTTAGGTGAGGTGTGCTGGTGGACGGTTCACCCCGCCTCCAAGCAGAGATCAGAGGGCGAGAAGGTCAGAGTGGGAGATGACCTCATCCTAGTTAGCATTTCTTCGGAGAGATACCTAGTAAGTCTGTCTGCCACGTTGTTTCTTTTCTGGGCCGAGCGATCATGCCTTCTTGTCTCTCTCATAGTCTTGTTCTTAATCTCCTTCTCTTCTTGTAAGCACGTGTCATGGAGAAGCAGTGAAAATAATGACAGCGACATTGGACGGGTAGATGCTGCCTTCCAGCAAACTTTGTGGAGCGTAGCCCCTGTATCCTCAGAATCGGCAGAAACACGGGGTACAGGACCAATCGCACAACAGCATTAATCTTAGTCATCTGAAGATCTCAAATGCTTATTTTTATGCTCAGTAACAGCATGTTTTATCTAAACTTGCATCCTTATGTAAAATCATCCTTACCTGTAGGTCATTTGAGAGGAGGTGACACTGTACGTCTGCTACATGGACACACAAATGATTGTTTGACCATTTCTGCAGCTGGACACAGACAGGAGGAGCACAGGTCAGAGAGGTTACCATAGCAGTAAAAGTAAAGTACTGACCAAAATTTTAGAGGATTCATTTACTTGCGCTCTGTGTTGTCTAGATCTGTTCATTTTGAAGAAGGTTTGGTGTCACTTCAGGCTCGGTCTTTATGGAGGCTTGAGACGTTACATGTTGCGTACGTGTACCGCCAACTAGAGTGTGATAACAGTAAGGTAGATAGTCTATCCGCATAGTAATATTTTGTAAATGTTTGTGACTGTCCAGGTGGAGTGGTAGCCACATCCACTGGGGTCAACCATTCCGTCTTCAGCACCTCACTACCGGTTCGTACCTGGGACTGACTCACGATTATGGACTGCAGCTGGTGGAGAGAGAGAGAGCTGATGTTAAAAGTAGCGCATTCTGTCTACGTGCATCAAAGGTAACATCATAACACATTTTCATAATTTGTTTGAGATTAAAACCGTCTGTGTAATTCAAATCTGTATTTTTATAGGAAGAGAGCCATGAGAGATCGGATTCGGTTGAGAGGAGAGATGGTATGGGTGCCCCTGAGATCAGATACGGAGACTCTCTCTTTTTTGTCCAGCATGTGGACACTGGGCTTTGGCTCACATATCAGACCAGTAACCCCAGGAGACAGAAGGAAAGAAGACAGGTAAGCTTACAGTCTGTGGTCAATATCTTTACTAGATTAAAAACTATTGTAACTTTGTGAAATGACATATTTGAGTACATGTAAATTCAAAAATCCCTTTAAGTAGTTATGATAGTTATGATTTTTGGGGGAAATGCAAAATGAGGAAATGCTTTGGTCCTGCAGGCCGTTTTGCAAGCAGAAGGTCATATGGATGATGGACTCACCCTCTCTCGCTCTCAGAGGGAGGAGTCACATGCTGCTTGTTTAATTCGAAGCTCCGCCCTTCTTTTCTCACAGTTCATTAGGTAAATGTTACAAATGAAAGGTTAAGCCTGCTTTGAGTCTTAGTAGTTTTAATCAGGCCCAGGATTCATTATTTTTTTAACTTTATGAAGGGGACTAGATGATGTCAGCCAGAAGGAAAACATCCCTAACTTGGATCTTCCTATTGAGAGGGTCTGTCTGACCCTCCAGGATTTGATTGGTTATTTTCAGTCACCTGAAAAGGGGAAGGGTCATGAGGTCAGACAGGGAGATATTAGAGCACTGAAGAACAGACAAAACCTTTTCCAAGATGAGGTAATATAACAACAAACATACAAACACAAATCACAGTTTGCTATAATGTCTGATTTTCTTCCTCACTTTTACTCTGGCTGTCTTTTTTATTCTCTTTCTCAGGATATAATCTTACTGGTTCTGGACTGCATTGATCACATGCATTTCTACAACAGTGCCGTCCATTTTGCAGAGGCTGCTGGGAAAGCTGCAGGAGAATTATGGGAAATAGTCTTGAACAATTTTTATGAGCTGCTAGGTATAACATAAGTTGTTAAATAAAAAATGTATAGCTATGCCTGCATTTTATTGTGCAAAATAAATGTTAATCCATTTTTTCTATAGCTGCCCTGATTAGGGGTAATCGGAAAAATTGTGCCCAATTTTCTGGATCTCTGGACTGGCTGGTTAGAGACTTGAGAAACTGGAGGCTTCCGCTGGTACAGTAGCTGTCTCACAAAATTACTTTCAATTACTTGAATTAGACTCTTTGATTATTTGACTCATATTATTCTCTTCTCTTTTGTCTAGGTATTTTGGAAGTGCTACATTGTGTCCTAGTAGAAAGTCCTGAAGCTTTGAATGTTATTAAAGAAGAGCACATCAAATCCATCATCTCACTTCTGGATAAACACGGAAGGAACCATAAGGTATGTCGTGTTTGTTTTTGGGCTATAAAGACCATAGTTCAATATTTGCTGCATTTGACATGGTTGTGTGTGTTTGTATTTACAGATCCTGGATGTGTTGTGTTCGCTCTGTGTGTGTCATGGCATGGCCGTCCGCTCTAACCAGCATTTAATCTGTGACACACTGCTGTCAGATAGAGACCTGCTTCTACAGACAAAACTAGTTAACAAAGTTATCAGGTAACCCCAACAATCTCAAAAATAACTCAGAAATTATATTGAACCTAATTTTTTGTTTGTGCTAATATTATAGAAGTTGATTATAGAGCTGCAATGTAAACAAAAGAAAAAACGTATCCTCGTTTTTTTAGTGTACGTCCAAACATCTTCCTGTGTGCAAGTGATGGCTGCGCCCAGTACAGGAAGTGGTATTATGAGGTGGTAGTCGAGAAGGCGGAGCCTTTTGTGACAGCTGAGCCTACTTACCTGCGCGTGGGTTGGGCCGGTACTGAGGGCTACCGTCCCTCCCCCACAGGGGGTCACGGCTGGGGGTCAAATGGTGTTGGAGATGACCTGTGTTCCTATGGCTTTGATGGCCTTCACCTGTGGACAGGTAAGATGAAACTGAACTGAGCAATAACAGAATTACAATACAATGTGCTGATATGAGTGTTTGTGAATTTGTTAAATGCTGTTGTTTTCTTCAATAGGAGATGTGGGTCGAAGAGTCAGCTCACCCAATCAGCATTTGCTGAGAGAGGATGATGTTGTTAGTTGCTGCCTTGACCTCAGTGCGACGTGCATCTCCTTCAGGGTCAATGGGCAACCAGTTCAGGGCATGCTGGAAAACTTCAGTATAGATGGGCTTCTGTTTCCTGTAGTCAGCTTCTCAGCTGGAGTGCAGTGAGTTGAATTAAACTGGTTTTTGATTTTGAGTTGTATTAAACTGGTTTGGCCCTAAATGGACAAACTGCTCTACAGAGCTCGTTTCATGAATATGTTATATTCTACGGCAAAGAAGCGAAACTGTGATGACACCTTTGTCCTGTGTCAGCCACCTTAGTGCTTTGAAAGGGAGGGCTGAACGGTAGAGTGAGCCGTTGGTTGCAATTCACAACCTCACCCCTAGATGCCGCTAAAATATACACACAGAAGCTTCATTAGGCTTGTATGTTTGTTTTTTCCATCAGGGTTCGCATGCTGTTTGGAAGGCGGCAGGGGGAGTTTAAGTTTCTGCCTCCTGCCGGTTTCTCTCCATGTGCAGAAGCTCTCCTCCCTAAAACCCACTGTAGATTGGAATTGTGCCATGAAGTCACCCAAAATTATGCTGGAAGCCAGCGTAACCTTATAGGGCCTGTTCTACCTGTCACACCGGTGACTTTTACCCCCTTGCCAGTGGATACCAGCAAGGTACCTAATGTTATAACCTTTACCTTACAGAACATAAATTGGTAGTTCTGAGCACTTTTCTGTGTCCTGTCAGGTTGAATATCCTCCACAGATGGAGCAGATCAGAGAGAGGTTAGCAGAAAACCTTCATGAACTCTGGCTCATTGACAGAATAGAGCAGGGCTGGACCTATGGACCGGTAAGTCACGTTCTTTCTGAGTAACATCCATTCAGCAACTTCATATCATTTTTTTGTTTGTTGAAACAGTTTTTTGTGCAAGGTCAAAGATGAGTGCAAAAAAGTACATCCGTGCCTAGTTGAGTTTTTCAAACTTCCAGATCAGGAAAGAATTCACAATCTTCAGTCATCTGAGGACATTCTCAGGTATGTTAAAGATGAGCTTACACACGCAGTTTCTGCCAATCTCATATGAATCTTCAGTACCTATACAGTAGTATTGCATACTTCATATCTTCAAAGAGTATTTGGTTTGATAAAATGTATAAATGACAGATACAGTTGTACGATTATTTCTGGAAAAAGGCAAACGCCTGGAGGTGTGCGGGGGGGGGGGCAGAACTACGGCACGAGCACACAATACATCAATGCCTTCATTTTATGAAATTAGGTTATAGTTTAATTTTTTCTTCTCTTTTTGTTTTTAAGCACAATTCTGGCTCTTGGCGTCCACATTGGACTATCTGACGATTACACTGAGGAGAATGTGAAATATGTTCGACTTTCAAATAAGTAAATCACAATCTCATTCCTTCCCACGACACTTTTTTGCAGTTTATTACGGTGGTGAAAACTGAATGCTAAATGAATCGTAAATACTTTCCTGTTCAGGTATGAGCTATGGAATGGTTATAAACCAGCACCTGTGGATCAGTCTCGGGTTGTTCTAACAGCTGCTCAGGAAGAGTTAGTGGATAAGCTGGCAGAGAATGAACACAACATCTGGGCCAGAGATCTGATCAGACAGGGCTGGAGCTATGGACCGCAGCAGGTGGAAATTAACACAGCAGACATTTTTATTATCAGAACTTGATCTTAGGGACCATTGTGATAAAATTGCCAAACTTTCTTTTGGAAGTTATTTGATTGTATTAGGTCAATTTTTCCAGAATATACATGTATTATACAGTATAACCTACATAAAACAGAACGTAAAACACGGATAAAATGTATATGTTCATGTATTAGAATACTATTAGTTTTTTCATATATGTAATGAAGATACATCTCAACTAAATTTGAATTAGAAATATACACATGATATTTATGTCTGCACATTTATATAAATAATGGGGGAAAACAGGAAATAATAGATATAATAATTTATAATATATATTTATAATTCCTGAATATAAAGTTATACATTTGAATATAAAAATCATAATTATTTGTAAATATCTTACTTTTTATTTTTATAACTAAATTCAGGTTCACTATTTTATTTTTGGACTTAAAACTAAAACTAAAAAATGTATAAACATTCATTCAAAATTGTATTTTCCTTTATATTTCATAAAACATGGGGGGGAAATAAAGATATATAGTCTGTCAGCATATATATCTGATACAATAGGTGTATGTTTCTTTATATTATTCTTTTAGACATGTATGTTTGATGAGCAGAATTGTGTCAAACAGTATTTACTAACACAATACCCGGTTTATTATACTGTATATTTATTTTTCAGGATGTGAAGTGCAAGAGAAGTACACAGTTGGTACCATTCTCCCTGTTAGATAATAAGAGCAAGCAGGCTGTTAGAGGGGCCATGAGGGACGCCCTGGGTACCCTGCTTGGATTTGGATATACTGTTGAAACACTGGAGCAAGATTATGGTGGGTTTCAACATCCTTCTCTCCTACATGTTGTCATTTCTGCAAAAAATGAAAATCTGTTGATTAAATCATTCAGAAAGCTGATGATGTCATATTTGCTGCATAAAGTCATTTTGTGTCATCCCACATTATGCAATAGCTTCAAAAAGCAACATCAAATGTGTGAATGTGGAGAGATTTCGTATGTTCCGTGTGGAGAAGGACTTTGCGGTACATAGTGGGAAATGGTACTTTGAGTTTGAGGCCGTAACAGATGGAGAGATGAGAGTGGGCTGGGCACGACCTGGATGTAAACCAGATGTGGATCTTGGGTCAGATGATCAGGCCTTTGTTTTTGATGGATCTATGGTAAGGTATCATTTCTAATGTCCAGCCTTTTTAAACACAAAGCTAAATAATATTAAGATTCATTTATTCTTTCTGAGTTGCTTGGCTGTTGGTCTAAGATTCTTTTAATCTGTTTCTATATGTAGGGCCAGTGGTGGTATGGTGGTGCGGAGCGATTGGGTGGTGTCTGGAAGAAGGGTGATGTGATTGGTTGTTTGTTGGACTTTACAAGTTGCACTATGATGATCACTCTCAATGGAGAGCTACTGCTAAATTCTTGTGGTTCTGAACTGGCTGCAAAACACCTCAATAAGTCTGATGGTGAGGTTCCCATTACTTTTTTAATTCATTATAAGATCTTGTATTATCTTTTGTATTCGTGCTACTTTTCTTTGTCCTTTGTTGTAGGATTCCTCCCTGTTTGTAGTATTGGGGTAAACCAGGTGGGTCGTCTAAATTTGGGCCATCAGGTTGACTCGCTGAGATACTTCAGTGTGTGTGGCCTACAAGAGGGATACCAGCCCTTTGGTCTGAACATGAGCAAAGATCTTCCTCTGTGGATGAGCTGGATAGATCCCTTGTTCGTTCCTGTACCTGATGACCATCCTAATGTACAGGTTTGAGATCATTGCATTGTTTACACATTTCTCCCACCTTAAAGTCCCAGTGAAATTAAAAATGACAATTCTTTTTTTTTCATGAAATATTGCAGCGTTTATAGTAAATAGCTTATCAATGTGGGTCATTTTCTCTTTAAAATTCATGTACCCTCATAATCTTCAGTTAAAATCGGAAAATGCACTTCCGCCCTGGAATGACTATCCATCTCGAATGACGTAAATCAGACGGCTTGGCCGGAGCATCCGTTAACTCCTCCCCTTCAACTGACAGTCTGCTGGTAGTTTCATTTCAAAATCAATGCAACATCTGTTTTTACACATCCAATCAATTCGCAGTGACAACCGCAAGCCACGCCCACTCATTTTCTTCTTTAAAATTCCTTTTCTCTCGGAAATGTGTCAGAATACGGAAGTAAAAACGATCGCAACTTCCGGTTCATGGGGACTTTAATTTGTCATGATCTCGGAGAACTGTTATTTATTGTTACATTTTCTCCCAGGTGATTCGTTTTGATGGATCAGTAGACCAAACTCCACGTCTAAAAGTCACTCAGAGGTTTTCTGGTCGGCATGACAGCGGCACAAGCGATGTTGGATTTTACCGTCTGAGCATGCCGATAGAGTGTGCGCAGGTCTTCTCCAGCCCCAGCGAAGTCAATGCAGCAGCCAGCTCCCATCTCAGAGAGCCAGAGGACGGGGAGGCGGATTCTGATTTTGAGATCCTAATGAACGCTCACAGATATGCAGGATCTCGAGATGAACTTAACAACCATAAAGACCACACTCAGGAAAAGCCATCCAAACTTCGACAACGGTGAGTTCAGTCATTCTACTTGGAAACTACACTAAAGAAAGTGGAACTTACCTAAACATGTTTAAAATAGAGCAAATGCGTCTTTACTCTCAGGTTAAATCTAGAGAATTGAACATGATCTATGATTTTGTCTTTGTGTGTAATTAGGTTTCTACTGAAGAAGAAAGCGGACTTAAACACTAGTCATTCGTCTGCACGTCTGTTGGAGGAAGTTCTGGCTATCGAGAAAGATGAAGACAACCGCCTGGTCCACAGCACTACAGTAGATAATAATCATTTTATTAATCCGTTTATTAGATTACTAAATCAAACATCTTGACTTTCAAAAAGCTAGTGTTGAGTTTAAGGTTCCAGTTGTGACTTGTGCATGATCTGTTGTTCTTTCAATGCAGTATTACTACTCCGTGAGAATCTCTCACAGCCAGGACCCTTCTTTCATCTGGGTGGGATGGGTGACTTCAAATTTCCAGCATCACGATGTGACCTTTGACCTGGACAGAATTTGCACAGTCACAGTTACTCTTGGGGATGAATGGGGCAAAGTTCTTGAGAGGTAAGACATGAATGTTAAATGTGCAGATGTTTTGTAACTTTCCAACATTTCCCTCAAATTAAATGAAACGTCAGAGACACAAATTTTATTTTTTTCTATTAATTTTCTACATATTTTTTCTAATGAAGTAAATAATTTTTTTTTCATCTGTCTTCGTCTTCGTCAGCGTCAAGCGTAGTAGCTGTTACGTGGTATGTGCAGCAGAGGGCAGCAGTCTCTCCCACAGCCGCAGCAGCACTGGCCTGGAGATTGGCTGTCTGGTTGACACGGCAACAGGGCTCCTAACATTCATGGCCAATGGCAAGGAACTGGGATCATACTACCAGGTAGCCATCATGCTCTGAAGTGGTTTTGTTGCAGTTTGAACATTTTGCCATGTATATTTTACCTGCCTTTATTTTGCCATGTACTGTAAGGGGTTCTCTTTATTCATACATTTTCTTTTTTATTCGTAATCTTTTCAATTATAGATGCTTGTGTTACATGAGTTTAATTGACCATATCTCTGCTTATAGGTGGAGCCTGGCACCAAGCTCTTCCCTGCAGTTTTTGCTAAAGCCACTACCCCTAGTGTCTTCCAGTTTGAGCTGGGTCGTATTAAGGTAAACCTATTGCATCAGTTTAATTCTCAATGGCAGGACCAAATAAATCTGAGATTTGTTTCTTTCAACTCGGCAAGAATGCTTGCAAGCTTGCAAGAAAATACTTTTCATTATCAGCTTGTTCTGCTGTGCCACTGATAATAAATAGCCCTTGAATTCTTGGAATTCAGTATCTGTCATCTCAAAATTTGCTGAATTTGAAACCAACAGCAGATGTGTTGCTTGTGCACTGATGCATAATTTTACCAGGTTTTAATTATATTATATTATATTATATTATATTATATTATATTATATTATATTATATTATATTATATTATATATATTGCTTATTGTGTTGCATACTTTTTTCTTTGCCTTTGAGCCATGTTGTGCTTTTTTCCATTATTAAGATGCTTTTTTAGCACCACGCATTACTAGCTTATGAAACATTTCACTGCCATTGTATTGATTTGCATGTGACAGATAACACCTTAGCTTGATCGCTATATTATCTCTATACTGGTACTGTACCGGTCTATATATTTGCTGGTATTTTTTATGATAGATCCGTTTTGTCTCTTGTCTGCAGAATGTGATGCCACTGTCGGCGGGTGTTTTTCGGAGTGAAAGGAGAAATGCAGAGCCTCGGTGCCCCCCCAGGCTACGAGTTCAGTACCTGACACCTGTGCGGTGGACCCGGGTACCTGAGCACGCTCAGCCTGTGGAGGTGACCCGCCTGGAGGAGAGATACGGCTGGAGAGCTGGTTTCACTCAGATCCAACAGGTCATGACTTTGCACATCCCTGAGGACAACAGGTCAGAGGTCATTTTTTTAGATATCAATAGATATCAATGTCAGAAAATGATAAAATGTCTAAATAATAGACTGACCTCCTTCTTTTTTTGCAGGTGTGTGGACATTTTGGAACTGTCTGAGCTTAATGACCTTCTAAAGTTCCACCATCAAACTCTTCGCCTTTACTCTGCCCTCTCAGCCCACGGAAACACACAAGTGAGCCACGCCCTCTGCAGCCACGTGGACCAATCACAACTCTTGTTTGCCTTACAGTGTTCTAGAATGCAAGGTCACCTGCGGACAGGTTACTACAATCTCCTTATCAGTATCCACCTCGATGCCTATGCAAGCGCCAGGCAGGCCATGAATCATGAATACATCGTGCCTTTGACCGAAACCGCGCGGTCCATTACGCTCTACAAAGACGACAGAAAAGCGCAACGATTTCCAGGAACAGACCTCAGTACTTCCTTATGGCCGAGAATGCAGTTTTCATCACCTTGTTTCATCAGAACAGGTTTGATGGACAGCGATGAGGGCGGAGGTTCTTGGAGTAAATTGTGCCAAGACAGCCCTGAGTTTCCATTGGATGTTTTGAAAGCTGTTGTCATAGCAATGCTGAAGGAGGCAGTGACGGCAGTATTCCAGCATGTGAGGGATCCTGCAGGGGGCAGCGTGGAGCTCCTGCTTGTTCCTCTGCTTGGTTTACTGCACACACTTCTGCTGATGGGTGTGTATCAGGGGAAAGATCTGGAAGAGGTTTTCAATCTCATCCTGCCTGTCAGTTACATGAGAGGGATGTGCAAAGTGGAAGAGATGGATAAACTAGAAAAAAATGATGGAGAAAGAGGGCAACAGGAGGTAGGAGGATGGGACGTAGATGTTTCTCATCAAACTCTTCTTCAGATGAAGCTTCCAGAAGCAGTCAAGTTACAAGTTAGTATATCTGCAAGCTTTAATATAACATATTATTTCCGATTCTGGTTTAAGGGGATATAAGGACAGGACAGGAGGCATCCTTTCGTAAATTTTCCCCATCTTTTTCCTCTCAGGTTTGCCACCTCCTGCAATACCTGTGTGACTGTCAGGTACGTCACAGAGTAGAGGCTGTGGTGGCATTCTCAGGTGAATTCGTAGAACATCTCCAAGAAAACCAGCGCTTCCGATACGATGAGGTCATGGATGCCCTTAACATGTCTGCTGCGCTAACAGCACGCAAGACTAAAGAGTTTCGTTCACCCCCTCAGGAACAGGTCAGAGGTCATAGGTGTCATAAGCACTGTTCTATATTAATGACTGGATTGCGCCTAGAACGCTAAACCAACGGCAGGAGGTGAAGCCACCGGAAGCGATCGCGCCGCCATCTTGGTATGCCCAACTGACAGAGAGCGCCATTGACTTACAGTCAAAATAACGATCTAAAATAACCTGTTTTTCAGCTTATTAGGCGCGCGATAAATGTTTCCTTTACAAGTGTAAGTCTATATCTAATAAGACGGGAAAATGGCTGACATTAAATTAACCAAAATTAACCAAAGAAACAGAAACTGGTAAGTTACTGTTTTATCATTAATATGTGAAAACTCCCTATTATTTTAATACAACGTTTGGGCATACCAACAGTATCTTCAGTGTAAGGACGTCATAAGCAATCCAGTCATTTGTACAGATCAGTGGTCATAAGTGAAAATCACTTGAAGGAACAGTTCACACAAAAATCTCAATTCTGTCTTCATTTACTTACCCTTAACAAAGAAAGAAATTTAGAAGAACACTTGTAATTGACTACCATAGTAGGAAAAAAAGCTTTATACATTTCTGAACACACAGAAGATATTATAACAATGTAGGAAAGCAAACAGTTCTTGGGCACTTCTGACTACCGTTGTAATTTTTTATTTTTTTTTACTATGGTAGCCATTGGTGGCCAAGATCTGTTTGGATACAAGCATTCTTCCAAATATCTTTCTCTGTGTTTAACAGAACAAAGAAATGTATACAGATTTGGAACAATCCAATATTTTTGGGTAAACAGTCCCTTTAAAGAAGTTCTTGAAGAGAACCTGTTGCTTTTCTCCTCAGATCAACATGCTGTTGGATTTCCGAGAGGATGGTCAAGAATGTCCATGCCCTGAAGAGATCCAAGATCTCCTGTGGGAATTTCATCAGGACCTAATGAATCACTGTGGTAAACAGCCAATCAAAAATCACTATATGCTTAAAGCAACCAATGGCATGATTTTACAGCCATCATGAAATGCATACCTGCAACATTTATTCACATATCCTTTGGTTTGTTTAATTCAGGAGTTGAGACGGATAATGATTCCAGGGATGCGGCTGAGGGTGAGGTGCCAGTTAGGAATCGCCTCCAAGGGCTGGTGGATAAAATAAATCATTTCAAGAGGCGAATGTCACGTCTAAATGAAGAGATTGTGACCAAACCTGGTAGGAAAATCCAAGCACTTCATTCCACTGGTTTTCAAAAATGATCTTTTTCATTATATTGGGATCATTTTCTCATGCACGTAGTGGTAATGCTGTACATGTTTTTTCAATTACACGGCAGACTTTAACTAAAACAGACCTCACACTTTTTAGTCTCTTTGAAGCAGCTGATATCAGAAACCATGCTAGATTGGGCCCAGGAGAAGACCACAGAAGATCCAGTTTTGGTGCGTGCTGTATTCAACCTGCTTCATCAACAGTATACTGGGTTGAGCGGACAACTGTCTGAACCACTACAGAAAGCATATTGTATCAGCCAGAACTCTGTGGAGGACACTCTCAACCTCCAGTCGGCGCTAACACGCATCCGTTCATTGCTCAAAGCTCGGATGGGTAAAGAAGAAGAGGAGCTAATGATTAAAGGTTTAGGGTGAGAGACTTGAGTTTCCCCAAATGAAATCACCATGAATCTCTCAGACATCTTTCTGTCATCTGTACCCAAATGACCAGAGGTTATCTTTGCATTTTTCTTTTCCATCTGAGACCTTTATTTTCTTTCGTGTAGTGACATCATGAACAATAAAGTTTTCTATCAGCACCCTAATCTGATGAAAGCTCTAGGGATGCATGAAACGGTCATGGAGGTGATGGTGAATGTCCTTGGTGCTAGAGAATCGAAGGTAATCGTGACATCAAAGTCCATATTGTGTAACACCATATACTGTAAACTAAAATATATTCAGTAGAAAGTGTTCATTCCCATGAATACATCATTGGTTAACTTGACTCTTTTCTGGTCCCTTTAAGGAAATCATGTTTCCCAATATGGTTGCACATTGTTGTCGCTTCTTGTGTTACTTCTGTCGAATAAGTCGTCATAACCAGAAGGCGATGTTTGATCATCTCAGCTACCTGCTGGATAACAGCAATGTTGGTCTCGGTATGTTTATGCTAATGATATATTGATAAAGGCATGTACAGCAACTACAGTATGCAGTAGGGTCCAAAAGTCTTAGACAACAGTTTTTTTTCCTTTACAAATGATATAATCAGCATAACAGTAAGTAAAAATGTTAAGAAAATATCAAAAATTGTTTGTAGTATGTATGTCTTTTTTTGCTTTAATGATAGCATGCACTCAAACGTGTTCATTTATGCCAAACCTCAGATTTTGTCCCCTAAAATGTTGAGTTTGCATCATTTTAGGTCACTTATCACATAATAAGCAGATTTGTAAAAAAAAAGGATTTCTGGATTTACTTTGAGCAAAGCCAAATATTTAATATTTAATAATGTTCCTGTAGCTCTTTTCTTAGCAACACAAATATTGTGGCTTCCATTTTATTAAAAGTGTCTGTCAGGTGTGTAAAAGAAAACATTCGTCAATAGTTTTTTTTGTTGCTTTAAAATTAAGTTTATTTCTCCATTTGGACCCCATTGTGTATTCACACAGATTTTTTCTTTTACATGTTGCACCACCTCAAGTCTGAATAAACTCGTAAATAACATTCGAAGATATTTAAGTGATTGTTGGGGTGTAGTTAACACTAAATGTGATTTTCCTGACAGCTTGTCCTTCAATGAGAGGTTCGACTCCGCTGGATGTGGCGGCTGCTTCCGCCATGGACAACAATCAGCTGGCGCTTGCTCTTACAGAACCAGATCTGGAGAAAGTAAATCTCACTGTCTCTCTTGCACGTGTGCACAGATGTACAATCTCTCTTCATGTCTAAATCTCACTGGCCCCTGATTTATTATCAGCACTTTGGCATTTAGAGCATAACTCATCTCGCACCGTGGGCTAGAGAAATAAACGATGAGATGTGTGGTCTGAACATTTTCACCATGTGGACAATAAAAAGGAGAAACATAGACTTCCATTATATGAGGGATCCGAGCTATATCTAACCTCTCCATGCAGATCACCAGCTGAATACAAATGCACTGACAACCACATGCATCTCCATAGCTACACCGTAGCAACCCTTTATAATGACCTGGCAAAAATGCTCCTCATAACATGTGAATAACTAGTTTTATTATTATGGAGGTTGTGCGGCTTAGTTATGTTTGTTTGTACAGGTGGTGCGGTATTTAGGAGCCTGTGGGTTGCATAGCTGTGCTTTGTTGGTCTCTAAAGGCTACCCAGATATTGGTTGGAATCCTGTAGAAGGAGAACGATACCTGGACTTTCTGCGATTCGCAGTATTTTGTAATGGTACAATGCCTTTCAATTTTGAATTTCAATATTTGTCATGTATGGAATAACCTCAATGTTGGTAGCTGCTTTATTCTTATGCTGTTCACAATTGGTTGATTGTCTTCAAGGTGAGAGCGTGGAGGAGAACGCCTATGTTGTAGTGAGGCTTCTGATTCGCCGCCCCGAGTGCTTTGGCCCTGCCCTGCAAGGGGAGGGTGGACATGGTCTCCTAGCAACGATGGAGGAAGCCATACAAATTTCTGACCAGCAAGATGGAATAAGTACACACAGTTCCAACAAAACTCTGTGAGTGTTACAGTTTTTATTTGTTATTTTTCCTTCTAAGGTTTATTAGGTTAATACTTCCTGTTTTTCCATCATACTTTCAATGCTTTTCCCTCACACTTTCTGTTATTCCTTCATATTTATATGATTTCCTTTGTACTTTCCAATTTCTTTCTATGTAGTCCTTCATATTTTCTACTTTTTTCATATTTTCTTTATATTTCCTTTGTTTTTCTCGTACTTTTTATGTTTTCCATTGATACTTACCCTTTTTCTGTATATTCTGTATATATGATTTTTCCTATATTCTTCTTTTGTTTTTCCTTTGATACTTTCTGTGTTTTCCTATATATTTCCAGTGTTTTACACACACACAAACACACGCAAACACACACACACACACACACCACACAGACACACATATCTATTTTACATATGTCCTGTTTTTTATGGTTTTAGTGACGCACTTGATGATGAAGATGATGATGTCATTCACATGGGCCATGCCATAATGACTTTCTACTCAGCGCTGATCGATCTGTTGGCTCGTTGTGCCCCTGAGACATATGTAAGTGTTCGGGAAACCCGCTGGGAAAGCTAGATAAGCCTCGTAATGTGTTTTAAAGATTGAGTTTGAAACGGCTTATCGGTTTTTATCTACTTTTTAAGGCACAGCCAGTTTTCATTAAAGGTTTCAAGGTTTACTAATGGATGTCTCTATTGTGTGTGTGGTCTGTAGCTCATAGAAGCGGGGAAAGGTGAGGCTATCCGGATCAGGGCAATCTTGAGGTCTCTGATTCCCAGAGATGATCTTGAGGGAGTCATCAATATTCCTTTCAAGCTACCACATGTGAACACAAGTGTGTGTGTGTGTTTGTGGAAACATCAGTCATTTCCAGAGAATTTCCAGAAAGTCTTTTAAAATGCATTTGACTATTAAATATTGTGTTTAATTTAATAATAGGCTGATCTCAGTTTTTAAATAAACTTGCTGAATTTAGTTTGGAATTGCTGGCACGCTTGTGTTTGTAGTTGGGTATTTTAAGTCTTAAAGTGATTCATTGGTAGTTGAAAATATTTTCTGATTATTATCCTTAGACGGGCTATTGATTGAGCCAGACATGTCTCAGATATTTTGTCCGGATCACAAAGCGGCCATGGTTATGTTTTTGGACCGGGTTTATGGAGTTCTGGACCAACAGTTCTTGCTTCGTCTGTTGGAGTGTGGTTTCCTGCCTGACCTGCAAGCGGCTGTTAACATGGATACTGTAAGAACGCACACATGACCTAAAGGAAAACTCACCTAAAATAAAAATCTCTTATTGGCTGCATTTTTGCATACAATGAAAGTAAATGGTTGTGGGCTACATTCCAGTTCTTCTAAATCCAAAACAAAAGCTTTGTGTGACGAACAGCCCAAAATGTAAGTCATTATTCACAGAAAATCCTCCTCCTGGCACAGTTCTTAATTTTCAGTTGTATGTGCCAAGTCTCTAAATGCGGAACTGGTCACGGGATTTGTGAGAGATTGCATTGGCATTGCTGACTGAAATATTTCCACGACACATTCCAAGTTTAAACTGGTACCGAAGATTAATTTGTCGGAGGAACTTTTCCTTTAAATAAGAAGCGAGTCAGAGAATCTGTTGCATTCTTGCATCATAAAAAGAGATGATAAATGTATTTTCCTTTTCTTTTGGTAGACGGGATTGGGTGGTACAGATATGGCACTGGCCCTCAATCGATACATATGTGCGGCCGTGCTGCCGCTGCTGAGTAAGTACTCCTCTCTGCTGTGTGATTCTTCATCGCTGAAGACCGGGCCGGTCGATGGTCTCCTGCACGGGGTGTACAGCCTCTCCAAAACCAGTGGACTGACCAAGGCACAGAGAGATTCTATTCAGGACTGTTTGCTGGCTGTGTGTGGGTGAGGATGTTACATGCAATGTAGATTTGTTTTCTTCAAGCACTATACCAATAAAAATGTATTTAATTGTTTTGAAAATGTTTTGGAATTTGGCCAAAAATATGAGCACATTGACACCTCAATTCAGTCTTTTTTGGTTGTCTTGTCTGACTTTAAATGGTAGTTTACCCAAAAATTCATTTCAAACCTGTATGACTTTCTTTCTTTTGCAGAACACAAAAGAAGATATTGTGAAAAATGTTTGTAGCCGAACAACGGCGGAACCCCTTCACTTCTATTGTATGAACACAAAACCAATGCAAGTCAATGGGTACCGCTGTTGTTAGGTTACCAACATTCTTCAATGATCTTCTTTTGGGTTCTGCAGTAGAAAGTCATACAGGTTTGAAATGACATGCGGGTGAGTAAATGAAGACAGAAATGTCATTTTTGGGTGAACTATCCCTTTAAGATCTGATGCTATACAGTTCTAGTGTTCTGATCTATACTATACTGCTTACAGTATTGGTTTATGTAAATTTATGTACAACTAGTTGTAAAATGTTCTGCCTTTGTGTAAATGTACCTATAATAACTTTGCTTCCACAGAAAGCTTAAGCCATCTTTGTTGCAGTCCCTGCTGCATAAGCTTGTGTGTGATGTTCCTCAGCTGTCAGAAAATTCCAAGATGCCATTAAAGGTCGAAATATAAAAAAATATGATTCAAAAATCAACGGCAGAATTCTTCACTGTATTTATCATTGTGGTTATTCTCCCTTGCAGCTGTTGAGCAGTCACTACGAGCAGAACAGGAGCTATTATTGTCAGAACGGAGGTTGTGGTGGATTTGATTGTGCTTCAGAAGAAGAACTTTGTTTGACTAGAAGGCTGTTTTGGGGTATATTTAGTGCTCTTGCTACAAAGGTGAGAAACAGACGGACCGTGAGCGTCATTGCAGACTGTAGAAACCCACATAAACAATAATGTGACATAACAGGCCACAGACGATGTATTGCTCCTGAGACAAGTTTTTACCATATGCCTTTTATGCATTAGGCTGTCATTTTAAACTATAGTATATATATATCTCTTTAAGAGCCTGTTACATTAAGAGTCCTAGTAAAAATGTTTTTTATTCACAGTCTTACGATGGAGAGCTGTTCAAGCTGGCTCTTGGTAGTCTCAGTGCGCTTGCTGGTGCGATCCCTCCTGACCATCTTGACCCGAGCTGCACGGGCGGGCGAGAGAGACACTTGGCGATGGATACAGAGAGACGGTTTTGTCCTAAGCCCTTGGACACATCAAAGTGTGTTGCTGTGGTTAAAGGGTATTAGAGGAACAGTTCACCCAAAAATGAAACTTCTGTCTTCATTTACTCAACCTCAAGCTGTTCCAAATCTTTATACATTTGCCACCAATGACTACCATAGTAGGAACAATTGTTGAAGAAGATATTTTGAAGGAAAGCAAACAGTTCTGGGGCACTTTTAACTACCATTTTAATTGTTCCTACTATGGTCAGTGGTGGCCCAGGAACAAGCATTCGTCCAAATATATTTCTCTGTGTTCATCGAATTAAAAATAAATTCATACAGATTTGTAACAATTCGAGGGTGGGTAAATGAAGACAGATTTTTTTGTTTGGGTGAACTGTCCTTTTGACAAGTCAGAAATGTGCTGAAACAAACATTTGGAATAGCTTTTTAGATTTCAGTTTAATTTCTGAATTTGAAATAAACAGGAAGCACAGGATTGTAATTTGAATAATTAGAAAAATAAAAAAAGTGTTATTATAGATCTGCATGATTTCCATAAGCCAAAAAAGTGTCAGTATATAAATTTATAAATCAGTATATAAATATAATACAGTATATTTTAAATGTATATACAGTATACAGTATATCAATCTGTTTATTTAATTGGTTAATGAAACAGTTTTTGCATTTGTTAATAGTGTGACTATCCAAGATGGGCTCGAGTTTGTGGTGAACAAATATGCAGAACACACACATGAGAGATGGTCACTGGAAAAAGTACAGAGCTTCTTTAGTTTATGCATTTTCTTTATTTAATAACGTTCATAAAGTTCTGTGGTTTAAATGCCATTTGTGTCATTTTTTCCCCAGTTTGCTAATGGTTGGGTCCACGGAGAGCAACTTTCAGAGACCTCTAAAGTTCACCCACTCCTGAAACCTTACAGAGCTCTATCTGAGAAGGTAACTAACCCTCCTTCACACACATCATAACGATCTTTTTATTTTCTATTTCAAAGCACATTCAACATTTCTAAGGAACATCTCATCTTGGCTGACGTTTTGAGGTTGATCTGTCATTTAGGATAAAGAAGGTTATAGAATCGCCATTAAGGAGACGGTGAAATGCATGTTGGTCTTGGGCTGCACAATTGAAAGAACTAAAGAGGGAGAGATGCAAGGCTTTCACAACCCCGCTAGGAGAATCTCACAATCTGGTCAGGTACAAGACAGATGCTTTTAAAATGGACTGTGAATTTGACCTTTATTCAATGTCAATCCAGATAAGAGCATTTTTTCTGTAGAGAACATATGTTGTGTTTTATCTCCAAATAGTTGTGTTTTGAAGGAGCCTCTACATTCAGTCCTAAGCCTGTGGACACCAGCAGTGTCACTCTGACCTGGGATCAGTATGTAAGTTCAGCCTGAATGTTATCTCTTACATTGTAGGGTCTTATTTTTGTCCCAATGAGAAACTATCATATCACTGCTGCCCTTCTAAAATCTTGTATCTCCATATTTTGTGATTAAAATGTTTGCCTTAAATCATTATTATTAGTCACCTTCTATGTTTGTCACTGGGTTTTGCAAATATTTAATCAATGAAAAGTATTAAAAAGTGCTTGTCGACTTTAACAACACAGTATTCAATCATCTTAAAAAGTACAGTGTTTTTCCCATTTCCTGAAAGACCTTTGGGACCTTTTAAACTTTACTGCAAAATCAGCAGACTATCCATTTGTATATTTAAATGCTTGTGTCTGTTTTTAAAACCTCAAGTTTTTTAAAACATTGAACAGGAACAAGGACGTTATATTTTTATTGCCCGCAGTGATAAAATAGCTTTTACAGTTTTGAAACGCAAGTTGGCCATAGAACATAATAGGAAGTCATTTTAGAAATTGCCTCATATATAAACAGCCGACCAGCTTTCTACATTAACCAAATTAAAAATAATAATAGACGCCATTTTGCCTTGTTGAAGGTCATGGCAGAGCAGCTGTCTGAGAATTATCATCACATCTGGGCTGTGAAGAAACTGCAGGAACTGGAGAATAAAGGTGTGTTATTGATCTGATGCTGTGACAGATGATGCTGTAAATTTCATCAGTTTCTGCAGCCACCTGCGTCTTACAGTGAAACAAGACAGTGAAATAGCTGTACTGTGGTGTGGAGGAGTCCATGTACACTGCGTAGCTATGGGTGGTCAAGAATATAAGAACAATGTTTCACTTTAATAGTGACCTTGGTTTTATATATACATGCATTCGCGGATAAAATTAAGAGGCCATTTCAAAGACCACTTTCAGTCTTTCTGAAGTTACTTTTTACAGGTATGTGTTTAGTTAAAATGATGATATGTGATGAACAATTTAAAAACAATATTTCTCCCAAATTTCAAATAAGAATATTGTTTCAATTTGCATTTATTTGCAGAAAGTGGAAACTGGAGAAACAGGAGAAAATAACAGAAAAGATGCTCTGTATTTTTTCAGACCTCAAATACTGCATAGAAAACAAGTTCATATTTACTTTTAAGAAATACAACAATAATAAACATGTATTTAGGAAAAGTAAAAAAATATATAATTTTTGTGATGAAAAAATGCATACAAAATACATGCTATACATAGCATGGGTGTTCAGTTGCCAGGGTGGTAGATCTGAAATACTTTATAACAGTTATTATAAAAAATGTATTGCAATCAATAATCTTCTAATAAAGAGTCTTCTAATAAATTAAATAAAAGAGCCCAGGACTCTCAAAAATGCAATTAAATCTAATGTATTTTTTTCTTTCACAACACTTTTAACATTGCTGGTTCTGGTCGTCTCAGACCCAAATTGGCACAAGTAAAACAGTGAATCTCTTTCTCCAGGAGGGGGCAGTCACCCACTGCTCGTGCCTTACGATTCTCTGAACGTGAAAGATAAGAGCCGACTCAGAGACAAAGCTCAAGATGTTCTCAAGTTCTTCCACATCAATGGGTTCTTGGTGAGGAGGTGAGGACTCTTTGACGCCGAAAATTTGAAAGAACACAATGCTTTTGAAGTGCCCATTTCACTTTCATTGACTGGAGTCTCGCCCCACAGGAGCGGAAAGGTGGCAGATGTTGACTCTCCGAAGATCGCAAGCCGCTTTGCTTATGGTCTGCTCCAGCAAGCCCTGTGTCTCACGGAGGAAGCCCACGAGCGTTTACTGGAATTGGGTTAGATATATTTTCCTGTTCCCCACACCAGGGCCACACAGAATATGACTGTATTGCTTCTCAATAATAAGAATAATAATGACAACAACAACTATTATTATGATGATTAATTATTTAATATGATGAAATAATAATAATTATTAATAATAATATTAATACTACTACTACTACTACTAAAATAATGATAATGATTTAAAGAAATCATTTGAAATCGGGATGTAACAATATTATCGATATCGTGTTATTGCAATACCAAAATGGTTTCAATATTATCATGGTCACATGACTGTATGAGACTATAGGTCTTCTGGGCCTAACAGAGAATGTTAGAAAAAAACAATAGATGTTACCTTTGGCAAGGTCCATCTGGTGCAATTATTTTATTTTATAAAAGGGATTTTTAGGTCATTTGACCCATCTCATACTATAACTCATACCTCAGTTATGATTAGAGGATAAAAAAGTGGTTGCTTATGGCACGTTTCCAAGTCATCATTTATCATTTTAAAGATTGCAAGAAATATAGTACCGTGGACTTTATACCGAAGTATTATCGTACGGTGAGATTTTGATATTGTTACATCCCTAATTTTAAAGGATTGGAATCTGCAAGGGATGTTAAACAGTTCACCTCAAAAGATTTGCTTGCCCATATGACTTTCTTTTATGAAATACAATATAAAACATACTCTCTTCTAATGGAACCTGTGTATGTCATGTTTTATATTTTCTAGATGTTGCACAGGCCCGAGGGCAGATTAATAGGACTGAGAAAATATCCCACGGAGAACAAATTTTCTTCATTAAGGTCAGACATCTTCCAAATTCCAGACATTTGGATCAGAACGTCCTGAAAATAAATCACAGCCTTGCAGATGAAATACTTGCTTAAATAACTGCCTGATTTAATCTCCAGATAATCATAAAATGCATTTTTCAGCTTCGACACACAGCAAATGTGTATTTTGTCTGTTTGGGCAGTGTATTGTATTCTGTGTGTTTAAAGAGTACATAGAGTAACATGAGATCTTGAAAATTACATTTCATGCAGTGTGTGATGTTGCCGTGTTTGACAGTAAGCAGTCTGCCAAGTTGTAAATCCGAAGGTAAATGAATAACAAAGTTATTGGCTTGGAAAAAAGAGAGTCGACTCTGAATCACGCAAACGAGTCGTCCCTAGTCCGATTCACGAACCGCCGAAGATTTACGTCACTACATAAAGTCCCCGCCTACGTTTTGCTAGGACTGCCCGCGAAAACTTCACTCTTCTCCCCCAAACACTGTAGCTCGTGAGACTCTTTCCCGTAGACCAATCACAGCAGACTAGACAATCTGACCAATCACATCAGACTAGGCTAGCGTAAAAGAGGGGAATAGACCGATGAATCGCGCAACTAACCATTTGAGAGTCAGTCAAGAATAATAATAGTGTTTTCACCTTCTCTGTACATAAACTTGTTGCTGTACACTCCATAAACCAAAGTAGGACCTTAAAATCCTTAGTTATGTACTTTTTATCTAAAGTCTCAGCTTGTATAAGGAGATGACATGTACATGGTCGAACCATAACTGTCATAATTCATTTGTGTACGTGCAGATAATAATGGGTTTTGGTGTTTGTCTATATGAACATCACTGAGGGTCATGTCACTGCCAGTCTCGTCATCGATTACACGTCATGTTTCGCTTTGCTTGATGGTATCTGCTCCTGTTCTCAGATGATATTCTGCCGGCCAGTTAAAAGGCTTTCATTCCTACACGAAGATCAATAAATGTGGTCAGCGGTTCCCTGACCGCCACACAACCATCAATCTCATTAATGTGTACTAAAAATGTTCACTTCCAAGCCAGAAACTCCTGGCTGTATTATCTTAGTGGAGCATTTCTTTATTCATGCCTTAGTTTGCATATATTTTCTTTTTTCTCTTCCAGATTTTATTACCACTGGTAGATCAATACTTCAAAAATCACTATGTCTACTTCTCCACTGTCATGTCTTCTCTAAAAGACAGTTGCCAAGCCTCCAACAAAGAAAAAGAGATGGTTACCAGGTACTTAGTGAAAGCGGATTACTGTGAGAGTGAATTGTAAGGAATGAAATTATTCTTGTAATGATTGTAAATCTACAGTTCAGGTTCCTTCATTATTTCATTATAAGGATTCTTTTATTTCATTTTTTGATTTAATTTAATCTAATGATTTAATTTAATATTTTATTATTTAAATTATTTTATTTATTAATTATTTTAAATTGTATTGTATTGCCACTAGGTTGACCATGGTTCCAATTGAACTAAGGTCAATTTAGGTAATACACTAACAGGTCTTATATTGGATTGAATATGACCAAAAGAAATGACTTCAGTGAGATGTTAATTCAATAAAAAAATAATGTGTGTCTTTGTGCATTACTGTTAATACAGTCCTATAAAAGTGTAGGAAACACAGTGTATTTTAGTGTTTTTTCTGCAGACGTACAGTACAAGAAATGTTAATGGAACCAAATGTCATGAGATGGTTGTTTTTCAGAGCCAAAAAGATTTTCTTGATTCACGACCCCAGTAACAGCTGTAGTGTACATGTATGACAGATCGCATTTCTATGAGACTTTGTTTCCATGTTCACCTTTGCTACACTGTCATTGTGTATTTTCTGTTCCATCCATCTTGTTGTTTTCCATCCATTACCCTCATTTCATCTCTCTTACATTCTGTCTCCTGTTATTCTCTAGTTTATTCTGTAAACTTGGAGCTCTAGCCAGACGCAGAATCTCTCTGTTTGGTAAGGGTTGGTGTGGATATTTTCTTTCATTCATTCATTCATTCATTCTTTCTTTTTTTCTTTCTTTCTTTCTTTCTTTCTTTCTTTCTTTCTTTCTTTCTTTCTTTCTTTCTTTCTTTCCTAACATTAGTTAATGCATTAGCTAACATATACAGCAATGAACAATACTTCTACAGCATACTTGAACTCATCTCACTTTTTCACCTTCCCTCACTTCCTTTTTTCTAATTATACTTAAAAGCTGGTTCAGGTTATTCTGAACATTTTCATTTCGAGGCACTTCTTTATATTCAGATGCCGCAGTCTCTGAATGGTTCACTGCCGTTGTTCACTTAGCCCAGTCTTGTAGTGCTGAGGTGAATGCTCACATACCTCATTAATTTTATTTACCCGGCCTCCCTGGAAAACATAAATCAGAGGCTGCTGCTTTATCTGGATTACACTGAGCTCAATGCCATGCTTGCTTTTAGGAAATGATGCCCTTGCCATGGTAAGCTGCCTACAAATCCTGGCACAGTCACTGGACAGCAGGTAGTTAACGCCAGACAGTCTGTATGGTTCACTGATTTAACAATACACAAAATGTAATGCATGCTCTTTAGCACAAATGTGTGGTCAAGGTATTATTTGAGTGGCTTTAAATTTGGAAGTCTATACATTATAGAATTATGAATTAAGTATTAATAATACAAGTATCAATTACGGAATGTGTAAGCATGACACTTTTTTTTTTCATATTTTTTATTCATTATAAATATTGATCATAATATTTTCTATTTTATTGACACAAATAAGCCCCCATGTGTTGTTTTGACTCCTGAGTCGGTTGCTTGTTTCTAGGATGATAATGAAAACCGCTAGCGAATCCGTCAGGATGTCGCTGTGGTCGTTTTTCGAAGCAGCGGCAGAGGATCTAGAGGTAACGGTGGAAAATGTGACCCAGGATGAGAACGGGCTAAACCGAGCCCTGAGCATGATGGACAGTGAGGTCGTAACATACACCACCAGCACCCTCATCCCAGTGCTGACCGCTCTCTTCCAGCAAGACTTTCACAGGCGGCATGAAGGAGGACTGATTGGTGAGTTGATCGAGTGGAAAGCAGAAGAAATAGATTAAAGAAAGCAGCAGCTAATTGAATGAATAATAAATAGATTATGAGTAAATAGAGATTGTGGAAAAGCAGTGGAAAAATATTCAGGTTGAGTAAATAACTTCCCTTTCCACTTGCTTCTGTGTTGCCGGTCAGTTCCTGTCTGCACAGGAAACGGTGTATTGAGACCCATGCTTGACCACTTTGTTGTGCACCTGGCTTTGGGGGAGTACAATGTTTAAACTCTCCACGATTGTAAATTGACCATACTCAAAAATGCCTTTCACCGTGACATTCTCTTACTGGGTTAGCCAAAAGGATCCCTAAAAAATCCAAAGGGATCGACCGTGAGACCATTCACTTTGGACAAGAGGTTTCCTGAGAAGCCCAACAACATTTGGTATTCCTTCACATATTGTTTTGCTCCAAGAATGCGGGCCCCGCTGAGATAAGAGTCTCACGCTTGTGAACGTCATTCGCTGATCATTCATACCCGTATGTTTCTGCAGTTTTACTAGAAAAGCGTTCACTCATTTATTTATCTTTTCCAGTTGTACTGTTTTATGAATAAATCTTACACGCAGTTGGGCTGAATCGTGGCTTTTGTTTTTACATGCCCTTCATGAATAGAGCGCTCACATAAAACTGTACTAGATGAAAGAAGATGAAGATTTGTTTTTCCACTCATGCGGGACTAATTGCAAAACTGAGAGTAAATCTCTCCACTAAATTTGCCTTTATGTGCTTTTTGTGCAGTCTTCTGTGTTTATAGATTAGTTTTATAGTTACAAGTTGTTTTATTATTATTTTTAGTGGATGAAGTGCAGACCTATTGTTACAGGATCATCAGTTGTCTCTACATTCTTGGCACCTCTAATGGCACCTATATTGAGAGGTAATGTTCAAATATGTTGTCTTATGTTTTATCATTTATATCTATTACAATTGTATTGTACAAATTGTAATTATCTGGTTGTATTTTATTTTTGACTTGTAGCTCAGTCTGGCGTTCATGAAAGATTTGCACTCCCTGGATATTACCTCATGTCTAGACTTGCGGTTCATCTGTCAATCAGTCTTTATTTTTGTTGTAATAGGCAGAGGTCTGTCCTTGGGGAGTGTCTGGCTGCATTATCTGCAGCATTTCCCGTGTGTTTCTTGGAGCTGGATGACCTCCGTTCCATCTCTGACATTACGACTAATGAAGAAAATGACGGTAAAAGCAAAAAAAAGTGTGCACATTTACATATCTCTGCCGCCATACATGCTTATTAATGTTTGTGTGTGTTTTTTAGCCGAGAGAGCCTGTAGGCTCCTTCCCTCTTTGCAGGACGCTTTCTCCGAGGTGGAAGAACTGGCAGGAGCTGCAGCTGCCCGCCACGCCCTTTTAACAAGAGTTACGGAGGTGACACTTCCTCTACTATGTAGCTATATTTCTCGATGGGGAGAGGCTGAAAAACATTCATCCGAGGATGGCTACTGTTCTTCTGTCACCCCACAACACTCTAATGCCCTACTGGGTCACATCCTTTCCACCATCAACGCCCACCTCGGGACGGCAGATAGTGCTTGGATGAAACGTCTTGCAGGTAATTCAGGCACACATTATTACGTTGGAAAGTACATAACCCATCACAAAGCATGTATATTTCTTTAAGTGTTTGGCCAGCCAATCATCAGCAAGGCAGAGGAACACCTCTTAAAGAGTCACTTCCTACCTCTGATGGAAAAGCTGAGGAAGAGGGCGGAGTCAGTGCTTCTGGAGGAGGAGCATTTGAAGACAGAGGGACGTGTTGATGTCTCGGAGCAAGAGTTAGACATCCAGGAAAGGTTTACAGTGTTGGTGCAAGATATCTACGCATTTTACCCCTTACTGATTCCATTTATAGACCTCCACAGGTGAGAAACTGTGCTTGTGAGCTATTGTAGGATGTATTCATCATATTACTGCCAACTGTTGTTCATTCTGGTCTGACTGGTGAATTTCTGGTGTCCAGAGTGAGATGGCTGAGAGAGGTGAACGCAGATGCTGAGAAGCTTTTCTGTCTTGTAGCTGAAGTCTTCTTTTTCTGGGCTAAATCTCACGTGAGCAGCCTTACACATCATACTGTGTTCCTGTAGCTCAACTGTTAGACCATTGCATGAGCTACACAAAGGTCAGGGATTTTTTTCCAAAATAAACACACATATTTAGAAGAAAAAATATATTGATTGAATGCACTGTAAGTCACTTTGGATAAGTGTCTGCCAAATTCATACAGTAAATGTAAATCTAATATATACCACTTAAGGGGGCTGTATCATTAAAAATACACTTTCAAAATAAAAGCTTGATTTGATATGTAACTATCTATGTTTTTTACTTAAAGGCAGGGTGTCCGATTTCTCTTAGCCGTTGTTGATGTTCAAATCACCAAACAGACACACCCCTACCCCCATCTTTCGATTTCGTCAACGCTCGGCTCGACTAATGTCCGAGCCAACTGCTGATTGGCTACAAGGTTGTTTTGGTACTCGGCCCGACTTTGTCTTAACACGCTTAATTCGGAAATCGGACACCCCGCCTTTAAAAAAAGTGCTGTCAAACGATTAATCGGGATTAATCTCATCCAGAATAAAAGTTTGTGTTGACACAATATAGCCTATGTCTGTGTGCACTGTGAGTGCAAATATTTATTTTGTATTTGTAAATGCACACACACACACACATACATTTATTTAGGAAATATTTACGTGTATTTATTTATATTAAACGTTTTTACTTTTTTGTTCAACTTATGCATGTATGTGAATGTGTTTTAAATACAAAATGATTATGCACAGTGCACAAACAAATATTATGTACAAAAAAACTTTATTCTAGATTAATCGTAATTCATCGTTTGACGGCCCTACTTTAAAACTCTTTCTTCATTTTTTTTTTTTTAGAATTTCAAATGGGAGGAACAGAACTTCGTTGTTCAAAATGAAATTAACAACATGACATTTTTGATGAACGGCAGCAAAACTCGCATGGATAAGGTCTCATTTCATCTGTCCAATACTCGATTATTAGTTTTTTTTATTTTCCTTTCATTAACTCCCTGTATCACCTCTTGGCCTCTATAGTTCCTCTTAATCCCAGCCAAGTTTAATTTCCCCTCATTTAACACTCTTTACTCTGAAAATAAACTAATCTTTGGCCTGTAAACCTAGAAGCACTCATGGAATTTTATAAACAGGTCATTATTCAACCCAAATATGCTGTTCAATAATATCGAATGAAACTGTACGATTTTCCATAAAGGGAGGCGTGTGTGAGCAGGAGAGGAGTAAGGTAAAGAGGAAGGGTGATCGATATTCGGCACACACCTCTCTCATTGTGGCCGCACCGAAAAAACTTATCTCGGTTGCCCTGAATGGATGTTGCCATGACGATCAGGGTGTAGTCGCCCTTGCCAAAAGCCGTTTCTCACAGGTATGGCTGCTGTTCATACTGATCAATAGTAACAATGTTGGTAAGATCAATGCATTTCTCATCTTGACAAATATGGTTATTAATTTACCTGAAACATGAATGCGTTTCTAGAGAGACACGGAGGATGAGGTCAGGGAGTACATTCGAAACAGCCTGCAACCGGTGAGCCAGTAGACAGCCTGTTAATGTGCTGATAATGTCCTGTGAAACGGATATTCGAGACATCTCACCTCACTTGTTTTTCTTTTTTTCATCAGGATCTGTGTGAAAAAATGGCAGATCCTGTCAGTGTTGAGAGGGTTTTAACCATCGCTCGTGTCCTTTACCACCTGGATCAGGTCGGGTCACAGATATAATAATTTATGCACTACATTTACACTATGAAGACATTTAAAGATGGCAACTATATAATGCCATTAGAACTAGGGAAAGCAATATTTAGTCTCAGTATCAACAATTATTTACTGTAAAAATCTTCTGTGGAACTCCAAGTACCATCAAATGTTTTTCCAATAATTGCATTCTGTCCGAAGTATTTGCACAAAATTTTGTATGCATTTGCATCAGGTTTATCAAAGTGTTTTTCACTTTTATAATAGTTTTATTAGTTTAATAATTTAGCTTTTATACTTTTAGTTTTCATGTTATATTTAGTAAAATGTGTAGCTAATTTGTTTTGTGATTTTATTATTTATTTGTTTATTTTTTATTGCTGTATAACCTTAGTTTTAGTTTAGTTTATATTTGTTATCAGTTAATAATTTTAGTGCCTCAAGTTAAACTTATTTTAGTTTCTTGCTGAGGCAACATATCTAATTTTTGTTTCATTTTCAAAAAGTATTTAGACCGATTATTTTTTATTTCAATAAATAGTAATTAAAAAGAGGGTTTAAATGGTTTTAGTTTTAGTCAACTATAATGGCTATAATGGCTTCTGACTGAGTATTTATAGTTTATTGAAGTTTTATTACAATTCTTGATTAGCTTTCATTAACTTATATTAACTTATTTATATTTAGTTAATAATTGTTGTGTCTCAACTTTTGCTGGGTGTACATTTAAAAAAAAATCAAATAATATTTAGGCCAATATTTCATTTCAGTAAACAGAAATGTTTAAATAATTTTAGTTTTCGTAAGCTATATTATCCTGTTTCTGAGGGGAGGGATCTTCTTCCCTTTTATGCATTAAAGCTAACTTGCTATTGCTAGTCACCAAGAGTATGTTTCCAGCTTTGACTGATATTGTTATTTGTGGCCCTGGATCACAAAACCCATCTTAAGTAGCACAGGAAATTTTGTGGCAATGGCCAACAAAACATTGTATGGGTCCAAATTATCGATTTTTCTTTTATGCCACAAATCATTAAGATATTTAATAAAGATCATGTTCCATGAAGATATTTTGTACATTTTCTACCGTAAATATATCAAACTTTATTTTTGTGAGTGATAAGCAATGCAAAGGACTTAATATGGACAACTTTAAAGGCGATTTTCTCAGTATTTTTATTTTTTTGCACACTCAGATCTTGGCCAAAATAGTAAATAGTTGTATCTTGCCCTATCCTAACAAACAATACATCAACGGAAAGCTTATTTATGCAGCATTTTGAAAAATTGACACATCTGACTGGTTTTGTTGTGCAGGATCACATTAAACCAAACTTTTCTTATAGTAATTATTGATTGTGATCAGGTGGAACACCCTCAGAAGATGAAGAGGGCTGTTTGGCATAAGATGCTATCCAAACAGAGGAAGCGGGCTATAGTGGCGTGTTTGAGAATGGCTCCTTTGTACAATCTGCCCAGGTATTTAGTAAAAGACATTATGACAAGCATTATGAATTACGACGAGTCCATTTGCTGTTTAAATTGCATTATTCATTTTCTGAGTGATAACATCTGAAGGGCTGTTGTTGAATGAGCACTCGGTTAAAGAGGACATTTTGTCATTGTTATGTTTCAATAGATTGAATCTGATGTTAATGACTTGACTTAATGTGATATTTGTCTTCTTCTGCAGGCACAAAGCGGGAAACCTCTTCCTTCAGGGATACGAGCGAGTCTGGCTACAGAACACATGTGGCTCACCTGAGGATAGACTGATTGAAGATTTAGCTGTGAGGCTGTTTTGCCCGATAGTGCTTGACTATCATTTGTCATTTTTTTATGTGTATTTTATACCTTGAACTTTTATGGAAAAGGATTCCGTGGTAAATAAAATGCTTTTTTACCCATCAGAAAGCAGCTCGTGTAGAGATTGTGAAAGAGGGAACGAAGCAAAGCAAAATGATTGATCCGCTCTGTCAGCTTATCAATCTCTTCAGACGAAGTGCATTGACTGAGAGGAGGTTTGTGTGTATGTGTGAGTCTGTGTTTGATGGATCTATGTGTTTGCGTGGTTTTGTGTGTAGATCCTCCCCACTGAAAAGACCGACTTAAGCCAGCGCAAATTACTGTGCTTCTCCAGAATGGTCAACCAGAATGTTTTTTCTAGTTAAGCTAGATAAATAAATAAGTAAAGGAACACCAGCATTCCAAAAAAGGTTTCCTGTAATGACTATAAAATGTTATTTAGGGGCGTTGGTTCACTAGAATTGGAGGTTATGTGTTTTACCCTCGAAGCCGGTAAGACTTTGATGATGTCAGGTTTTTACTACACGATTATTGTGGCCAAAAGAATCATGATAGAGATGTCATCATGATATCTATTTTATTTATACCTATTGCGAATTATCAAAGTTATTTTAAACAATGCTATCAGTGTAATTCAATTTAAATATTGTTTATCTTGTGTTTTTTTTGGACAATGAATCACATGCAAAATACAAGTTAAGCTTTCCTGTGGCTCAGTGGTCAGAGCCTGGCGCTAGCAATGCCAATGTCATGGGTTCGATCCCAGGGGATTGCACCTAGTCAGAAACAAAAATATATAGTACAATGCAATGCAAGTTGCTTTGGATAAACGCGTCTGCCAAAAAAAATTTGTTGGGCAACTTTGGAGTATGTAACTAAAGTGCTAAAGGCTCCTAGAGTGATTGTTCACAAAAAAAAATCTGTCATCATTTATTCACACCCATACCTTTCCAAACGTGTATGATTTTCTTTCTTATGCAGAACATAAAAGAAGTATTTTGAGAAAAGTCTCATCGGTTTTGTGTCCATACAATGGATGTCAATGGGGGACAGTGTTGTAAAAATATCTTCTTTTATGTTCTGTATAAGAAAGAAGGTCATGTCAAGTTTGAAATGCAACAGGGAGAGTAAATATTTTTAGGCTAACTATCCCTTTAAGGCAAAATTTTACTTACTATAGGGCATTTCACACTTGAAATGGTTAACCCCGGGTTATTCTTAACCCAGGTTATCTGTTTCACGTTGCACACTTCTTATAATTTACCAGGGGTTAAGTGGTAACCCTGGGTATTCATAACCTGATGTTTTACCCTGTACATCACTAAACATTTACATATGTCAGACTCTTTTATCCAAAGCGACTTACATTGGATTGTATTATACATTTGTTTTTGACTATGTGCTATCCCCCAGGATCGAACCCATGACCTTGGTGTTGCTAACCCTGGGTTAACATTCCTATTCGCATACTTTATTTGCGGTATCAACAGTCATGATTGGATAAATACTGCAGCGTCAAACTGACTGAATAAAAAGAGTGCGTGGTCACTTTCAATAGCCGAATACCTCGTTGTTCCGCATCCGGGGAAAAAATGACGCCTCGCAAATCCTTATTGGCTGTGTTAAAGCCTCCTAAGACGTTACTTACTCAAATAAATAAAAATATTCAAAGGATTGTTTACACAGCACACTGTGCACAGCTTGTGAAATGAGGGAAGCACTGTTCAGTTTTTGATTGGGTGTCCGTTGCTAAGCACCTGGTCTTATCATTCTACCCCCGCTTCGTTTCACACTGCACACGTTGGCACCGCAATGCGGGGTTAACCCTCCAAAAGCGGTGCTAACCCTGCTTCGGAGCAGGGTTTCAATACCCCGGGTAAAATGCAGGGATAACCCCGCTTCAAAATTACAAGTGTTTAGGGTTTAGAATGAAGATAACCCGGGTTAAACCCAGTGTGAAAAGCCCTTATATGTGTTGTTTTAACACAACATTAATGTCACACTCCTAGCGTCCAATGTTTACTTTCTTTTTGTTTTTTAGGAAACTAGAAGAGGATGGTCTGTACATATGCTATGGCAACATCATGGCCAGGGTAAGAGCTGATCACATTTCCAATGCAAGATTCACAAAAACCTTGCTGACCTGTAACGTCCTTACAGAGTTGCCACAGCGATGAAGACCAGGATGAAGATGGCCTGAAAACGTTTGAGGTCAGCAAAGGGCCACCGAAAGGGTTCTGGGACAGTTTGTCTGATTTGGTATCGATTTATTTTAGAAGAAAGAGACAGACTTGGAGAAGCAGAAGATGCTGGGTGTTACACGTCCGCCGCATTATTTACATAATGAGTGATTGACTACAGGAAGAATGGGCCTAGGAACAGTTGGTGTGGTTTATTTCTTTGTGAATTGATTCACTAATTGATTTTGCAGGAAAAGGAGATTGAGAAGCAGAGGCTACTGTTTCAGCAGGCCCGACTACATGAACGCGGAGCTGCCGAGATGGTCTTACAGAACCTCAGCGTCAGCAGAGGTATCAGTCTGAACTCATGTGTGGAATTGGGATTGATTTACATGAACCGTCTGCATTCTACAGCCAAGTTTCTTCAGATTAACAGATGCAAATATCTTTAGTCGACTCAGTTTTGTTTAGTCAGTGGAGTGACTTTTTTCTGACTTGTTTTCGATGCTCAAATGTTATTCTGTGTTTTATGAACTAGGTGAAATGGGACCCATGGTGGCAGCCACGTTGAAGCTTGGCATCGCATTATTAAATGGAGGAAATACTTTGGTCCAGCAAGTGGGTTTAAAAATGATCTCACCAATATGATACAAAAAGTTTTGACATCGGTTTGGATTATAAGCAACCACCTGGTGCTCTGTTGTTGAATCCTTCCCATCACCTTTGAACTTCCAGAAGATGCTGGTTTACCTGAGGCAGAAGCGAGATGTGGCTTTCTTTCATAGTCTGGTCGGCCTGATGCAGTCTTGCAGGTTTGCTGTTATTTGCTAATGCATTCTGAAACTGAAAGCTCCTTAAAACGGCGAAGTGCTTTGTTCGCTCATTTATCGCCTGTCACCCTAACTCCGTGTTCAATTTCAAAGTTTCTCGATCTAATCAGCAGAAAGGACCATAGTTTTACATCACTTTTTTCCCCATCAATCTGTTTGTTTGCTATAGTGGAAGTGTTTGCTGAGTGTCTTTGTTAGTTTGTATAGAAGAGCACTTTGTTTTTGATGTTGGTGATGTCATTTTTATGTCACAGTGTGCTGGATTTGAATGCGTTTGAGAGGCAGATCAAAGCCGAGAGTTTAGGAGTGGGTGCCGAAGACAATTCGGGTAAATCAGTGACATATGACAGGGTACTTTATGAAGGGGTATATTTGTATTTTTATTGACTGTCTGCTGAATCTCTCCCTTTCTCTCTCTCTCTCTCTCTCTCTCTCTCTCAGGTGATAGGGTAATGGCGGATGAACAGCTGACATGCGACCTTTTCCGATTCCTTCAGCTTCTTTGTGAGGGCCACAACACAGGTTTGTATGGACGTAGATTGAATATCTGTCATTGCTGCAGCTATTTTTATCCTGCATGTTATTTTTGATAAATGTGGCAGTCACTGCAGGCTGGCTAGATAAGTGTATTTACGTTTTGTTTGTTTGTTTTTCTATCCTTTAAAGAGAAACCAAATACACTTGTACTACAGAAAACAAAGACGTTTTCTTTCCCTAGATTTTCAGAATTACCTGAGGACTCAAATTGGAAACAACACAACCGTCAACATCATCATCTCTACTGTGGATTACTTACTCCGCGTCCAGGCAAGACAAACAGCTTCAACACAACTCTAACACTAGTCTCTTAACCGTTTCATTTTGCCCGTCTGTGGTTGAAAATGGTGTGACAAATGCACGTTTGCTGCCGTAAGTGGTTGGAGATTTCCAGCGTGGAATTTCCTTGTCGGAGAAGAACCCGACACGGCAAGACAGTTTGTAGCTGAATAATGTTTCCATTAACCATTCACTGCTGACAGGCCACTTCCATTTATGTGTGTGATACTGAGAATGATGGATGGGTTCATATCTGCAGGAGTCCATTAGCGATTTCTACTGGTATTATTCAGGGAAGGATGTGATTGATGAACGTGGTCAGCATAACTTCTCCAAAGCCATCAGTGTGGCCAAGCAGGTGTTCAACACACTCACTGAATACATTCAGGTAATTGCACATGAACAAAAACACATATTGGATAGAAATACATCAGCAGGGATGTGTAAAAAAAACAGCTTGGCCTGAGCATTGTTTTGCAATCTGTACGCAGAGGCAGATAAATATTTTTACCTTACATTAAAAGGAATAGTTCACGGAATATATCAAATTCTCCCCAAATTTTCTCAACGCCCTTGCTTTCTGTATATACATTAATAAAATAATCCAAATAAAGCCAGTTGGCTGTTTTCCGAGGTGAAATATTTAACAGTAGAAGAACCAGTACTTGGCTAATGTTAAATGCAACAATGTTACAAGATCCATTCAACAAACTGTTTGTTTAATAAAATCAATATACAATAAAATTCAACACAATTAATACAATTATTAATAGTAAAAATTTTTATATAAATTAAATATAAGTTGTTATATTATTAGCCACTAGCCAGATGATCAACAAACATGACCGGAAGTTAACTTTTGGCCAGGCGTGTGCGTACAATAAACCCTTTATAAAAAAAAATCTGTAATATAATTTAGCTGCAACCAAAGTCCCTGATTTGATGTGTTGTTTAGGGACCATGTACTGGTAACCAGCAGAGTCTGGCCCACAGTCGTCTGTGGGATGCTGTAGTGGGCTTCCTCCATGTGTTTGCTCACCTGCAGATGAAGCTTTCTCAGGTTTGTGGACAAATTACGAGGAACCTTATTCATTCATTGCATATAAGTAAAAGTACAAAAACTCAATTAGGAGACATTAAAACAAATCTTTGTATGCAGGACTCCAGTCAGATAGAGCTGCTGAAGGCTTTGATGGACTTACAAAAAGACATGGTGGTGATGCTGCTTTCCATGCTTGAAGGTAGAATGAATTTCAAAGATGTTTCCTTATTTTTCATGCACATCCTGTTTTGCTTGTGACAAATGTGGATGCCTGTGAGTAAATGAATAGTCCTGCGTCCGTTTTAAATGTATAAATGTTGCTTTGTGTTTCTAGGCAATGTGGTAAATGGGACCATTGGCAAACAGATGGTGGACATGCTGGTGGAATCCTCCAGCAATGTCGAGATGATCCTCAAGTTCTTCGATATGTTCCTCAAACTCAAAGACCTCACGTCTTCTGATGCTTTCAAAGAATATGACCCGGCTGGCAAAGGACTCATTTCCAGAAAGGACTTCCAGCGAGCCATGGAAAGCTTCAAGCGTTATTCCCAGTCAGAGATGGTGTTTCTGCTGTCCTGCGCAGAGACGGCAGAAAGCGAGTTTTTGGATTACAAGGAGTTTGTGACGCGTTTTCACGAACCTGCCAAAGATATCGGCTTCAACGTGGTCGTTCTTCTGACTAATCTGTCCGAGCATATGCCCAATGATGCCCGCTTGCAAAATTTTCTGGAGCTGGCGGACAGCGTGCTAAAGTATTTCCAATCTCACCTGGGAAGAATCGAAATCCTGGGCAGCGGGAAACGGATCGAGAGGGTGTACTTTGAGATCAGCGAATCCAGCCGCACACAGTGGGAGAAACCACAGGTAATAAAATAATATTTACTAGTGCACTTTTGGTGGTCCACTATTGTTTATCTTACATAATTCTCTTTGGTAGTGTTTGTTGTGTAACTTTGATCGCTAAAGTGAGTGTGCTCAAAGTATTTATATGTTCATTTAGGTGAAAGAGAGCAAACGGCAGTTCATCTTTGATGTCGTAAATAGGGGAGGAGGGAAGGAAAAGATGGAACTATTTGTCAACTTCTGCGAAGATACCATCTTTGAAATGCAGCTGGCTGCGCAGATCTCAGGTTCAGATAGTGGAGAGGAACCAAAATCAAAAGATGAAGAGAAAGAAAAGGCTGAAAGCATTTCAGAAGACAGTATGCCGCAAGATTCACAATGTCTCCCTGTGACGAATCTTCTGTCTGTACGTAACATCCGTAAGCACATAAAGGAAATATCCATCAAGAGTGTCTTCTCATCAATCTTCTCCGTCTTCCAAACTCTTCTTCTGCTTATCACACGTGGTGTTTTGGGTGTGGTTTGGTTTTACCTCTATCTGCTCTACCACATCTTCTTGAGCGGGTGGATCATTGACGTGGCGAAAGAGATGAAACTAGCTGACATTTTGGGTGACCTTCGAGATCCTACCATGGTTGATTTCACAGGGGATGGAGAAGAAGCCGTCAGAGAAAATCACAGTTACACGCGTGCGGTTTCATCTCAGGGTAATCTTAGAGGCATGAGTCTGGATCTGTCTGCGGTGTCAAAGGACCCTCAGCTCCTCACGGATATTTTCGGTTTGTGTCTGAAGAAGAAGGGAGGGAAGTATACGTTGTTTAGTGGTGACCAACAAGCCGGCCTGGATGAACTTCTACACACGTCTCAATTTCAGGTCAATAGTTCAACGCATATAATTGTGAACAAAAAACATGCATTAAGTACTTTTTCATGGTTTAGTAACTAGTCTTGTTCATTTTTGGACATTGGTGTACATAAAGTAGACATTTCTAATAAGTGAAAGCAAGTATGGTCATTTGTGTCTACTTTGAACCATTTCTGTTCGAAATCGAAGTCATGGATTAAGTCAAAATTTGAGTGAACATTTATGTCCACCTTCAAAATGTGTGCGTTCATCTACATCCACTTTCAACATTTGTCAACTAAGTGGACATTTGTGTCCTGCATACATTTATTTCTGCTTTGTTGTTATTACCAAAGGTGGAAATCACCGAGGAGGATTTTCGACAGGTGCCAGAAGAAAAGGCTTCAGAGGATGAGAGGACTCTGTAAGTGCTCCAGACCGTGAGAAGATCAAACTCACTCATTTAAATGAGAGAAAATACCGCTGGTTTTACAGGGAATACCACTGCTTTTCAGCTTTCAAGTGTATCATTACTGTACCCTGCGGGCAGCTCTGGAAAACTATGAAGAAATGTTTTAATATTCTCCACACTTCACTCTTGTATTTAAGCTATCCAGACCTGAACAATTTGAGTGTGAAATTAGAATATCTTAGAATGCCGAGATTAGTCCCTCGGTAACAATATGCAAATCCACATCGCTTCCTTTCTGTTAGCTGTGATATTTGCACAGCATTAGTTGGAAACGTATTGGACAGCTTGTTTGGCTAAAACAATTGCGAGTTATATAACTCTGTATAAACTAAATAAAGACATTGCATTTACATTTCCCAGTGGAAAAGAAGGTGAGAAGATAGAAAAGAAGACTAAAGGGAGAGATAGAAAGCTTGGCTCATCTAAACCTGAAGAAACTGAAGTCCAAAAATCGTTCATTTGGAAAACACTCTGCTGTCAGAAGACCAAACTGCTGGTATGTTGCTTTCTCTCATTCTCTGTTGTTTTACAAGCATTCTGTCAGATGGTTAACCATATGGGCCCTATATTTAATCTGATGACCTGTATTACGTCTTCTTTTTTCTCTTCAGAACTACTTTGCAAGAAATTTCTACAACATGAGATTGTTGGCCCTGTGCTTTGCTTTTGCCATCAATTTTATTCTGCTGTTCTACAAGGTAAGCTTTGTTTTGCGTCGCTCGCACAGAAGTGGGACCAAAATGCCTCAATGATTGTTGTATTTTTAGGTTTCATCGACCGTTGATGGCGACGATGACACTCTGTGTGATTCCAACAGCAAGGATTCACAGGAAGTGTATTATGAGCTGGAGGAGAACAGCGGCTACATGAAAATGATTCTTCACAGTCTGGCTTTTCTGCACACACTCATCTCTCTCTGCTGTATTATCGGCTACTACTGTCTGAAGGTCACATACACAATATAACAAATACGTCAGTTGAACATGCCTTTGCAAGCCCAGTTTAGCCTAATTTTAACATCAGCCTACACTTTTAAAAATAAAGGTGGTTAAAGGGATAGTTCACCCAAAAATAAAAATTCTGTCGTCATTTAATCACCCTCAGATTGTTCCAAACCTCTATACATTTCTTTGTTCTGCTGAACACAAAGGAAGATATTTTGAAGAATGTCAGCAACCAAACAAATCGCATCCCCCATTTACTGCCATAGTAGGGAAAATAAATACTATGGGAGTCAATGGGGGATGAGATGTTTTTTTACTGACATTCTTCCAACTATCTTCCTTTGTGTTTAGCAGAACAAAGACATTTTTGCCGATTTGGAACAATCGGAGGGTGAGCAAATGATGACAGAATTTGTGGGTGAACTACCTTTTAAGAGGTTCTTCACAGCGATGCCACAGAAGCCATTTTTGGTTCCACAAAGAACCGTTCAGTCAAAAGTTTTTTAAAGAACCATCTCTTTCTTACCTTTTAATAATGTGCCCTGGATCCATTTGGACAAAAAAGGTTCTTCTATGGCATCGTGAAGCACTCTTATTTTTAAGAGTGTACGCAGCCTTTTGATTGAAAAGCTGGAAATTAACTTCAAGAATTCCTTAATTTTGCTGTTACTGATACAGATATTTTTTGTCCATACACATAGACTGTGAGGACGTCTGTAGTCTATCCTATCCAAAAAATATATATTTTGGACCCCACGCCACGGTACATGCCTGTCCTTTAACTAGGTTTGAAATGCTCTGATCGCTGACAGGTTCCTTTAGTCATTTTTAAGCGGGAGAAGGAACTGGCTCGTAAATTGGAGTTCGATGGGCTCTACATCACAGAGCAACCTTCAGAAGATGACATTAAAGGCCAGTGGGACAGGATGGTCATCAACACGCCGTAAGAGCCCCGAAACTGTTTCCAAAAGCTGACTTAAACATTCATAAGCAATATGGCTGTCGTCCTAAATCTGTTTAATATTTCATGTGGATCTTTCACTGCTAGACAGTAAAAATGGTTTACCACTTGTTCGCTGTTTTTCAGATCGTACCCGAGTAATTACTGGGATAAATTTGTGAAAAGAAAGGTACGGTTAACATATTCAATTTATTCTCACAAGATTTTGGAATGATGTATGACAATAGTAACATCTGCATAAAATTACAATCAAATACATCTTAAAGGGATACTTCACCCAAAAATGTGACAGAATTTTCCATTTTGGATGATAATATCCCTTTAAGTAAATTATTCTTGTTCTGCAATGCGTCTAGTCTTAGTCTTAATCTTATATTTAATGTTGACTCGAATTTGGAAAAAAGGAGTAGTTCATGCAAATGGTTGGTGATAGTTGCTAGGTTTTTGCTTACAGGCCCAAGTCGAAAGAGTCAACCGTGAGTCTCTTTAAAATTCTGATCCCATGATACGGCTCAAGTAAATCCTTCAAAGCAAGTCTATGTTTTTCTTCACCCGTTTTATCATCTGCCAGGTTAAAATCATCAATTTAATGGCTTGGAGAAGTACAAGCAGACCCCGCAGAATAAGATTTGATGTATCATATCATGTCCGTAGCACAAATGGTGTGAGATGAGTTACGAGCCCAACTTTAATACTTCAGGGTTAACATGAGTAGTGTTTATCTTTCCCTGGATGTTTTTACAGTTAGTGACAGTAAATCACATGGCTTGAACTCTATGAGATCTGTGATGGCTTTTAATGCTGCAGGTGATGGCAAAACACGAAGAGATGTACGGTTCGGCGCGGGTTCGAGAACTGCTGGGTTTGGATAAAGCTGCTCTGGATTTCAGCTCTGACACTCAGGAGAGGAAGAAACCTGTACCAAAGGGTTCCTTGTGAGTTATGGATGACATCAAACCTGATTTTATTGAACCAAAATGAGATGATTCAATTCAAAAATCATATCGCCGGGTGCCAGATGATGGCAGCAGTGGTTAATATGACAAGCAAAAATCTTTTTCGTGATTTCAGATTAAACACCGTTGATATGAAGTACCAAATATGGAAGCTGGGAGTGGTTTTCACAGACAATGTAAGAAACCCGAACATCTCACACCAGAAAATATCTTTAAACAGCGATCAAAAGGATAAATCTCACATTAGATTGTGTCTTTGTGTTTGTTTGTTTTTGTCTCTCTCAGTCTTTCCTTTACCTGACCTGGTACGTGTTTGTGTCTGTCCTGGGCCATTATAACAAATTTTTCTTCGCTGCCCATCTCTTGGACATCGCCATGGGTTTTAAAACACTGCGAACGATATTGTCATCCGTTACGCATAACGGCAAGCAGGTATTATGTTTGAAATTTCCCGTATAGACACAGTATTAAACTATGGAAATATTCCACTAAAACTGACCAAAAAAATCTTTTGTTTGGTCATTTAACACTAACTTGTTTATAAATTTGCTTGAAAGTTTTGTGTGATCTGTTTTTCTTTTCTTTAGTTTTTTTTGTGTTATCTAATGCCATGACATTTATACTCTTTAAGTGTGTCTTTTTATCTAAAAGGCATGAGATGAAAGTCTGCCGTCTGTGTGTTTCAGCTGGTTCTGACGGTGGGACTCCTGGCTGTTGTTGTGTATCTCTACACGGTGGTCGCCTTTAACTTCTTTCGCAAGTTTTACGACAAAAGTGATGGAGGAGAATCAAGGGACATGAAATGTGATGATATGCTCACAGTGAGTGTCTTTAATCTTTCTCCCAGCGGGTTAGCCTATAAAACAAATGCCATTTAGATACAAAGAAACAGAGAGGGAGATGCTACAAAAGTCTCTCAAACTATTTATATTAAATGTGTTTATTGAAACTTTTTTCATCCACACAGTGTTACATGTTCCACATGTATGTTGGCGTGAGAGCCGAGGAGGGATCGGAGATGAAATCGAAGATCCAGCCGGCGATGAGTTCGAGCACTATCGCATCATCTTCGACATCACGTTCTTCTTCTTCGTCATTGTTATTCTTCTCGCCATCATTCAGGGTAAGATAACTTTTCTGCTGACATACCGCTTCAGAACTAGAAACTGAAACGAATGACATGTGCGTAGCGTCGATGAGTAAATTAGTTTTGTTTTAGTTATATAGTTTGTCCTCTAACGCCGGACTCGTGCTCAGCGGCACTAGACAGATTCATGGGGATTTGTGGGACGAGATCTGAGAACCTTGTGATGATAGCGAAATGTGTAATGTGTGGAGCGAAAAAATCCCCACCGTTCAAAGTGTCACTGTGCTTTGTGACTTGCTCCGTTGTGATGTCTTTTGAAACCAAATCATTTCTTTCAGGTCTCTGATCATTGATGCGTTTGGGGAGTTGAGAGACCAACAGGAACAGGTTAAAGAGGACATGGAGGTAAATCTGAAAACGAAATTGAAGTTGAATCCATTCAGATTTATGACGCCTGTCGTCTCGTATTCCATTTGGCGCAGTGAATTAATTTTGAGAAAAATAAACACTTTCCTAATTATGATTCTGAGCTGCGCTGCGTCTGTGTGCTAATATTTCATTTTTCTGTTGGTAAATATGTTATTAATCTCTGTCAACAGCTCTTGGTACTAGCCGTTTGTTTTCGTTTAATTGATCATTTATTATTAATCAGCGAATGTGGCGCGCCATTAAGTCTCGTTTTTTTCTCGTTCAGACTAAGTGTTTTATTTGTGGCATTGGTAGCGAGTACTTTGACACGGTGCCTCACGGGTTTGAGTCGCACACGCTTCAGGAGCACAACCTGTCCAACTACCTGTGAGTACTGCTGGGAAACTGAAAACATTTGGTCAAAGATCATTGCTTTGTATATAGCGCCATAGTGCTTCGAAAGGGAGGGGTGGAGTGAGCCGTTGGTTGCAATTCACAACCTCACCACTAGATGCTGCTAAATTTCATACACTGGACCTTTATATATAAGTATTTTTGTCTTTTATTCTAAGTAACTTGTAATAAATGCACATTTAACTTCTTGTCAATGATTTAAAACTATCTAAAAGTATAACCAGGCAAAAATGGGTGGACATGTTTGCTGTTTTTATTTTGAGTTAAATGAGGTTTTGTTTTTGTTTTGTTTTGTTTGCGCTTCAGGTTCTTTCTGATGTACCTCATCAATAAAGATGTAACAGAACATACGGGACAGGTACAACATCAAATGTCATGAATTGTTTATTAAAGAAAGATAAATAAATGTTTCATGAGAGTGAAAGTATTGTGTGCCTGAAGTAATATGTGCAACCACTGAAAAATTATCTTTTGGAAGAAAATTACACAAGGCTACATACAAAACAACTTTTTCCTTTCTCTTTTTAATTTAAACTCCATTATACTCGACAGGAGTCGTATGTTTGGAAGATGTTCCAGGAACGCTGCTGGGAATTCTTTCCTGTTGGAGACTGTTTCAGGAAACAGTATGGAGATCAACTCAGTTGAAGTATTTGAAGGAAAAGTTTTTCGGACCTCTTGCCTCTTCTGTTTTGATTATTGATTATTGATTTGGTGTTTTTTTATTTATTCCACACTACTTATTTATTGTAACTTATTGTTGAATTTAAGGCATGTAGTTGATGTGAGGTAAAATGATGTTCATTATGTAAAAGCAAAAATTATATTAACAGTTAACCAATATCATCGCAGGAAGAATAAAGTAGCAGTTCACCCCAAATTTTTTTATTTATTTCAAACCTGTATGCCTTTCTTTCTTATGCAGAACACAAAATAAGATACTTTGAAGAATCTTGTTAACCAAACAACACCGGGCCTCATTGACCTCCATTGTATGTGCACAAAACCACAGAGACATTTCTCAAAATATCTAATTCCTTTGTTCCACAGACGAAAGAGTCATATGCAGGTTTAAACGAAATGAGGGTGAATAAATGATGACAGTTTTTTATTTTGGGGTGAGGTATCTCTTTAAAATTATAAATAGATATTTACCTTTTAAAGGGAAAAATACAGTTAGGTACTAGGATGTTTTAATTGGTCATACTTTGGTACTTAGCAAGCACCGCCAATAAAGTGCCTCACCAAGCAACCTTCAAGTTATCCTCCCTGAGCTTTACCCATAATGCCACACCATCCCGCATAATACCAGCATACAGCAAACTTCTCCAAACTGTTATTCTGCCAGGCTTACTGTAGCTCTTCTGAAGTCTTTTTGTGTCTGAGGTAAATCTCATTTCAGTCATCAGTGCCTGCACTTCCAACCGTGTCTTCTCTGAATTTCAATCATTCCTGTGATAAACTGATCGGCTGGAATAAAAACCATCCACTGTTTGCCCCCACTGTATGCTTACTGTAATTCTCCAACTGTTGTTTTTCATTAAGACAGATTTTCCGTTCTTCGCTCCAACACTTTTCATAAACCTTTCTCTTCTTTCAATGCTGTCGTCATCCCCCGTTCTACCTTCGTATCTTCTACCACCACTCCACCCTCTCGGCTTCTCATCTTCTTACCTTCTCTCTCTCTCTCTCCATCATGTGAGAGATAGCTCTCAGATCCCGAGTGTGAAATTAAATGGCAGTCTGCATCACACGTGGCTGGTGGAGTTCTCGGCACCGCAGGGCATGACGCATTGATCATCAACCATTCCAGAGGCGCTGTTAAAGCGTTTACCCCCCTTTTCACCAGAGTGTTTTGCGCTCCTGCTGCTGTCAGCCTTATTACCAACACAGACAAAAGACAGAACTGATCATCATTATCTGTAACACCCCCCGAGAGTGACAAAAGAGTGAGATCGCAACAACAGATCTGTTTCTTTCAAAACAAAGTATAAAAAAGGGACAAAAATAAGAAATTCACAAGCCTGCCTGTCTGAGATCTCTCTCTGGATATGGTGAGGTGATAGATGGATGGACAGATTTAGTGTTATTGACTTGTGTGCATTTTCCCACAAGCACTATACATTTAATCACTTTGCTGAAGCTTTTATCCAGATGGCCTGAATTAAAGAAATCTCGAATACAATTCATCATACAGTACACAATCCTGCAATATTATCAGTACAGAAAAGGTGAACCAGAGAAGAACAAATATAGAGTGAAAACAGAAAATGTATTACGACGGTTCCTGTGGTTTTGGATTAATGAAGTACTCGCTGAACACACGTGTCTTCTGCTGCTTCTTGAAGATTGTTAAGGTCTCGGCAGATCAGGAGGTCGAACGCTGATAGCAGACAGAGATAGAAAACTCTAGCTGTTCAGGTTTTGGGGGTTTTTACACATCAGTTTTTATGCACCGCCAAAAGAACCGCTTGCCTGATCGACTTCTAATGACCATAACAAAAATCAAGCCGATAAAGTATCTGCTCAAACGAACCATTGAAATGTAACGACTTTTGGGGAGAATTTGAGGGCTCATTTGGCTTCTGGTTCGACTTTGATGTCCACTCAGGAATGTGCTGGAGGGGATGGAGGTTTTGATGATGGATGGTAGAGTCCGAGCTCTGTGTAATGTACCCAGCCTGTGGTCTCCTCACTGCTCCAGCTGTAACCACAGGGTAAACTAGAGCAAGCTGGTGGTTTTAATTGAGAGTAATTCGGGAGAGGAGGTTGTGGGCAAGTTTGTCCGGAGGAAAACAGGCATAGGATGAGACCCCTGGGATGTAACCCTTTCTAAATCAAATTTTCATCAATGAGTGTGTTTGTCTCGGGGATAACTGCTGTCATTTATATTATTTGGTTTTAACTGAATATGTACATGTAATGTGAGAGATAATGATTTGTGCGCATGTGTTATGTATAGACGGTTTCAGCTGCAGCAACAACATACACAAACGATAGATCTCCCCAAAAACTCCAATGTTGAGAAGTTTTAATTTGATTTAATACAATTATTATACAACAAAATATTAAATGATTATGAATACAAGTTAAATATAAAATAACTGATTATATTATAACCAAAGACAGTCAGGAAGTTAACTTTAATGAAACCATGTATTGTTAGTATTGTTGTGGTAGATTTGCGCTGATGAACATGCAAATAAGGAAACCGTTTCTGTGTCCAAGCCTACACTCATTTAAAGTGCAGCTACTATTTTAAGAGCTGTTCATGAGCATTGTTTATTTCTATTTTGATACTTTTAAACTCACAGTGTACACTAGTCTCCAGGCTCACTGGATCTCCGACATCAATATTTAAATAATTCATAAAAAATGAATCTCGCCATCTGGGATGTTGTTCTAGAGGTTATGATTGTCATTTTGTCGGTGTTTTTACAGCACGCTATGAGTTTACAATACCATTCTTCGTTATTTGCCGATGGCATCTGATGTGGCGTTTGTGTGACGTCACACTTAACAAGCGGATAGCTAATAGACATCAGTAGGAATAACTAGAGAAACGTGGATTGCGAAACATTTGCAGATCAAAGCTCCAAACCACAACTTTCGCCTCTATATCGCCATCTCTGTTCGAAATCTACAATTGCAGGTTAGTTGATTTATTTAAACTGAAAAAAGTTCATCAGTGACCACGTTAACATGGAGATCAGTAACCAAATGATTTGCCTTATTCTGAGTAAGCTTATATTACGCTTAAGGTGTTTACATGAGTTGCTTTCAGAATATACCTTTTATGTTCCCGTTTTACGTTACACTACATAGGTCCTTAGGTCCCTAAGCGACGCCGTTCGACGTTCCCCCATAATTTCATGTATCAAAACAGTTTGTCTTCACCATGGTACCACATATAGTTTTTGGTGTTTCATTTATTTTCTAGAGTTGTTTGCATCTTTCCTGTTTCGCGTTCGGACCAAAAATGTGCTTTCTTGCTTGAAGCCATGTTGTTTGCCGTAAAACGAAACGGCTGTCCACTGCCGTGCGTATGCGTAACCTGTCGCAAAGTGCCGCGAAAGTTCCTTCGCGCCGGTAATAGTGCGATTAAGGTGTACATGTCTATACGTCACTTTGACAATGCAACTAAAATAGCAGTACTCCACCCGTCTTAATTCGATTTGTGTTTACCACCATTATGAGTTATCAAAAAGCTCTGTTTACATGGTCCATTCTTAATCAGAGTATTGTCTTAATCGTGTTAATATCGGATTATTGTTGTCCATTTCAACGTGGTCACTGTCAGAACTGCAGTCGACTGTTGTCTGCGTAATTTATAAATAGACACTTCACATCCTAAAAAATAAACAGTGCGAATTCTAATGATTTCCATTACAAATATTGCTATGAATCATCAGCTGTTTACCATTAAAACCATTTTAACGTTTTGTTGGTTGCGATCTGCATTAGAGTTTGTTATGCATGCTTGATTCTCTTGAGTAGCAGAACACATGCTTTACACTTTTCTCTCCAACTTCTCTCTCCTGAGTTTCTTTATTCCTCTCAGGAGCTACAGTATCATCTCGAAAGGATTTCTTTGTCAGTCCGCTGAGATGACCCGAGAGAATACTGCCAGAATATACAACTGCACTGCAGAAAGACGCACATCACAGACTGTCAAAGCTCTGAGAGGGAAAAAATGTCATGACGTTAACAGTCACAAGAGAGTACGAAGTTACCGTGTTTCTTATTCTAGAAAAAAGTATTTTATGTTTGGCAACAATTTTTTTTTTTTTGGTGTGAATGGTGCCTCTTTTGTTAAAAAATTTACATCACTGCACCTTATTCTACCTGTGTGCCGTAATTAACATTTACATTTAGGCATTTGGCAGACGCTTTTATCAAAAGCAACTTACATTGCATTATCCTATACATTTTTACATAGGTATTTACAATCCCCTGGAATCGAACCCACAACCTTGCGTTGTTAACGCAATGCTCTTACCACTGAGCTACAGGAAAACTAACGTAGGAAATTAACGTAGCGCTACTGCCGCCAAATGTATCAAATTAAATATTCGGACTTTGTGAATACGTCTACTGAGGTCTTGTGGAGAACAAAACCCAATGCAAACCGATCTGGTTAGTTGGATGGAAGAATCCTGTGAACACACCCTATATACAGAAGGAATTCAGGATTCAAATAACAAAATGCAGAAGCATCTCTTTCTATTTTAAGATGAAGAGTCGATATCACTAGTTTTACACGTTTTTATTTCGACTTCAATTTGGGCAGACCACCAGGGGACATTTGGAAGTTTGGACTGTATGAATTACCTTAACACCAGGACCATGGATAACAGGTTTCTAAATGATCCTTATGTGACTCATGTAGAACCGAAGTTATTCCTGAATCTCGGCTCCAAGTCTGTGTGCTCCTGTTTAATATGCCGTCGAATGGACTTTTCATGCTCCTTTGGTGCTTAAGATGGCTCTCTGCACACAGTTTGGCACTGGAGCAAGGGAATTTACCTGTCACTTTGAGCTTGACAGTTAAGTGGCTGCACAAGTGGAGAACTGACTTTGATTCAGGAAATTTGCAGATGTAAAGTTTGTAAAGGTAATGGGATGCCAGCTGCATTTAAAACGAGGTGGCATCCAAGGTCACATTGGGCTGCAATCTACACAAAGTTACCATCGATAAATAACTACGTGCAGACGTTTGATGAGAAATGTATTCTGCATCCCAAAGTGAGGAACAATGAAGAATAAGATGAAAATGAAAAAAGAAAATGAAAACGAAGACTGCTAAAAAATAACGTGAAAGGAAACGCAAAGCATTTGAAGTGTGTCCATTTAGTGTCAAACCTCATGCAAAACATTCCAGTCACCAAGTTTTAACAAAGACTGATTTAATCATCAGAATAAAATGGCCAAACACATAAAGTTGTTGGGGCTACAGTAAATGAAGTGAGTCAAACTGCTCTTGTTTCTGTTTTATACCTGAGAATACAAAGCTCATTTTCATCGTGAAAATCTCAAATTAACTCTTAAAGAAGTTGAAAACTTGCTTTAACTCTTCAGTTAATGTAAGAAATCAATGCTGTTTTTAAAGGTCTTTATAAGTAATAGAATCTGTTCTGTTCAAATGGTGGACAATGTCACATCCCTAATCCAATATCTCTCTCTTTCTCTTAAGTTTAAAGATTCAAAGAAGCTTTATTGGCATGATAAAACAATTTTTACATCGCCAAAGCACAGGAAAATTAAATATAAACATGCACAAATACAGATTAAGATAAAATAAAATAAAAGTATATCAGTATATATATACATCTCAGTATAAACAGAAAAACAGCAAAGTATCTTTTAAAAGTATCTCTCTCTCTCTCACACTTTTTTTATCACTATATATGTTGAACGGGGTCTTTCCGTAAGCTTAATGATTACATTTTATACTGTACTAACTGTAAATTGTATCCCCAACCCTCACACAAACATTCCAGATTTTTACATTAAAAAATTATTAATTTAGTTTAATTAATAAGTGTTTTTTCCTATGAGGACCAAAAAAGGTCTAACATTTTTGTGGGGATTTTCCCACACTGTAGAGTTTACCAGGACCACATGCACACACACACAAAATGTCTACATTACATCTGCATGAATACACAAGCACATGAATGTAAGGTATTGGGGTTGTCTTGCCAGCTGAACATGTAGAAGTTGTAGATGTTGTTACTCATGGCCTGTCCAACTTAAAAATGTGAAATAAAGAGCTCTCGCTATTACCATTTAGATTACAAACAGCAACACATTCAACAAGGGCCTTCTGTTAGCATCATGCTGTTGCTTTTTAGATCTGAACTGAGATCGCTCACTTTCACACGCTGGGTATAAAGAATTAGCAACTGTAATGATCTGTAGTGTTTCAGTGTTTTACCCGCATGAAACAGAATAACATCAGCTCTTTAGTTTATCATTTGACATGGAAAAATGTCACTGGTGTGCGTCTTGAGGTAAAGCATTGACATTTATGTATTAAAATATGTCAGTGCAAATTGCTTTCATTAAAGACAGCATACATTTTTGTCCCAAACCGTCCCAAAATATATACACTTTACATCAGTAAACTAGTATAAATTATTTCTGCATATGCTTTATTGACATCCTCACTGAGTGTGGTTTTGAATCTCTTTTTTATGGTTGAAAAATATCCATCTTCCGAATAATTTAAAGTTTCCAAATCTCGATAACCTTCCCAGATTTACTAACATGTTTGAATTGCTGATCACATGCTAGACTGTCTACCGCCTGACCAAACTTTCTCCAAATATTTCTGTATCATTGCCTGTGTCTGTGTGTGTCTGCCCAGCATAGCTGGAATGCATAAGCAACGCCAGCCTAATGTAGTGCATGATGATTTCCCCAACACCCTCATCTTCTCCATCCATCCATCCATCTCTCTCTACCTCCTACATTTCTCTCACCCTCTTTGTATTTACTTCATCGTCTCATCTCCTCCAACACATTCTCCCTCACACTTTTTCCTTTCATCTCCCTTTCTCTGTCTATTTTTCTAAAAAATCATCTCCTTTCTCCGCTAAATAATTTCAAGTACTCTGAGATTCACGCCCACTTTTGCGGAAAACTTGCGCCTTATTCGCTAATCACCTCAATCCGGGTTTAATCAAGCGCAATCATCCTTGGTATAGCACTGCGCCACGTGCATTTAAATAAATTGTCACTCTTTTGAGTGAAAATTTGTTTTGTTTTATGCAAATTACGTTTATTAAAGAATAAATGATGTTATTAAAGTGCCTTGTTCACAAAAGTCAGTGCTATTAGCCGGGTGCAGTTGCAGTCGCGCTATCCAATTACCATCCTCGGAAAGCAGGTGGTAAACACATTTTGATTTTAAATGGAATTTTTGTGTACATTTTCTACTCATCGTGGCAGCAGTTATTCATCACATGATGATCAATGTAGAGGATTGTTATAACTGGGCATATGTCCAGATGAAGCAGAGCACACTCTCTGCATTTTAAAGAGACGTTTCAGGTGCATGTAACGCTCCCATAAGATGGGGAGCTGCACTATCTAAATTGCGTTCGCCACTGGAATTTTCCGGTGTGTTTGCGATGTTGCCTGTTTTGCATAATTCCATTTAGCGAATCAAGCGCTAAAACTGTGCAGAAAACAAACAACTCTATCAGCGGGCTCAATTTATTTTTAAAAACTCTGCCCAGATAAACACAGACTTTTCATACGATCTCGAATTGGCTTTTGGCAAACATAACCTTGTTGCCCTAAAAAGCTAAATTCTGTCACAAATTACTCACCCTCGGATTGTTCCAAATCAGTTCTGATGAACACAGAGAAAGAGATTTGGAAGAATGCTTATAGCCAGACAGATTTTGCTCCCCATTGACTACCATAGTAGGAAAAATGCAATGGTGACCCAGATCTGTTTGTGTTCAACAGAACAAAAAAAAGATCAAGTTTGGTTATAAGCATTCTTCCAAATATCTTTCTCTGTGTTCATCAGAACAAAGACATTTATACAGATTTGGAACAACTCCAAGGTGAGTAAATGATGACAGAATTTTCATTTTTGGATGAAGTATCCCTTTAACAAACTGATCCGCAAACCTCTGAAACGTTGTCATTTTAGTAACCCCCCCCAAAACATAATGTTTCAGGTAATTAGTCCCCTTATTCTTATTTCAACCTGTATGAACCATGACACACATTTGACAGCTGAGACACTACCTTGGCTTCATATATTTGCTTCAGCTTCTTTAAAAATAGCTGTGTGAGGATGTGAGTAGATCTCCAGCATTAAGGAACTAAATCCTAATCGATAAAACGAGATGCGATCTTATATGTCAACCTGGATTAATTCAGTGTGGCTAAGCAGGAGACGGCAAGCAGAAGAAAAAAACTTGAGTCTATTACAAAAGAGACAATGATGCCGATAACAATCGTGACAATTATGATAATGAGGATGATTATTTTCCTGTTCCTGGTTCCATTCCTCACTGCTCTTCTTTTGTTTCAAATCTGTGAGTAATTAAACCAAACACTGTCTCCTATACATGGAGTCGTGTTTCCATGAGTGTGTCAATTGATTTGTTTTCCTTAAGAGTCTTGTTTTCAACACTTCGTTTTCAATCGGAGGTGAGTGAAGAAGGTAGAACCGCTTTTACGTGAAGAGACTCCCAGTATGAGAGATACTGAATGACAGAATCAAGTACCTGTGTGTGCATTCAAAGTTCACTTTAGTTAGCGCTATGCCAAGCAGATAGAAGCCTGAACAAGAGAGATAAGGAGTTGGCGTTTGTGGACTCTGGTCAGGTCTCTGTCTGCGTTCCACCTCCGGCTGATTTCAACGCTGCGCCGGTGACCTCAGAGGTGAGCGTGTTTACTGCTGCCCAGCCTCCATCTCCTACAAGCAGACTCAAAGTGACCTGAGGTGTGTCTCAAACTCCCAGTATTATCTTCTCTACTATTTTTATCTAGCTGTCTTTTTCAGCTTCAAAGTGGATCGCTGTTACAACAAAGACTTCAAATTTGATTGTTTCTTTCTTTAAAAACACATTACGTGTAGTTACGCCAATGCAGACGTGAATGCTTTTGAACACATTGCAAGTGCACAGCCTTGTTGTGCATAAATAATGAGCAATAATTGTGCAATAATTTCTTCATCTTTGTAATTTATTTCACAAAAGTTTTTTTGTGGTGGGAAATTTTAGAAAAATCTGGTTAATGTGTTTTATTGTAAGTCTATGAATTAGCTCTCTTACCAAATTTTCAATTTAATGCAATTGGCCATAGATGTAAACTAAAGTGCTAATAACTGACCCTTACTTAAAGAAAAATATATGTTCCAATATGTTATACAATATACTAGATATTTATTATATTTTTTAAATTTGAATAGTTTATTTGCAAACACTTTTTTTGTTGGTTCAACTTAAAATTGTTGCCTTAAAATTTTAAGTTAATTCAACTTAAAATATTGAAATGATTTGACAAATATTTTTAAAGGCAACCAGGTAACTTTTTTTACGGTGAAAAATATTTATTTATATGTTTTTATTTCATGTCTTTATAGTGTTTTATTAGCTGTATTTTGCATAGGTCATAGGTATGACTAAATAACCAAAACAACTCAACTGCAGTTTGATTCATATTAATTGGAGTGCTCAAAAAACATGTTTTTCAACTGAGTTATCTAACAATTTATCAATAATAAATCATGTTAATATATTACAATATATTGAATAATACACGAGAAATTTCTGCTTCCCACATATTGAATTGCTGCTTTTCAATTATGCAATTGGTTCCAGTGTATGGGAATGTATTATTTAAAATATGGCATTACATTTTTAGTATATTCCCATATATTTTTTTGTCAGTTCTGCAAGGGGAGGTGACTGTATTCTCCTCTTGTGCCTCTCCAGATTTCTAATATACCTCATTAGTGAGTATCCTGAACTCCCAAAAACATTTAGTAATTTGTTGCAGGCAAAAAGAGATTTGATAATAAAAAAAAAGATATCTTAATCTGGTTGCTAATATGTTTTGAGTATTAGTGTTTTGGTTCTGTGTTCCAAGGGGTTGTTTGTAACAAACAATAGGTATGACTAAGGTCCTGTTTGGACCTTTAAAAAACACATTTTAAGTCCGATTGCTCGAAAAACGTAATAGCAAAATGCATTTCGAGTCCCTGGTATATCTGAAACAAAAACGCTCCAGGCTGAGCGACACAGCAAACTTGAAAACTTTAATTCAGTGCTCTTGTAGCTTAGTTCGTAAGCCATTGTGTTCATCGGAGGCACACTAATAAAACAAATATCTTAAATGGTCTCTAAGTCACTTTGAAAGAAGTTTCAGTCTGTCGCACGCATTAAAAGTAATGCTTAGGTTTGAGGGCTTTGTTTAAATCTATAACAAAGAACGAACAGTAAAGCCTTGAACAAAAAAAAACATGAATAAGTCATTCTTAGCTTTTAAAGAACACAGAAAAATACAATAAACAGATGATATAATCTCTCTCCTTTATAACTGAGGTATTAACGTGACATAAATATTACACTTTTATCACCATTATGCCAAATTACAAATTCCTCCCAAGCATCTCCGTCTTCATAGTTCTCCTTAAAACGCCTTAAGCTCTCCCACACTGACTCAACACAATCTTCTCATGTCCTTACAGACTCTGTAGACTGGAGAGCCGCTGGCCTGTTACTGATGTGTGTCTGCTACATTAGATCAACAGAGACGATACACAGAGACTGCAAATCAGATAAGAGTCTGCCATACAACATGGTATGATATAATGAAACCTCCGAGTGCTGTTGGGAAAGCAGACAGCGGCCATGGCTGAGAGGGAATCACACTTTGATGTTGAGTCGTTCCTAACAGGAAACCAGATTTATCACTTGATTAAACTTAGCAGAAGGGTGTTGTAAGGCTGATGCAAGGTAGTTGTGCAGTGTGCGCGTGTCCATGTGCTTCAGGGTTTGCTCACAGACCTCAAAGACTTTGCCGTGTGTCTCCCAGCAATTTCCTGTTTATGCATTCATGTCATGATGGCGGTAAATTCATTTTACCGTATAATTACTTCTGTCTGATCTTCAAGCGGACTGACCATCATCACTGTGATTTTACCCACTGTCCTCCCTCATTAGTGGTCTTCTCCGTCTCCTTGTGCTGTTGCCCTCCATTTGCCGTGATTTTCCAGTGATTACTTTACAATTAAAGTTTCTAATTGAATTAAGTGTCATTCTGAACATGCTTAACTCGCCTAAAGATATGCCTCCTAAATGTTTTTGTTTATTTAATTAGCTCTCAGGGAGGAAAGGAATTGATGGGTGGTTTTGATGTATTTTATTTAGACTTACATCTCTGCTGTGGCCTTTGATAGCTCAGTTCAATTAACTGAAGGTAATCCCTTATCGTAGTTGTCCTCACATCCTAACGTTTACATTCTGGCTAGAAGGAAACACCTAGAGCTTGAGTGAGAGAAGCGCTGCTTGTTAATTGGAGAGCATTGGTTTAATGAAGAAGGCTGACATGTGATCTTGAGAAATTCTTGTCTGTTGGAAACAAAACATAATAGTGTTCACTGACGCTTCTGTCAGACCGTAAATGAGCTAAATTCTACCTTTAATAGCATTAAACATTGTCCTTTTTAAAGGTTAAAAATTTAGCTTGGTCTACTACTTCCAGTAGTTAACAACGCAAGGTTTTGGGTTTGATCCCAGGGGGTTGCACATACCTATGTAAAATGTATAATATAATGTAAGTCGCTTTGGATAAAATGTGTAAATGTAAATGAATGATGCACACTCTGACAGCTGATATTACCCACGAGTAGGCTTAGTTTTGTGACGCTCCACTATATTAATAAATTATATAACTGATGAGTCACTAAATTAACAAATGTAAGTATACAGTAAACATGACATGAGAAATAATGAATGAATAAATACCTTAATGGGAGGAAGAGCAGTATTTTGATGTGCATGACAGTTATTGGCCACAAGGTTGACAACGGCCACTTCCGCTACCTGTTAGTATGTCCCATCTATTTTGCTATGCACTCAAAAGTGCCTACTATTCCAACACAAAAACAGTACCTAATACTAGTGCTAAGTAGGCGAATTAGAACGCAGCAGTTATGTATAGCAGTATGTCCGTTTAGAGTTGCCGTAGAAACAACATGGCGAATTGCATGTAAGGGGACCCGTGGTGTGTGTAGATAAAAAAATATATTTTATGGTGAACTATCCCTTTAAGACCTATGTAGGAGAAATGTGCCATCACGCGTATAAGTTATCCAGTGAGGTAAATGCACTTTTCACCAGTGAGGGCTGCTGTATAAAATCTGCTCCTGATTTGTATTGAGAAGGAAAGAGAGATATAGAGAGAGATAGGATGTACGAGACTTGGTATGCGGGAGGCCTGAGATAGCCGCAAGCTTTGCTGTTGAGTCTTAGAGTAATCCTGACGGCTCTGAGGGAATGAGAGCACACCAGACCGAGGAAGAAAACGGAGAAAATTCTGTTCTATTGTCTTGTTTCCTCAATAATGTTCTGTTTTAAAATTCACCTCACACTTTTTTTTTATTTCTCACTGATGTAATCACCACCTCTTCACTCATCACCTCTGATTCATCTTCTTATGAATATTATTGGGATCCCAAACAATACATTTTTGTGTGTTTCTTGAAAATATTGCTTTTGCTTACAGCATGTATATTTTCCCAAAAAATGAAAAGTAAAAGAAACACATACAGAACCTCAGCCTGGATCCCGTATTAGCTGGGATGCACCTAGAATCTATCCACCATTTTCTGAAAACCAGAATTAAGACCATTAAGCTGGTTTTAGCTGGATTTAGAAGCGTGAATTTAGATTTAAACTATTCGATTTCACGTGTGAAGTGTCTGAATAAAGTGTTTGCCTATTAAGCCAATGTCAATGTAGGTGGGCCAAGCTGCCAATGATTAGATTAATCCCTGCACCCTCCGGCATACGATCTGTTCTGAAATGGCCTCATGAATAACTTGCGTGAAAACTTAACCTCATGATTTTTCTACTTTTATCTCATTTTCCTCCACATATAGTAACTAATATTAATGAAACAGAGCAATGTGTTGCAAAGAAGCACTTCTAATAAAACTGACTGTTCAATGCTACAGCCAAAAATGAGATTCTGTCGTCATTTACCCACCTTTAAGTTGTTCCAATTTATATACATTTCTTTGTTCTGTTGAACACAAAGAAAGATATTTGGAAAGATATTATTAACTGGAGGACTAGTATTATTAAACCCCAAAAGACTTTTCACACTGCGCTGAACCCTGGGTTATCTTCATTCTAAACCCTGGGTTATCTTCATTCTGAACCCTGGGTTATCTTCATTCTAAACCACGCATTTAACCCCGGGTAAACGAACGTTTCAGAGTTGTAGTTTTGAAGCAGGGTTAGCACCACTTTTGCTGGGCTAACCCTGCATTGCGGTGCAAAATGTGTGCAGTGTGAAACGAAAATGATACAACCAGACGCTTAGCAACGGACTTCAACGGGTTAAACATTTCAAGTGTGAAAAGCCCTAAAATGTGATATTTTTAAGAATTTAGGAAAGCAAACAGTCCACCAATTAAATTTGAACTATGATTAATGTAATACATTTTTACTATGGTAGTCAATGATGTCCCTGATATGTCACTTGCTGACATTCTTTCAAATATCTTTCTTAAGAAAATGTATAGAGATTTGTAACAACTGGGGGGGGGGTATTCCTGACACAATTTTCCTTTTGGGGTGAACAATCCCTTTAAACACCGCTTGATATTAACATTCAAGTTTTTTTTCGATGAAGCCCATATCTTTATCTTTTCGAATGTATTAGTAAAGATAAACCATCAACAAAATTCAATACAGCCTTTCTTTCTGTCACTAAAGATAGAGGTATAGGTAGACAGATCGATAGATAAGTAGTGAGATAGAGGCGCAAGCAGACAGATATGGACAGACAGACAGATATATCAGGCAGATCATTTTAGCGATGTGCCTGATATATGCAAATGTCCATATTTTGGTGGTGAAGTTTTACAGCTGATGGGCGTATGCACATATCAGTGTGACAGGGGTGAGTTGGTGAGAGAGGAGAAGCAGGTTGACAGCTTTAATTGTGATTCTAAATTTGATATGATTAACCAGGCTCGATTAAATTAACCTGATTGGCAGATGGAGAGGGGGTGGGGTGTGGACAAGAGGGAGATGGATGTACTGGATTCATTTACCACAATATTTTACCCTTTCAAAATATGTCGGCCTTGTGTGTGTATTTATGTCACAGGGACACTTCTAGAAGATTTTTGTTTGGTTTTAATTTGATTAAAGCAACATCTAATTCCCTGCTTTAGTTTATGTTTTATCTTGAGAGGCAAAAATGCTTGTTTCCTCTATGTTCTATAAATGACGTATTTTTTTGTCTTGTCCTCGGTTTGAAGGTGGTAAAAAGTGAATGTCCTCCCATTAAAATTACCCTGTAAGTCCACAGTAAGCCTCACCCCAGACATTATAATACAACAGCAACACTTGCAAATGCAGAACAGTAACAATAAAAACGACTATCGTCCGCACGTCACACAACAAAAACGGCTGCTCAAGCATGAGTCAACGCGATGGTCGGGCGGAATCGACGATGTGAAATCTCACGGGAAGTTAATGAGCACAGATATGTACGGTTTCACCTTGCTGTGGGACATGAATAATGGATAACACATTTTTCCGTGTTTTTTTTACGCTCGGTGCTATTTGTTTGCCTCCTTGTCATTGGTAGGAGAGGCAAAATACTATTATTGTCACCATTGAAAACAAGAGTCCTCAACTCAACGGGTGTGGTGAAAAATCCGTTCACACTAATGAGAAGTCAGCCTCAGCTCTTATAGCGGTTACCCTTGTTCATACCTTCTTATAATCCTTTCTTCAGCTTTGACAAACAAGAAGCATGTCTTTTAATTGACAATTATTGATTCATTTATTTCTATATAAATTAAAATATACAGTATCTATAATCTGTTTATAATTATTTTGTTATTTCTGTGGTTCTGTTTTCTCCAGCAGTTAGTGAACAGACATACTGTGATCTCAGAAGGAGTTACTTCAGGTGAAGTAATCATTTCCAAGAAATCCCAGTTCCACAAACAACCCAAAATAATGGATTTGGCTTCACCGTGGTGAGGTTTTGTGCTTCAGCTGAGAGCAATACAACTTCATATAGCATAATAAGCTTAATGTGTTCGTGTGTGTTTGTGTCAACCTGTTTGTCTGTCTGTCGACAACAAGGGAGAGAGAAGTAGAAAGAGATAAGCAGAAAATAGGATGGCAAGAGATGTTGAAAGAGACAGGCTAAAGGAGTGGAAAATAGAAATGTAGACAGAGAAAATGACCTTAGCTGAGACACAGAGAGAGAGAAAGAGAGAGAGAGAGAGAGAGAGAGAGAGAGAGAGAGATGATACAAAGAGAAAATAAATGACCAAAGCTATAAAGGTATTAGTTAAGGTGAGAGTGTGAAAAAGGTTGTCAAATGAGCTTTTATTTATAGCAACAGAAATATGACTCTATCCCCTGTCCTTGTCTGGTTTTTGCAACGTGTGTGTGTGTTTGTTTCCCATCCGATTTGCTTTATTTGACCTTTATGACCTTTATATTTCACTTGTCTGCCTTTCTTGGTGTGTATATAAAAATTATGTGTCGAGAACATTTAGTCCTCACTAGTAAACAAGTATTTTTTATTTTGCTTCAAATAATAACAATTACTGTTGGTTGTGTGTGCAAGTACCTGGTATGAAAACAATGGGAGTTTATGAGTGTTCTCACTAACATAATGAAACAAACCTGTGGTGTGTGTGTTTTCACTCTTGTCTCTGCTCAGGGATATTGATGACACCCTCATTTCTCAATATCTGCCCACAAACTTTTTTCCCCTTAGCAGATGTGTAAAATAATACCTGTCCTCTGCCCTCAGCAAATAGACGTCACAAAAACAAACACCAGACAGACGGTCGATTCATCTTTATTAGGGATTTATATTTAGCACATTGGGTAATAGCATAAACAAGATCAGCGGCTTCGCTCTTCTCTTTTTATTTACCACTGGTTGTTAGATCAACCACTATTAAAATAATACTCTTATCGTGGTATACTTGGATTATCAGTTCTAGATAAAACATTTAGAAAAGTGTAACCAATTTGTGGGAAACTATGTTTATTCTGTATGGATGGTTATTGACCAAAGGAAGCAAATACAATTGTGTGTGTATAATAATGTCAGAAAAAGATCAATATGTTTTTATTGGTATGATGTTTTACCCTGAAAATAATGATGAAAGCTGGCATGTCCCGGAAGACTTATTGATTTAATAGTGCCCATGACCAGTTTGCATACAAAGTAACATTTTCTAATTCCCAGAAAGATGAATTTTGTGTGCACAGAGATGTAATAAATTTGATCACATTACACGAATGTGCCGGTTCAGCTATACCATCTCCAAACCAGTACTAACAGTTTTTCATCCACCTCCGCTTCAGACTGTTTCCCAATTTTAATGCATGGAGGCACTAGCACTTTGTAGGTTGCATGTCGGACACTTAGTCTGCCAAAAACATATATTTGCACTTGAGAGAAAACACACATCTGTCAGCAGATCACATAATAAAAACTGTAGTTTGCAATTTGTTATTTTGGAGTTTGCAGATGGGTGTACCAGAGAGAGACGTTTATGGTCATTTCACATCCAAAGTCTTCATCACTAATTTCAAGTATAAAATCTTCCTTATATTGGATTCAATTAAGTTTCTTAATTAAATTTCTGGCTTGACTGTTCTAATGTCTGTCGCCTCCACAGCTTAAACGACACTAGGAAGTTCCAGCCAAACCAATTATTTCTTTGTTTAGTTTTGCAGCTGATGTGTCAGTAATGAAGATAATTTCCTCACTAAACAAATATATAGAGCTCTGTAGCTTGTGGTCTCTTTGTTATGAAAAATTAAAATATGTTTTTCTGATTCAGTGTGTATCAGGTGCTTGACAGGAAAAAGAGAACATTTTTGTGCAGCTTTTTAAATGTTTGGACATCATTATTATAAAATACTGCATATACTGTAACTGCACTGTAAAACTTTGCTGTAGTTTTTGCAGCAGGTTTGCCAGTAACTTAATTACTACTTAATATACGTTCCAATTTCAATTACTTTCATCAAAATTAAAACACTTTTGAGATTCAAAATGAGCAAGAAGAGACTGGCATTAGCACGGCAACACTGCAAAAAATGACATCCTTCCAAAGCATTTTTCTCTTGTTTTCTGTAAAAATATTTACAACTTCTTAAATTACGATACATTAACATAACAAGAAAATTGACCTAAGATATTTAGTCTTGTTTTATGAAAGAAAAATATATAAACTAGGTCAGTTTATGCTTAAAACAATTTGCACATTAAATCTACAGTAAGTTACTGGCAAGTAACAAGTATCAAGTTTTACAGTGTGCTAAATGTAAATCTATAGAATGGTATGAAAAAAGTTTAACAAAGTTTACAAAGAGCGTTGTTCATCATCTTTGATTGCAGAATAGCTGTCTGTATGATTTGCATGATGTTTATTTATAATCAGTAGGGCAATGTACTAAAGTATGCAGTGACAGGCACGTGCACACACACACACAGTCTTTCTGTGTCTGTCATACGCAGACGCTCGCTTTAACAGAAGCAGCATTCAGCTCTGGGCGAAACAGAGTGGAACAAAGGGTTTTGTGACTCCCTACCCTGCAAAACAAACCCTGATTGCAATTAAATCCTGCCTGGGTGGAAAGCACACAGAAAGACAACCACAGTGAAGAGTTAGGTGTAATCACATAGGATTGTGCTAACCGCATATCTGGGACCCAGATTTCATCTGCAAAAAAATGAGAGCGCCAAAACAAAATAAAGCTAATCACTTTGTCTGATGATTTGGTCTGGAGCTGTGCATCTGATGAAATTTTAAGCTTTGCCAAGTCAGACTCACAGTAATAGGTTTGATTGTCATGACAATAACACTTGTTAGTCATTCTTTAATCACTCCTTATAGAACTGACCGAGCAGAACTTCCTTTTTAAGGAATGTTTAGTTTTGCCTCGGCAAGATGATTTATCTGTATGTCTGACTTATTGACTTCTTTACCTGCACTTTGGAACTGGCAATTTTAATCTTTTGCCATTTTTGTGTATAATGCAGTTGGCTTGTGGGCTTTTTCGCCTTCCTGAAAAGAAACATTTAACTGTTTGATACAATCGTGGTTATTTCAGTTTATCTCATTATTCAGATCTTAAAAACGATATATTCATGTCGCGTACTTGGATTGTAAGTTAAAGTTCAGCCTTGGGAAGAATTGATGCTTGATAAAAAAATTACACTCAACACACAAACAAAGCTGTCATGATCCTGTCCTTCTTGTCAGGAGTTTTCCAATTCTTTGGACAGGGTCATGACAGTACCATGTATTTTGTGCTTGTTGTGTTCTGTGTGACATTGCGCCACGTGTTCTCCTGTCTGGTATCTTGGCCCCGCCCCTTAATTCCCCGTCATCTCGTAATTAGTGCTTCATGCCCCTCACCTGCCCATTGTTACTTCCCCTTATAAGTCTCCCCATTTAAGGCCCTCATGTTCTCTGTCCCGTGTGTTGCGTTTCTCTTGTATAGTCTATCCTTTGCCTCCGTTCAATGACTTTGTCCCTGTTTTGTCTTGTGTGGATTATTCCCAAGTACTTCATTTTAGACTTTGTTTTGTTTTGCCCCTCGTGCCACGTTCTATGTTTATCTTCTGTTTTGTGTTCTTGTTTGCCGCGTCACCGGATTATTATTTAAATAAAAGTTTTTTGTCTAACTTGGCTGTCTGCACCTGGGTTCTGTCCTGAGATTCATGACACAAAGCTTACTGAGTCAAGGCACAAATAAATAGCTACACAATATTACTACACAAAAAATAAATATTGAAAACAGATACAAACTTACATTTAGTTTCCTGTGAGCTCTCTGTTTTTCTATGCATGTTTGTACTTTCGAATAAAACCATATTCCCTCATATAGACCACTTCATAAAATGTACAGTAAGCAATGTTGGTCCAGCGTGTTTTTAACACTACACAAATGTTTGAATAACTGCAACCAACACGATATTTATAAGCGAATAAAAATGTTGAACGAAAGCCTTTAAGATTTAATTCTATATGTAAGATTTAAAACATTTAATAAATAAAAATGTAATCGGAAGTGTTTACGTCTTGCAAAGTGGCCTATACACTACCCAAACATTTTAATAAAATACAACCAACAAAACATTTATAACCTAATCCAAATGTTAAACGAATATCTTCAAGATTTGATTATATATGTAAGATTTAAAAGCAAAATGAAGTGCTTCTTGACCAGTGTTTACATCTTGCAAAGTGGTCTATGCGGTCCTTTTAATTAAATACTAACCAAAATACTAAACCAAATAATTTTGTCCAATAAAGTCTTTTGTACCACACACCTTATATTTTGACAATTTACCTAGCAGTTTTGACAATATCACCTGTCACTGACCTCCTCTTCTTTGGTCTTGGTCTCTCTCTTGAATCTCCTTCAAGGTGCACCCTACATCTATTACAGCTGTTTATGCGAAGTCTGGCCATACAAAAGCAGCATCATTACACTAACACAAAGGGCTCTTTGAGACCCCAATCAGATTAGAGGCCTCCCTCAGTCCATCAGCTTTGCCGTATTCTCCATTACAAAGAGAATTAACCTGCTCCGGCAACACACCAATGCCTTTACAGAATACTAATATACGAACGTGAAGGTGTTTAGCCAGGTAGGTGAGATTGGACAAGACGTGCACATACACAACCGGACACGCACACCTACCCATACAAACATCCACCTACTCGCTGTGATTATATTTTATCTTCAGCTTTTATCTTCAGTTTGGACAGGTCTGCTGTCCAAACCATTGTCTGGGCTTTCTTCTGCGTGATCCTGACTGGGTGTCCTTCCAAGAATTCATTGAGGTTGCACAGCATGATGATACTTTTAAAGTTAGAATTTCATTCTTTTTTAAATAATACAACATTAAGCCTTTTGGATGAAAACTATATTATGGCAAATATTTTCCCATTAGGACCATTCATCCATTCTCATATTTTAATTGAATTTTCTTGAAAGCGCTGGAAGTGAAATTGAACCGACTGCAAATTTCGTAAAGCTGAATGTGAACTGTGAGTTGAATTCCTCTGTGTTTCAAAAGGCCGGTCGGTCCATGAGGAGAAAAATTGAGAGGGACCGTTAGCCATAAATTACTGCAACTGAATTTTCTTCATAATTCTTCAAGAGCCAGACATCTTACTGGTAATTATAAAGACATGACTTCATCTCAGACTTCAATCCAGTATTTGGGTGCATACATTTGTGTGTAAATGTTATTTATGCTTGAGGTGTCTTCCTAAAATTGAGTGGACTGTTTAGCAGATGTCGCATGACAAAAATGTTTTAATGAATAAAATATATTTAATGTCATCCAGTTCAGAATGAAATACTGTGTGTTTAAAGGTGAAGTGACTATATTTCTGTGACACTAGTAGCTCCAAATGGAACTGGAAATGCCCCAACCACTTAGATATTCACGCCTCATTGGTTGAGGCAGAACTGAGATGTTAGACTGCTGATGTGATGTCACCAAGTTTGTCTGCATTTAACTGGAAAACATAAAAAATGACAACATCCTTCTTTATTCTGAAGTGAATGATTGACCATTTCTGCCCACTCACCTATTAGCCTATACAATGTCCAGAAGCTTGGGGAGCGAGGCAAAGTTCATTTGATCCTTTTTCATCGCTCAAGAGATGCTTCCTACAGCTGAAAGTGATAACACAGACCTTAATTCAATAGTTCATGATGGAAACAGTCTATGATCAAATTACCTTTGAATAAACTATTGAATATTAGGCCGGAAACAGCTTGTGGGAGGCATGACAGGGATGCAAGAAAAGTACACAGTTAAACACAGTGATATGTGTGGCTCATGATAATTCTACCAACCATGATAGATGTATGACTACTGTGAATTAAAGAAATGTTGTTTTTGATACCAATGCTAAATTTATTGCATATGATATAGGCATATAAATGAATGTATATAATTATGAAGGCGTGGTAGCGATCACAATAGTGTTGCTCATTCTAAGAATATTATTTCTGTTGCTGTGTGTGATTCAGGTCAGTACATTAGCTCCTTATGTTTTTTTCAGTGAGTCAGACCATTTAATCAAACTCATTTGTATCATATAATTCGCTGTCATTTGATGCAATCCAGGTTCAAGGACCATTTCTCTTTTTTTCTAAAGGAATTAAAAAGAAGCAATTCTTCACGACCAAACACAGAGTGAGAAAATAGGGACAGAGATATAAAATAACTACCGATCAAAGAGGAGCCATTTTACCATTCTATTCAGTTGTTCAAAGATGCAGTAGATCACAGAACAAATGAAGCGATCTAGATTTTTTGGTTCTTCAAAGAAAACACCCTTTTTACCAAAACTAATTTTCAGCCATGAAGCCTTAAAGGGGTAATATACTTAAAACAGAAAATTATTTTATTATTTACTCACCCTCATGTTTTTTCTTTTACAGAACACAAAAGAAGATATTTTGAAGAACATTGGTAACCAAACAACATTGGACCCCATTGACTTCCATTGCATGGACAGAAAATCACTGACACATTTCTCAAAATATATTTTTTGTGTTCCACAGAAAGAAAGTTGTACATGGTGACATGAGGGTAAATAAATGATTACAGTTTTTTTAGGTGGACTATTCCTTCAAAGACCCCCTGAGGTGAAAATCTAGTTTTAATGTTGTTTCTATGGTTATGTGATGTTTTTAATGTGCTTTAAGACAAACCATTTATTCATTTATCATTCTAAACCATTGCTGAGTATTTACTCCATAAAACTGAAGTTTCCCAAAGACAGCTTAAAAAATGCTGTTTGAAACTGCCCCGGTTTGTGATGTCATAAACCTGTAACCAATCACATCAATTCATTTGACCCCGTGGATCGGCAGTTACAGCCAAAAATAGGCAAGGATGGCACATAGATTTGGCTCTGAAACGATCAGCTGTCAATTTAATTTTCATGTCAGGTGGGGCTAATTTTCATATTCATGTTCTGCGTAAACTTAATGAAGCTGGGGTGTAGAGTTACATTCAAGCTATTTTAAGGCAAAAAAACTAATTCATAGGAAACAATGTTGAAATATGCTATTTGATGGTCAATGATTCGTTTTAATGAGTAAAATTATAAACCACAGGGGGACTTTAAGATATTTATCAGTTAAAGATCGCCTATCACAGGCAGTTTCTCCCAATCTCATATTAGTCTTGAGTGCCTATACAGTAGTATTGCATACGTCGTATCTTCGAAGAGTATTTAGTTTGATCAAATTTATAAAAGAGAGATACAGCTGTACGATTATTTCCGGAAAATCACGAGCTGGTAGAGGTGGGACTAGAGGGAAGAGTGGGATGGAACTACAGCACGAGCAAGAAACAGATCATCACATTAATCCCTTCGTGTTTTGTACATTATGCACATACACGCTGATTTCATGTCCGGCATCTTTTAATGCTGGGACCGCACCGTCTATCAGTTTCAAACGATCTCCAAATCCAGCGTTATATCCACCATTTATATAACATCCATCACTGAAATGCCGTGAACAAACAGACACACCTCAACTTCACTATCGCAAGAGTAATGAGCCGCAGCGCAGCCCATCTTGAAGCAGCGCAGATAATCTTGATGGTAAGCGGGCTCTCGTCGGTTGGCTCATGGGCTGGCTCTTTCTTTTGCCTTGCTTTTCCGGCAGAATGGCCAGAATTATGAAAAACTTTCCAAACAATTTGGATAGCTGGGGGAAGTAAGAAATGCTACGTCATACGTCCAATTCGTTTTTTTAACAAGTTGACCATGTTAAGCATGAGACGCCAGCACGTTTAACCGTGTAAAGAAGTCAGAATGCATGAAATAGCATGAGACCCGATACATTAGTGTGGTATTGTATAAATCGACATTTACAATTCCACAAAGAATAAAAAAGCCCTAATTTTGAATGCAATGACCTTTACACCTTTTTAAGTGTGACTGAAATGTCCAAATACTTTTTTGAGGGTGAATTTTTATCCAAAACATTATTAACAATTATTCTTATCTAACCATAATGCTGATTTTAGATAAAGGTTTGTACATTGCATAAGCACATTTTCTTCAGAGAGAGAGAGAGAGAATGAGAGAGACAGGCAATGGTTAAGCTTCTTGTAATATGTGAATACTACAGCCTCTCAAGTGTACGTGCCAATGGCAGGAAGTGAATGGCAGGAAGTCTTCCTGTTTGTGCTGCAGTTACCAGTAAGCCATCCACCCACCTCAGGGCATACTCCTGCTGTTCTGAATGAGAAAAAATGATCTACTGCCTATAATTAAACTAAAACAATCTTTATGATGCGTCTGTGTATCTTGTGTTTTATTAGCGTTGATACCGTGGGCACAGGTGGTGATCTGGGCTATTTGTGCTACAGTCTCTGACTGTAGGGAGGTATTGGCGGTCGTTGTCTGAGAGACATGTTTGTTGACATGGAGTTGCAATGACACTGTAAGTAATTTATGACAACACTGTTTGCCAACCTAATACCCTGTAGGTGAAAAAGCATTCCATTTCCTGGAAAGAGGCCAGTTTGTTTCTGACATAATTTGTCCCAAAGAAACAAAGCTAGAGATTCACAGTTATCATGTGTAACAGTTAGTCCGACTTCTGAGAATCCAGTTCTCTTATTTTTTTCTTTATATTCTCAATATGAATCCGCCTGTATCATTGTTTCTCTGTTCACACTCCTTCTCTCTCTTTTCTTTGGGTTTCTTCCTGAGATGAATTAACAGGATTGGAGACAGTGGCGTTGGCTTGAACCTTTATCGAAGCAGTAGACCGTCTACTTGGATTTTTCCAGAGCTGCTATTTCTGAAAGGTAAAAATATATTTTATTTGTGTCTTGTGTAGATTTGTTCAGTCTCACTGAATGAAAGACACAAATGGAAGATGCATTAGCCCACTGTTAAATTGAACCTGGCAACCTTTTAGCACACAGTGAATATTGGTAAGAATACAGTGAAGAAATAGCCTAACAATAAACTAAACACAAATCTAGATACAGACCAGTTACAGCTGTTTATTTGGGTGTTGATTGTAACAGATTTTAGCAAACAGTATCATTTTAAACGAATCACTGTAAGTCATTACCTTTTCTATAATGGCTTTTTTCGTACATAGATTTTTCCACATCTGCACATTCGTGTTAACATTACTTATAATGTATTGACCCATATAATAGCAATTACAATACTGTTGCCTTTTGTTGAATTGACAAAGATACTTAAATATTTATATATATGAAGAAGTAGCATACTGGATCGTTAAATTACTACTTTATTTAGTAAATACTAATTTGTCATGTAAGGAGAGGATTGAATTTTTTTTTCCAAAATAAACATTCGTTTTGCGATACAACGTTTTTGTGATTGTTATAAACAACGTATTTAAGATTACTGTTACATATGATTTGGTGTATTTCTTATTTTATCTCATTTAAAAATATCAGTAGTTACGATGTCCAAAATGTTCTAGCTAAATTATTTTAATATATTTCACCAGATACCCTGGCATTCCGCATCAACAGGTATGCGCAGTTTGTGAATGTGTCTTCGCGCTTTCTGAATGACTCTTATATATGACCGCTCTGCCACCTGCCGGTACGTCACGAACACTCTGGCCAATCAGGTTCACGCACCGTGAGAAGCTTTCCTCTTGTGAGCTCCGGGAGATTCCAGTGGCCTGGCAATTAATGACCGGAGAGATACGAAGAACCAGCACGTAACATTCAGACAGCAACGAGCGACCGAGCACAATCCGGCTCTGCACCCGGTGCGTTTCTGGAGAGGAACTGTGCGTTTTAAGCGGATCTACCCAAATACTACAGGACGGACAGGTGCAAGTTATTTCCACTCTGCGTCTTTACCTGTAAGTGAACTCTGTGTTATGTGCTAAGCTGTATTTACAACCACATCGTCATTGCCATTGTCGTTGGAAAACTCTGCATGCTTAGTAAGCTGTTGTTTTTGCGTTTTAGGTTTGTTTGGATATACTTAAATATGTATCGCCATCAGATCTCCAAAACATTGTTTGGGTTTCTGCATTAAGATCTTATTGTTGTCAAGTCTGGTCTTACTAAACAAAACCTCTCTGAAGTTGAATGTTATGGTTGATGCACGACGCTCCTCGCAAGTGTCTGTATCATGTGCACTTTCATGGCCGTGTTGTGGCTTTATTCTCTGTCGTGTTATTTTGATTGGTGACCTGGGTGCGCGCAACCCAGTGTGTTGGATTGATGTGTTATAATAATCGCGCTCACCCTCGGATATATTGTTGGTTTCGGGAAGGCTAAAGATCTTTATAATCGTGTCCTCGTGATCTATAACAGCCCTTAAATGCCGTCAAAGTTCGTGCGCGCCTTTGCGCACAGGGTGGTGCGCGTTCCGAAGATGAAACCGATGGAAACGGATGGCGGGTGTGCAGTAAAGAAAATGCACCGACTTAAAGAGATGTCTGTCAATGCAGTCTCGCCTAATAAATGGTGTGCCTTTCTTTTTTTGTATAATTTTCACACTTAAAAAGTATTAGTGTGCCAATATGCACAGTAGATGTATCCATTAAACTGTATGTGTTGTATTAAATGTGCGTTTTAATTGATTTGACCAACAGTAGGTAATAGGATAAGTACAGCTCAAGGGGAGACCGGGCTAGTTGTGACATTTTACTATGGCAAATATGCTACGAAGTGACAATCATAAAAAACACCCCATTCCTTAGAACACATATTCGGTCCAAATTTATCACATTTGAATTGAGCTTCTGAATCAAAAGCCTAAAGCTACTGATATATACAACAGGTGTCTCGCTGGCATTGTTTTATAGGTAATCACGTTTTATTTGTTGCACAAAGAGCTGTCATATAATAATGCAAAGGCCAAAAACAATAGTACCGCCTGAACAAAATGTTTTATACATTTCTTATATATCAAGCTTTGTTCAAATAATGATAAGACCACACGATGTTTAATGTATAAGGTCTTATCTTTGCTGTTCTGTCCTTAACAGTATGGAAACGCCTGCAAAGCACATAGTGTTCATTCCTGTCTTTGGAAAAAGGGCTTTGGATTGTGTGCATGTATTTCTGCGTGATAGAATTGGCCAGAGGATCAGATTAAAGGAACGAGGGAAGAGCTATGCCGTGGAGTGTACTATGACCTTATATGAAAGGATTTAAGATGCCTTCTAAGCAGTGAGGCTACCTCTGAAAATTTCGGCAGACCTGTTATTCTTTTAGAGCTAATTTTATCTCGTATTTCTTTTTCTTTCTTTTAAGTTTTCATCTCTCTCTTTCTTCAGTCCCATGCCTACTTACAGACACACAAATCCCTGCCTGTCACTTGCTCTCTCGCATAGATATGCTGCAGCCCGTTTTCACAGCTTTGTGAGTCATCGCGGTTCATTTAACTTGTACATTCAAAATAAACGTCATAACATCTATCTATCTATCTATCTATCTATCTATCTATCTATCTATCTATCTATCTATCTATCTATCTATCTATCTCCCTGTCGTTCCTCCGTCCCACCTCATTAACTTATCGTTGAGCAATCATAATTTTAAGATGATTTATCTATGCCCCACTAACCTGATAAAGCTATATGAGATACACTTCTGAAGGACACTGCGGGTTGTCAGGCATGTTGAAATATTTTTTTGTTCAAAGGGAACACAAAAAAATAGTCCGTAGCGCTAAACGACTTTTAATTCTTCAACCAGATCAATCAAAATACTGCTGATTAGCTTAACGTGTTAATTGAATGGTAAAGTCCATTATCCTTGCCTAAAGAGTTCTGCCGGTAAGAAGTAAATTATTTATGGATTAAGCCAATCAAGATGTGACAAGGCTAGCCGGGGTCATATTGATGTTTAATGAATCAAAAGTGAACCGCATTTCATTGTCATGCCGTGTTGGAAGTGCCTGCTTGTCCCTTCTTGGCTCCTGTAGGCTTTTCAGACCCCCCAATGTCAAATGACTACATGTGGTGCCTCGAGCAAAAACAATGGCAGCGTGGACACGTCCTCTCCTTGAAATGCGATTATGCCTGTCAGCCTATAAAGGCATCTCCAAGAAGATATAGATGTAGGAATAATTCAGATTATGAAACTCTGTCTATTATAGTGTTTGGATTTGGAATAAAAAAAAAAATGTTCTGCTAATCTGTCTGGTGGTTATTAATGGTTGCATTAAATTTTGTCTGACAGCCTTCGATAGTGTTGGTGTTAATCGTCCATCACTTGATGCGAGGTCAAATCCATCCGTTGGCTATTCAGCATCTGGATTAAAGAGTTCAGACTGACCTTTGTGTCTAAATGAGAGAAGAAGATTTGGATTGAAGATTTGAATGCTGTTCTTCAATGCTTTCTGTTACACCCCATTACTTCTGCATAATAAATGCACTTATTGGTGCTTATATTTCTGTTCTCATTGTCTACTTGGAACGTAGTCTTGCTGGGCCTAATTATTGCCTTCATGGACACATGGAAATGATCACATTAATCAGAAACTTATTTTGTTTCTTTTAAAGACGGCATGAAATTAAACATGATCATTCTAATTGTTTGACACAGTGTTGCAGTATTTATTATCAATTCATTGTTTCCACAGGATTTTTAGAGTCTGTGGTCGCTGATGACGTCACACACTAATAAGCGTATTTGTGACGTCATCACGCGCGTTTGGTCTTGTGTTGGCACTCGAAATCAGTTTCGATTCTACTCTCTGATCTGTCACATTATATTGTATTTTAACACAACTGAATGATGTTTTCACATATTATCTTTTCTGTTATCAGACATAAAACGAGTATAAAATATTGACTAAACACAACACAATAACACCTCGTGTTTAATCCATCCAGCTGTTACTTTAACTGCTTCTAAAATCCTGATTTATAAACGTGACATCATCTGACAAAATCACCATACATTTACATTGAAGAGAGCGGAAATATAGGGTGATTTAGGCTTTATTAGTCTACTTGTTTGTCTCGTGCAGCACACGGCCTTTACTGCCGTTGCTCTTCTCATCAATGTGTTGTTGTGTTATGAGGGCTTTTTTATTTTAAATGCGAGTGATAGCTTTATAGTAGATTGTGTATAGCGCAGACAATTCGGCGCAAATTCAGAAATATGGAAGAATACAACGTTGCTGTTATACAGGGATACAACTACAGAACACGCACACCGCACTGTAGGGAGGGCGAGAGCTCGCACACCGACTCGCACCAAGCACATAGAGAAAGGCTGTGCTCATGATAAACTTGATCAGCCGTCTTCTCTGTCAATAACATCTGTGACTGTTGAAGTTTACGTGGAAAAGCAAGTACACGAAGGAACGCATATTGAAAACACTGCCACCTTTTAATTCGTTCCTTGTCATGTGAGAGAGAGACGCTGCATGCAACATGAGAGAGAGAGGCGCTGAGCGCTCGCAACTCTACAATGAATAAAAAACGTAAACCTCCTCGACACGACTTCTCTACACTTCTGGTCACGAGGAATGGGGCTTCAATGACTGACTGCTTGCGAACTGCCTTACAAATCTGCCTCCATTTTGTTGACAACGACCAACTTTAAACGATCCAATCAGTATTAGATGCACGAAATCAAGTCCTGGCCGTAATGTTTTTCTCATTTCAGAAGTTGTTTCACTCGCATATACGTCACGATACGGAAATAAAGACAATCGCTACTTCTGTTTCATGCCGACTTTAAACTTCCCTTAATGATTCCCTAGATTACCTGCCAAATGTCACTCCTTTAAACGGACTTTAGGGCAACTGCATTGCGTCATTGTCCAGAAATCATGTTTCTTTGAATTATCATTTAAATAAAGTCAGCTGAGATCACGTTGTTTTCTATTGCTCTAGACAGCTTGGAAAAAAATTATGCAATGTATAAAATTGAATGTAGCTAGTAAGACTGTCCGTAATTAATATGCCATTTAAACATTTGGAAAAAAACATACGTCACCTGTGTCACGAAATAAAACCAAATTGACCTTTGTCGAAAATCGAGTTTGCACCTCAAGGAAGTTGTCTTCGCAGTTTCCTGGCTGTTTCTTTAGACGCTATTTAATGAGTTTGGATTTCCACGTTGAACAGTTGATCCCAGATTTTCAGTGGGAAAGTATGCGAGTTGTGGCATATTAAATCGACGGCTCATCGTGGATCTGAGGCAGTAATGCAGACGGAATTCCCATTAGCGCTCTGAATAGCTAGTTTATAATCCCTTTTATTAAGTGTGTCTCTGACAAATGTAATCCACCCTTGATCCAGGTGTAAGAGCATTGTGAGAATACCAATTGTTCTGTCACCTCACCGAGTTGATAACTTGTCTATGAATACGGGATCTGAATTTACTAACACTATGCCCCATTTCACAGACAAGGCTTAACGCTAGTCCCAGACTAAGGAATTTTGAGCTGTCTTAACTGAAAATATCTTGCACTGACAAATCTTAAAATATGTCAGTGCCTTTGTTGTCTCAAGATGCACATCGGTAATGTGGTTTCTAAGGCATTTTAATAAAAGCCACTTAAATAGCCTAAATGAACTTAAGGCATAGTCCTGACTTAGGCTAAGCCTTGTCTATGAAACCAGGCCTATACATATATGAAGTCTAACAACATTTACGGTCAATATACAGTGGCTTCAGAAGTGACCCGGAGTGTTTTGAAATCTCTTGAGGCTTTCAAACATATGTGGTCACACGGACAGAGACAATCAAGTTGATTCCGAAGAAACAATCAACACCCCCCAGCGGGGGATTGTTGTTGACAAAAGTGTTTTTTATCTGTTATATACTGTAGCTTTAAGGAAACATTTTGTGACTTGTTTTCGGACATGCTCGATTTTTGTGTTGGAATATGTTATTTTTAGGGAGCGAAATCCAGCTGTTCTCTTTCCTCTCATTAGCTTGTAGATGAGATAGAGATTTGTGGTCATTGCCAAGGCCAGGTGTCGGACGGCCACAGAGATTCTCTGACCCGTTTGTTGTTCTCATTGGCCACAGAGAGAGTTGGTAGGCCTATTAACTCAGTGGAGCTGGCGAGTCTGTTAAAATTCACCGGCTGACAGACGCTTGCTCACAGACTCCTTTTGTTTTTCGAAACAATTAAAGGAAGCATGCAACTGGGAAGGGATGGAAGAATTGCTTCATTTCTTGAAAGCTTTCTCAGTTGACTTATACAGATCCATAGACACCCCGTCGATGGTTAGAATCAATACCTGCCCTGTTGAATGTACACTTTCAGTCGTTACTAAGAGATAGTTTTTGTGAGTTTGAATCTCGCTTGACTGATATCATTTTGAAATAAACGTGCATGTCGGTTTAACAATAACAATGGGGCATTATTTTATTTGTGATTTTGGGCAAGTGTTCAGAGACATGTAACAGCTGTTCAAACTTTGGCTTTTCCCCATGACAACTATGACTGTCCACTAAAGGGAGAGATTATATTTAATTTTGAGAATTTTAAAGTTTCTAATTGTCTATTAAGGGGACTTTCTTTCTTCTGCAGAACACAGAAGAAGATATTTGGAAAAATGAAAACCGTTGGTCCCCATTGACTTGCATTGGTTTTGTGTCCAGTCAATGTCCTCTTTTGCGTTTTACAGAAGAAATAAAACCACACAGGTTTAAAATAAGTGAATAGGGTTGTGATAAATGAAATAATCAATGAAATAAATTAGAAGCAAATAAATAACTTCCGATTTTCCTCTGTAAAGACATTAGTATTTTTTCTCTTTTCAGAAGACAATGTCTCCGACTGTGTTTAGATTTTCCAAGACAGCGAAGTCTGTGATTACATTTTCAGATATTTCACTTTAAATGATCTAAAAACATCAGTGTTTATCAGAACCAGATTATCTAAGCTGTGCTATACACGTTTATATTCTACCTTAATGATCTTACTCTGTCAACATTTGTCTCATTCGAATTCTCCAATAAATGCTTAAAGAAACACCTTTAGACATTGAAATAAAAATATGTCTTACTGTAGGTTGAGATCTAAAATATTAGCCTCTTGGAAAGCCTCCAAAAACACAGGCAAAGTAAAACGAGGCAATATTCATGCATTCATTGTCAAAATAACTATTTTAGACGTTTCTAGAGACCATCCCTTTAAAGAATACTGGAGTTAGGTGTGCTCTTTAGATCACTCTCTAAAAGAACCCTTCACCGCCAAGCTATAATGTACTTGTAGTCGTATGTCATGTCTCGTATGTCTAATATAAGTAACTTGCATCTTGTTTGGCTGAATGCTGTGCCTCGGCATGACAAAGGAAGACCAGCACACGCTGAACACACTTGCTTCTTATATTTTATTTACTCTCCAGACCGTAGCGTTATAGCCCTTAAGGCTCACAGAAGTGTGTCGTGCTTTATAGAAAGCCAGCAAGTTACCCCCACCTTTCTCTGCGGCGGGCTGTGAGGTGCGAGAACACTCTAGAACACATTAAAGTCCTTGCAGAGATGACCTCCACAGGGGACCCTTGGGAAAATGCCCAGTGAAAACAGGAATGAGCATTGACAGGGTGTCTTTTTCATTGAACTGTACAGGTTTCATGGAGCTTTACATTCTCTCAATAGATTTCACCTAAGAGCAAACATCACTACTACATCTCTGTTTCTTTTGGAAGTCTTCTTCTGTGGAAGTTGTTCTTCTGTCTGTGTTCAGAATGTGAAATGAAGCTGTTTCTATTCCCTTGAAGGTGACGTAATAAGATCATTTCAGTTGTGCCTAGCAGTAAAAGGACATTTTATATTTACACCTTTTTTCTTGTGCTTAGTAGGCAATAGGAAGTCAACCAAAAAAACGTTTTGCTCCGTCAGCGGCTTAATGTTCATTATTTGCCTACCAGATTGTGACTGTTAGGTTTAAACAGTTTTTTCGTTCTGATCGATTCAGACAGCTCAGTCTCAGAGCTCGAAGCATCATTTAAGCTTTACAAATCGATTATTTCTCGATCTTATTCACCCTTTTAAAAATTCCACACCGGTTCAGTGTTCTGCATCAAACGTACTAGTATTAATCCATTTTTTCAGTAGGAATTTTTAGTCTGTTTGTAAAATGTTTTGTAAGAAAAGCATATAGTGCTAATGCAAGCACATTTGTTGTTGTATTCTGAATAGATTTATAGTGTTGTTAAAGGGACAGTTCACCCAAAAATAAAAATGCTGTCATCATTTACTCACGCTCCATTTGTTCCAAATCTGTTTGATCTGATGAACACAGAGAAAGATATTTGGAAAAAGGCTTGTAACCAACCATTGACTACCATAGTAGGAAAAAATACTATTTACATTTAGACATTTAGTCACTACTATGGTAGTCAATGGTGGCCAAGAACTGTTTGGTTACAAGCATTTTTCCTAATCTTTCTCTGTGTTCATCAGAACAAAGACATTTATACAGATTAAGAACAACTTGATGTTGAGGCAAATGATGACAGAATTTTCATTTTTTGAGGGAACTGTTGCTTTAATATAGACAAGCTCAGACAGATAAAGAAAAATTAACATTATAATGGAGTAGAGGAGCTTCCTCTGCCTCAGGTATTGGTTTTCCGACAATGTATAATTCATTTATTTTTGCTTAGAATGTGTGTCTTATCTCTGTTTCACTTTATCTGTTCTCTCTTTCTCACACACACACAGTGCATCTCTCTCGCTCGCTCTCTCTGTGTCCTCTCATCTTTCAGTGGTTGGTCTGTGGATGCTGATAAGTAGAATTTTGAAACCAGAGGTCACCTGGGAATCATCAGTGATTGGAACACACTAGCCTTCTGGTCTTTACTGATCGACAGGAGAATGTCACAGGCTGTGTTCAAAAAAATAGCTTAGCATACTATTTCAGGTTCTGCAGTATATAGTTTGTATGTTGTGCATGCATAGTATGCAACTTTTTTGTAAACAGGGAATACCATACTGCATGTAATGCTATGTAGAAGACTGTGGTTTGAAATGTTTATCATTGCATAATCTATGGTTTTGCACTAATAAAAAAATAGGATGTGACGTATACAGAAAATTGCATAGATGTGCATAGTTGCAAAGTATTCGTGCTATCTAGAGGCATTGACAGTGTAGTATATTATTCTGAAATATTCCGTCGGCTAGCAACTGCTTTTATGTTTATAACTGACTTTTCTATTGTTCTTTTTGTCGTTTTCATCCCTTTTCTTCAAATATAATTATGCTTTTGGGGATCAAACATAGCAGCCGTAACAGTAATCTTTGATTCTCTTCATTAACTATTAATTATACATGGTTATTTATTTATTTATATTTAGAACTTTTTGCTGTATGTTTGGCACAATTAATCCCAGTTCAGCATGGACTTGGTCCGGCGTGCAATTAACCTTGTCGCATTTTCCTCGTAGCTTAGCCGTGGCGAAGGAAAAAACGCTCCAGGAGGGATAATGACCTTGGGTCTTCCACGGCTGATTATTAACTTATGGAAGCCATGATTTTTGAAAATATAATTAATGCATCATAAATCATATTTAGTGACATTGAGAAGGAGATATAGTATGAGTCACAGCCTTCAATTTGGAAAGGTTCCAAATCCCTGGCCTTCCTGGAAACATGGCGAACGCTCGCTATTAAATAACAAAGGGATGTCTGCACCGTTTAGAAATCAGATTTTGGATTTCTTTTACAAGATGCATATTAACAAGGGAATATTCTCTAGGAAGGCGAAGCTCAGGGCTCGGCGATTCACGATTCATTTGAAGATGAAAGTGTCTGGTTGCCGAACCATAGATTAATCTTTGCAGTGGATTATTCTGTATATACGATTTTGAGAATAGAGAACTCTCTTGAAATCCAAGATGAGAATGAATCTTTGTCCAGGAAAATCGCTTGTTCTGGCCTGTTGGATTAATACGTTGCCGGTTTCTACAAGCACAAATGTCATGGTTTCACTTTGAATGAACCAAGACTTTGTATCCTAAACTGTTATTGTATCATGCCAATATAAATAGGCAAAATATGGTAACGGCTCTGTTACATTCAATAGAATCAAGCAGTTTATAATGTTTTGTATTTTTTTCATTGTATATATTTCATTTTTTTATTGTATATATATGTTTTCATTTTTTATCGTTTTTAGTTCAAGTCAAAAAAAGCATGTTGACTTAGTGGAGTTGGGCTGCTTAATTCGTGACTGCTCTATATGATGTCAGGCTTGGTCTTAGTCTTAGAGAAACTTTAAGTGCACTGTAAGTAATGTGCGCTGGTCCATCATTCACCGGCCACTCAGCCTCCCCCCGCTTCAGGAACAGAACAAACACGGGTGATTGAAGTGTTCAGACATCATAACCCCAAATCAACACTGATGATGTTGGCACAGTGGCGGTCTTTCACACCAGTAATTTCATAGGCCAATGTAAACACCCCACCGCTCCCTGTAGGTGCGTGCCATATGCTTCCTGTCCATCTAACTTAACCCGCTGAACCACGACTAGAGGTTATGTTGTTTGTCATATCATAAGTCTTTGTACAGCTTGTTAAAACTACCATACAAGGCTCCACGGTGTCCGTTTCACACTTATAACTCATGAAAATATTTATAAACAGTGTGATTGTTATAAACCCATTCTGTAATTGGAATCGGCATGTGTGTTATGTCCCACTGCCCTACTGTGAACCCTCTGTGATTGCTTTATTATGGCAGACATCTAGGATTTCAACAAATTTTCGATCAATTATTAACGGTTCTGTGACAGGCACTTGATATGATTTTGGTTTCGGCTAAGCTTACGGGATCGATTTAATTATAAAATAAATAAATGTTATTTGCTAGGCAGTTAACCTCGGATCCTGTGGTTGAAATGCATCGCTCAGCTTCAGAACACTGCGAACTAAGCTTAAAACTTGCTTTGGTGGCCAAACACATACACCCCAAACCAGCCTCAGCTAATGTGCTGAGTTAACTTCATCTGATTACATCGACTCCCATGCGACTCCACGCAGCCCTCTATAGGGACCGCAGCCCGACTCAGCTGTCCGAAAGAAGAATTACGGGTCGGTTTTAGGTGTTGACGCTGGACACCGTGACCAGTGCATCTGCGAGTCGGATTTCAGCGCGTTGAGAATGTCACTTGTTCTCATGTGAAGCAAGAAGCTTAGGTCAGTCTTTCCACATCTCCCCCTTTCGTTTCATCTTCCTTCTTTCTTTTCCCAGCCTCTTATAATTTTCCCGGCTTTGAGTTTGATGTTATGTCTGGCATAAAACTGCATAAATTCATTTTCCCCATCACAAACTCGCTGAGTGCTTAGGCAGAAGTTAATGAGCCATTCATTCAGCGCTGTCTCCAGCAGACCTCAACCATCTCAAGCAAATTAGACTTTCGTTCTGCTTCGGGAGGACGCTGGGAAACGCACAACGTTTGTAGAGTTGGTCAAGACCTCTGTGGAGGATTTAAGATGCAACTTACTTGCAATTATGAAGCTACAGTGGCTTTGAAGGCTTGTTTTACGAGAGTCAATGTAATGTTATTGGCTGTCAGTTTTAACTGTAAACAAACGTTAGCTGAACAATAACACCGGCGCCTTATAGCAGAGCTTTCCAACTGGCGGGCCGCGAGTCAGAGATAGGTTGCAGGACTGTTTTGAAAGCTTCATGCTACTGTAAATGCCAATAAAATGAAACCCTACTGTATAATAGTGTGTAGTTAGGATAGCAAAATAAAAAGGAAAAACTCTTATCTTTTCACAATGACGGTTGTGTATCCTCAAATTCATCTGTCACGTTTACAGGCAGTTGTATTATTCTCATACATAGAAATGTGCAAGTTAAAAAATACCACAACCAGGAACAACCACTAAGACCACACACACCAGTGCACATGTACTACGTATATATGGAAATGGCCCATCTATACAGATTTTGGGATGGATGAAGGAAGGAGGAAGAAGTGTGGAAAGAAGGAATCTGATTTAAAAGCTGTCAATCAAAGTCAAGCTTCACCAGATGACCGCTGAAAGTCTTCCACTTTCTGTATTGTACATTTGGCTTTTATTATTTCCCAACACACTCTTGTTATCTATTTATCTCTCTCTTTTGTTTTGTCCTCTTTGTTTTAATTTATCTCTCTTTCCCACTGTGATCAGATGCTGTTTAATTAGGTGGCGGGTCTGCTGTTTAAACTCAGTCCACGGTCAACACATGCCTTTACTTTCCTCAGAGACCACACAGAGCTACATGTCCTCCAGTGAATCGGCGGGGAACACAATAGACTTAAAGGAGCTTCACCATATAAAGACATTTTCTCAAGTGTTTTCTCAACTTTCTCAGGAGTTGCTTTTAGCTTTATATGAATCCAAAAGTATTTGTTTTCAGTTTGCTGTGAACATGTCACTGCAGTCTTTGCCTGCTTTGCTATTAAAGCATATAGGACTTAAAAAAACCTTCTGACGTTTTATGTCACCATGTGATGAATTGGCATTTACGTTGGCAGTAAAAGGTTTCAAAGTCATAATTTACTTACCGTAGCTTCTTCGCATATTGATGTTTGCACACGTCACCATGTAGTTGCTTCATAGTTATACACATTTCCGTGTGAAGTGTACCAGGGTTATACAGGACATCGTTTTATCATTGATGCAGGAAAGATGTCATGGGAAAATACAAAATGTGGTCGCTCATATGATTGATTGTTTGTGTAATCAAAAGCTTCAACAAACAGAGCAGAACCATAACCATAACCATAACCATAGTCATAAAGGGCATTTTAATTTACTTTTGGTTGTAAATCTTTAGTTCCCGTGACATTTTATTGACAGGAAGTCGTCATACTGTATCTTTTCACTCATTTTGTTAACGTCATATTCTCTTATAAACATCTAAATGGTCGGATTAAAGCTGTTGTCATCAGATCTTTGACAGTTTGGGGATTTCGTTGGAGATATTGATCAAATGACTGGTGGCTTAACATTGATTTATCTGTTTTTTAACAGATTTGATTTATGTGATACCAAACATTGGTAATATTGGTAACCGAACAATGGCAGGACCCATTGACTACCCATTAACCATTGACAAAACAATGGTTTTGTGTCCATACAATAGAAGTGAATGGATGCCATCATTGGTCGGTTACCAATATCCTTTAAAATGTTCTTCTTTTGTGGTCTGCAGAAGAAAGTCATACAGTTTTGAAATGACACGACTAAGTAAATGACGACAGAATAGCAATTTTTGGGTGCACTATCCCTTTAAGAAACACTGTATTGCCAACAACCCAACGAGTCATATAGTACATCATTATATTTCCTGTAGTGATTGGATAGAAGGGCTAGGTTTTCCTACATTTTTACCTTTCTTTCCTTCTAATACCTTGAATTCTCACAGTATGGAGTCTAACTTACTGCCCAGTTCACAGTGAGTTAATTTAGGACGCATGCACGCACACACACACACACACAAACCTAGTTTGAGTGACTCATTACCACCGCTTGATTTGTAGCTTTCATAGTTTACTAAGGTCATTAGTAAGATACACAAGTGAACATTACACTTTATGAAAGGATTAATATCGAAGTCTGCTTCCTTCAACAAACAGATATATATATATAAATATTTTATGTCATAGCAAAACAAAAACAGTATCCGGTGACTGTGATGTAACCCCACAGATTTCTGAAGTTCAGTCAATGTGGGTCATTGATTGAGAAAGTAAGTCTGTTTTCTGAGATAAGCCAATCTTAAAGCAAGGCTCATGGTTCAATACGACTTGTGTTCTATCGAGAAGACCTGTGACATGCTGTCAGTTACAACAGGAAAAACTGACTTTAGTCTTCAGTCCTTTAGTTTGTATAAACAAGCAAATATAATGTACAGTATAGTAGTTTGTAAAAACAAGCAAAATATAAAGCAAACGGTTAGGGTCACTAATCTATTATTTATTAGTAAGTGAATTATGGAAAGAAACCAGCATAACACAAAACTTGATATATTTTATCATCTTTAAAGTAGACACCCTTTGCCTAGAATTTGGGAAAATATACTGTTGGGGTTGTGCTAAGCAATTTTCTAGGTATGTATTACCCTGGGGGCCTTTTTAAACAGTATTAAACAAGTTCCTATCATAAGGTTTTCAGACAATAAAAATATATCAGTCAAGTGACCCCAAAACTTGAATTGTTATTCAAGTGGAGTGAATATGTTTTTAAATATAATGCTATTCTCTATTATTTTAACTTCAAACAAAGTGCAGCAAACAAAAACAACAACCTAAATCAATATTTGGTGTGATGTCATCACTAACCGCTGTTGCATTCATTAAACGAATGCTTGATTCAGCAGAAGCAGATTTGCAAAACTTCTTATTCATGACTCTCGTAGAAACTTCTGAGAAACTTATTGCTTAGATGTGCTAGTTAGATGCGAGTCCTTGATGGCACCTTGCTGGGATGTTGTGGGTGTTTTATATTATGGGATGTCCCTGCACTATACTTCTCGCATACAGATTCTCAGTATTTCAATCCAGCAAACGCATTGCAGCATGCTGAGTGTAATGATACTGGCTGCGAATGGTTTTCAATTAAAAGCCTTTTTATCAGAGTGTTGGCCCTGTGCTGAGAGTAGCATGTGGGACCCCAGTTAGAGTAAGCGAACAGAGGGTCTTCAACATTTTTATGGCATATTTATTCAGGCCTGTCAACACTCTCTTTCTGACAACTGTTCTCAAGGAAAAAATTAATAATTTCCACAAACCTGGAATCTTGTCAGGCATTGCTTCTGTTGATGTTATCATGTCATAGACACACTTTGATTGTCTTGCTTTGGGTAGACGTGTTAGTGTGACTTTGTGACTGCACAAATATTTTTGTAGTTTTCAGCTTGTTTTTTGACACTGTAGATATTTTGAGTTTTTTCTAACAATAATGAATGCATATACTTTTAAAGATTTAAAATTAGTTTATGAATATGTGTGAATGAAGAGATCATTTCAAAATTATTTACAGTTTTTATGAATTTACTATTTATAGGTATGTGTTTAGGTCAAATTATCATTTTTGTTTCATTCTGTGAACTACTACTAATATTTCTCCCAAATTTCAAATAAAAATATGGTTTCCATTTGCATTTAACTTGCAGAAAATGAAAACTGGTGGAACATGTGAAAATTACAGAAAAGATGCTGTATTTTTTCAGACCTCAAATATTTAAAAGAAAACAAACCCAGGCTCCTTTTTAAGCAATACAACAGTAATATGTATGTAGGAAAAGTTAAAATATGAATTTAAATATTAAAGATGTTACCTAGATTTAGATCACAGTTTTCATGTGTCTTGTCATGCTGTCAGTCTTTCACATTGCTGTTGGATGACATTCTCACTCCTAAGGTGTGATTTTGTTCAAATTCAACAGACACTGGACTGGAATTGGCCACAATGCATCCAGAAATGCTGTAGGTGAAAATTTGGATTATCTGTGACTCTAGATACTGTATATATTTATAGTACTCTGTTTAACAAATCACTTAGAACTCATAGAGTTGCTTTCTTGACTTCTATATAATTATTTATTTATTGAATTATCCAATCAAGCGGACAGCTAGAAGTGTGTGCACCTCATTACCTTTTTGTTTTCTCTCTTCTCTCATATGGAGAAATCGCTGGCTGATGTATCTGCTCTGAAACAGACAGTGACAGTTTTATCATCTATCTCATTGCTGTGGTCCCTGCAGGAGCAGAAACAAACACAGCCATACAGCAGAAATTCGTATTGAACTTTGCTTGCAATGAACAGATGTTAGAAAGGAACTCTCAGATGCGGTATGGTTTTTGAGAAAACTGTCTAACTGCAATGAGTTTAGCTTCTGGGGAAACATCTGAAGGGTTTTAGGTTACCATTCATCCATAACTAAAAACAGAAGCGAATTTCAAAAATCAACAGTTTATGACAGGAAGTACAGGAAGAATAAAATCATCTTCTGTCATATTGCATTCAACAGTATTTTATAAAGAGTTTTATAAAGTTTTAGTTCACTCCAAACTCTTTCCCCATGGGTGGGAGGTTTTCTAAATGAAGGACTCTGTTTGTCTCCATCACTGGAGCACGCTCGTAAACAATAGCTGTTTTCTGACAGAAGTGCGTGCCCGAGTCCAGTTGATGCGTTTAGTTCCATGCCTGAAGCCTGGTAACTCGACTCATTTGTGTTTCCACATTTGTGTATTGTGTACATCCGAGTACATAATGTCCTGATGCAAATCATCCTGCAGAACTAATTTCTTTAATTTCTCATCCTACAGAATTAATTTCTCTGTCATCAACAGAGTGTCGGTAGTTTTATTTTTGCTGTATCGCTGGCTCACGTTTAAAGACAGTCATGATTTTATAGCCCAGAACTGTTTTGTTTAAGCATTGCGCAGATTCCACCATGATTGTGGTGTCATTTAGTCGTAAAGAAAATCATACAAGGAACATGCAGCTTCACACGTTATGCGGATGTGGCTATGGGTTGTGAAGAGCTCTGGAAAATGGGCTTTGAAGGGATCGTTCACCCAAAAATCCTCATTTACCAACCTTCATATTGTTCCAAACCTGTATACATTTCTTTGTTCTGCTAAACACAAAGGAAGATATTTGGAAGAATGTCAGTAACCAAACAGGTCTCATTCCCCATTGTCTCCCGTAGTAATTATTTTCCCTACTATGGCAGTAAATGTGGGATGAGATCCGTTTGGTTACTAATCTTCTTCGAAATGAACAGAATGTGGTGAACTATCCCTTTAAGAACCAAAAAATCCAGACATGGAGCCCACATTAAACCCAATGGTGGCTATAATAAAGTGCTAAATATAAACCCACTAAAATGATACATAGTACAACATTTAATAATAATAATAATAACTTTATTTTATGTAGCGCCTACTGTATATAATGGTGCTATATATAGCGCCTAGAAATTGAATGGAATGTTGTTTTCAGTCACCACTTCCTAGTTTGCATTGTGAATGACAGAACTGAATCTATATCCATGCTCCCGTAATTTCTAATATCTGATAGTTGCTTACTATAACAAGGCATGTGGGCCCAAATCGAGATCAGATTCTACTGTGGGTTTTAATATAAACTTTATAAAAAAAAATTATTAACACTGCAGCTGGAATGCAACGACCATTAAATGTACTAAATATGGCCACTTTTGTGCAATCTCTTGTATATTCAAAGGAATACAGCAGCATTTTATGGGAAAGGTACATTTAAGCCCAACAGGTAAACATCTATTTTATATCCAAGCACTTTCGTCTGGAGTGAAATAACATCTGTTTCAGATTAAATAACATCTGTATCAGAATTGATGATTTAGACAAAGCCCTGTGCTCATTGTCGGGTGTAGGATAGGGTGTTTGCCAAGCTTTGGAAATGTGTTTTTAATGGAACATACCAGATCTTTGAAAATTCTGTGCGTGGGTTACGTGCGGCACGTGCTGTTTCGTGTGGCATGACATCTGCAAAGAAATGATGCTAGACTTTTCTCAACCATTTGTGCAGTTTAATTCCAAGTTCATTTTATGTACTGTATGTATCACTTTCCCACAAGTGAACACTGTCATCGCAGGTGTATTATATTACTAAGGTCCAAATACTGTTTGTGACCACTGTGGTAACATTGTTAGAGGATGCTTTCCTTCATTCATTTCTTTTTGTTTACATAGGTGGCCACAAGGCAAAATCTCTCCACCTATCTCTCACCTGACATTAGATTATTCAAGCCCATTCTTTGTCTTGTAATGTAAATAGCAAGGACACACAGGACACTACTAAATAATGAGGTGAATTTCAAATAAACCTGCTCCGCTACAAGTGTCACAGCTGTTTCTTTTGTTTTGTTTGAAGCTAGCCTGATTTGTCGTGTCACGCTCGGTTTGTCGGGTTCCATGTCAGACTTGGTTTTTGGTCTGACGTGAGCAGAAATTGTGTGTCCCAGATAATTTATCAAAAGGCTGGTTGTGTCCCGGCTTCATCTCCTAAAAAGCTGATGTGTAATCTGTGTTCAGGTGAGAAGATGAAATGCGTTCTACCTTGATCAACCCATTTGTTTTCTTATAATTCACTAAAAATGTACTTTTCTCAGTCATAGAAAAGGGCCATTTGTTCTCTTTTATACATATGTTTAAATGATTTTTACAGTCTGATGTGCTCACTTTTACTGTGTGATAAATGTCCTGTGTATGAAATTGAGCGGCATCTAGCGGAGAGGTTTCGAATCGCAACCAATGGCTCACTCCACTGCTCACCCCTCCCTTTTGAGGCACTACGGTGGCTGACACAGAACTAAGATGTCATCACGTTTTCGCTTCTTGACAAAGGGGATAATGTATATACAAAACACACTTTGTAGAGCAGTTTGTCCGTTTAGGGCTACTGTAGAAACAATATGGTGAATTCCAAGGGGACCTGCGGTGTATGTAGTTCATTCTAAAGTAATACAAATATAACGCTTCATTATGTAAGGTCTTTATACACCTCTGAAGACGTAGTTATTTATATTGCATTTTTGTCAATAGAGCCTCCAAAAAATTTGACCTTTAATGCAGCAACCAAAATTCAGTAACTGATAAATTTTCAAAAGGGGGAAAAAAGACATGTGACTGTTACATTTTTTTATGCACAAATTATAAAATTGAACTCTTTCTACAATCAAAAGTTAAAACTGCAACGGTGTTTTACAATGTTAAATGTGATGTCTTCTCATGTTTAACATGGTCAACTTGTCAAAAAGCGAGTTAGGCGTATTACGTAGTATTTCTGTGCTCGATACACTCCCCCAGCGATCGTACAGGTTTCTGAACGTTTTTTAGAATATGTAAAACTGTTTCGTAACAATTTTTCTTAGTCCCTTATTGGACAATTCTTCCGGAAAAGCATGCGGCACAGACATCACTTTCACTTGTGTGCAGGAGAGAGAGAGAGCCTACGTTCGCAAAGTTCAGGTGTTTGTTTGTTCACTGCATTTGGGTGATGAATGTTATAAAAACGGTGGATATAACGCTGGATTTGGAGATCGTTTGAAACCGATATGGAGCCGTCCCAGCGCTTGAAGACGCCGGACATGAACCGCATGCGCCGTATGTTTACGGAACCAATCGTACAGCTTTATCTATCTTTTATAAATGTGATCAAACTAAATACTCTTCGAAGATACAAAGTATGCAATACTACTTTATAGATACTCGAGTTTATAATGAGATTGGCAGAAACCACCGCGTGTATTACGCCCGCTTTAAGACTTTTATCATTGTTTTATTTATTTTTAAGACGTTATGTTAAATAATGTATTATTAAAAAGCTGTGTTCCACCATCATATTTTTTCCTAAAGAAATTAAATATTGCATAAAATATTCTTAAAATGCAAACATCTGATTAAATTCTTTCTGAAAGCATATTACTTTTTATAGCACAATGCAATTTATTTAAACAACAATTAGTCTAATTGAATGTTTATTACTGTTCAAAGGATTATAGCAAAATTGACATTATTGAACTGAAAATGGCTTAATATTTATAAAATGTTGCAGATCATTCTACAGATCACAAAAGCAGTAGTTAGAGACAGCAAGTTAGTACTCAGGATTTGTTGACTTACTTCTGTCAGTGAGAAAATGCGCTGTAGTTCAAATAAACAAACATGAATGATGGTAATAATGATCCTTTCAGAGGGAATGTTTGTATACCATTAGGAATATTTTGCTGATTCCAAATCCCTGTTATTGAGCTTTCACAGAGAATGAGTCTGTTCATGCTGAATTCTAGCTCATTTACCACACGTAACCTCGATGAAGTCACCAGGGAATCTGTTTTCATGACCAGCTCTGGAACGGTCCTTTTGAAAGTTTAAATAATGACTGACAGCTTGTTTAAGTCATGTCTAATATGGACAAAATGAAAAAGATGAAGTTCAAACAAGTTTACACTCAAAGCAGTGAACCGCAGAGACGGCGGCCGGGCCTTCCTCTCGGTCCCTTTACACAACATCATTATTTCAGGCACATCATAATCAGTTCAATTTATGGGCATTATTAAGATGGTCGTGTGAGCCTGACTCTCTATGATAAAACCACGCTGCATGCCTTTCCCATAGCGGATGCTTCTGTCAGCGTGGAGGGACCGCCTTTGTGGAGTCATATAAATTATTTCCATTCGTCCTGTTTGAGCGCTGCGGTGGTCCATTGTTTGGCTCAGGCGGGGTCTTAAGCAAGAGGGAGATGCTCATGCATTTTGCATGTTAAGAGACTTGATAGCTGATAAATTCTTCTGTTTTCGCTCATTCTTTGACTTTATTATTCGAAAGCATTTCATTGTTAATGGATTCTCATTAATACCTCTATTATCTGTTTCGTCCGGGCTATTATGCTTTGTTGATTTCAGACCACATAGCTGAACCCCACGTCCCACTCCCTAGTCAAAAAAGAATTCCCTGCTGATTAGATAACTGGAAAATGAAAATGATATTTATGTCATTGTAGAAACGCAAAGCCGTATAATATCTTTAAGAAGTAGATTTGTTACACTGTACAGTGAATGTGTTGTATAAATGAACTGATATGAGTTTCTTTCTGTTTGTGAATTCAAATGTTAATGAATTTTCTTTAATAAGGACTCATTCCTGCAACTCATCTCTTCACTTTTGATCCCACTGATGAGCAAATGATAATCATACCACCTAATGAGGAGAAATTCTCAACCTGATATTGAATCGCATATTAGATTTGCTCAATATGAGACCTCGTTGTGAGGTACAACTGTAAAGAAAAGCCGCCCTCTGGGATTTACTGTTTCAAGGCTTCCTCTTACAAGTGCTGTAAGACACGTCAGCGGTTTAAGATACAAAACGAATAGCATTGCATTCTCTATTTGTTTGCAAGAAATAAGAGTTTATTTCAAATGCGCTGAAATTATTATTCTCAGGAACGCACATCAAGCTCCAATGATACTTTTATCTCTGAACAAAGAGTGATAAAAGTTAAAATGTTCAGGTGATGGAAAACATTGGGATGTATTTCTGAATACAAATGAGGGCTACACTTCAGACTTGAATTCTTTGGATCAAACAGTCAGACTGGGAATGTGTGTTTTTGTTTGTGTGACTGCAGGTTCCGGGAATTATGAACCTGTTTGATGTCCTGTCTCCATGCCAACTGGAGCCTCAGGTAGAGGCGTACCTGAGCCCTCTGGTGAGAAGGTGACCTCTTTTAGCCAAGCCAAACTCCCGAGGGTGAGTGATCTGAATGAAAGTCCCTTTATATCACTCCTAATCTTTTCACACAGTGCCCCCAAATAGTATTTGGGCACCTAAGCCCCAATTAAAAATGCATGAATGTCACTGCATAAGATAACAGAATGTCAAAAAGACTGACATCTGCAAACAAATGTTGCTCACTTCTTTTCCCGAAGTGACTTTGAGAGGCTGTACTGTATGAAGTCAACTTTACCCAGATGTATTAACAAAATGGTATATGGGTATGTTCCACAATTTTTTCATTATTCTTTATTCTTTATTGTTTTATCATATAAAACGTATAAACCTATTTGTGAAATAAAAAATATATATTGTGTGAATATACACAAATACACGTATATGGAATTTATGTTTATGTTTGAGCTTTATATCTTTAAAAAATGCCCAAAATGTATTTTTTGTGTGTTTTTTCTAATAGCTAAGTGTTCAACAACTTTTGGGGGTCAGTTTTGATAAATTCTGGTTTTATTTGTTTTTAACAATGAAACTGTTGTACTGCTCTGGTGCTTGTGTTGTGCTCAACGGCACATTTTGCAGGAATATTTTGACGACTATTAAACGTTTAATAGATTCGATTAAAGCTAATTCGATGTCCTTTAAAGAAAGAAATATTTTGTCATGCACATTATTCATGCACATGCACTAAATGGGATCGTCTCCTATGCACCAGTCTGTCTTAATACCTGGCTGTGAGGTCAAGTAGACAGACATGATAATGTGCCGGTATGTTCAAACCCACATCAGTGATTGGTCTTTGTCTGTCTCTCTCTCTCTCTCTCTCTCTCTCTCTCTCTCTCTCTCTCTCTCTCTCTCTCTCTCTCTCTCTTTGTGCATGGGTGTTCTGGTTAGCAGGCCCTCACTGAAATCTTTGGAGCTTAATTATGGTCCTGTCAAACTAAAGGAATAAATGTTTCGATCTGGCGGCATAGTCATTGAACGGCAACATCAAAATCGACCCATCATTAACACTATCCAAGGAGCACGACTTTATATAGAGAAACGCGTGTGTCTGTGTGCGGTATGCTGGGAATAGATGAGATTTATGATTGTATATGGATATGGATAGGTCATCATTACAGAGGAGCTCTTTTGCTGCCCTTACCAAAAAGTTACTTGCATTGGTTCTCTCAACGCATTTCAAAAAATACCACTGTAATGCTGTGATATATGTCTGAATAATATGATATTACCTTTGTATAATCTTGGTAAACATTTATTGTGGTAAAATGTAAAAATATTGGTTATACGTGGTATTAGTGTTAGCTGCTGAGGGTTAGCTTGGCGCATCTGGGCAGTGTAACATGGGATTTTAGGTATATTTTTCTTTACTCAGTGTTGATTTGTGTTGGTGAGATACACCGTGAAGCCAAACAGATCACGTCCCGGCGTTATTATCCGCCTGTTCGTTCCATAAGCAAGGAATTAGACAGTATTAGACAGAAATTGTGATATTTTGGGTCGGTTAATCTTGCTAAAACCATACCCATTAACACCCTCGACTGCTTTCTGTTTTCCTGTTCAGATTTTGGATGTTTGCGCAACATGATTAAAGCATATGCACATTCTTTAATCCTCCTCTGCTGACCTGCTGCAAACACCATTGAAATAATTCTGATCATCTTGGTTGGGTCTAAATCATTTTTTGAAAGGCTGCGTTATTTACACATTTCATCTGGATGAATTGGTTTTTATGAATTTAAATGACCTGGGTCAGTCTGTATACTCGCAGGCAAATCAGAGGTCTGTCAAATTGGATTTAGTGTAGTGTCACTCAGACAGAAAAATGAAAAACAAGGAATGCATGAACATGAACATGGTTATATGCTTAAAGTTAAGGATTGATCTATACAGCAGAAACTTGTGTGTTTGTCTGTGGTTGTGTAAGTAGACATTATCCCAGGAAGGATAAATTAACATTTATACGTACATTTATTTTGAATATACACACACAGCTGGGGTATTTTTCAAAATGAGACGAACCCGCCAAATTGAACCACCCAATGGTTGAAAATAGCATTTTTAGAGTGAATATTTACACAAAATAAAGTGTAAAGATGTACAGCAGTGTTCCAGTTATATAATATTTACATATATTTACATTTATTTTATTTAAGTTGTACATTAATAATTGTAAACATATGCTACTGTTCAAAGGTGTACAGTCACCACTGACAATAAATCTATTAGTTGACTTAATTTTTGTGTTAATTTGCTTAATTCTTTACAGTAAATCTTATTAGTTTTTTTTCTTCCTGTACTCGCTTATTTTTTAACTATGAAATGACTCACTGTATGAATTTTTTGTGACTAAAGAAATTCTAAATAAATCAAAACCTAAAACAAGTTTATTTTCAGTATTGTTATTTTTATAGAAATATTCTCCTGGCAATTCTTCATCCAACTTCTGTACTGTATGTCTCACCCTTTTAAAACAGCATTGTATTTCCTCCCATCTATCCTGGCTGCTTTTCTTCATTATTCAGTCATGCATTTCAAAAACAGTTTATTACAAAACATTTTTGTTTTGTTTCAGACTTTTCAGACATTTACAGTAAGCATGTGTCTTTAGATCAAACCTTTCATCTACTGACCCTAAACGTTTGACCTGTGTGTGTGTATTTATTATAGAACGGGGACATGGCCTGGTAATGAGAGGGTCCCATTAAACTTGTTTTTACACAGCAGTTTGTATAGTAGCTTGGTGCCTCCTCTGCCCTTTAAATTCCAGCGGCATCCCTGGTTGTGAGCCCACTGTGACACTCTTTCCCGGTCTAACGTTTTGCTGTTTTATTGGCAGCATTTTTGATGTCTAGCTTCTCTTTCAACCCCTCTTTGAGCGTCTTTTCATCTTCTTCTTTTCTAGTATATTGTCCACTCTGTGCGGAGATACGGTCCGAGCTCCCCACACAGTTGACCGTACTTCAAACAGATAAGACTAACAAGTATCGGGTGTTCTGTTTGGATTAGGGTGTCAGCACAGATCTCGTAAACTGGATTCTCTTGTGCCTCCAGTCACTGCCAGCACAGAATAAATCTCAGCATTGCTCTTCATATCTGAAATGAAACCGTGCCATTCCAGCCGACTCCTTTGATATACAGAAGACCTCCCCCGCAACTGCCTAGGTCCTCCAGGTGTGTATGCGTGTTTGCCCGAGTGATTCCATCCTTTATCAGAGATTAATTAACAACCTGAACGGGGCAGACTGGAGGGTGGGAGAGCGTCCAGTGGAGAGAGAAGATGGATTGCGGCGAGGACAGAATTGCAACAGAGCAGAAAAGGAAGAGGGCGGCGAGCAGTTGATAGGCAAGCGTGTCTGAGATGGGTTTTAATTGGCTACTTGTATACAGGCTGTGGGGTATTGTACCTGCCTGTCACACTAACATACTCGACTTAGAGTAAGGTCTTAGTGTGTGGATGAGTGTGTGTGTGTTTGATGGACATATGAAAACTGGCATATGAAAAATAAAGTGTGCTTTGTAAAGTCAACCTAAAAATGTATCAAGTACAAGTGAATAAATAACGAGAAGCAAGATATTTTATATCTTCATTATCTCAATTATTTCTCCAATGCATCTAGTTTAATAACCATTAAATAACCCACAACCTGTATGACTGACTTTCATCTGCAGAACACAAAAGAAGATATTTTGAAAATTGGACACTGGACCCCATTGACTTCCATTGTATGGACACAGAACCACTGAGACATTTCTCAAAATATCTTCTTTTGTGTTCCACAGACAACATGAGGAGGAATAATGACAGAATATTTATTTTTGAGTGAACTATCCTTTTAACAGATGTTAGCAATTGTGTCATGTGTTTTGTTTTTATTTCTCCTAAGCAATTTTGGGAGAAACATCTGACACTACTTTATGTTTAAAGTAAATGATAAGCAACTGAAAACGCTGTTAAATATCCTGAGCTATGGTTCTGTCTACAGCTATGGTTTCTAAAAATCTCAGAGCAATAAAATGTTCCTTTACTGTTAGTTGCTATTGTTATTTTGCTTATTGATTCATTTACTGTATTTTAAAGCCATTTTGTTCTGCTGCTCAGACACAAAGCAAACATTATACACTGGGCTGTGCGTTAACTTTTTTGCACATAGCACCAATTTTAAAGTTTTGTTGCACAAGTCAAACGGTTTTAGCACAATTATGTCTATTATCATCTTTTAAAAAACACAAATGCAGGTCATCACATAAATAGACAGATAACTGAAAAAGGACATTAGCGTTATACAAATTGATAAATTAGGGCCATATAATTTTTTTTTTACCCAATTCGTATTTTAAGTTTTGTATTTTCAATGCTCTACTATACAGTAGTAAATACATCTGTCCATAAAAATACTGTATACTCTAGTGTTTACTACAGTAGACTGCAGTAAAATTCTTGTGTACTATAGTATATTTGAACATTAAGTAAATTTTAAAGTATACTATAGTGTTTATTACAGTTTACACATTTACTACAAGTAAATTATTTTATCATATGGTTCAAATTAAGCTGACTTTTATTTTGGCGGGTGGTCGCGAAGACTCGTGCATCAGCTTGTTTGACAGTAGCTTCACACAAACAGTAAAAAACTTGTAAAATAAACGTAGAACAACTCTGGGGATGAAGTTCATGTGTTCATGTTCTTGTATAATAAGATACAGACAAATCGATGAGAGTCACGCTTGTAACATGTTAAATTGTGCAACTCATTCACTCATAGACACGCATAATAAGCAGAGGACATATTTAAATAGATCTGTTTTCGTGATTACTTCCATGTTTTCCCACATCGCTCAGATCATAGGGCTCTAGATCAACAAGTTTTAATTGCAAAACGAAAACAAATAGTGTTGCGCCATTAGTTACCTCACACACGAACAAGCACAACAACAAACGCACTTCACACAAACAAGCGGCTCTGTCAAATACACCTGCCACACTGTATGGCACCTGTGCTACACTATAAGGCTGTACATGCTACCGATTTTTTTCGATGTACAGCCTTGTGGATCCTTTGTTGTCTTTTGTCATCTTACAGTAAGAACTTCCTGTTTATGCGTGGACTGTTCACTTACCATGTTTAAAAGCATTTTGATGTTGCTCTTTGTAAATGTAAATTCTCTGAGAAGTCAAAAACTTATTTGACTTTCTCTGGTTAATTGGACTCAGAAATAAGCAAAACTTTATCACAGCAGTTCATGCATAATGCTACAATTTTGGCCCTGTGTTGCCCAAAGCCACATTCAGTGTGAACTTCATGATGCTCAGCCAATCACAACTCTGCATCTTTTAATTCCCCAAAGAAAGCCCAAAGACATTACGATACAGCACACACACTGTCACCACCACCATCATCCCTCCATAAAACATTATTAATAGTGTTAAAATTGGTCATTATTGAACAAGCCGAATAATTTTGGTTTATCTTTGTCGGTCATGCTTGCTACACTCTGTGTTTTTGCCTCACAAGGAACTGCGGCGTAAAGCTTGTGCCAGGATAGCGGCTCTAACAGACCGGGAATAATCACATTGAAATCATGACCTGCATGAATAAATAGGCCTAGCATTGAACAGAGTGTGCTGGAAATTGTGTTTACGTGACGCCGCTAAATGCCTCCCAATGCTGGGATGTTCTGATGGTAATTCTCGGAGCGGGGTGATAGCGGTCCCTGGGTGACAGGTTTAAATCCCACAAAATGCAATGATTATACTGTTAGCCAAATGGATAGATGTTCAAATGCTTTATATGATGAAACAATATATTTTTACATTTTTAAAGAAAAAGTGTTGTTTACCTGAGATAGATATAGCATTGTGGATGGGTGCCATGGTGTTGCTATGCTTGTTTTTTTTTGTAGGTGGTTGCTTACTAGCCCTAATCATAAAAGTTAGCATGCATTAAAGCGGACATAACATGCAGTTTCTGCCAATATCATATGAATCTTGAGTACCTATAGTATTGCATACTTCATATCTTTATATCTAGAGTATTTTGGTTTGATCACATTTATAAAAGACAGATACAGCTGTAGGATTATTTCTGAAAACAGACAACCTCCTGCACGCTTGGGGGGGGGCGTCGTGCTGTTTGGGGGTTGGATCTAAAGCATGTGCGCACCCTGACAAAACAGACATATGATTCCGTTTCCCTTACCGCGTGCGGTTCATGTCCGGCATGTTTTAGTTCCATCCATCAGTTTCAAATGATCTCCAAATCCAGCGTTATGTCCACCGTTTATATAACATTCCTTACCAAAATGCAGTGAACAAACAAACAATTTCGAGAACGCAGTGCTCTCTCTCTCTTGCTCCAGCTGGTTGCGTGTGGACATGCTCCTTCTCCCACTCTCCCTAGTTGACGCGTCAACATGCTCTTTTTTCTTCCTCTGGCGGGTTGTCGTGAGGGCGTGCCTTTCCAGGAGAATTGTCCAATAAGGGACTAAGAAAAGTTTTTACGAAACGGATTTTCATGTTTGAAAAAAACTTTTTCGAAACCTATACTAATGCTGGGGGAGTGTATCGAGCACAGAAATACTACGTCATACGTCCAACTCGTTTTTGACAAGTTGACCATGTCAAGCATGAGAAGCCAGCACGTTAAACATTGTAAATAAGTCAGAATGCATGAAACGCTGTAGCAGCCCATCTTTAAAGCTAGTAAGCTGTTTTCCAAAGCCTGTTTTTGTAAGGTACAAACATGTAAATTCTGTCGCCATTTACTCACTCTCACGTTGTTCCAAATCTGTATACATTTCTAATCTGTTGAACACAAAGGAAGATATCTGGAAGAATGTTAACATTTTTAAAAAACAGTATTGACTACCAGAGTAGCAAAAATTATTACGTTTTTTTTTTCTGTTGAACACAAAATTAGATATTTAGATGAATTTAGGAAAGCAAATTTGATGTCCCAGAATTGAAAATTGCTTACATTCTTCCAAATATCTTTCTTGGTGTTAAGTATAACAAAGTTATTTATACAGGTCTGGAACAACTTGAGGGTGAGTAAATGGTGACAGAATTTACAAAACAGACTTTGCTGAACTCTCCCTTTAAGGGTACCACCCTAGTGATGTCTATTGTAATTAAAAGGGCCAGTTCACCCAAAATGAAAATTCTGTCGTCAAGACAACAGTCTTGTCATTTTAAACCTGCAAGTCTTTCATTCTTCTGCAGAACACAAACAAAGATATTTTGAAGAATATTGGTAACCGAACAGTGGTGGTACCCATTTACGTACTTCTATTGTATAGACACAAAACCAGTGCAAGTGAATGGGTAGCGCTGCGGTTCGGTTACCAACATTCTTCAGAATATCTTCTTTTGTGTTCTGCAGAAGAAAGTAATACTTGAAATGACAAGAGGCTGAGTAAACGATAGTAGAATTTTTATTTTGGGGTGAACTATCCCTTTAAGAAGTACAGTTTTGTACTTTTTTTCTGGGAATCAAACACACGACCTTGGCGCTGCTCAACAAATAAGCTACATGAACACTTGCCTTAGCCGTCAATACTAGTTTTAGATGTCATGTCCGTTCTCCATTATAAATGGTAGTTTGAATAAAATTTCTGAAAAGCAGAGAAAGTCCAAATGTCTGTTTGTCTGGGTTACGCACGGGGTTGGAACAAAAAAATCGACATGGAAGAAAGGTCAGAGCATCAAAGTTGTACAACACTGGCGGGAGACATGCAACAAACCCAATTGAATATGCTACATTTCCATAGACAAGTCACATAACAGATGGTGGTAAATGAAGTCAGATTATTCGTTTGAAATGAGAGAGAGAGAGACAAAGATAATGGTGGGTGCTAGCGTGCGTGTGGCTGGCGTGCGTGTGTGCTGTAATTGAAGTTTCTTGAGGCATAGAATTGAATCTTTTCTGAAAAAAACCTTATGTTGTGTCTCGAGAGGTGAGTCCCTCATCTGCACAGGTGCCCTCAGTCGCACCTGTTTCCTTTTCATCCACCTGGATGGATCTCAATGTCCATGTGTGTCCCTCTCTCTCTTCAATATCCTCTTTTCTCTATTCACCTTCTCATCGGCTTTGTGCGCACACTTTGGCAGGCGCAATAGTGCTGGTGAGAAATGACTTTGTGTGCGTGTTTGTGTGACAGTTTTTGTGTGATTTCAAGAGAGTTCAATAAATCCGTCACTCAAACAGCATCAATTCCCGTCATTCTTTCTAGTTCAGTTAAAGTTTATTCAGCCTTTTGTTTGGCATCACCCCCTCCTCTCCCCTCCTCGCTGAGGTTTTATCTTATCTGTGTTTTGTCAGACAGCTGTGGTGTTTGATAATTAAGCTGAAGCACTTTGTCGAATTGTAGAACACAGTTTGACAGACTGCATCTCTCCTGGATTCACTTTTGATTCGAGGGAACATGATTTTACGAAATGAACAAAATTTGCGGTTCACATGACGGATCTTCAGTGGAGTATTTATAGCCGGTTGCAATGGTTTCCAGGAGTTTTCCAGGTTCATTTCATTCGGCTGAATGAACAGGCCGGTTGAGCTCATAGCGGATTGTAGCCGTGAGCGGTGAGCGGTGAGGCAGAGAAATGGACACGCGTGGTGGAATAGTGGTTATAGATACTGTGCATTTAATGCTATGGACTGTAGCTTTAATTCTGGATGGACAGAATGTGCTGCAACCTAAAACGCTAAAACTCCCTCTTACATTCTGCACGCATTAAAAAGATTATAAAATAAAAATGAAAGCGCTACAAAACTTCTTTTAGCTTCTACTTTTAAAAATGTGTTTTACATTTGAAGTATTCCTTTTAAGACCCATGAAATGGTTTGACAAGCATAGTTTATTTCGTGCGGTGATGTATTTCCCATTGAAAATGGGAGTTGGGGCGTAACATATCGAAAGGCTTGTCTCTTATTTTTTAAATTATGCATTGAGTTTAACTCACAGCTGACAAAACCACAGTAGGCACATGTCTTTACAACATATTATGGTTGGAAAAGGAAATTGATTGTACTGAAGAACTATAGTTTGCTGCCTGCTTTTGCTTGTTGGCAGGAGGTTTGCATACAAGATATGCCACTCGTCAATATATTTGGTCCTTTTTCCTAAAAGTTTTTTTTTGTTTCAGCTTTTGTTAATAAGATATGAGCTAATACCCTCAGTGTTTGTTTTTAATCCTTTAATTCTGTTGTCAATCCTTGTAAATTGAAACAACAATTTATATATCAATCATTCATATTTTGTAATTCCCATTGTATTTTTATACTAAGTGCACCCACACGTCTCTTGTGTCTTTTTCTGTGTAAATGTCTTCTTGCAATGCCTCGATCAATACTAAAGGAGCATCTCTGTCCTTGTAATATAATATTAATGGCAGAAAGTACAGTGTTCTTGACATGTGAAAGCAATATAAAATGAAAAAGACTTTTTCAGGTCACCGGCTGGGGATAAAATGCTTTACTCTGTCCACATATGACCGAGGTTCACTATGAAACAGACTTGATGCGTGTCATAGATCCATTTCAGAGAAACCTAGAATAATGCTGGAGTTTCTGCTTCATTTCTGTGTATACAGAAATCCATCACCGTTTGAAACATGTTTTCATGACAAAATGGTGCTTTGAGCTGCTAAATTTGGTTTTTCATAGACCACAGATCAATCTTACATGAAAATGGTTTAACTGGTAATGTTTTTTTTCTCACCTGCATTATATAATCAGACCATTTTTATGTCGAAGTACTCATTTAAATTACAAGCAAGTAAATTTTTCCCTGGGTGGCAATCGATTTTATACCGAGAGACCATTTTCGTCAATAATTCTGTACCGAGCGACTTGTTCTCTCATTTGGATATGAAATAATTTGAAATTAGTTTCTTAATGGCCCCCTTACCACCGCATAAGTCATGAGCTGATGCCTCGCCCCTGCTGTGTTAAATCAATCACATCATAGATCACACAACCTTATTTTTCAACCCGGGTCTGACGTGAGTCCCACCCATCTCTGTAATGAGCATCGTATGCGTGATGTGTTATGACATTTCACATCAGTTTAATTCACGGTAAGCAATTTGTCTCAATTTCAGTGCTCAGTATGAACAAATCGACAGAACTTGCTGAAAACGTTTTGATAGAGATGCAACATTGTAACAAGATAACAGCGTTAATACGGCATTAATTATAAAGGCGATCATAAAACAGGGCGTAATCGGACTGAATCAACGTGATGGCGTGGAGATGGGTTGGTAATTTAGCTTAACATCACAAGGAAGAGACCACAAAAGACGCCACACAATTATCACATTATGCTAATATGAAGACCATAATGGCATCCAGCATGGAGTAAAAATATCATTGTTTATCTCTAAACACCTCTGACCGATACTAAATGTCTCCCAATCGTGATCACATTAAAAAAGATCAAGTTTTTCTTTTTAACCAGAGTCATAAGCCTGATGACATGTAGTCGAGCCATTAAACATTTGCACAACTTTTTCACACAGTATTTCATATTGAAAGACTAGTCCGCCGCATCCTTTCCCCCCCATGACTCAGATCTGACCCGGACGATAAATAAAAGCAAAAAGAAATGCACGAACCGCGTTTAGCAGAGTAATTCCTTAAGTGAATCGGGCAATAAAACATTGCAAGGGGAGCAAATAAAAGCGCTTTCAGCAGGCACAATTTATTCTCAGTGAATTTCTATAGTATATATGGTTGAAGAAAAAGATTTTAATATATGGCAGTAAATGGGATAATTATAACTGCAAGCTTGTCCGTTTTATTAAACGGACTCGTACATTATTCGCTGCTGGAGATGAAGTTACACATTGTGAAAGGGATAATTCACTGAAAGTAAGTTTATTTATGATGTACTTTGTGGTGAAAACCCCTCATGTTAACATGTATCTTATCCAAGAGCCCCACTGGTGTGATATATTTATGTTTTATTCGGATGACTTTGCTCAGGAGGAGTTAGTTTTGGTCATAATGACATAACCTGTGGCTTCTGAATGTCTAATGTAGATGAGTCAGACATTCATCTTTGTGAGAAGATGGCTGTTTATTTTTTTTTGCACAGAATGCAAAAATGTATGATTTGTGGGATCAAATACGCAGACTTAAATTGTCATGCCGTGAGTCATATGATATAAATGAGAGAGCCTGATAGTGTGTTGTGTGTCTGCAGTTCAAGCAAGTCATTATGCAATATTGTCATCATCACTCAACTTTTTTGCAACTTCGTGATGAAGACTAATGCCTTTCATTTACAGTGCTTCCTTTCAGAGGGAATCCCTGTTAAAATCTGAAGATCTGAATTGATGATTCTGGCTTTAATTAGTATAGCCTGTTTTAGTGATCACATCAATTCTTTACAGGCTATGCTAATCTATGCCAGAATTAGCAATGCATGTGGGAAGGACTAACTCCGATCACGGGCGTCTTTTTGTGCTAAAACAGGCGGGCACGATGACTCTGGAAGGAGTTTTTATTGTGAATGATTGTAATTTAATATCTTCTACATATCATCTGTTGTGTTTTGTCTCTCTGTAGGGTATAAAAAGTGAGGTGTCAATTTGGCCGACTTTAATCTAGATTTCAATGTTTAATTGTTAGTTACAGCACCCAAGATAGGTAGAGACAGTTTTCCTCGAAAGATGTTCCATCCAGTCTGCAACTTTAGATTAGATTGTCCACTGACCAGAAACATGACTCAAGTAGGACCTTATACAGAGAGGAACGCTGTGTCCTCTTCTGTCAGATAATCCATAGATGTTATCTCCTGACTCAATGTTATGGGGAGGAGAACACATTTAATATATATATAAATCTCTTTAGGTCAACATTATTCATTAACCCAAGGGGTCAAAGGTCATTTGTGTGTGTTTCACCGTTGAAAAGTGATTTAACACAATGGTGCACCTTTGGCGAGTCATTATTAAACGTTTGAGTTATTGCATTAAACTCTGTGTAGCATAGATTCATAAAACTACCGACTCATTTCTCAAAATATTTTCTTTTGTGTTTCACAGAAGAGAGTCAGGTTTTGAATGAAATGAATAAATGACAACATATTTTTTTTCTGGGTGAACTATCCTAGTTCTCAGTTTCTGTAACTTGTGACGTGTGTTTTAACATGCATGTGAAATGTGTCCCTCTGATTATTTTCAAAAAGACTTTTGCCATTTTTTCACTTTTGATTTTGATAAATTATTCTCCAAGAGGCAAGTGTGAATAACTAAAATAAAAAATGCTATTATTGTTTACTTTCCCTTGTGTTGTAACTAAGCGTTTACCGGTTGCTTCTTTCCATTAGTTTTCAGCTGTCAGAGAAGTAAATGCACCATAAAAGTATCATAAAAGCCAAAGAAAAACTGAAATATTGAATCTGAAATACAGCCATGTGATAGTATTGTGTGAGGAATCAGAAGTTTTTCCCCTCCAGTGACTCAAATTTATTGAGTCATCAGCTGTGTCTGAATTCGCTCCCTATCTCCTATATAGGGCACTATATCGGGTGTCTGCCATTTTGTCCGAATTCTGAGTAAACAACTCATTCCCTTCATTTGTTCACTAATTTTTACCCACAATGCATTCTGATTATCCTATCTGGAGGAGAGTGGCCGTTAATGCCACGAATGTACGTTTATACATTTGTGTTTGTTCTTGTTGACAGATCTTCTACTTTTCGAGAATAAACAGATTAAATGAATGTTAGCAGTGTTTTATTTTAAATATATTAGGTCATTTTATTAAACGTAATAAATGTAATCGTAAATAAACGTGTCAAACATTTTTTTTGTTCTCTTTATTAAAAACTAATAGCATACAATAAACGTGACTAATAATGTAAAAATAAACTTTGCTATTTTACAAAACAATCCATAAAGCCACACAGGTTTAATAGCATTATGACGAATGTCCGCGACAGTACTGTCAGATGCAGGATACTGTATATTACGTCAGTTTCCGAAATCGTACACTCATTTTCATTTAGCATTCGCTATAAAGGGAATAGCGCATGAGTGAACAAGTGAGCGAATTCAGACACAGCCAGTGAGTCAGATAGCTGAACAAATCAATCAATCATTCGATTCATTTAACAGATCTGAATCATTTTGTTTACTCTTGAACTCTTAATTATAGGAGAGCTATTTGTAGCTCTTCTATGCTGCTTTTATGACACTTTTATAATAATTCTGTACTTTATGTGCAAACGTTCTTCTTTGAAAGAGAATCAAATTGCTTAGTAATAACGTGAAGGTAAATTCATGATTTCTTGCTAAATGATTCTTGTAAAAGCAAAGCATTGGCATATTCTTAAACCTGTTTTTTTGTATAATTTGTATAATTAGGTCCTTTCACTCATACTCTGTAATCTTTCTGAGCCAGACGTTTCTTTTCGCGGTGGCACCCTGGAGACCTCGCCTGGGAAAAGTGTCATAGTCCTTCCATTACCTACCCACATTTTCTCCTTTGCGATGTTGACAGGAGATGTTGGTCGATGCTCCCATGTGTAACTGAACCAGGAACATTTTAATAGTCTCATCTTAAATGTTACACATCAGATCTGTTAGGGCAGCTGATCTCGGATCAGCCTGAAATGCCCATCTCTGGCTGGTAACAGATTGGCATTTGAGTGGCAGAGCAAAAGGCCAAAAGCATCTGTAGGCAGCTGGTACACACCCCTGGCATCCAGGTCCATGAATGTTAATGTGGCGCTGTAAAGCCCACGGGTACCAGATCTCTCTGTGGTGAGTTCACGCACATTTACATATCCCGTCAGTCATAATTTTTGCTATTTAAAGGGACAGAGACCTAAACTGACATAGTTGAAGAACTTACTTGTATTTTTCTGGGCTCAAGAGGCTATCCTTAAAGGAGTAGTTCACCTTCAAAATGAAAATCTGTCAACGTCACACACTCTTGTCATTTCAAACCTGTATGACTTTCTTTCTTCTGCAGAACACAAAAGATGACATTTGAAAAATGTTGGTAACAGAACAACACAGCCCCCCATTCACTTCTATTGTAACCAATGAAAGTGAATGGTGAGTTGTTGTTAACAACATTCTTCAAATATCTTCTTTTGTGTTGTGCGGAAGTAAGAAAGTCATACAGGTTTGAAATGACGAGAGGGTGAGTAAATGATGACAGAATTTTTATTTAAAAGGTGAACTACTCCTTTAAGGCTGTAATAACAAGATTCACATTTGCCTTGATCTTTTGAGACAGAAGGTGTACTATAAAAAGCATTCTTCTACGTTTCGAGCTTAAAACGTCTTCTGCAGTGCAAAAAAAAGAATTATGGCTGTACGTTAACTATTTTTCATATAGCACCAGTGCTACAGAGGTTTAAAGTTTTGTAGCACAGACCAAATAGTTGTAGCACAAATATATAAAGGGCAGTCCGTCACATAAATAGGCAGGTAAATGACAAAGGACATTAAAGTCACAAACGGAAGTTGCGATTGACTTTTTTTCCGTATCGTGACGTATTTCCCAGTGAAACGGCTTCTGAAAATAGAAAAAATGTAGGGCGGGGCTTTAGTTTGCCCTTCCTGTTTTGACTGGTTTGTTTGTTCAGTGAAGGACACGGGGCATGGTAGGAATGAAGTTCATGTGTTTATGTTCTCGTATAGTGATATTTAGACAAATCCACGAGTGTCACGCTTGTAACATGTTAAAGTGTGCAGCTCATTCACTCGCAGAACAAGCAGGTTACATATTTAAATAGTAGAATTCCGCTTACGCAATTCCTTCCACGTTTTCCCACATCTCGCAGATATAGATAAATGGACTTAATGCAGCCGGAAAACAAGTTTTAATCACAAAAATGTAATTTAAACAAAGATAAATAGTAGTGTGCCATTAGTAAACCTTACACACGAACAAACGCGCTTCACACAAACAAGCAGCTCTGTTTAATGCTCGTTCAAAACTTAAATTAAATTTATTCTTAGCACAGACAGATTTTCTTTGCATATATGTCGCACTGTACAGCTCTGATTATAACTGAACTGCAAAATCACTTCATGGATTTCATGAAACGTCATAGTTCAATAGTTTACCTTCAAAACGAAAGTTCTGTCTTCATTCTGTCTCCTCAACTCATGGAGCTGCAGCTAAACTGATCAATTGAGGTAAAGTTTTAACACATTTAAAGACGTAAGTTCTTAAATGAATAAAAAAATTAAAGAAATAAAGAATTAAAAGAAAAAATATAACCTCCTGGAACTATCTGAAGGCTCCTTGAATCATGCCACACTCGAAAAATGTGAACTTCCGTTGTCGCGACTCTCTCTCAACGGCTCTGGTTTATATGTCAACAACACCCAGTGAGGTAATAGGGAGGAAGTAGATTGGTACTTTTATTCCTACAGTAAACCCTACAAGAACGAATCAACAATATTTTATCGTCTACCCAGAATCCTCTTCAGCACTTCAAACAACTCATCACCACTTTTCCTTCTGGGTTATACCTCATATTGTGATAATGATCTTCTATCAGTTTTCCTTGTAGATAAAACAGCTCTCTCTGTTCTTTTCACTTGTCGTAATGCTGTTAGTGTTTATGTTGCAACATGTGGGATCTCTTATCCTCTCAGCTGCTCATCTCTCTGCAGTTCTTTTTATCTTTCTGGAACTGTTTACACATTCAAAACTAATTAAAGGTGTCATACAGGGAGCCATTTATTTGCGATTTCAGTTTTCCCCCATTTCTTTTCCCCTTGACTTCTTCAAAACGTTGCTTGGCAATTCCAATGCATGCCAGGCCTTTAGTGGATATATGCTGTCTGGAATTGTTCAAACTTTTCAAAGCGCGACTATTCTGTTGTGTAGTCAGGACTTCTAGTTAGACTTATTATGAGCAGATGTGAGAGAAATATATGAGGTGTTTGAAGAGGATGGCCTTTTGTTTTGTCTGATTAAAATTGAGATATGACTTGCACTCGAGGTGGCCATGGTTCAGTGCTGTGGGCAAAGTAAATAAGCAATTATTTTATGTATCATCAATTTTTTACTAACACGGTCAAGATGAATTTGTAATGAATGGCCATCAGAAGTTTGGAAGCAACTTTGTAAAAAAAAAATGTTTGTTTTGTAATGTGCATACTCGTGGTTCAAAGTTCGTTTTGAGACATACCATTCAATCTGCCAAATATGATGTGAGAGGGGCATTTCAGAAGAAAAAAACAATCGCTGACCTTTTTCTTATTTCTTTGATCAAACATGTTGTTCACTTTGACCTGATTGAAAACTGCCTTTTGTTTTATCGTTATCATCGATCTTTGTCAAGTGAAGAAATCCGTGGAACAAGAGTTCCATCACTTTTTGTTAGAAAAGTTTAATTTCATTTATTTTTCTCATACCCAGTGCTCTTGACACTGCATTACATAAAAGATTGATGAGTTTCCTCTGGTGAAGTAATGTTATTCGTTCCTACCTCTTTTACATCCTCAATGAAACACTGGCAAAAAGCAATTAATATTTTTCTCTTTCGTTTCCTTTTTGATTCTGTTAGAACAAGAAAACTTGGACCACTTCTTTTACTTTCAGCCAGAATGTGTTTGTGAACTTGAGTATTTGAAGGCAAAATACTGAAAACCACAATCTTAAATGTGAAGTCAAAAGAGAAGTTGAATCAATGAGTAAATAATTGGACACAATATATTGATTTAAATGTTTTTATTAACTCCCTTTAGATAAGTGTCAGCTTCAATTATTATTTACTAACAAATGAAAACAAGACAACTTGTTTTAACGCAAGCAAATGTAGGATGTAATGGTTTTGACTCGTTACGCTCCAGGATGGGATTTCTTAAACATGGTTCTTGTCCCTTTGTCTTGTTTCTTTTAATATTTTTATTATGCTTTTCACAAACGTCGTACCTCAGGATGCTTTTCCATTTGGTTCCGGTAACCTGTGTGATGTTGACAGACTCTAGAGTTCATCACTAGAGGGAGAGAGAGAAAAGAGATCTGAATGCATCCTTCAGCACTTTGAGGAATAGCTTGTAATTTCCTCAGGACAGAGTCATTATGGTGGCTGTGTCTCTCAGGGGTTTATAGACCCAAGAATAGCCCCACAAGCAGCCGAGGAAGTCTCCCATCAGCAGAAGCTCTGTGTTGCGATAGTCAGCATTTGTGTGGTCAGAGATCCATTGTCTTTTGGAAGTCTCTGTATGTGTCTGAGCACAGATGCCCAAATCCCTTAGCTAACTGTTTGTTTAGTTACTTTGCAGTTGGAAACGATAGAAATAGAAGCTGCGCTATACGGAAGCAAACACTTTGACTTCACACGTGCAAATGTAAAAGGAGACAGATTTTCCAAGGTGACGGTTATACTGTACAGTGAGCTATAAAAAATTATGTATGAAACTGAAGTAAAAATAAACAAAAAAGTAAAATAGTGCATCTATAATGCGCCTTTCTGAGGGTGCCGCATTTTTGGAGAAGAGTCACATGCACCAAAAAAGTGATTTCAGCCACAGAAATGAACACAACCTGCATTGAGCAGAAAAAAATACATTCATATATTTTCACAGCGTTTTGTTTCCAATTGAGCATGCAACGATTTCTTTTTCTAACTAACTTCAAACCACCGAGTTCACCGTACAGTATGTGTTTTTCTCTCAATTAAGGGCCAAATAAGGAGAAGAACAATACAGCTGGCTATGTCAAGTAAAAGAGAGAGATGGACCACAGCGGTTCTGTGTGTGCCAAACTGTTTGGCCTTCTGTCGTCGTGCCTTCTGAAATATTCTTCACACCTGCGAACGCTGCGTCGAATCAATCATTACTTTTCTGTGAAAGTTTTTCCTGCAATCTCTCCATTCGTTTATTTGAAAAGGAATCAGATCCCTTGAGTCGCAGAGAGTGCAGAGTGTAAATAAGAGGAGAAGGAAACTATTAAGAACATTCCTGAGGTATGACACATCATAAAGCATTATATCTCATCTCCATTCTTGGAATGCAGGGCTGTGTGTGTGAAGATATGAAACAAGAGAGAGGAAATTCAGAATTGGCAGTCAAATGCCGGCCAAGCACCTGTCAAAAATAGCAGGAATTTTGCCCTAGGTTGCAGAGCAGTTCCACATAGCAACGAATGCACTCAAGATTTGGATTTCACGGCCACGATTGTAGACCAGATGAACACCTCATTTTCTTTAGTGTCTCTTTTGATCAGTTTTAATGGAACAAAAATATATTTAAATTAAGTAAAATATTTTTTTTGAGATCTCTTCTTTGCTCTTGTCTCAAAGAAAACTTTAAAATCTTACACATATGCCATGAATCTAGCAATATATGCAATGTTATGTGTGATATTAAATACTTAATTATAATTAATAATAAATGTTTATTATTTGTAATAACAGTCAATAAAATTATTAAACATAAAGCTATTTTGTTTCGTCCATCATGCTTCAAATTGGAACATAGTTTGTAGAAACCTGTTAAAGAGCCACCAAATCTGCTAGTTTGTTGAATTTTATGTCATAGAATAATTACACTGTATTAATATTTGGTGAATGACATATGGAATCGTTGGGAAAACTTCATGTTATTCAGATCCAAAACATCAACAGAAAACTTAATTTAAAAGTGTGGATTATTGTGAACAAATTTGACAGGCCCTTCCTGATCGAGTGAGCTCATTTGCTTGCATCCCCTTTAATTCATCCCCCATGATATACAAACCATGAAATATTCCTTCTTTTGTCACCTATAGGTCGGTGCCTGTCCTCTGGAGAAGCTACATGGGTAATTTAGACTCCCTGGCAGTAAATGTCAAGCATGGCTATATGTCATGGAGTAAAGAGCAGGGTTATAAAACACTTTGAGAATAGTAACTCGCATAAATGCTGCTTAGTAACCCTGTTTGTTGTCTGAATATTTCCATTAAGTACAGTTAGGAACAGAGTCTGTACTTGAATTCAGTCAAGCCTGATAATATAACAGTCTTGTGAAAATCTTTTTATAACTGCGTCTCCATTGCACAGATTTCTACAGTCTGTCATTATGTAGCATTATGAGCGGTGATTCTCAGTTGGTGGACTGTGACAAAGTAATGGGCTGCAGGTCTGTTCTGAAAGCGTTGTGGATGGCTAGAAATAACATTGCTTAATGCAAATGACAAAATGCAACTAACCATGTAATTGGACATAGTTAGGATAGTTCCTGTGATCTCACCCTTTAAAACCATGAAGAAAACCATGCAGGTTGGTATGGGTGAAACAAATCCAAATCGATGCCAAACAATCACGTGTTTCTGCCGTGAATTGTTTGGCTGCCAAGAGCAAGAATCCTTTTAATTTTAGAGCTGCTTACGAACCAAAATATTACATTTTCCAGTTCAGTCTTTTTACACATTAATGCTTATTCAAGGATATATGTTTTGTAGTTGTATGTAGAATAATTGTAAAACAAATCCAGCTCAGAATCACTGTGTTTGAGAACTTTGTGCCTTTATTTCCGCACCTGAAAATCTTATCTTTGAACCAGGTATATAACTGAACCAATCTTCTTTTATTTCTTCCTTCCCAATTTCACACTTCTCTGTTATTTAAGGCTGCCTGAATATAATCCGAGTTCAAAGCTTGTCTGAACTACTCAGAATATCACCAACATCATCATAATTGTTTTTCCGCTTTCCTGAATATTCATTGAAGATCGATTAGATAGGATACAACTGATTAATGATGATGTGTTTCCTCAGTGACACGTCTACTCCGTTCTTGGACGTGTAATTTACATCTCACCTCAACAGAGTGTCAAGCTATTTATTTCCATGTTGTACACCATTTGTATGAGTTACCCCACTGTTTAGCTCAGGCTTATATCAATAAATAAGATCCTCGCATCTAAACTGCGGCTCTGGCTATTGGCAGATCACCCATCGTGATGTATGTGCTCGTGTGTGTAAAGTAGATGTGTGTTTGCTTCTGTTGGGTCCTCATGTCATTTCTGCTGATGGCTTTCATCTGGCACCCCACCAGACAGCGTCTGAAGCAGAGCGTATTGTGATACACACATTTTTATGAATCCCCCTCTCAACTTCTCTAGTAGGAATAAAGATTGTGTGCCTGAGAGCCATACTGCGACCAATGTGATGTCAAATGTGCTGGTGGTCTGAAAGGATGATAAATAAGATGAAATCTTAAAGTCTGTTGAAAGGCTTAGACATACATTTTCAAGCTTTAACCTGTACAACCTATGTATTTCTCTCAGATTTATAGTGTCTAATGAATGTACATATTTTAAAATGATAAGTGCTTTTCACTTGCAAGTCTTGGTTAAAGTTCTGTCACGCCAGATTTGGTGATCTGTTTCTGGTGTGTATATATACTGTAAGCCATTAATATGCTGTAATATAAAATGGAAAAACATTTTCAGCAGGTAAATAAATACTGTATGCACTGCTGTTCAAAAGTAAAGATAATATAAGTTTATATTTACATATTTTCGATTAATACTATTTCATAAGCCTGCATTCATAAATAAAACACAAATGGGACTATAGGAATAAAGAACATTCTAAATAAATCAAACGACGTGTTTACACAAAGATCATTGCTTGGGCAGAGAGAATCATTACTAGCGTCATTGGATTTGCAACACATGAATACAAATTTTAATACTTAATATTGGCATTTCGTTATATGCTTCATGACAGTAAAGAGATTGAGACCCTTAATGCAATCGTTACCCTCGTGCGCCGTCGAGCAAACCAAATGAACGTTTTCTTTTGATTTGATTTAATGTGATGTTGGAATTGTTTGATGTGAATTGGAAATTAAAATTTTCTTATACGTGCCAATACAAAACTCATCCTACTGCATCTCATGTGTGAAAAGTGTTTAACTTTATTCTTGATAGTTTATTAGTGTTTGATTATTCTTTAAGGCTGTACATTCATGATTGGTGGTATTTTTGAGCTATCTGTAGTATTTTGTTGTAATTTAATATCTTGACAGGCTTGAACTTGTCTGGTGCCCGAACTATTATTTAAATATTTTCACTAGTCTATATAGGGTGTACCACCGTCATAGCTGTTTGCTGTAAGATTTCCCAAACTTGACAGTATTTTGTTTTGGGGCCATTCGCCATCGATATGCTACATTTACTCCTGTGTTGTGCGTGTGTTTATGACACCGAGTGTCATATGTGTCACCGAGCATGACTTTCCATCAAAAGTACTTTAATACGTGATATCTTTCATATGTATATATATATTAACGCAATCTGATGGGATTTCATACCTATTTTACAAGGTGGCTCATTCGTGTGAATTCCTATTTCCTACGATCTTTTTCGTATGTTTTGTTATGATTTGTCCTTTTCCATGTGATGTTAGGTTTAGGGGCGGGGTTAGGGGAGCCATTTAACATTGCTTTGCCACCACGTGAAACTAGCATTTTTAGGTAAATTAGCCTTTGCGGCTGTGATTTTAGGGTTTGAGTTGAGGTAAGGTGTTGGTTAGCCAACTCCTAAAGTATTTGTGACTTCTTTTGATATCAGGTTATACATATATAAATGTACATACACACGCGGTCTGTGTAATGTAAAATTGTTGTGCTTGTGACACGAAAAAAGGTTGTGCTGAGTGCCACGAAAAAAAGAGTGATGAACCGATTCCATGAGACTGGGTTAGACGGTACCATGCAGTGGAAAATACATTAGCCTACATACTGTAAACTGTAAACAACAAAAAAAGTGCTGGAAAAAAAAAAATGTAAAAGAAACATTTTAGTCAAATGATCAAAAACTTTTGTATGGCAGTGACTGTAAAGGAGCACATCTTAAATGCTGTGTTTGCACACCTCGATAACATTTTGAATAAAAGCGTGTGGCAAATGTGTGAATGTTAATGTAAAAAGGCAAGCTGTTTCTCTGCCTTGTTCGTGACTATTGCTGTTTTTAGGGGGCACTTAGCATTCAGTCCTGCTGATAAACCTCACTGGCACGGCGTCCTAATCATAATTCTGTGATCCTCTCGACGTCGATTTGCCTCATTACGTGATTGACACCAGCGCCTCAGTTCCATTAGAGGCACTTTAGGCGTCTGTCAGTGTGTCACAGTGTCTGTCATTAGATTTGAACCGTCTCTGTTTAATTCATCAATCTTGTTCATCATCAAAGACAAATGCGCCTCAGTGTCGCTGTAGGCGGACGATCAGTTAGAGGTCAGATGGCGGCTGTTGTGTCAAATATCATTTTATTAGACCTGTCTGTTTGTACTGTATGTTTATTATTCAGGGCTGGCTTGAATGAGGAGGAGACCCATTGTCCCGAATGCTGACACATAATGAAACACAGTTTAAAAATTAAAACCAGTTTGTATGAAGTGGGATATTTACTGAATGCACAAATATCGTTTAGCTCTTTTTTCTTTGTTTGCAGAGGGAACAGAATGTAATGTCTGAGAAAATATTATAGTGAATATTAAATAGCTTGTTTTTGGAATCGTGTTATGTTATGTCTGGTAAGCACACATTGTAAACCACTTGGACTCACTAATAACATTTAATGACAATGTTTGACAATCTGCTGTATCACTGACGGTCAGAAAATGTCCCATAAAGAAAAGACCGGTGTACTGTACACAGATTGTCACTGGTGTAAAGCTTTATTTGTATGTGTCCGTTTAATACAGAATCTGATGAGTAGGCCTACTTGAGAATATGTTTTCTTTATTATTAATTTTTTATTTTTGAATCTGTTGACACGAAAAAGATCTTCCAGAAGTTTGTTGTCACCGTCAATAACTCGTGCTACTGTCAATATTTAATAAAAAGAGTTTGATGATGTACGAAACCTCATATTCTATTATTAAAATGCTTCTTTCATCATCTAATAAGAAAGTTCATGAAAGGAATGCGCCTCACAAGGAACCTGCTCTTAAAGTTTTGAAGATGACAGCAGATTTCCTGATTCTCTCCCTTTCTCTCTCTGTGCTGACAGGAAACAAATGATTCTGATTTTTATTTTTATTAATGAACAGATGATGGAAAGAAACAGACAGCATGAAATAGCAGTCAGGCAGTTCATGATGATAGATTAAATGAAAACGCACAAAAGGAAATTGGCAAAGGAGATGTGTAATGTACATTATAATCTCTGCTTTCCTTTTTTGTGCTTTGAATGGAAATAGATTTGCATGGTTTGGGGAATTCGGGAAAAATTCAATCACAATGCGCTGTCATTGTATTTCAGCCCGTCTCAAAGCCACTGGGCTTTTCTTTTAGTCTGTTTGAAAGAGTGGGCGAATGAAAAGATTTTTATAAAAATAAGGCAGACTTGGGGTTGTTGTCACACAGTTTACTCTAGTGAATATTTCATCACTGAAGGTTTGTTTTTGAAAGGCATTTTCTGTATGAGCAAAGACCTTAATCTCTCTACAAAAAAAACACTATTTTAAACTATTGAAAAATATGCAGCGCTTATGGTAACACACAATAAGGTTGTATTTGTTAATATTAGTTTTATAATAATACACCTTACCGATTAGTCCTGACTTCTATCTCTTTTCTACTCTTTTCTACTAAAAGAAAAATTTATTGCACTTTTGCTTTTTGTTGTACTTGCGTTGTCCGAATTGCTTCAATTGTTTACCCCATCTGTAAGTCGCTTTGGATAAAAGCGTCTGCCAAATGACTAAATGTAAATGTAAATGTAGTTAGTGTTACAGTTTCATTTCTTATAAAGTCCTTATACAGCATTCATTATTATTAGTTCGTGTTCATTTCAGAATTTACTATTACATTTTAAAAATGTAAAGTTGACATGTTAACATTAGTTAGTCATAAAGAGGTAGCAAAATACAGTACTACATAAGTTGATGTATAATTTTATTTACAGCAAAGAATAATTTCTGATTAAAACCAGTTCTGATTAAACTTCCTGGAGTTCTTTCAATTGATTGACCATCATTTTAAATGCATAGTTGTTGAGTCGATGTGTGCGGTCATGTATAAACAGTTTAATGAGGGTTTTCTGAAATAGAGAATGTGGAGACCTTAGGGCAAGCAGAGGAGTCATGGATATTTTACTCCAATGCCCAAGTTTTAAACTGCAAAACTTTTAATAAATCATTGAAAGTTAAAGAAATAGTTAAGCCAAACTTCTGCCAAAGTTTGTCACTATGTGTCATTGCAACACATTTTTCCTGTACAACATAAAATAATACATTTCCAATGTAGCCTCCAATCTTACATGTTTGCAAATTCATATAAAGCTGCAAGTGAGGAATAAAGTGTAAAGAAACACAAAGGTAGAGAAGTTATGACAGAATTACGTTGTAATTGTGAACAAAGATGTACTGTATAAAGCATTTCCTCAATTCTGCAGTTTAACTTTTTTGTGCAACTTACACATTCAAACAATTGTCAAAATAAAGAATTAATTTCACACGGCTTATAACCAGAGGCAAGTTCTTTGCCTGGCGTACTAATGTATATTTCAATGTATTTTCATATTCTTTACAGCCACTCCATCCATCTTGTTTTCACGATGGCTTGTTCCTGCAGGGTGGTAATGATTCATCACGGCTGACTGTGAAGAGAATAATGACGTTTATAGTAAACACTACAAGATGCCCATCTGGATATCACAATGATGCTGTGTTTAATATTAGGCTTATGTCATGCAATTATAAAAGACACCTCAGTGTTGATGAAGAGGTGCATTACGTATAACCCAGTACAGTATGCCAGGCACGTTTGAGGATTCGTCCGTATGTTACCAGTTGGATATGAGGAAATTATTCTGTAAGCAGATGTTGTTCATTTTATTCTGAGTAGAACTTTAGGAGTACTGCACAGGTCAATTTGTGTCTTCACTAGCATTTTGTTTCCGCTAAAAACATCACATTAGAAAACTCATATAACCAGTTCTTATGAGACTCATTCTGCTGTTTTGTATTTGAAAGTGCACCTGTCGCAAGACCATTAAGACATTTTAATTTTCCTACTCGACATGATGTTCAGAGAAAAAAAATCCTTATCCCCCTTATTTTTTCTTGAAAGGTAAAAGATGTGTTATTTTGGCAAGGTACATGGTTTAATTTTGATCAAACGCATCATTTATATCAGCAGGGATCAGACTATCAGTTATATAGTTCATTTAAACCATGTATTATTTTGGTAATACATGGAAACACATTTGGCGCTTGGCAAGTATATATTTTGGACTCCCTTCATAGGTGTGAAAGATTTAATATAAAAAGTTCTAGTTTATTTACAAAACCTGCCAGGTTTCTGTGTATTTTCCGCCTATAAGCGCAGTGACCGGTTGGCGACAAAAGGCCTATTCCAAACGGAGAGCTCGTCCATCACAAAGTCCTTGGTGTGCCCTTTGTACCGAGGGTTGCTGTGTAAGGCATGCCATTATCCATTTAGCTTTCTCCTTGGCCACTGGGGTCAGGTTCATTTTGTATTGATAAAGATTGATGGTTACAATGTGCCTTTCGTTTCCCATAAGGCAAGAGATGTAATAGTCAGGGTGAACGGGCTGAGTATAATAACCGCTCATAACCGACGGCATAAACATGATTTAACCTCTTTCGTAATAATATTACGCTTATGTTGATACAAACGTAGGCCAGCGGCAATCGCAGGAAGTAAAATCTCTAATATATCTTTAGGTGATTAGCAGCTGTGATTCGTGTATTATTACATTAGTATGTAGCCCTTAATCAATGTGATGTTATTAGTAGTATTTTCATTTACTGTGTGTCGTTGCTGTCTTTCTGAAACCTCGGATGTCAGAATTCACAGTTTTTCAGGAAATGGAAAGAAACACTGTACTTTTAAAATGATTAAATACGTTTCAAACTTTTTTATTGGTTAGATATTTGCAAAACCCAGTAACAAACATAAAGGATAACTAATAACAAGCATTTATGGCAAAAAAAATCACGAAACATGGAAATTTCAGATGGATAACAGCGATATGAAAATAGTGATTCTAGCCCATCTACATTTGCATTATTAACATATTGACAGCATTTCAAGTGTAAACTTTAGACATTTATAAATGTTTAAAGTCCTGAATCATAGAAAATAAAGGTGGACTTAACCACTACATGTACTTAATTTAAATCTTTACGTTTAAGTTGCTGTGAAAATGTTGCTTTTGTACATTTCAGTGTATACCCAAATATACAGCGCGCACGAAAGTTCCAGAAATACTTACAAAAACCAATGACATCACCCTGGAATGTCAGACCTGTCTCAGTGCCGTGTGAGACGTGCTTTAAGAGCTGCAAAGCCAAGTACACTTCGAATGTGGAAATGAGGGTCTAAATAGCACTGACACAGCTGACTCGTCTGCTCGGAGAGGACCGGAGATATTAAAGTCAATTATCCGTCTCAGACACATCTCACGAATGCATCCTCTGCCCACACAGATAGAGAGAGGAAGATGAGAACGAGACAGATGGACAGATGAAAAATGAGAAGATAATGTGTAAAGTATGTGAACACCTACTCGTGTTTTTGATAGAGGGTGTTTTGGGTTCGCAGTGCAGTCTGTGCATGGGTTATAATTTTACAGAAATAATCAAATGTGTTTTAAGTTTATAAGTTAATTGGTACTGTATGTTATAAAGGAGAGTAAAAGAGTAGACAAATCCAAATCTAATGCATTGATTTGGATGCAATAACATTTTTATTTAAAAAAAAAAGTTATACTTTGGGTTTACTTGTTGATAACTTTTCAATAGAAAAATATCATATTTCAAATCAAAAACAGGTGTTTTTGAACCAGCTATATTCCCTTCAGATGAGACTTTGCAAATAAAAAACAATCTTGGTGTAAATGGTTTCTTTTATTTTCTAGTTTTTCACACATCTCTGTTTTTCTGAAAAAACAGTAATCCGTCGTGCGCGTAGATGAAACGAAACCCAGTGCGTCAAATCCCACACCTGTTCCATTGAATCCCAGACTGTCACGAACACAAACACAATATCCATCCCACAATGCTTCGACGGTCTTCTGCTTTTCCACTGCGGTGTAACTGATGCTCTCAAATTGCCGAGCATCAGCTCTGGTTAAATCATCCCTTTCACACTACAATGCTGTATTATTCATCGGTTTGCCTGATGACAAAGTGTCACGCTAAACCCGACACACCTCGTGTTACATTTGCATGGAGCCAAACTCATTAGTTACTACCTTAAGACCCGCTAAAGGTCAGCCGAGCAGAAATAACCACGCAGGCCAAACGGAGCATGTTTCAGAAACGCTTATTAAAGGAATGTGACATTTCGTACTGTGATTGGGGTTGTAGTGGACTGGTTAACATTAGACCTGTGAAGCAAAAAAGAGAGCGAGTTTTATTGATGTTCGATCGCCGTGTTCTAAAGGGAGAAGTTATTATGCTGAAATGATCTTGTGTTGTGTTTTTTGGATTGGCTGTAGAACTGATGGTTGTGTTTAAACACTGTTCTGCATTCACATTGTTTTGAAATGTCGACCGCTTTCACCGACACATGCACTGTTGGCTAAAAAAGATTGCATTGGCTCTGCTTGCAATCTAATATGGGTTTTTATTTATCGGGATTGAGACTTCCTGTTTTCTCGCCTCCAGGACACAGTTCTCAACGGCAACAATAAAGTCAGACTGTGATTGAAACACTACATTCTGAGATCTCTGGGTTAGAACAAATTACGACAAGTTACCATGTTTTATTCAGGACTTTTTTCGGGTGCTGTCAGAGGGTGCACAGGGTAAATTGATAGAGGAAGTCAAATAGTGAATTATTTATTTATTTCTAATAATAGAAGCAGGGCTGTCCTATAGAGTTGAGCCAGAAAATATAAACAGCCTTGCTTTGTCACGTTAAGTGATTTCTTTCTGCGTCTACTCTCCATAACTTGACCTCTTGGTATGTGTCTGTGTCTCTTTATTTCTTTCGTCTTTCTCAGTCTAAGATATAGAAGATTGATTTGGCCATTTTGCTGTCAGATGGCCATGGGCTCATCTGTCTGTACACAGAAGGATCGACCGGAAAGCCATGGATGTCTTTCTCCATCCATATGGTTTATGAATTCATCTCACTGTACTGTACTGTGATCCACTTCCACCCTTCTACCTTATATGGTCTTTCCGGTTATGGAGTGTGTTTTCATACAAAATCGAACAATTCTTTAAACATGCTTTACTGGAAATGTATAGGCTTTTATTCATTTTTACATTTAATATTAGTTCTTTAACACCATCAGCCTTAAGGAAGTGACATTATTTTGGTTGGAAAACAGCAAAGGGAACATCAGTAAATTTTAGCAATTTAGCGATTTGATGACTTAGTTAGAATAAATAAAAATATGCTTACACAGCCTAAAATATAGTGCATAACAGGAAAGACCCTTTTAGATACCCTTCTGCGGTCCAATCACAAATTCCATCACTCTGGTAGCAAGCAAAGGTGATCGATACTGAAGTGAATTTTAGAGCTGTGACACATGATTGGCAGAATGAGACCTCATCCGTCCTGCTTGCTTGTAGCTACAGGTTGGCGTGTGTCACACTGTCATTCTTCGCGAACGTCTCGGAAATAATAAATAACAGCTTCAACCTCTGCATCAGAAGGTTCTGGAACTGAAAGGGGTTTCGTGCTTGGGGAACAATGGGAGAGCTGAAATTGTCATGCTGTTGGTGTAAAGGCAAGATTACGAGTCACGACTCAAATCTAAATAAAGCATTCGTATGGACCTGTTCTTAGAAAAACTCATCTGTCGACATCAATTTTTTCGTTAACTGAATGGGCCTTTTCCTGAATTTGTTCTGTGAAAGCATTTTGTTGAGATGAGGAACAGTTGGTGAGGTTATAGCAGTTCATGCACAAACCTTTTGCATGGTGTCATTGTCAAGGAAAAGTTCACCTTCAAAATGAAAATTCTGTCATCATTTACACACGCTGCTGTCATTTTAAACCTGCAGTTGTTCTGCAAAACACAAAAGAAGATATTTTGAAAAATGTTGGTAACCAAAAACCGGTGGCTCTCCATGGACCCACGGTTCTCTGTTACAAACATTTCTCAAAATATTTTCTTTGATGTTCTGTATGGTGTAAATATTTGAAAATCTTTTTCTATGAAATCACCGTCCTAAAATCCGCACAGGATGTCCTATCGCGTCTTGGCATTGACTGAACATGTAAATCACTCGCGCTTAACGCTTCATTCGCGGTGTCTATACCGGACGCTCTAGGCGCCACGCCGCATGCAGTGTGGACAGAATTAAAAATTATAATGGATTCTAATGCGTTTCTATTGTCTTTTCTCGTGCCGCGTCCGGTGTAGACACGGTAATAAACACATAATAAACATTCCACATAAATACTTTTGTAATTGTATTTTACTCCCTTTTGTTTTATTTCAAGATGTTCATTTATTCGCAATTTTTCTCCTACGTCACTCGCTGGTCTCCCCCCAGGGTCCTAGCCTATGAAGGGTTATGAGCACTTTTAAAAAGAAAACAACACTTTCTCTTGACAAACTAAAAGACGTAAAATGGAATTTGCATATATTTAGAAAGATGGATATAGAATGCACTGTGTTGCTTGTTTATTTTGCTCCATAGAATGATCTAAGTCTACATAGGCCTATTATAATATATGCTTTTAAACACAGCTCCAGAGCTTTAGTTTTAACCACACATCTTTGTAATGATGTTTGCGGATGTTCATTAGAACAATAGTTTTGGGACACACTTAAATTATCATTAGTTTTCACTGGCACTTTTAAGTTCACAATGTGTAAAACCCTCATTTCTTTGATCAAACCTATCACCATTCAAATGATGTTACTTTTGAACTAACTTACTTTTGTGGTTGTATATTGGTTCTTATCATTAAATAATTTTATAAAATTCTATACTGCTGTACAGGCTGTGTTTATTATAAATATGGGTCTAAACAAAAAACGGTTTAAGCATAAAAACAAGACCTGTAATACTGCTTTAAATTTTTAAAGGGTTTTCTGTTTAATTTAATTGAATGTCATTTCATTTTGTTTTTTCTTGTAGTATACATATTTCCCTGATATACAGAAGACGCCCACTAAAATGTCATTCAGTGTAACAATCTTGTCAGGCATATTTACAACAACATTTTTGACATCTTAAAATACTTTTTTAGTTAATTAAATGTGCCACTATCATAGGTTTTGTCTATTTGTTAATAAGACTTTTTTACTTAATTAAAGCACAATAAAATGTAATATACTCCATTATTCTTTTATATATTTAAATAAGTAAGAATAAACATGTTTGTACATAAATATTCTGTTACACTGAATGACAATGTAACATTATTGCAACCGAATTTTGACATTTATTTTCCCAAAATTTGTTGAAACCATAAAGTAGACTTACTTACGTTTAATGTCCTTTCTATGGACATAAAATCACTTTTGTACATTTATTTTAATGGGGACACCTTAACATCTTTGGCCCCTATACATAATTCTTATGCAAATACCAGATATGGCTTGAAGAACACAGATATGTGTTTATTTTCTTCATATTGCAGTCAACATCACAGGTTTTCTGTCTCTGTAAGTCTCACTTATGGTCTTTATGTAAGTTCACTCCTGCCCACAGTGAATGAATTATAACATGAGCATGTTTACCTCTCCATAACGCTCACAAAACCCCATTGGGGTAAAAATAGGCCGTACTTTGAGTAGTTTCTCAGCAAACTACATATCCATTCTTACTTGAGTCATATTATTTTTCAGTACTTCTACTTGTACTTAAGTAAAAGTATTGTTTCTTGAGAAATAATTTACTCAAGTAGTATTTTTCCAGTACTCTTTCCACCACTGGTTCACCGCTACTGTACTTTCTATCATAGCATGACAATGAAGTCAGCGAAGAATCTTAATATTATTTATTTTAAATATTTATTTATTACATTTTTAATTCATATAAGTGTTGACAATATTTATGTCTGCTTACTAATCAAACTAATAGTCACATAAAAATGCTGTAAGAGACTAATAAAACAGAAGTGAGAGAGTTTAGTCTGCGGACTGAAGTATTTACAGTATTTACCTACATGTGTCTTTAGCTGTTACCTGTCTGTGATCTGTATAGTTTCCCTTAGGAAGCAACATTCTCTCTTGTTTACATTGGCAGTCACAGTATGTACAGTCGGTTAAAATTAAATTTGGTGCGAACGCGGCGCTGCTTTGATCAGCTTGGATGCTTCAGTGCTCTTCGTGATTGAAATATTTTCTGAACAGTACGCTTACATAAATGGGAATAAAAGCACCTTTCCTTATGTGGTGTGAGATTTGTGTGATACAATCTGGTCGTTTATCTGCTGAAATTAAATTCTAAATTCCCACTTGAAGGCTTTAATGAAAGTGGAGACAAATCTTGTTATAAGCAATAATCTTTCTTCATTTCGGAATAAAAACCGATACCTCTTGAAACAAATACAATTTCGTCAACACAAGCATGAATAAAAAGTTATCTTGATAGAGTAACTTTTTGCTGTGTTCATCTAAAGCCAGAGCTAAAAACTGTACTTGAATGAAATTTCCGTCATTCAGGGGCGATCCTAGGGGGGTCAGCACACTTGGCCACCCCCCTGGCCCCCCTAAATCTGGAATGATATTTCACCAAAACAGAGCCATTTTGAGCTGAACTTCAAATGAAAAATGAATGAAAAATAATCATGACAACAAATGTTAGTGTGCCCCCTAAAAGCATAAGGGGCCCCTGCCTGGCCCCCCCAGTTACAGTAGTCTAGAAACGCCACTGCCGTCATTTACTCCCCCTCTTGTCATTTTGAACCTTTCTTTCTTCCTTTCTTCTGGAGAAGACATTTTGAATGGGTACCACCATTGTTCGGTTACCAACATTCTTCAAAATATCTTCTTTTGTGTTCTGCAGGATAAAGAAAGCCATACCGGTTTGAAATGACTAGAGGGTGCGTAAATGAAATTACATTTTTGGGTGAACTATCCCTTTAAAGAAATACTGTAATGGCTGTCCTGTTGCACGGAAAGATATAAAACACTTTAGCAGCTTAGTAGTTCTTTAAAGGTATGTCAGTTTTACTACATTTACACTTTAGATTTACTAGTCTAGTGGCACAGGGTTTATTTTGCACGCAAGGGAACCTGGTAGATCATGTCTCTTAATAAACTGAGCTAAATTGCAAATAAACTTGACAGCCAGTGTTCAGCATGCAATTTTGTAGGATGGAGACGAGCGGATTTGATGTTTTGATAATATCTCCTTTTGTGTTTCACAAGAAAAAAGACCATAGATCAAGATTCGAGCGACATGAGTGTGGGTAGACGATGACACAATTGTCAGTTAAAAGCAAATGTTCTGTGAAAGGTGCGATTTGACGCGAACGGGTGATTTCTGCCACAGTGTTTAGCTCAAAGTCTCAGTAGTTTGGAAGAGGTGAAGAGTTTAGACATTACAGTAATGGTAAAGGTGGAGGGGGGCATTTTTCCCATTTCTTATTTGACAGGCAGCATGCCCTTGTTCTGTACATCCCCTTCCAACTCGGCTGTCTTCCTGACAGAAATATTGATCCAAATTGGCTCGCTGTGCCTCAACCCTGGTGTCTGGGCGAAATGACACCGATTGGCTCGCTCAGTTTGAGAGCTCTTCCATTTTTAGGCGTATCAGTGCTTTGGGCCTTGGGGAGAGATGTTTCATTTTTCTGGGTTCTGGTTTCTTTGAATTGCAAGCCTTACACAAAGTCCTGCTTAAGTACTCGGCTTAGAAATTGCAATGTTGTTGGGCCTTACAACACGTTTGAATTTTGTTATTATTGGCTAGATCAGACTGCAATATCAGTCAAAATATTGCTGGATTTGATGCGCAAAAAGTTTTCTGATCATCATATTTGGAAGGTTAAATGCCTCCACCAAATGTGTCATAGACAAAGCCCTGATAGACATATGTCTGCACCCTGTTATTGTATTTTGCAGTTGTGTATTTCTCATCAGACTGTAATCAGCTTGTAATCAGAATAGTGCTGGTGAGAGAGATTGGAAAGTCACTTGAGGAGGTGGAACTGTGGAACGTGATTTTGCTGCGTAATTTGTCTTTTTTTTATTCTTGGTTGGTTAGTTATTATATCATTCCTTGACTTGTCCTTGCTTTTCTGCTTTACAACTGTTAACAAGGAAGCCATTTAACAACAATCTCAATACTATCTCAATCACAGGTACTATTGTATGTACGAATATGACTGACATTTGCATTGCAATATTTGCATATGCATAATTAGATTATAAATACAGTCCAGAAATATGAGGTTTTCTTTTATGCTAACCTGGAAAAAACGGAGAAAGTGCAAACATGAAATATTAGTATCCTAAAATAGTCAGCATTATTACTATTGCACTATTTTAATGTGATGATATTACTCCTTTGTACAATATATATTTTACTAGAGGTGGCATACCAAAACTATAATTTATTGCAATTGAAAAATGCTGTATTCATTTATAAACATCGAAAATGTAAGCATTTTTACTTGTGGTCGAAGTTTTTTTGACCCCATTGTTCGCTTCAAATGCTTTGCTGCATACTTTTTTTTGTCCTAAAGTGCACGCTTCTGAATAATATCATTTAAATGATACCACAACGTTTAACATTCAATATCATGTAACTGTGAATGCATTTGCTTTTCAAAAGCGTTTCAGAGATTTTTCTTAAGTGCTGCTAAAATTGATCCAAATGACCTTGCTGCCTTCATACTTGACAAGAGGTTATTACTCTTTCTGCTAGTTTGAGGACTTTTAAGGTGTTTTATTAGTTTAAAGTTGGATGTCTATGCATTAAACCATGAGACACCTTTTTAAATTAAAGCCAGTTGCACAATTTTATACACTGTCAAAGTTTTTGCCTTTTTCTTTTTAGAATTTTCCTTTTTAGTGGCATGTTGTGGACATATAAAATGTGGAGGTAAAATCTATTCTCTCATTTTCTGTGTGATTTTCTCTGATTTTGCATGTTTTTTTAGGTTACGTGCATGTGTTCACCTCACCATGTATCAAACTCCTATCCACAAGAAACTAATACTGTATATGTTATTAGAAAAGTGTACATTTAAATTAAGCATATACTTTTATATATACACTTTATATCTATAAACTAAGGCTGTCAAACGATGAATTGAAATTAATTGCCTCCACAATAAAACTGTGTTTGTCTGTGTACTGTGTATATTCAATTTGTATTATAAACACAAAAACAAATATTACATTATGTTTACTAATAATTTGTATTATATATAAATGTTTATAAATGTTTAGATTTTTATATGCATTTTTTTATATGCATGATTGTGTATGTGTTTATAAATTGGCGCTGTCAATAGATTAAAACGTTTAATTGCAATTAATCGCACCCTTTTCGTGTGATTAATTGCGATTAATCACAAACGTGTAGTGAAATTAAACATACACTATTAATTTTGTTTAACAGGTTTATTTTAGTGCAGTCAATCGATTAAAAAAATGCACTAATCACACACAGCATTTATGTTTTTTTTATTTTATTTTAGTATTTGTTTTTATGTTTTATGGCGGGGCACTTCTCCCTAGCGACCTCAGAGAAAAGCCCCTCCGACATGTTTGTAGACAATCAGTACTCGGCATGTGCAGAGGCTACTGTAAAAAAAAACTGGCGAGGAAGTTTTTGCAGGGAATGTGTTGGAATTCTAGAACACAAACCACAGTCACATAACACTATCAACACTCCGTCAGGCTCTCCAGATAACTCAAACATTTCCCGATGGACCGGCCTGCTAGTTATCATCACATTACAGTAGTGAGAGAAATGCATTATAGCCTTAAGATGATGCTCTCTACAGAGGAGCAAAAGCATAAAACCCCATTTTAAGTAGCCTGGAATTCATTTGCTCAGGATTTTCAGATTTCAGGTGTCTCAGGAGAGCACTTCAGAGAGGTTTTAGCATTGCTGGCGTGGGATCAGGACTCCATCACGTGTCTGCATTAGATTAAGACCTTTGTGTATTGAATTGATCCGTGCTTGAAACCTTTGTGTGCATGTTGTTAGTAACAGAAACACCGTTTCACTTTAACCCAACCTGCCCTCTTTTATTTGTTTCTTTCACTGCTGAGTATTTGGCAGTCTGTGGTTTCAAGATCTGTTTGGTTACAATCATCCTTCCAAATATCCTTCTCTGTGTTCATCAGAATAAAGAGATGTATACAGATTTGGAATAACTCGAGGGTGAATAAATGATGAAAATTTTCATTTTTGGGTTAACTGTCCCTTTAATGTTTGCTTGATATATTTGTCAGATATTTTGTAGTCTTATCAGCGCTAAGCTCTTATATCTTTAAACGTGACTCTGAAACAAACAATATGCAAGCGAGAGCATGATATACTGTCTGTTATTGTAGTGACACACTTAGTTTTGAGTGCTTGTCAGCGGTTCTTTTCTGTTCTGTGTTGACTATTAATATATCTGGCTCTCTTAGCGTCTGAGTATGCTAAAAAGATGCATATAGACACTTGACATTCTTAAAGATTACATTTATAATCCCGCTGTCACATTTAAAGGTGAAGTGTGTAATTTTACAGCCACTAGCATCACCGAATTGCTAAATAATGGCTGTCCAAGTTTCTCGTCTGCTATTGGACGAGTAGACAAACAGATAGACCCATGCCATTGGTTGGGCAAAAGTTGAGAGGAAAAACAGAGACAACAATGTTTTGATGGCACCACAGAGTCATAATGACCAACCATCAATTGTAAATTTTTTGTCTCTCCGCACATTACAGCTGGAATAGCAGACTGTATTTTAACATTAAAAGCTTATGAAACACAATGAGTGCATTTACATGCACAGTCTCACTTCGGTTATGCTTAATAATCTGATAACAAGTAAGGTCATGTGAACGCTTGAAACGGTTTTCTTTTACCGGGTAAAGATCATAAAAGGCGTAAGCAAAACCCACTCTGAAGAGGTAGTTTTTTTGCCCATTACTCCGATTTCACGCTGCATGTAAACGCCTTTACCGGTTTTCTCTCAGTTTTGTTTATATGCGCATGTCTAACAGCGCAATAGTAAAAGTCCCAAACGGAAGTACTAGTAAAATAATGCATAAAAGTCTGAATCAGTTGATGTAGTAACGTCAAAATTAAAAACTATTCTTGCATATGCAGGTACTGCGGACATGAGAAGATTTTTAATTACTAAACAGACTATCGACAGTGTCACGGCACGCGAACACCTGGCTAGTCTCAAACTACCATGTAAACGCGGCTTAGCCGGTTTATTACTATGCATTTAAATAAGTGAAAACAGGTTTCTTTTATAAGCATATTTTTGATAGATATCCGTTTATTTTGGGCATGTAAACGCACTCAATGTTTGTGTTTTCGACCAATCCTGTAATTTACATATGCTGACCCCTACTTATTACGCCCCACCGATCCACTAAATACCCACCATTAATAAACCATCACAACCTCCATTAACATCTGCGTTTTGCTGAAAATTGCACTTTCAAAAAATCATATTTCCCTGTAGTATATAAAATTATCATTAGGGTCCAGATGCCTTCCATTTCCTACACATGTATTCAGCGGTGGAAAATTAGGCATGCAGATATCAATGATTATGGATCGACCCCTGATAAGAACCCTCATGTATACCCTTCTTAACTTCTATATCTCACTGTGAAGTGTTTGAGCAAACAGAAATTCGAAATTAAAAGCTCTTAAATATTTATGACCGCCCTAGGCGTCTTGTTTGCCAATTTACTGTACACTTTCTGCAGTGTACACATCGTTCTTAGATAAATTTGTAAGCTGCAGGAAAAGAGGCTACACTGTTTTTCACAGATTTATGTTTTTCAAGCGTATTAAATTCCCAGAGTGCCCTCACGGTGTCATTGTAATGAATACGGAATACATTTCTCCCTGGATCTTTTCCAGCATGACCAGAAATCAGAGTTTGTCTTTCTTTTTTATTATTAGTTATTTATTGGCATACAGTGCAGCCAAGCAATTACAAAGCGCTGCCCTCCGAAGGTGAAGATATAAAAGGAATATTTAATGCAATTTTGGCTGCGGGGTTATGGTTGGATGAAAGCGAAAGGGGTAGATTCATTTTTGCTCCAACCCGGGAGTCAACGCAATATACAGAGTCATATCCAGAGGAGATTAGTTTGCTTCTACAAAAAATAATTGTGCCGAATTGAACTGAATAGAAAAGAAACATTGTTGCACGGAATAAAATGTTGGTTAGATGTGTTTGTGGCGTTTCGCAGGTAAATGCAGGGGGATTAGAAATGCAATGTGGAATTTAAAATTATTTGCATATGCGTATACATGGTCATCCATCCAGATCAGTGCATGCTTTGCCCTTGCACACATGCGTTTGGCATTGCACAACTTTTTGTCAGTGCCCTGGTTAACAAAGGTAAGTATTTAAAACATTTTTACCAAATTTTTTCCATTAAGTAAGTTCAATATTGCAATATACAGGCGTGTAAATTAAGAGAATTAGCAGACCACTTCAAAATTATTAATTTAATGATCATTATGTTTTATTCTTTGAACTACTAACAATATTTCTCCCAAATTTCAATTGAAAATATGGTTTCTATTTTCAAATATCAGAAAATGAAAACAAGAGCATTGCGTTAACAACGCAAAGTTGGGGGTTCGATCCCAGGGGATTGCACATACCTAAGTACAAATGTAGAGGATAATGCAATTTAAGTCGCTTTGGATAAAAGCGTCTGCCAAATGCATGAATGTAAATACTGCAAAGAAAACAAGTTTTAAACAATATTTTTACTTGTATTTAGGAAAAGTTAAAAATATATATTTTATGTGATAACCTTGACTTTTATCACAGTTTTCATATCTTGTCATGCTGTCAGTTTTTTACATTTCTGTTGGATGACTTTGTCGCTCCTGAAGTTTGATTTTGTTGATATTCAACAGACACTGGACTGGAAGGGACACGATACATCTAGAAATGCTTATTAAACGAAAATTTGGAATGGTAGCTTAATTTTTTCCGCAGCTGTATATATTTGTAGATTTACCAGCCCCTAAACGGCACAGCAAAACAATCCGTCAGATAGTCTAAGCAGGAGTCAGACTAAGCTGAAAAGTGGATCAGACTGTATGCCAACCATCAAAAGTCTGCCTCTGTGGGACTATAACATGCTGTTATTTTAAATTGCATCGATGGGCGTCTCTAAACTGACGTCCTACAGCAAGCCCTCTTCGTCTCCCAGCGTGAGCATTCCTCTCCCACTGGTGTGTTTACACAGGAGACTGTGTGTGCTTCTTTTCTTAGACAGGTCCATGCAGGAGTCCAGCATCAGGATGCCATGTAAGGGCTGATCATAATGGCACAACATACAGATATGGAGAGCTTTCATGAACACATACACACACTCCGGAGGAAGTTTACGGAATGGCATAGTCAGAATGTGTTTAAGATAATGATCATCGTTATCTTTAGGGTGATCCTTCATGACAAAAATTCATATTAATAAACAAATGAAAATGTGAAAACTATCCATATACTGTACAGTATAATAAAAATGCCTGGATTTAAAGTATACAATTTAATGTTAGAAAGAACAAATTGTGAAAAAGTATTTTGTTTTTTGCGTCCTCGGAACAGGTAGCTAAAAATAGTTGTTTCATATATTTACTTCCTTTACTAAAGACACATAATAGTTGTAAGTGTTGTTGGATTATAACTAGGTGAAGATTTATGTTTTTATTTATAGTATGTGGCAGTGGTTGCAGTTCTGTTCCTCGCCAGAATCACACATCTCATGAGTGCAGTGCAACCCAACTGGAGAGTTTTGCATACAGATCTGCGCACAACTTAAGCATGCATTGCACACATACTCTATGCAAACACACACTTCACAATCACATGCATATGCTCAAATATGCATGTGTATGCTGGTGTTCTCATTTGCAAACGTTTGAATTCATTTACTCAGTGAAGAGCATGGCACTAGCAACGCCAAGGTCATGGGTTCGATCCCAGGGATTGCACATAATTACAAACAAATGTATAGTATAATGCAATGTAAATCGCTTTGTATGTAAGCGTCTGCCAGATGCATAAATGTAAATTTACATGTGGCTCGAGTGCCCAACACAAGATTGCATATGTTAGCACATCTTAACAATATTCTGCCATGTGTTTTTTAATGCCCAAAAATATAATATGCATAAGATCACACATAAAATTGAATATATTTGTTCCGGATTCATGGTTGTATCACCCAGCTCACACCGTATATATTTAAAGCATCTCTAAGTTATTGGTTTTGGAAACACTGTGAAATGACGATGTTTATATCTGTCGCTGCCACTATAAGCATTCCTTCGGGAGACGCTCGTGGAGACAGGTTAATACTCACGGCACAAAAGCTGTAATAAAAGGCTGCCGTTGCTTGAAATGGAAGAGTCAGGTTAAGAAGACCTGTCGTGTCTGTTATTCCCCGGGTCTGAACATCTGTAGCAGGAGATCAGGGTTTTTTTATGGATACAAGCGTGTGGGTTTGCCCTTAGGATCAAAGCACTTCCGATATTCTTACTCTTATCTATCCTCACACAAAACAATCTGGGGAAGGATTCAGTCCTGAGCATTTTAACATTTCAGCATCTTTGGAAAACATTCCTTTAAGAGATCAACTAAAATCACAGGTTTTAGTAATGGCAGTAAAAAACGCCTTCCCTAATATACAAAACTAATAATACAAAATGTTTATGGCTCAAATGTTGCTCTTTTCTTAGCTCGGGAGACTTCAAGTTCTCAATTATGTTTTAATTATATATCAATTTTGCTTTGGATGTTTCTCGTAAACCTCCTTTGGAGAAAAATAAAACATTTATAATGTAAAAAGAGTATGAAGCAATAAAATGATCTTCTGTAGTGAAGCCGTTCCAGGCATATTAAATGTAGGGCCGTTTGTGCCCCTGGGATGTGGATCTTGTCAAATTCTCTGATAGATTCTTCGCCCAGCTGGATTAAGGTATTACTCCCTCTCAGACGGGTCGATACAGATGCACTGCTGATGACTGGATAAAGAAAACAGTTTTCTTTTCTACCAGTCTTAAGTGATCACGTTTCATATGGTCACGGCACCTCCAGTGTCTCATGTTATCAGCCCTGGTTTGATGTTATGTGATATGATGTCATTTCCTGTTGCGATGCGGTTAGCGTATAGGTGTGAAGACCGTGTCTGTGCATTAGCCCGTCATGCTTGATGAAATAATCTAACCTTACAGAGGACCTTGTGTTGGATATCGAGTGCCGGCGTTCCAGATTTTATTCTGAGTGGCATTTTCATCTAGACAGTAATAAGGTCACCAAATTGCTTTGGCTTCAGAGAGAACCTGTTTACCACCCGTGATGTTCACATCTCACGTCATCTCTCAGCTGATCCAGCACAGAGACACGAATGTGGTTTTAAAACTGAGAGCAGGAGGTGCAGAAAATGACATCCTTCAAATACCCATCTGGACAGAATATTAGACCAGAAATGGGGCACTAGAAATGTGTGTATATATATTTTATTTCGAATCAGCAACAGGATTAAGATTCAGAACATGGCACAGGACTTAAACGTAAAAACGCCAAACCAACATTGTAACTGGGGGAGAACAGCCCCATTCTTGCAAGCATACACTACTGCAGCATGACTCTGAGTATAGAAATGAAATAAAGATGCATACAGCATGTAGTTTAAAAATACAAACATTTTTAATACATTGTTAAATTATGTGATCAGTAACATATGCAACATATCACAGTAAGTTCTGGAACTTTTATTGACGTATACATCATTTTTGCAGTATTGTTATTTTAATATATATTATGTTATTGTTTTATGTTTTAGATAATCTTTCAAAAACTGATGTTTTTAAAAATATTAATGAAAGTATCATGAGGATTTAAGGAAACTAGATAAATATTGCTATTATTTCACAAATAAATATTTTTTTTACTTGCGAAATTGTCAGTGTTTTTAAGTTTTAAGTGTCAACAACATAAACAAAATGTTTTGTGGCTCAAACATAACTTCCGATAGACCTCCGCAAAGAATTTATAATTGTTAAGTAGTTTAATTTAATACAATTATTCCAAAAGCAAGTATGAATTACAGCCATTCAAGTTTGGAATGTGAATTTTTCATGTATATTATCCATACAGTTTGTGACAAAGGTTAAGCCGTTTGCAGGGGCTTGAGCAGTCCCACATAACATCACCGAATGCCGAGAGTTTAGGGTGGGATTTCCTCTTCATCAAACCAATGGATGAGAGGGAATTTGAGAACCTATTTAAGAGCGGTGATTAGTTTTGCAGATGAATATGATGCCTGTCATGGCACAGCAATTACACTGTGCTTCTTCAACCGAAAACGACTGAATTATGGAAAGAAGGAAGATGTCAGATACGCAGGGGTAAAATGAGGAGAAGGAGACTGCTCAGGGACACATAAATCTCTCGCCGTCACATCTAATCACAACAGATCAGTAAATAATCTGTGTTTTTCATATTTTTGCTCATCTCCTCTGACTTATAAATAAAATGAGCCAAAACGGGTTTTGATGGTCTTCTAACTAGTTCACTCCTTGAAAACCAGACCAAGCTGGGGGACCAGCTAAGGTCATCCAATAATTCTTTCATCAAATCAAGTCATTATTTCATCACAGAGGGAGGATATTGAGATATTGAGAGGTGTAATTAAAGTCTGTCATCTGTTTTTCCTTGGCCAGTGATGAAATACTGATTGGACCTATTGATCACGGTTCTGTTTGCATTCTTCGGTACGTCTAAATGCTGACATTTCTGTAAGCTAAAGGTCGTGTGAGGTAACTGTGGGTCTCCTTCAAACTCTAGAATACGGACAGTGATGACATTTACCCGTCCATCTCCAAAAATCCTCATTCAAAGCGCAATGCCTTACAGCGAACCACACACACACACTCACAAATAATCACCACACGCACACACTCCTCACAGCTAACTGCCACACCACAGGGGACGACGGCAGCAGACATGTCAGCTTTTCTTACTGATAACTGCGTTTTCCCACAAAGAAGGGTGAGAACAAAAGCAGGCACAGCTTTTTAGTCTATCGTCTGCACAAACATATTTGAATTGTAAGTTTTGTTTGAGTCTTGTTTATGGGAGCATCAGGCTTGCAACTAACTTTCTTTACATTTGAATGCATGTGGTTTTTAGACAAAACTGTATTTCATTTACAGTAATATGTCACTACTCTTCCTTTTCTTGTTTGCTACTATATGATATGTATATTTTTTTACAATTCAGCATTGGCATTCCACAGCCTCACAGGTCCTTGTAGTTCCCTCACAAAACCCTGAAGTGTGTGAATTATTAACTGAATGCATGTGTTGGAAGTCACGCATGTAACCTCCAGATGTTCATTTGATTCACCGGTTGGTTATCAAAGGCTCCAAGCTGGCGTGCGTGCATGCATGAGCATGCGCTTCTGTGCATTTGTAAGTGTGAGTCTAGACTAACTCCTTTTCTTGCCTTCAGACATTCTTACATTTGAAACTTATTACTGATCAATTTCCATGGATTTCATCAATTACAGGTGTGTGTGTGTGTAAACAGTTCCATCTCACCACATTTGCCCCTATCTACCCTTCGATCCTATCACGGTCACCATGACAACCCCTCATCAGCTGCTGTCTGCCAAAATTAAAACAATTCCCGAATTCCACGACTAATGGAATTAGGTGGATGCATGTCACTAGTTTTGCACAAAATCTGTTTGTGATCCTCCTCCTGAGCTTGTGTATTTGTTTCAGGTCATAGCGCTGCACTAATAGGATAAAACCACAGAGCTGAACGCGGGGGAGCAGGGGTCCAAACAATAACCCAATTCCAATTAGATTTCTTTTTGTGATGTGATTCACCTTGCTGTCATTGATATCACGATTGTTGTTCAAAGTGCTCTTATTAAGTTTTAATCTCTCTTTTACTTTGTGTATTGAGGTTGCATTAAATGCCGATGTGTTTCTCATTTCCAAGATGTGTTGAACGCTTGGTCTATTTTTGCGAAACACTCATTGAAGCTGTGAGAGACCATTTGTTAGCCGTTTTACTGTTGGTGTTCTTGAGCATGATGCAAAAAAATCTGTCCGTTTTTAGACCATTCCAATTTTTCATTTAATCATTGATTTCGAGATGTATTGTGGCCATTCCAGTCCAGTGTCTGTTAAATTTCAACAAAATCAAACCTCAGGAGTGACAAAGTCATCCAACAGTGATGTGAAAGACTGACAAGACACATAAAAACTGTGATAAAAATCAAGGTCATTGATTATATATATATATTATAAATAAAATAGATATTTTTTACTTTTGCTAAACACATGTGCAAATATTATTGTTGTATTGCTTAAGAGTGAATATTAACTTGTTTTCTTTGCAGTATTTGAGGTCTGAAAAAATACAGACCATCTTTTCTGTTATTTTGTTCGGTTTCTTCAGTTTTCATTATGTGTAAATAAATGCAAATAGAAACTATATTTAATTTGAAATTTGGGAGTAATATTGTTAGTAGTCGACATAATGAAACAAAAATGATCATTTTACCTAAACATACCCATAAATAGTAATGCGAGAGTATGGCTATTATGGACATCTGTCTGTGTGATCACTTCTTTGCTTTTTCTGTTAGAGAGTTGAGATCAAATCTCATAGCTATTACCTCTGGCTCCCATTTGTGTCTGTGTACGTGTCCATGTACAGCACCAGCAGCCAAATCTATTCTTTTTTTACACTTCAAAACATTAAATTCCCATATATGGCATCATACTGACAATCTGATGTGTGAATGTGATATAACTATGTGTGATCATCAGATTATGTGATTATGTAATATACATCTCTTATATCAGTCTTCCTTTCTCATCCTGCTTGTCTTATCAAGCAAAAAAGAAGAAACTCTGAGAAAGAGGCATGTTATTCATTCAAACGAGCTACTTTCTTCTATTTGTTGCAAAGTGTATGATGACTATATTTAGTAATACCGGCTTCTTGTATTTTATTATGCTTTGTGATTGTGAACATTCCCTCCCGGCCCTAAGGATTTGATATTTGTCATATTCTGAATGTGTGCGGGAGAGAAAGAGCGAGACCCCCTGTTGTGTTTCCTACTTAGGGAGGTTGTTTGACAGAAAGAGGGTGGAGACGGTACGTCGAGCGTGTTTGTGTTTGCTACATCTTGTCAGGAAAGAAGCGTCATTTTCATTTTAAGAGTTGAGACACGCATGCAGCTGTCCGTGGCCACGAGCCAGTTACATTCTATCCTCTGCCTCGATCAACTAGATTAACTGTGTGTTTGAGCGAGGCATTCTGGGAAACATTCGAAAGAACTTTCACTCCCTGAATCCAAGTAAATAACACAATTCTTTATGTTTTTTTAACGTTAACATTTCTCCTGCTGCTTGTGGGTCTGCACGCTGAGAGAAAGTGTGTCACAAACAGCTTTAACTGTTTCTAGTCGGAAATAAGTACAATAAACAAGCATAAATGTAGATGATTTTTGCATAAATTGTTTTAAAATAAATGTTTAGTTATTGTAGAAGATTCCAGATTCGTGTTTGTGTAGAAATGTAGTAAACTGTGGTGTTTAATGATAAATACCTCAATTAAAATATGATATATAATGGTACATTAATTTACTGAATATTTAAACCATAAATATGAATGTATATAATCTAATAAAATCTTCACAAGTCAAGTTTTTGTATAGTTGTGATTTTAATACTTGAGTATGTGCTGTAATGGAACAACATCGCCCTCTAGTGTAGATAAAAATGTGTAAAAAAAAAATCCCACAAGGATAGTAGAATGTGGGGGCCATTGATTATTAAACATACTAAATTATACACACATGAAAATATAAAAATGCATGAAGGTTTCTGTGAGGGTTATGTTTATATGTGTGGGTAGAGGCATAAAATACCAGTTACATCAGTTTAATATAATTAATGTCTATGGCAAGTCTTCAGAAAGTTACCAAAACAAACTTTTGTGAGTGATGTCTATAAAAGCAACACAGCGAGACATTTTATAAATGTTTAAAATGTAATTGTACCGCATAAATGACATTTGTTATCACAGAAATGGCAATAAACCCAATAACAACATTGTGGTGGAAAGAAAATCAGAATTATAAATATTACAATTATAAATATGCCATTGGATTTGTAAGTAGACAAATTAGAGTATGACATTGTTTAGCATTTTCAACAAGTTCACGCAGCCAAATAAATCATCAGTTTTTACAAAGCAGTCTTTATTATTTAGAGAGCAGTTGTACTGTTAACTTTCAAAATAAATGTGAAATTAATCTTAAAATGTTTTCTGTTTTTCTCAGAATATGCCCGGACTGCACGATGGATTCCAACAGCACCGAGTTGGGCTTATACACACCAACCGACATCCTAGAAGCAGGACTCTACCCATCGGCCTCTCCATGGCCAGATCTCCAGAACACGAGTTTCATCAACCTCAGTGCTGTTTACAAACTTAATGGGAGTGACGTTGAAGTCGAAGGTCAATCCTATGATCCACTGGGCGGCCACTCGCTATGGCAGGTCATCATCATTGTGGTGTTTACAGGACTTCTTTCACTTATTACTATTATTGGCAACATCTTGGTCATGGTGTCGTTCAAGGTCAATCGGCAGCTCAAAACAGTTAACAACTACTTTCTTTTGAGTTTGGCTGTCGCCGATCTCATCATTGGCGTCATTTCAATGAACCTGTACACCACCTATATCGTCATGGGCCACTGGGCAATGGGAAACTGGGCGTGCGATTTCTGGCTAGCTATAGACTACGTGGCCAGCAACGCATCTGTTATGAATCTTCTTGTTATTAGCTTTGACAGGTATTTCTCCATTACACGCCCTCTGACGTACCGTGCCAAACGTACCACCAAGCGGGCAGGGGTAATGATCGGCATGGCATGGTTTGTGTCGCTCATACTTTGGGCGCCCGCCATTTTGTTTTGGCAGTACTTTGTAGGGGAAAGGACAGTCCCACCTGATAAATGCTACATTCAGTTTCTCTCCGAGCCCATTATAACATTTTGCACTGCTATGGCAGCTTTCTATCTGCCTGTGACAATAATGAGCGTCCTGTACTGGCGAATATACAAAGAGACAGAGAACCGCTCTCGTGAACTTGCGGGATTGCAAGGCTCCATCGGACGGTTTGCGGGAACAGAACGGCCGCGTTTCCACCTCCACGCCACCAGGGGAAGCTCAAGAAGCTGCAGCAGCTTTGAACTGGGCCAACCTGGCCAAAGGCGCGGACTGAGCGGGCGTTTTTATTGCTGGGGGTGGAAGTTTAGCGGCAGAGATAAAGGTGGACCACAACGAGAAGCAGATCAAAGCAGTAGCGATAGTTGGAACAACAACGAAGTTGGACTTTCGGTAGATCACTCAGGCTCGTCTGATGAAGATGAGAGCGCGCCGCCCACCACGCGGGCGATTTTCTCCCTCGTCCTCAACCTGCCCGGCATGAGGGCGGCTGTGAACTCTCAGGTGACTTCCTGTGAGGATATAGACGCAGCGTCAGAGGAAGATCCATTAGGCTTCCCTCAGGAGAATGACGGCAGCATCTCGCGCTCCATCACCAACGGCAGCAAGCACTTCGTCGGAAGCATCAGCAAAGTTCAGTCTATGTCCACAATACAGCCGAGAACGACAAGCGTGGATCCCAGCGCAGACGGTACAAACACCACCATAAAATCTCCACCAGTACCCATCACTTTTAAAGAGGCGGTTCTTGCAAAGCGCTTTGCATCCCGCGCGAGGACGCAAATCACCAAACGGAAGCGCATGTCGCTAATTAAAGAAAAGAAAGCGGCACAAACTCTAAGTGCGATTCTTTTTGCCTTCATCATAACATGGACGCCGTATAACATTATGGTGCTAGTGAACACTTTTTGCAACGGCTGCATACCTGAGAACCTCTGGGCGTTAGGTTATTGGCTATGCTATGTTAACAGTACGGTAAATCCGATGTGCTACGCCCTTTGCAACAAGACTTTTCGTAGCACTTTTAAGATGATTTTGCTGTGCCGCTGGGATGAGCAAAAAAACAAACCGACTTTTCATTCAAGGCAGGCTGTGAGATTTCACAGGAATATACATACAGATTCCACATAGCAAAAAGATATGTTTGGGTGGAGCTAATTTGCATACAGATATAGCAAAGACTATTAATAAGACTGCAGTGCTATTATTATGAATGGGGGGAAAGTAGAGCGCGCACTATGGCAATATTATCCGACTGCCATTCCGGAGGCTGCAATTCCTAGACATGCACTTTTGGGACCGCACTTCTAGGACCTTTTTTGCGACAGCGCCACCTACCGAATCGGAGTTCGGAGAACCGCAGTCCCCTAGTGTTTGAGGACCGAACAAAGTGCACAAGACATTTTCCACCCAATTATAACTACTTAGAATTTTATTAAGGTTTATTACTCTTATTACAATTAAATCGTATTGCTAACAGCTTAATGTTGAGTCATTATTCTGAGTAACTAGCATAATATAATAGACATCAAGTAAAATAAACAATAAATCATGGTATAGCCTTTTCAGTCACTATATTGACCACATTTCAAGTACAGAGTGAAGACACAATGATATCTCAGGGTAGATTTAAGACAAATTAACAGTAGAACACACAAACAAAATGTTGACATAAACCACATTCATGCACCACATCATTAATGACCAACTTCATTAAATTCACCAACTTCATTGATTATGTTTTTATTGACGCCTAATAGAGATAAAAGGGTAGAGAGAAAGAGAGAGACTTGAATGAAACAATGAACATTGAGTTGAACATGTTCAACTCTATAATTAACAAGGTTTCACAACAAAGTGCTACATATTGTGCTGGCTAGGTTTAGGATTAATAATCACCCCATAGTCACTAAATCAACATAAGCTTGCCAGTCGTGCTACGACTTTGTTAAACGAATGTACTTACAACTCGTTTTATGGCATTAAAAGCTTATATTGTGGCTATATGGTGCATTCAGGACTATTAATCAACTCACTTCGGCTACATTAATTTTTTCAACCAATTAAAATTTTCACAATTGTTTTTAATGTTAAACGAAAAAAACAAGATTGACATTTAATATTCACACTCTTATTGTCAACTATACTTCAGAAAAACATCTATATGCACTCGTCGCTTCCGTTGTTGCTAAAAACCTAGGGTCCTAGAAATGCGTCCCCAGAAACCCTGTTGAAAAAACAGCATATGGTTTGGTATGTTTTGATGCTGGTTTGTGCTGGTTTAAGCTGGTCATGTGCTGGTTTAAGCTGGTCAAACCAGCATCAAAACATACCTAACCCAGCATGTGCTGTTTTTTTCAACAAGGAATGTGGTCTTGAAAGTGCAGCCTCCGGGTTTGCAGGCAGATCCTACTCCACTATGGCCGCTTCGAAGAAAGTCCCGTCTTTCACTAAAAAGAGCCAATCATCAATCGTAAAGACTCTGTGGGAGGGACTTCCGTACAAAGTGTTGTGAGATCTTTGCCAGACTTACGCAGTTGCTGTAGGAACATGAAAAAGTGTTTTTTAGTCTAAAAACAGAATTTATGGTACAGTTGATGTCACGTTTAATAGTTGGTTGGAAGTATGTTGTTTAAGTGTGACCTTAACGAGTGATTTTAAAGATAATTGTTTTCCCCATTCAAGTAAATAGTGCTTTATTGACTAAAATAGCCGCCTGGGGGTGTTGCAAAGATGGCCGCCAAGTGAGAAGACTGTCCTGTAGTAATCACAGTGCCAGTAGATTGGCGCTTCGAGGTGGGTTTCATGTGTATCTGTATTATATACTAAAGCTCATGTGAATGTTTAGTTCAGTCTCTAATGATCCCGAATCAATAGATTTAACCATTTAAAGGCACTGTGGTAACCATAAAGTAACAATAAATCACAACTGAGCAAGTTCAATTGTCATCAGTACTTCCTGTGGACTTTTATATGCCTTTTGCTAATCTACAGTGCCAACGTTCAGGCGTTGCAACACAAAAAGTATATTTATGGACTGTGTATATTTGAAACCTCAGAGTGTTGATGGGATAAACAAAACTCCTGATTACCTGTTTAAATATTTCGGGGTTGAATATTAGATGCATCATGCTTGTTGATGAACAGAAAGAAAATGGATTTTAAATACAACAGTGTATATTAGAGTATGTACACAGTGGCTAATAAAAAGGTATGTATTTTGCAAGTGAAATTTGCAGATTTCCGTGAAACCGTGAGACCACAGAGGTGAAGTGTATTTGCTGTCTCAATAAGTGTATATGTTCTGCAACATGTGAGCCACAGTTGATCAGTCTGTAGATTTGTTTTCTTTCCTGTTGAGAGGATTTTTGGGTTCTTTATAAACAGCACTTCCTTAAGCTGCTCTTGTACAAATTGTGGTTGTTTACATTGTTTTGATACTAGTATTTCATTGGCTAGTACATAGGTCTTCAGTGCACATTTGTATTTGTTTGGACTTTGGAGTTGTGCACTGATCACACTGGGCTGGCTGTGAAATTTTACGAATGTTTTTGGAGATGTTTAACAGACATTCACATTTTTGCATTAGCGCAATAGGGTTTAATTCCCTTAAATCTTAGCTTAGCTGAATCTAAACTTTGTAAATTAACTCGCCAAACTGTATGGTTTATCACCACCTTTTTTTTATGTGCCATGCTTCAATATACTGTGGGGTCCAAAAATTTGAGACTTGTAAAATTGCTTTGCATTCTTTTGAAATGTAACACATTGTCTTTTCATTACAAATGACTGTATATTATCATTATAAACATTTGAGAAAAATGTTTGATTGAAAACTGAATTTCATAGGATTGTTTAGTTTTTTGTTTTCCCCCTTGGCTTTAACGAAAGCACGCACTTCAGCTGGAATAGACATAATATGATGATTCATAATAACCCAGCATGAATTGGGAATGTCCCAAAAGAGCAAAGTAGCATAAAGTGATCTTAATCTTTTGGACCTTTTAAAATTTACTGTAATTTTTCTTTTTTTTTTAAAGCAGATTTGCTTAAGAAAAAAGCACAATGTGCTACTAAGTGCATATACAGAACTGTCAATCATACTTGCAATATTTGACATTTTGCACCGTGGGCCTGTGCGACCAAAGAGAGGTCAAAAGAAGAAAGCAAAGGTTACATTCCCTCTTACATGCCTAGTAGGTAGATCAATTCATCTACCATTCAGTTCAACTCTATTCCAGTGTTTTTGAGAATCATGAAAAGTTGCCTGGTTTGTAATTTATTCCTCATTTGTATTCAAACACAAATACGGTTTATCCTGATATATTTAATTTTTTCTTTTTGTGTTTTACAGTACAGTACATTGCAAAAAAGGCTGTATGTTTTGTAAAGCCCTGTGAGATCAAAGTAAACAATTGAGCTTCTGTGCGGTGCGATGTTTGTGATTGTGTTCTTGTTTTGTTTCAGATTGGCAGTGTACAAGTCAAAGTTTAATGATAAAGTTTCTGTCAGATTTGTGATAACTGTTCAATGTTACAAAAATACAGCCCAGGACAAAATGCATTTTTATCCTCCGATTGTTTCTCAAAATAAATTTGACATTTTAAAATGGGTTGGTGCTCTTTTTACACATTCATGGAAACTGTTGTTTGATTTGTTAAGGCATAAAAATACAACACTGTCTAGACTGTGAATGTGTGCGAGATAGACTAAGAAAGTGTGTGTGTGTGTAATTATGTATAATCGAGTGTGTGTAAGAGAGTGTCTATTGTATCAATTGCTTTTGGCAGTATGTAACGGGAAGGGATGCCATGTGATCTGTGAATCTTCATGTGATCGAGGAATAGGAGCCGCCCAGTAAATATCATAAATACTTGTTCTCACAATTCACCAGAGACTCCACAAAGGCAAGTTTGCATGTTTTCTTATTTCTGTTTTTGGTAGAAAGGTCTTCTATAATGTTTTGTCTTGGTCTGATCAGTTAAGATTACTTAAACAGTTACTTTCTGGATATATGTTTGCAACAGTAACTCAAAGAGCATTACATGTTGTGAATCCAAAACTATGTGAACACTTTAGCTACACTTATATGTAACGCGAAGACATTCATACAATAATGTATCAAAACAAATTACATTTGTTGTAACATGCATTTTATAAGCATCTCCTACAGTTTGCTTTGTGTGTATGAGTGTTTCTTAAGTGACCGAAATGTAGAAATAATTTATGAGCCACTTTATAACTATCAAAGATGCATCTTATCAATAGGTTTTGTCTTAACACTGAAGTTCTTTTTCAATACACAGAAAACATACAATATCTCGATCCAAAATAGATTCATGCCCAAAGACTTGCATTTATATTTTGCACGGAAATCTGTTTAGGGGCATATTTTACAGATGGATATCTGTTGAACAAGTATAGGCTACTAAAGACTAAGATATTTTACACTTTGACTTCTAACACTTAGTTCTGTACTCATTTTGCAGTTAAACGGTAAGTGCAAGCTGTGTACTGGATTAAATCCATATTGTCTAAATCTGTTAAAGTGGGAATCTCACAAGGCCAAGGAATAATGCTGATTTCAGGCGTGCTGGCCACAGTCATACATCAGTTCATGAGATCAGTCTTTAAGCTCACATGATGCTGTGCTGGCACACAGTGTCACACAAATAAAAATCCAGGTCTATTATCCATCATTCCCTGTGAAAATGGATTTAAATCTACTCTGAAAATCAATTCTTTAGTAGCTGACAGATTTTTCAGATTTGCTTTTCAATGAAGAAGGCAAAAAATATAATTGGATAGAAAACTGTGAGCTTCATTTTAGTCCATAGCATTGTTAGCCTAAAAATCTAATGAGTGTCATGCAAAACAAATATTTAACTTGTTACTTTTATAAAAAGTATTGACACATTGTAATGACTTTTTCAAGCCTAACACAGAATTCAAAAATTTGTCATAATAGTTGTTCATCTATTTTACTCACTTTTACTGTATCTGTTTGAATTATATCATTCTCTGTTTCGTTCCCTTTAGGTCTGTATTGTCAACACGTGTGTAACTCAAGGCATTTGAATCAAGATGCAAACCATCCAGACGATAGAGACACAGCTACCCGTCCTGCGAGAGAGTTTCCACTCCTCCCCTTTCAGAGAGAGACGTACGGAGAGGAGAAAAAGCAGCCTCACAAATCTCATCAGAAGACAACAGCAACAGTTATTACAGCAGCATCAACACTCAGACTTACATCAGCACCAGTCCTCACACTCACAGGGTCGCCCTGCACATGCTCAGTTAAGCCGCTCTTCCAGCAGCCCTTTATACGACCTGACAGAGCGAACAGATGACAAGGAGGGAGAGACCGGGAGGCAGGGGGAGCTGTCTCTCTGGCAGTCCTCGGGCGCAGCGTCACAGCTCACATCATCGCAGCTGCTGCTTTCCTCTGTGGAGAGAGATGGATTAGAGAGAGTGGGGGAGAAGAGAGAGAAGCCGAGAGAAGGGGAAAGTCTATCCGAACACACACGTTGCCAACATGGCCTGATCGCTAAAGGTGTGCGCCTTCTGAGGACCATGGGAAATCAAGAGGCCAAACAGAAGAAGTCTGGGGATGAAGGTGCTGGGGCGAGCGGAGAGGAGCATGAACACCCCAAGAAGATGAAGAAGACCCATAGCAAAACCAGCAAATTATCAAGCGACTCAAGCAAGAAGAAATCCAAATCAGAAGGGTCGAAAGGTTCAGTGTTTTCCAACATCCGCATCCGAACGGGGCTCTCCCGGAAAGGGTTATCCAAAGAGGATGTGCTGGATGCTGGGATTAGGATTGACAATGTTGATGCCAATGGCAGCAATGATGGTGGCAAATCGAAAGTTGAGCTGGAGGGTCTGACTTCTGATAGTAAGCTTGATCGAAAGCAACTCACGGCCGAAAGCAGGCAATCGACTCTAGACACGACTGAAGATGAAGTCGGAAGAGAGACGGAGGGCTCGGGGTCGGATACGGACCTCTACAGCTTTCACTCGGCAGCCGAGACTCAAGATCTGCTGTCGGATATCCAGAGAACCATCAGTCAGCAACATCAGATGACAAATATCGCCGGGGACCAGAACTGTGGTGATGGGGAGAAGGGACAGGTAGGGTCAAAGGGTCAGGATGAGGTCACAGAGGGTCCTGTTAGTGGAGCTGGGGAGATGGTTTCTTGTATGAGTGAACTAGAGAGTGTAGAAACCTTTAATCGTAGTGGAGAATCTGATGGAGATGTGATTATTAAAGTGGAATCTAATGGAGAGAAAACGGATATTACAAATAACAAAACATGCCGGATACTATTACCAAGACATGTAGCACACAAGACATCACAGCTGTTTGCAAATCAACAAGTAACTATAGTTTTCAGGATACCACGGCAACAACCACCTCCTACGAGAGTACAGAGGATATTTTTGAGAGTTCGTTACTGTCTTTGCCACTCGAAGACTGTCGCTACGGTAACAGCAGCCTGACCCAAAGCCTAGAGGTTGGCCTAAATTCATCCACCAACATTCGACTCGATGACCCCCAGTTCAACCCTATGTCAAACACCATGCAACAGAAGAGCATTAGTAGTGTGGAGCTGAACATCGAACCGTGTGGTGATGATGAAGAAGAGCGAGAGAAGATCATCCTGAGAAGACGGAAAAGCAGCGCTGCATCTTTCACACAGTGGTCATCTGAGAGTTTTTTGGGCCCTGGGTCACAACCTCGCAGAACATCCAGCACAAACCTTGGGGTTAAACCGTATCCCACAATACAGACCTCGTATGTTAAGACAACCACCAGACAGCTCACCTCACCATGCACCACTCGCAGGGTCGGATTAGAGTTATGCTTAGGTCAAGGGTCACACAAAGCTGGCAGCTGGAGAGCACGGAGACAGAGGTCCTGCAGCATTGCAGGGCCGGTGGGTTGTCATGACGAATGGGATGAAGCTATCCACGGATGGTCAGAACTTACAGAAAGAGGCTTTCAGACCATTGGAGCCAGGAAAACATCAACAATCTTTCCAGATGTGTTTTCAGGTGAGGATGCTTCTTATTTTGCATTTTTGGTACAAGGTGATAGATGCAGTATGAAAGAGATTGAATGAGAATATTTCTTAAACTTTTTTCCTGAGGAAACAAACGTGGTAATCTAATTCTGTGGAGATCTCAAACTGTGCTCAGATCTGGCCAGATTCTTAAGTTTCTCATGTATCTTTGCTTAATATTGTACAATGAAGATACTTTGGAACACAACCTACTGTACTTGACATATTCATGTTTCAATTTTCTAAACCCGATTCCAAACCCTAGACAACCCAACCAGTTATTAGTAGCACAGGTATATTTGTAGCAATAGCCAACAATACATTGTATAGGTCAAAATTATCGATTTTTTGTTTTATGCCTAAAATCTTTAGGTTATTAAGTAAAGATCATGTTCCATGAAGATATTTAGTTAATTTCCTACCGTAAATATATCAAAGCTTGATATTTTTGTGAGTGGATGCAGCAAAATCGCAACGAAAATGGCCAGAAACACGTCTTCAAACCTCACTCACTGCTGCCCACTCTTTGGGAATTACCCACTCACGTTTGCTATCGATGCTTAGCATTTCTGCTTTCGGGTTCATCTACTCTCCACAACGTCATTACAACAGTAAGCCAATAGAGAGCGTTAAAATTTTTTTTTTCTCCATAGCATTTCTACAGTGCCTCTGATGGACTTTAAATGCGATTTTTTGCATCCTCAGATTTCAGATTTTCAGATAGTTGTATCTCGGCCAAATAATGCCCTATCCTAACCAACCATACATCAATGAAACCTTATTGACCCTTATGACATGGTTTTGTGGTTTGATCTCAGGCTCTTAGATATATTACTTCTATGAAGGTTGGTGCCATGACTTACAATGGAGATAAGTCCCACTTTTCTTTGTCCTATGTTTTGTTTCGTTGTTCCCAATGTTCAGTGTGCAGTGAAGCCAAAATACATCAGATATAGCTCTCAAATATGCAAACACACACACACACGCAATCCTACAGAAACGCAATCTGACACACTTTGGCTACTGGCTAAGAAAGCGTTGGCTTCTGCCTCATTGAATCTGAATTCCAAAGGAAGTCCCTCATACACACACAAACACACAATGTTCTCCACGCTGCTCTTGACAAACCATTCATGAAGGTTGAACTAGGACAGATCAGATAGAACATAGAAAGATAAAGTGAGATTTGGTAAAAAAATCATGTTTTGCGCACAGTCCAGAGTTAAGGTATGGTCATCTTAAATATGATGACTAACAATCTTGTAGCCACTTGATTCGATCGCTTATTAGTTTGCTCAGTCGACAATATATGATTCAAAGGAAATAAAGTAACAGGAAAACAAGAGTCATGTTTTGTAGATTTTTTTTATGTTTATTGATGCGGCACAGAAATCAGTCTCTTACTAGAGTGATGGAGGACTTTGGGGTGAGGTATTGAGTTTGTGTCTACCTGATAAATGAGAGGAAGGAAGTTTATGTGTACGTTTGTGCTCTGGATGGAGGAGTTTATGCCAGTTAATAATGCACACGCATGCACTTCAGCTTACAGAAATGGCTTTACTTAATTCAGATTTCAGATATAACTATAAATTATGAATCTTGGATGGCTATTTCAAATAATTTCCAATCTATTTGTTTCTGGTTTCAAGCTACAGTTCTAGAAGTATAGTGACATTTCAGTTGTTGTAGGTTGAAATGTTTCAGTCAAAGTTTGTGTCTGGATACTGAAAATAGTTGCATACCAATGTGTACTGATCTGATCTCCCATATATGTTTTGAATTATATACTTTACAGGTCGCTCGCTGTTGGAGAGGTGTCTTACGCAGTGGGGTTGTACTGAAGGTGACAATGGCGCACAGGAAGTTGAGAGGTTCTGTTCCCGTATTTTGGATCTAGGAATTTTACAGCCCTTCAGTGACTGCCTCAGGGAACCGCACGCAGGAAGTGATGTCATGGACAAGCCCCCTTTTCATGTATGGATAACAAATTTATAATTTTTTGTTGCAACATTCTATTAAACTTCAAACTAACGCATTTGTGTAAAGGTGGAATGTCCCTTTAAGACTGTGAATTGTCTTTTGATATATAGTATGCGCACTCTTGCCAATATAGTATGCCACACGCTGGCATATGAATTAATACTGGACATATGACCCACTTAAACTGACAGATGAATGATGAATCATGTATTGCAAGCCACCTCGAGACCTATCGAGCATTGACTTCTGAGCAGTTTTATAAAATAAAAGGTTATGTTGGAGTAATCTTCTTAACATTAAAATGAAAAAAATAGTTCATTCTTTTGTGCACAAATGTCAATGTTTGATGATTATTTTGATGATTATGATTATATATAAAGACAAGTGTTTTGGTGAAGCGTTTTGGTGAAGCGAGTCAGTTCGTGATCCACATAATAGAATAAGGAAGAGGCATAAAAGCTGTTGATGAGTGTTACTAAAAAAGTGCTAAATTTCACACATTCTATAACACATTCGAACAACCCACAGAGTCAATTCTGTCTGAGCAGATGTGAGATGATCTCAGCGGATAACTTTGTATGTGATAGCTGTGTGATACAGAGAAAAAGATGCACGTAATGCATGTGAAAGAGTGACATTTTCAAAGATCTGAGATAGATTTGTGGAAAGTTGCAAATATAAAATAGTTGGTTTTGTCTAGTTGAGTCGAAATAAATTTGTTGTCTCATGACTGATCTGTAATGTTGTCATGATTCTGTTCTTGGCCAGCCTATTGCATGTGACCTGCACTTTTTATGAACTGGTCTCTCTCTCTCTCTCTCTCTCTCTCTCTCTCTCTCGCTCTCTCTCATTCTTGTTATCCTTTGGCTCAGCCTGCCAAAGCAGATTTGTGTCTGGACAGATAAACATTTAGCACACACCTGCCCTTCCCTCTTTCTGTGTCATAACTACACGCGCTTTTCAACCCATTTAAGCATTGATGTTAATGTGTGGCATGTGTTTATAGACCATGTCTCACACACATTCACAACATATATATGAATATTTGTGCCCGAACAGTGCTTGTACACACTCAACTGAACACATCTGCATGCATAAGCCATCTGCTGACCAGGTTACATAAGATGGGTCACATGCCCTGTGTTGTGTTCACCTCTTTAGCTCATTCTGTTAAACATATTCATCAGGCGATCACAGGCTTCAGTGATATGGCGAGTCGGGCTGGCAGGCAAACAGACCTTTCGATCTCTTAATGGCAAGGAAAATTCGACCTCTTAATCTTATTGTGTGATAATGTAAATGAGTTGGGCTGTTTTAATGATCATCTACTGGAGAATTGTGCATTTCTCATCAGGCAGCATTTACAAAGTTGAATGAAGAAAATATATCTTTTTTTTGTAGCGCTTGCCACAAATATTGTTTATTTTAGGGTTCCATTATTGTTTATCAGAAAACCCTTATTTAACATAAAATTGGCATATATAAAGTAAATTAGCCATAGTTTTAGAGGTGGTTGTTATTCTGAAGATAATAGTAGATATTCATCAGAAGATCTCCTTTTGTGCTCCGCATTAACACACAGTGCTGCAGTGACTAAAATAAAAGCACAATAACGCTGTTGTCCTATGACACTGTTGTGACTTAACACTGGGATATCATTGGCTGTGATTTCAGGAGGGGAGCATTGTGATAACATTCACATCAATACCCTCACTATCGCTTCACATCATCTGTCACATCAGACAGTTACGTAAGGGACAGTCTGCTCCGCGTGGGGGTCCGGCTGGGTTTAAGACATGGCTTCCTAAAACATGTCATTTGACATAATATTTATTTAAGATTATATATATTATATTATGTATAATATTATATTTTTATTACTTGAAGTGGAACAATAATTTGTACCCAAATGTGTATTTGCCTACATCATTTATAGTTACTTAATTCATTTATTTATTTATGATATTAAACATAAATATAAATAATACAAATATTTATTTATTAATCAAAATTGTTAAAGGAGTAGTTCACCCCAAAATAAATTTCTGTCATAATTTACTCACCCCAGTAGTGTAACTTTGTTTTGAAAAGTGGTGGGGACAAAAACAATACTTTAATAAAGTGTTTAGGTAATAGGCCTAACTCGTTGGGAAGATTTAGCATACAAGCGGGCGGTCTGTCCATTGGCTACTCTGCTTTTTGACTCCAGCTCTCTTTGGGAAGGTCATTTGGCTGTTGGGGTGCATTACACTTAAAGACAGTTCATTCCTATGACTAAAAATGTCACTTGTTCATTAGTTTACTCGTTTTAGATGTTAATGGCCCCTAAACAATACACACCTTATGCAACATTTCTTAATTTCTTCCAAAAAGTGGTGGGGACATGTCCCACCCGCAAATAACGCCCATGACTCACCCTCTTGACATTACAAACCTGCATGACTTTCTTTTTCCTGCAGAACACAAAAGAAGGTATTTTGAAGAATGTTGGTAACAGAAAACCGTTGGTCCCCATTGACTTGGTTTTCCGTCCATACAATAGAAGTGAATGGGGACCAACAGTTTCTGGTTACCAACATTCTTCAGAATAGTTTACTTCTTTTGTGTTTTGCAAAAGAAAGATTGTCAAACAGGTTTAAAATGTCAAGAGGGTGAGTAAATAATGACAGAATTTCAATTATGAGGTGAAGTATTCCTTTAACCAACCAACAAATATATTTTTCCCATTGTAAGTTTATGTTAGCATATGCATTAACTAATGTTAATGAATTAGACAATATTGTAAACGGAAGGGGAAATCATGCGCTGAATGGTGTACTCCAGAGACCCGTTTAAAAATGCCAAAACAATGTCTGTTCATGTAAGCCAACGGCCTTGTTTTTTAACAGGAACATGCATGCTTATCAGGGCAATAGATATTTTTCATAATTGCAAACTGATGATTGACAGATTACCTTGGTGTACAGTCATGCAGTGAAACATTACAACACAGCCTGCATGCTCACACAAACTCCTGCCGGTGTGAGTGGACAGCCTTGCCAACAGCCTTTCATTTTGAATATCTGAACATGCTGGCAGTGTCAGCAAGACAAATGTCACATATTATGTTTCTGTACTTGCCAGTGGCATTAAAAAACGCTGTGCTTCTCCAGTATACCAGCAGAGGTCGCCCTGTACATACTGCTGCCACAAAACCTTAGTTACAATGTTTCTTGCTTCCTACATGGAACTTTAAGGGAATAGAGGGGTTATTTTTAGAGTCGTGTATACAGTTTAAACACATTTGACTGTTTTTTATGCCACGATCAGCTCTTTTAATGCCAACTCTCTTTTTTCTCTTTTTATGCAGGCAGAGCAACTATATACCTGGGCTCCAGTGGGTCACAATGAGTTAAGAACACCTGGGCGATTGCAAACACTGTGGCCTCTAGCCTCTTCCTTGCCACAGGTGCGGAAATGTCGGGTGATCAGTTTATAAGGATACTAATAATACTGTCATGATTACATCGCCACTAGAAATAGAAGTTTGTGTGTGCGTGTGCGCGCGTGTATGTTTTGTGTGTGCTTCCTCTGATCTTGCTTCACATATCTCCCATCTGGAAACAGCAATATCCTCTTAACCACCTCATAAGCTGTACGTCTCTTTATCGTTGCTAGGAGACCCTCTGTAAACAGCATCCTGATGGCATCTTTTTACCCCAAACTAAACATCTGTCCAGCAGACGTAGTGCATGTCATTCCTTTTTAAGATCCATCATGTTATGCTCTGATAAATGACTGCTTGTTTTACCGCAGTTAAACCACGCTCATATTACAAGTTTGTCCTTCGTTTATGAATATTGTGTAACTATAAATGGGATTTAGAATGATTTTCAATAGGGATATGGCTTTACTGCCCTCTGGTGGTTTTGTCCATGATGAAATCTTTACAAAATATGGCCTTTTACTGAAATAAATGTAAACGCACTTAACACATATCACGCACTGGTACACATGTGACCGTATCAAGTTTCGTGAAGCGAAGTCTTTTGGCTCCTAGAATTCCCGAGGCCTAGAGTTCTGGAGCCAAAACTCTCCAAACATCTTTCTGCCTGGCTGAAGAAGAGGATTTTGTGAATGAAAGCGTCTCCCATCTCAGTCTGACAGGGTCCTCAGCGTGCGTAACCAGATTCCATGTGTGTGATATGTTCTCCGTAACCCACCCCCCCAACCAGTCACACACACCCACACATGCTCTTTGAAGCCGTTTGAAGCCGTGTAATAGAAAGGGTAAAACATTCCCTCCTCATTCCCAGAGACTCTGCGGCTCGCCTTTTAGGAGTCCTAAGAGACGACTCCTGGAGTCTAGACTCCCTGGACTTCCTTGACCCTCGATGTTGTGTGTGTGCATGTGTGACTCTGTGGTGTTTGCGTGTGAACCGAGTGCATCTCTTATGTGTTGTGTTAATTTTTATACGTTGTCTGTGGTAGCTCATTCATTTCCTTGGCCTCGGTCTCTGGCCCTCATCCGGGAAGCAGCGCTACGTTTTGCCGATCCGCCAAAGTGCTTTAATTGACTTGTGGGATGCCACATGCGTGCCTGGCCCGTGTTATTAGGAAACACAGACCCTAACTCACAAACACACACACATACCATTCCTCAGAAAAGTGAGTCAAGTCTCCGAGGAGAAACTAACATCCGCTAAAACAAGGCATTAACTCATGGCGGTCCAGCCGTATGTAACGTTAACTTGACAGGAGGTGTCTGTGTTTTTCATTCTATGCTGCTGTTTCTTTTTAAGGATGTAAAATCTTTCTTTTCTGTGCCTCTGCTCTACGCAGGATGGATCCACGGGGCAATCTGGGGTCGTTCCGGAAGGGAGCTCTGTTTCCATTCAGGAGCTTGAGAGAACGATTGAAGAATTACTCGCGGAAATATCGGATGTGGAAAAACAGAATAAACTTTTGGACGGCGCAAAGTTTGGAACAAGCGATGGACAAGTGGCTGGTTTTAATCAGACTATTAAACATTCGCAGAATAAAGTAAATGAACAACAAGTTTTCAAGCACGCAAAAGCCATTCAAACTTCGCCAGTCGAGGAAGCCTTCAAATTTCCTTTATTGCCTTTATTAGACCACTCACAGACTCCCAAATTAAGTGACAGTGCCACTTCGCCAATGGAATGCCCTTTGTCTGTAGCTGCCAAAGAACCAAACAGGAAGTCCCTCCCGTTGCAATATCAGCTCACAACCTTCAGCATCAGGTGTATCGAAACCTCCTCCCCTGCCTCCAGCCCCACTCCCAGGTATGCCTCCGCCCCCTCCTCCTACACTTTCAGGTACGGCTCCACCCCCTCCTCCTCCACTCCCAGGAATGCCTCCACCCCCTCCTCCACCACTCCCGGGTATGGCTCCACCCCCTCCTCCACCACTCCCAGGTATGGCTCCTCCCCCTCCACCGCTCCCAGGTATGGCTCCACCCCCTCCACCGCTCCCAGGTATGGCTCCACCTCCTGGCTGTGGACCTCCACCTCCTCCTCCTGGTTTTGGGCCCCCTCCACCCTTCATGGGATTGATGCCACCGGGCATGGTTCAAGAGTCTGCCCCCCTAAAGGCTGTCATTGAGCCTCCGCAACCCATGAAACCCCTCTACTGGACCAGGATACAGCTGCATACCAAAAAGTAATCATATGCCTCATTGATTGAATGCTAGACATATTTGCAGTGTGTATGTTTAATGTTGGCGTTGCACTTCATTTAAATTCAGCTCAGGCTTGATAATGATCACACATATAAAAGCGGAAACAAATATTCTTTTCTTATTCTTTTATTTTCGTCCCATAGGGATGCCAGAAGTGCTTTGGTATGGGAAAACGTTAAAGAGCCGTTGGTTGACTTTGTTGAATTTGTGGAGCTGTTTGCCAAAAGCGCAGTGAAGGAGAAGAAGAAGCCCATTTCGGACACCATAACAAAATCAAAGGCTAAACAGGTGGGTGGACTTTAAAACACCCGTATGAGTGCTCTTGCTTAATGGGTCATGGGTGGGTTGTGCCTCAGTGTTTGCGACCACCATTACACCTGCAATTTTTTTTATGTTTTTTTACTTATATGAACAAAGGAAGTTGATTACTTATAACTGGTAGTATCAATGTTGTTTCTACAGTAGCCCTAAACGGACAAACTGCTCTACAGACTGTCCTTCCGCAAATAAACGAAAATGTGACGACGTCTTAGTTCTGTGCAGCCACCGTAGTGCTTCAAAAGGGAGGGGTGGAGTGAACCGTTGGTTGCAATCCACAACCTCACCACTAGATGCTGCTGAATTTCATACATTGAACCTTTAATATAAATGATACGATATTAATGTAACAGTGTTGGTCACTTTTCGATATGCCTCCTCACGCTCACCACCCCCTCTCGTCCCCGGGCTCCAGACAGCATACTTTCCCCTTTCAACAGCCCTGGCGTTGTTCTTACCACACTGAAAGATTTAACACTGAATTCACACGCACGGCTCATGAATCAGAGCTTTACACACATCTAGAAAATGTGATATAATTTCCTACTTAATGTTCCCTCAACCAAATTGTGAGAATCTTGAAACCATTAACCATCAGAACGAGCGAAGGCTACCACATCTAAGGAACGTTTTCGTCTCTCTCTCTCTTTCTGATACTGGTGTAAAAATTAGTCGCTGGTGAGAGTTTTGCGGTTTCTTTTGTTTGGTGTGAGTCTGGACAGATTTCTGATAACAGCACACAACAACTCCCGCCATGCAGCATCCGCACAGAACATCATAAAATTTAATGAAGGTTTTACATTTTTGCAAGTCTTGTAACATCACTTACCTAAGATTGTTTAATAAAAGGGACATGATATGGAAATGCAAATCTTTTAGTTCCAGCATATACATGAAAATACAATACCATCACCACATACTTTTCGTGAAGGGGAACAGCGGGTATTCATTTTGCTATTGTTATCCAAAAATAGAATTAATAGCAAGCTGGATGTTTTGGCATGTAAATTTGGACAATTTTGCTTGCTCTCGTTCTCTCTTTCTGTGGTCTGTAAGATCTGAGGAATAGGGGTGGGGGGGCTGTATTGAGTTAAAACCCACAACCCTCAATCCACCAGCCAACCCAGCGTCTCCAGTCAGCCTAGTGTGGTCATGCCACACTTAATGTTTCTCTATAAGAGAGATACATCGAGAGTGTGCATGCATTAGATATCTTCTGCAATATTAAGAGACAAAAATGTGCTGTCGGCCTACCATGTCTATGAACACATCAATCACAATGATCCAATCTGGTGATGTTATTAAACAACATGTATCCTAGTTACATCTGAAGTCTCATATGACCATGTTCGTTTTATGATTAAGATAAATTTTATGACCCTTTGCGGTAGTTATCTAGTCTTAGCTGTTTGCTGCTATACGACTGCTAAACCGCTCACACTACAGCAAAATCCACATGTTCCCACCGTGACGCTGTTAAAGTATGGAATCAATTGTCATTGGTCGACGAGAGGCATTTTTCCCATGCAGCGTCTGGTTTGAGATCCAACTCGTCGCAGGCATGAGCGTGTTTCCCACATCATTAATGTAGCGCACCACTCCGCAGTCGCGCTGTATTTAGCGGTCGCGAGTCCCGTGGAGATAATGAGAGCCAGCAGATTTCTGATGATCACACTGGGCCCGGCATCACATGCTTTTAAGTGGGGTCTGTACTAGAAGGTTTTCATGGCTTCGAATTCTTTCCAGCAATCAAAATTAGCATGTCATTAGGGGGTGGTAATGACAGAAGATACCCGGGATGGCCCTTAGCGGAGCATGTGTTCTTACAGAAGTGCACGTGTTAATGAACAGATAACACGGAAAAAGGTGGTTGAGATTTTTGATGCTAAGATTTGTGGGGAATTCTGACAAAAATAACAGCAGGTTTTCTGAGATTAAGATAACTGAGCTGGAAAACTGAGAAATAGGGAGAGCAGACGGTCCAGGTCTAAAGGCCTATTCACACCTTGAGCGATAACTTTAAAGTTGAAAAATCTCTCCCTCTAAATATATTAGAATAGCAACGTCCACACCATAAGTGGAATGATGTAGTTGGGATCACTCTCAGATCAGAACCTTGGAAGATTTTGAGAACTGCAATGGACTGCGTTATCTAAAAATTAATGACTTGGTTGAGGGATGTAGAACATGCAGTAGCCTCCCGTCACCGGGTCAGTATTACTATTAATATATTAAATAATTTTAAATATATTTAAAAATATAGAGAATAATCATTGTTTATATACTACAATGTCTTAAAGGATACATTAAGAATTACTGCTTTTTATTTATTGAAAAATACAAGCTCTTGGTTCCAATATACAGTATGGAAATGTATTAATTAATATATTGCATTATATTTCCCAATATACTCCCAGTATATTTTGTTTTCCAGAAAACCTTTTCTCTTTGTCACTTCTATGCAAAGTATCCTAAAAAACTATGTAAAATCACTTAAAAGAAAGTTTACCAGAATGGGCTCTTTGGTAAAGTTGGTTCACCAATGTTGTTTTGCTAATTTAAACATCTGGTAGGTACACCAGCCCACCATGTTTGAGACAATCTGTCCTGCTCTTTACATGACTTTTCAACTTTAGGCCCATAACACTTTCCTGAGACCCAAGTTACTGTAGCTTTAATGTTTGAGTATGTGGCTTGTATAATATTTTGCGTCTGTAATTGTGGTATTATACTGTAGCCTGTGAAAAGGAGAGAACTCCAGGAATGTGTTCTTTTCTAAACCGAAATGCCACTGAATTGAAAACACAGTTAAAATGAATACTCTGTATAAAAGGGACATTCATGAATACACACCCAAAAGATTTGCAAATGCCTGGCTATCTAAAAGTGTCCAAATCTTACTCTGTTTAATTGGATCAGACAGGTCTGTTATTTGCGTAATAACTGATGTGTTCTTTGGCAGAGAGAGAAAATGGAAAAAGTGAAGGTTTTTATTTGTGGGTGCTATGCATAGACGAATGAGTGTCAGATATCTTCATAATACCATATGAGGAAACTTGTACATTCGCTTAGTTTTTAGCTTCCTTATTAGGCCAAAGTACCTCGGTATGCTATTCAATTTATGAGTTCAGCCAAGATTAAATAGTGTGTTTATATATTTTTGTCGTCGGCAGTAATATTCTCCTTTAAATAACTGAGAAATCAATGTTTTACCCCAGTAATAAAATACACTCCCACATCTCTCTGTATATCTTCCTCTCTCTCTCTTTCTATCTCTCTCTCAGGTAGTCAAGCTACTGAGTAACAAACGTTCCCAGGCAGTAGGGATTCTAATGTCCAGTCTTCATTTAGATATGAAGGACATCCAGAACGGTGAGTGACTCAAAGGATGTCCTGTACTGAATGTCCAAATGGCCATTTTTGATAAGCCATATAAGTAACAAAGACTGCTCATGTATTCAGATTCACTTTTTTTTGTTTTCTTACTTATTTACAGAAATGCAATATAATGTACATAACTTTGTCTTCAGAGTTGTATAAAGACCTTACAAGCATTATGTTTTTATTACCTTAGAATGAGCTATTTTTATCTAACATACAGCGCGGGTCCCCTTGCATGGAATTCGCCATATTGTTTCTACAGTAGCCCTAAACGGACAAACTGCTCTACAGAGAACATTCCATCAATACAAAGAAGCGAAACGACATGTTAGTTCTGTGTCAGCCACCGTAGTGCTTCGAAAGGGAGGGGTTGAGTGAGCCGTTGGTTGCAATTCGCAACCTCACCACTAGATGCCGCAAAATTTCATACACTAGACCTTTAAAAGCTGATTGACACTTCACTCCCTAAAGAATCCCTTCGTCTGTTTTAATGGATTTGTTTATGTGACCCATTTATTACCCATGTTCCACACCACTTCTCAGAGCCCATGAGTCCTCACAATACCGTGAAACTTCTCTGTACTTGTAAATGTTACCCCAGCTCCTGCTCAGCCTCCTGTCAGCACGTGACCTCGCTCAGGGGTCAAATGTGATGTCACAGCCAATTACGAGTCATTATTTGCCTCTGTTTATACACTTACTGATTGTGTTTGAAAGCTGGGAGGGAGAGGAGAGGAGGTGGTCTTGGAGTTCAAGAGTAGGTTGAGATAGATCTTAATGGACATAGTGATTAAGAATGCATCATCATTCCATCATTCCTGTGCTGTTTTTCAGTTCCTTTACCACAGTTACTACTCACCACCCCCCCACACTTTGGTCTATGTACTCAGTGTTATTTTTCTCTGCTGAAAGATATTTTCTCATTTGTCTCTGGGGTCTTTTTCTCTCTAATTTCTCTTTATCCCCTGTCATCACCGCATCTACTCATTCTTCCTCTTGAATCAACTATAAAGGAAATGATGCCATTCCTATTCTTCACATGTTTAGGATTGTTAGTCCCATCTCTCCTCGTCCAGACCGGTCCAAAACTCTTGATTGTGGAGTTGGAGGTCACTGATCTGAAATCCTCTCTAGAAGAGAGTACAGCAGCGAATGAGCCAAACACTGATACTGTATTTTGTATTGGGAAAAGCAGAAGAATCGTTTTGCAGGCTGGATTGTTTCACACACAAATCTTCGTACCGTTTTCGCAAATCTTTTATCCCTGTCTCATCCATCTCTACAGGCCTGTGCATTTGTTTTTTCGATTTATTTCAAGTCCAGTGAATGTAAAAACAAACCTTAAAGACACAGAGAAATCTGAACATGTGTATAGTTCTCCAGTCTTTCTGTACAAATAAAGACAAATTAATCATAAATAAAGGAGAAAAACATTATTTCAGTTTCATGTTATATATCAAAGTACTTCTTTGATGAAGGAGATAATGTATTTACAAAACACTCTCTGTAGAGCAGTTTGTCCATTTAGGGCTACTGTAGAAACAACATGGTGAATTTCAAGCAAGTTGACCCGTTGTGTATGTAGATAGCAATAGCTCATTCTAAGGTAATACAAATATAATGCTTCATTATGTAAGGTCTTTATACATCTCTGAATATGAATATTATGTTGCATTTCTGTCAATAGATCCTCCAAAAAATTACACACATCACCTTTAAATCATCAGAATTCGAGCTGGTAAATATGGTAAAACATTGACAACTTTTTAAAAGTGTATTTTTGGCCCAAACCAGCGTATCAAGGAATATGGGCTTTATTTAATTTACCAAAAAATGTAATAATAAATCATAAATAGCGAAGATATTAATTGTCCAAAGTTGGCCACTACTGTTAAAAGTAATCATTTGCTGTAAACCTTTTTTAGTAAACCTTTTAATGTACCTTTTACAGTACTTTTTGTTAGTGCAGATGTCGTATAAATATATACTTAAGTATAAATAAAGTGTGTTCTTTAGCAACGTCACATTTTTAATCATATGTTGCTTTTAGAACCGTCAGCAGACAAATTCTGTTTTCTTTTAGTCACGTTTTTTTCATGCGTAATTTCCCTGCAGTAACAGACAATCCCTTGCAACAATAATCCTTTGTTAAATTCTATTTTTCTTCCTCCATTTTAATGAATCAGCAAGGCTGGATGCAGTTTTTAAAAACCACAACACATTATGTGAATGGATACCTAATATTATATGCGCACACACATCCTCAGTTAGCCTTTAAACTGGCGGCATTTGAAGAAGTTTTTACTGGCTCTTTGAGACTTTATGGGCTCCTTTTCCATGTTTTATTCAGCTCAGTACCCACAATTCTGCACTGGTTGGGTCTTATTGGATCTCTGTGCAATTCCACCCATTGGGGAAGCCAATATGTTTGGCCAGAGTAAACCACCAAATAGAAACAAACATTTTTTCTGGCAGTGCTATTTACCCAGAATCAATACATTCCCCAACATCACGCATGACCATGCTGACCTGGATCAAGCCCTTTGAGGAAATAGTGAAGAATGTTGTGAGTTGGTTTAATTGCAGAGTTATATATATACATCCAAAGTTATTAGGATTTTTTTGTAGCCGTTTGTGACGTTTTTTGCTTCCGGTTCGAGTGTACGCTGGCATGTTTGTATGGTTTAATCTTATGAATTTTAGTATTGCTCTGGTTTTGTTTTAGTTATTACGCGACATTAATATTTCGGAGCAATCGCTCTCTGGGTGATTCATCTGCCAGCCTACCTCTGGTGAGGTTTGATGCTTGCTTGCGTTTGGATGGAAGCGTAGTGGCCTGGGATCGACTGTTCTCGGCTGAATAGGTCGTGCTGGATGCGGCTGGAGTTTGAGCGATCTGTCGCCTACCTTTCTTCTGCTGAATCATTGGCTTTTGCCTTAGGTGAGGCTCAACGCTGCTGCCTGTGTTTGGATGGACTTGTGTCGGCCCGGGATCTGTTGTTGGTTGCGTTGTGAGCTGAACGATCTGCCGCCTGCTCATCTGTTTGTCTTTCATCTATGAAAACATCGGTCCACCTCACCTCGGGTGAAGCTCAGCACCTGGTGCCTTGTATTTGCCAAATCATCATGCCATCATCATCTTCGGATCTGTATATTCCAAACTGTTCATACCCTCTTCCTGCAAACATATAAAATTATTGTGCTTCATTAGAAATTCTGCGCCGTCCTCGATAGGTCCACCAGGGATCTCAACGCCGTGTCTGTAAAGGTGCGCAGTTTGCCTCCCTAGGTAACGGCTACATTTCAGTAATTTGATCCCGCCGTCCCTCATCAAAACCGGGACTGCCGTCTGTGGCCTGTGCCGCAGGCGGTGAGGATGGCCAGGTCGCTTGATTTTTTTTGTGTGACTGAAACATGGCTGAAACAGGATGAGTTATCGTCTCTTGGCAAACTTGATCCACCAGATTGAGCTTGTTTCAGCCCTCCAAGACTCTCTGGTCATGGCGGGGTGTTGTCTCTAGTTGTGATAGGCTGTTGATTCTAGGAGACTTCAACATTCACCTCTGTTGTCCATCTTAACCTCTGGTGAAAGAATTTGAATGCTTCATTGAATCTTTAAGTCTGTCACAATTTGTTTTCAGCCCTACTCATAATTTGGGTCACACACTAGATTTGGTGTTGTCATATGGTCTCCATGTAACAAATTTGAAAGGATTGATGCTGCCTTTTCAGACCATTTGCCAATCGTGTTTGAAATAGTTTGTGACTCTCCCTCCCCCACATGCTCTCAGCTTGTAAATTATTCTCATTTCACCCAACCTTCTACTGCTAGTCTATTTTCAGAGCACTATCAAGCAAATATTGTGGGCGCAGCCTTCTTTGACAAATTAAACACTGAAGAGATGGTTGAAGTCTTTACAAAATCTTGTTCTATCTCCATAGATTATGTTGCTCCCAATAAACCTAGGAAAGTAAAGGGAAAGGGCACTGCTCAGCCTTGGTTAAATTATAATAGCTGCTCTCTTAGTCAAGCGTGTTGTAAGGCTGAGCGAAAATGGAAAAAAGACCAACTCCAAGTCTCGTATGAGTGTTAGATTGCACACTTAACTGACCACCAAAAGTTAGTTAAAAAGGCTAAGTTTGAATTCCTTTCCAAACTCATTACTTAAAATGCGAACAGACAGCGTATACTGTTTAATACCATTGATTCTGTGTTAAATCCTTTATCTGCCCCTTCTCTTAATCCATCTTGGGAAAGCTGTTAGAACTGTTTTTTTTTTTGAAAAAAAAGATTGGATATTATGGCTGCAATTAAGCCATCAACATTGTATCCCCCACTGAGCTGTTCAGAACAGATCTGTTAATTAGTTTTCATTCAGTTTCCTCTGGGGATCTAGCTGACATTGTTTTAAGGCTACGTCTTCCAGCTGTGAGTCCGACGTCATCTCAGCTGATTTTTTTAAGGAAGTGTTTGTAACATTGAGTCCAGCTGTAACTGCCATTATAAATAGTTCCTTGTCAAATGCAGTTGTAGCATCTAGTTTTAAACATGCTGTGGTTCAACCTCTGCTTAAGAAACCTCATCTCGATACCTCTATGCTTAGTAACTTCAGACCTATTTCCAAATTGCCTTTTATCTCAAATATTATAGAGAGAGTTGTCTATTGTCAGTTGAATTCCTTTGTCAGCATGTCCAGCGTGTTAGATACTACTCTGTTTGGGTTTAAGACCTCCGCACAGTATGGAAACTGCATTGTTGAAGGTTAGCTATGAACTTTTGCAAGTTCTTGATATTCGTGCATATGCGATGCTAGTTTTGTTACATTCGACACAATTGATCATAGTATTCTATTACATCGGTTGGAAAATGTGGTGGGTATTCAGGGTGTTGCTTTGCAGTGGCTTGCCTTTTACCTCAAAGATAGAACCTTCTCAGTGAGCATTGGGATGTTTTCTTCTTCGTCAGTTACCTTGTCATTTGGCGTTCCCCAAGGTTCCATTTTAGGCCCTCTCCTTTTTTCACTCTATATGGTGCCCCTGGGTGTTCCTTTTAAGAAAAAGATGATCTCGTACCACTTCTACACTGACGATACACAATTCTATCTTCCAGACTGTATCTGACAGATAAATCAATTTTCATTTGAAATCAATCACTAAATTAAAACAGTTTCTTTCCCATAAAGATTTGGAGACGGTAATCCATTCTCTCATAAAATCATGGTTGGACTGCTGTAACTCCCTTTATTGTGGTCTCCCTCAAACTGCGATCTCTCGCCTGCAAATTATCCAAAATGTTGCAGCTAGGCTTCCTACTGGAACAAAAAAGAGGGATCACATCTTTCCAATTCTGGCGTCTTTACACTGGCTTCCTTTTCAGTTCAGAATTGATTTTAAAATTTCTGTTTTTGTGATAAGGCTTTATCTGGCCTGGCACCAAAATACATCAGTGACCTTCTAATTCCCTACTCTCCTCTGAGAGCACTTAGGTCTAGTAATCAATTTCTCTTAACTGTCCCTAGCTGTCGCTGTAAAACCCAGGGTGGTCTGGTAAAAAGTATTACTTTTTGATTGTATTTTATTTGTTGTGCTTATTGTTATATGAGGTTTGCTTTTGATTGGTGTTTTGTTGTACAGCACTTTGGCGCAACTCAGTTCTTTTTAAATGTGCTTTAGAAATAAATTTTGACTTGACTTGACCCAGACAAAAGAGAAGAACAGGATTAGAGGAGGAGACAACATTGCTTTTTTGTGCTTTTTTATTTTGCTTAATACACATAAATCAGCCATCAAGTCCAATGATGCAAAAGACAATGTGTACTTTTTTAAGACTCACACCCGCCTTTTTGACTCCTTTTGAATAGGTTCAAGCCTTAATTTAGGGTCAGACGCCCAAACCCTCCCATAATTTGCATCCTGATCTAAACCTGTGTGCTCAAGCCACTGGATCTGAAGTAACTCCTCTGTGTATTTACACTGAATCGCTCCCTTTGTGTGAGCGATCTCATTTTCCCTCAGCTGGTTTTCATAAGATCTCACGTCCTGAGACCCTAGCAAGCTGAAATCAGTCCTGCGTGGCCGACTACGGCATGGGCAACTCATGCACACATGCACTTGGTGACAAGTCTTTGATTCTGCTCATAATAGTCTCTGTGTTTCTCAGTCAGCTCATTGTTTATGTGTGCGTAAGGACGGATTTATCAGCCAGTGACGCCTACCCCCTTCCGGTTAATTTGTTTGTTATTTTTCTCCAATGACTCACACTTGCTTGTTCTGAAGTGCCGTCTCTTTGGGTCCTGGAGGCTGTCGTAGGGCATTGTTCTGTGGACCCATTTTGGATCATGGTAGCGATCGCAAGGAATGCTATTGGAAACTATGCTCTAACATGAAACCTTCGGTTAGCCAAACATTGTAAATACGTTGTTTTAATGTTAATGCTGTTTAGAAAGCATAATCCAGTTTAGGAATTGCAAACATTTACTGTAGTTTTTTTTGTCTGGTTGTGAACGAGAGATTATGTAAGATTGGCATGCAGATAACATCATAAACCTGTAGTTTTCTGTGTAATGAGTGTTGTTTGGTTAACAACGTCAACTAAGTGATTTATTACAGATATTTAAAACTAAAAGTACTCAAAAGTAAAAGAATTTCACATAATTACAGTTATTTTGGGTCAAATGCATACTTCAGTTATTATTACATAAATGAGCTATTCTACTATTGTAAACAAGGAATCTCCTACACAAGATGGAATTGAATGCCTTGTTGTGAGCATCACACCAAAATACTGCATTTGTGTTTGGGAAAGCACATTACGAAAATGTTTTTTCTTTGTGGTACAAGTGTAGTAACCATGTTTTTTTGGTGCATTGATTACTTAGTGCAAAACCATGGTTTTACTACAGTAACCATCGTTTACTATGGTTTTTACAAAAAAACATTTTTTTGGTTTTCACTGTAGTAAAACCATGGTACATTTTCGTAAGGGAGACCACATGTCTGGACATCATAAGACCCATTCTTTATGTAAAGATATTATTTTTGCGGGTATTCAAATGATGTTGTTTGTATATGTGGTGATTGGGGATGTGTATTTGTTGTTGTCAGGTTGCATGTATGCATTTTCTGTAGCTCTCTCCCTCACTCGCTCTCTCCTTTAAACTGTTTTTGATAACTTTTCCATAACAGAAGTAAAACTGTCTGTCTCTCTTTAATATATCTGTGTTTTCACCAGATACGGATGTTTTTGTTATTCTGTCTTGTGTGGTTTCTGGAAGGCTCCAATAATCAATTTCTCAATTCCCCAAATGAGTGAACGGCATAATAGCTTTATTTAGCGTAAGAAAACAGTGTCCAGTCTAGCCAGCATGATAACGGCTTTGGTAGAGACGCAAACGTTTTATTATGTTGAAAGAATTTGGGAAAATACATTTTTGGTGCTGAGTAAACACATTTTGATTATTAGATTACATAATTTAAACAAACCAATTTTTTAAACAAATTGAAAGTAGTTTAACATTACCCTATTGTGCGTTTTCTTATCTCCCAGATTCGTTTTTTATTGATTTTGTTTGCTATTTTCATTGTTTAATGTGCTGGTAACTGAAAGTTTGTACAAGTATTACTATTACTATAGTTTACATATACAGTATAAGGACTTATATAAAAGTGCCTATTGAACGGTTTGGGAATGTGCTTATTCTCGTGCTGTCAGGCAGTCGTTGTTATCATAACATTTTCCCTAACATTGTTATGCTCATTTCATATAGACATGCAGCATTAGTTTTCTCATCGGCTTCTGACGGATTATCTTTTTTTCTTCGTCTCTGACAGCCATCTTGAACATGGACTGCTCGGTGGTGGATCTGGAAACACTCCAGGCTCTGTATGAAAACGTGAGTCCTCACCCCATGACAGGGCGTGACGGTGTACCTCGGTAGACTTGATGAATCCCGACATCCCTTCCGTGGATTCCACAAATGATCTTTCATCATATCATTACACTTTCGAACCTCCCAGAACTGGACAGGAACGCGAACAGACCCTGAGATCTTGGAGCTGTGCCTTAATACGGTCCACTCCAAAGGAGAGCTGCGGAAATGTGTGTTAAATACCAAAACAAACACGCGGGCCACAAACACCACTGGAATGAGTAAGGTTTACCATGGAGCCAGGGTGCCTGTCACTGTCTGACAGAGCGAGAGAGAGAGAGAGAGAGAGAGAGAGAGAGAGAGAGAGAGAGAGAGAGAGCAACATAAGTGTATCAAGACAAACATGAAACTTTAGACAGACAGAGCTCAAGTTTTTCCCTCAAAAAATGAAAGCCGAATAGTTCAGAAACTCTGATCCGTCGTGTTTCTGTTATGTAACTTATTGGCAGCTGTTTAATGCGCCACTTTAACTTTAGCACAAGAGAATAAATCAAACCCACAGTACTCCTTCTTGGAAGACTTAACTTCTCTTTTACGATTGGTTATTATCAAATACTGATTTTCTTTTATTGCACTATAAGTGTGTATGTGCACTGATGACGAGTTTACAAACCAAAGATTGCCCTGTGCCTCGAAGCAGCGGTCGTAAATCTAGCTGTCAGAAGGAGAAATGCTTTACACAATTTTCGCTTGCGAGTGTGTGTGCTGTACATCATTATGAGATAAAGACAGGGTGTCGTGGCCACGGATCATCTTGAGACGGCACATCTTTCCTCGCACGTTCACACACATCCCTGATCATTATGTCAACACCGTACATATGCGTGCGGGCACATTTATTGTCATTTTGCACACTGTGCCATTTTAAACATTCCATTTAGAGCAATATTGCACCCAAAAATGAAAACTCTGTCGCTTATGCATACGGGTATTATTCCATACCCGTATGTCTTTTTGTGTGCCTCTCACAAGTATTGTGTCATATAATGACAGTCTTAGACAGTCCCTGGTTGGAACCCACACTGTTATAGCAAAAGCTGCTTAATAATTTTTCACATTTATCAAATAAAAAAAACTGCATACTGATTTGGAATAGATTTGCATTCTGTCCTTTTTTCTTTGACTTTTTTTCCCCCATCGATATAATGTAATGTCAGTATTTAGTATCTTATATCGCATATTAACTGGGTGTGTCTAAAAAAATATGCACCGGTAAAACTATATTCCCCACCTATTTTTCTCCCGCACTCTTTTTTTGTCCTGTCCTGCTGAAAACTATTTTCCTTCCATCAATCCCCCAACCCGTAGCTCAAGGCAGTGCTGTTGAGTTTAGATGTTGAGGTTGTTTCTCTTTAGTGTGCGAGACTCCACGCTGTCTCTGACTCCAACAACCAAAACCACAGAACACCCCCTCACACACACACACACACAGTCTATCCCCCTTTCCTCTCTCCTCCTCGTTCTTTCTCGCTGTCTGAATCGTGGATCTCACTTTGTATGCGAGGCGTTTAATCAAAGGTCATAAAGTAAGGCATATAGACTCCAGAGCATTGTTTTTCCTCATTAGAGTTTATATCGCTATTAGATCCGTCATGGACTGTTTTATAAGAGGTGCCTGTTTTCTTAATCTTGTTTTTAGTGTGAGACTGTTCATTTTCATCCACCTCCAGAAAAAAAAATAGATTTCAACTTGATGTTTTGTTCTGTTCACAGAGGGCTCAGAAAGAAGAGATGGATCAGATTGAGAAACACGTCAAGTCTTCAAAAGACAAAGGGAATGTGAAACCGCTGGACAAACCGGAGCAGTAAGACCTTCTGTCCGCTCAGCCATAATAAAGACATGACTTGACAATTCAGATATTAAAGGAATAGTTCATCTTTAAAATGAAACTTCTTTCATTATTTACTCACCCTGTTGTCATTTTTGTGGTTTTCAACACAAAAGAAGACATTTAGAAAAATGTTGATAACCAAAAACCGTTGGTCCCTATTGACACCAAACCAATGCAAGTCAATTGGGACCAACGTTTTTCCGAATATCTCCTTTTGTGTTCTGCAGAAGAAAGAAAGTCATACAGTCTATCTACAATAAAATATTGATTGTGCGCTTTCTAATTCTCACTTTCTATTTCTCTGCCTTCAGGTTTCTGCTGCAGCTCTCTGCTGTTCCTCAGTTCTCCGAGCGAGTTTTCTCTATTCTCTTCCAGTCCAGCTTTACCGAGTGTGTTACATCAGTTCAACGCAAGCTGGAAACCCTGCTGAGAGTCTGCACGGTGAGAGAGAACGCAAAGCACGCCAGTCAGATTGCATTTCAACTTAAACGCTTATCTAGAAAGCGGTGAAGAAAACATCTGTTTTACTGTATGTACGGTTCTTCTCTGTTAACAGGCTCTACAGTCAGGTCAGGGGGTTTTGCAACTACTAGGTTTGATCCTTGCTTTTGGGAACATTATGAATGGGGGGAATCGAAGCAGAGGGCAGGCGGATGGGTTTGCCCTTGAAATCCTGCCCAAGCTGAAGGATGTCAAGAGCAGCGTGAGATAAAATAAGATCACTATAACTGGTTTAAGTTGTATTCCCACATTATACACTATATTTATGCTGGAACCAAGGACAACAAATGGGGGATCATTTACCTTTTTCCTTAAGAATGCCAACATTTACAAGTAGCTTGATGGTTTCGTGAATCTGATATCTAGATCATAAGCAGAGCATTGTGGCACAATAGCCAGTCTATACAATGCCATACCAGATGGCCTTCTGTCCACAAATGCTTTGAGCTACACTCTTAACCAAAGCATACACAATGTATACAATCCAAAAACATAAAAAATGATTATTCCTCTCTGTTTATTTTCATCTCTGTTCTCTTTCTTCACTGCCTCCATCAGGATAATTCTCAGAGCCTCTTGTCCTACATTGTTGCTTACTATCTGCGACACTTTGATGAGGTGGGTTCGAGAAACTGTTTATTTCATTGGCTCAGCCAACCTCGCTCTCCTGGGTCCCTATTCTCTCCACTGACATTTTATTCATGGCGGCCGTAAATGTGGCTTTGTTTCTCTTTTCATCACTCTTATTTGTCTTTCTTTAGCTAAGAGACAAATGGCCGCTCTGAATGAGCGGGACCCTTGATGCCCTTTTTTGGATGCACATTAAAAGGACTGTATTGTAAATACCGTTAGCCGGTCCAGATGTTGTCATAACAAGACCGTGTCTAAATTGACAAAACATGATCCACAGGTTGTTGATGTGTTTCTAGTGTGCAAAAAAACGGAGACGGCACGCATGCACAGGATTCGATCACTGTTAAATGAATTCCTTGTATTACTGTTAAGTTTTTATTGCTTTTGAAATTGAATTATATGATCTCATTTACATAAACGTCCTCGCACTGTATGATTTTGCTTTAGACCTCCTGTTGTTTGTGTGTCAGGATGCAGGTAAAGAAACATGCGTTTATCCGCTTCCCGAGCCCCATGATTTGTTTCAAGCCTCGCAGATGAAGTTTGAGGATTTTCAGCGTGACCTGCGCAAGCTACGCAAAGATCTAAATGGTGAGATGTGGACACAAACACTAAACAATAAGCACTGGCCTTACACACACTTCTATGCACAAACATAAACTCACATAAACATACAAAGCATGTGGACATGCACAGATAAACGTAAACTCAAAGCATTTAAATGCTTTACAAAAACATACATATGTATGTATTCGGTTTGTATACTGTACATCATGACCCGTGTTTTTCTTTTGAAGGCGCACTGATTTTTAAATGGCTGTTGTTATTGGGCCACCAGCTGCCTGCAACAATGATCAATACTGTGGTTTGTTAAAAGCTTTAGCGTGCTAATATAAATCTGGAGGGGGATATTCTGAAAACTTCCCTAATAGGCTTTAAAGTACCATGGCAATGGCAGTTTGTTACTATTTTATGAGGTGGCTAATTTGAATTAATTTAGCATGTTTTGGTATCATTTGCTTTCTCCCCAATGACCGTTTAGGTAGGTTTAGGGGTGATTCACATGCTGCGTCTAAAACCGAGTGGATAACGCTAGCCGCACTGCTTTATCCTTTAAGCGCCTATGACTTTCCGCTCTCCTGGCATCTGTCGTTGCTAAGCATTAGCCGTTGAGACGAGGAGCTATAAACAAAGGATGTGTGGATTATATGCACTGAAAATACCTTGCAACAACTCTGCTACTAGATTCGTGCATCCGTTGTTATAATAACATTTTCCCTAACATTGTTATGCTCATTTTATATAGACATGCAGCATTAGCATCGCGAACGTGTCGCTCCCTATTTGAGCTTGCTTGTCACGCATCTACATAAAAAAAAAACGAATACGCGCGCACAAAAAATGCAAAATGTGAATGGCCCCTTAGAGGTGCTTTTTTCCAACGATTACGCATTTTTGTACATTTCATATAGTACAAATTAATACAAAATCCCAACTCATAAAAAAGCTATGTTTTTATGAGATTACGTTTGGACAAACTATAAAATGACAATTGCAATGCAGTTGAATTTGAGTGAAACCTTAGAAAGGCAAAACAAAATCACATATGTTTTCGAAAGTTAAAGTTTTTATAGCCTTAGAATGAGCTATTTCTATCTACATTAACTGACCACAAGTTCCCTTGCATGGAACTCGCCATGTTGTTTCCACAGTTGACCTAAACGGACAAACGTCTGTACAGAGCATGTTTCATAAATACGTTATCTCCTTCGGCAAAGAAGTCCCCTGTCCTGGGCCATTTTTTCTAACTGACTCCAGTTGTAGCCCATCTTGGTGGTGTCAGCCTCAATGTCGCGTCGCCAGGTGTTTCTCTCTTGGGGCGGCCTCTCTTCCGCTTTCCCTGGGGGTTCCATTTCAGTGCCTGCCGGGTAACGGTAGGTGCTGGCTTGCGTAGGGTGTGCCCTATCCATCCCCATCTCCTCTTCCTGATTTCATTTTCAGCAGGAAGCTGACGGGTCCTTTCCCAAAGGTCGGCGTTACTGATGGTGTCAGGCCATCGTATCTGGAGAATCCTCCTAAGGCAACTGTTTGTGAAGGTCTGGACTTTCCTGATGGTGGTCTTGGTCGTCCTCCATGTCTCTGCTCCATACAGCAAGACCGACTTCACAATGGAGTTGAACAATCGGATCTTGGTGGTCAAGGACAGTTCCCTGGAGGTCCAGACGTTCTTGAGCTGGATGAAGGCGGCTCTTGCTTTGCCGATCCTTGCCTTGACCTCCGCGTCTGTGCCGCCCTAGTGGCCACCATAGTGCTTCGAAAGGGAGTGCTGGAGGGAGCTGTTGGTTGCAAATCGCAACCTTACCACTAGATGCCACTAGATGTCATACACTGGACCTTTAATTCGATTCTGAGTGTTTGCTATACAAATGGCCCTCTTAGGGGCCATTCACATTTTGCGTCTTTTGTGCATGCATCTTTTTTTATGTAGATGCATGACAAGCAAGCTCAAATAGGCAGCGTCGTGATGCGCATACGGATGCACGAATAGTAGCAGAGTTATTGCATGGTATTTTTCTGTGCATTTAATCCACACATCCTTTGTTTATAGCTCCTCGGCTCAAAAACGTTGCTTCGATAAGATCATACACATTGCAGATAGACATACCAAATGAACGCATCATTGGGGCTTGTTGATCGTGAAGCCTCATAGTTAAATATCCAGGCGAGTAACAGATTTAACCCAAGCAAGGGGTTGATCTACAAGCCATTATTATAGTGCCCTTGAGTAAGGCCTTGTGTTTTATTCTGTTGTTTTTGAAGAAAGACTTGCGGGTAAGGTGCTTAAATGGCCTTAAAAACTGTCCGCTTTTCTTGTTGACCGGTGAAGCAATTTATCAGGGATCAGGAGGTCAGTGAAATTGGTTCAGCTTTGAGCTACAAGTCAAAGGTTGTACAACAGAGCTTAAGCTTAGGGCAGAGTGTGAATGAGGTGTAAGAATCCGATTACATGCTCAAAGCCGCGTTTAAATCCCCAAAAATGGTTTCATTGCCAACACAATAAACACACACACACACAGATGTAGAAACGCTCGCATTCCACTGTCAGTATGTTTGGCTTGTTCAGCTACTTGAAAAAACACCCGTGGATGTTGATGTGGTCGATTTAGAACACTACCCGGCATCAAAAACACATTTACAATGAATCATTTATACAGGGTGAAAATGTCTTCCATGCTCACAAATAACGCACGCCTTGCCTTTGTAAGTAGGTCGAATTTACTTAAGCCTGTCAGATCAGATGGATTTGTTTTCGGTTCATGTAAATCTTGATTGATGTATGGATGGGAGGGAGGGAGGGTTTTGATGCATTACTACATAGCCTATTAGCTTTGCCCTCGCTGTTAGCCTTGTTTCTGCGTCTCAGTGTTTAAATCCCAAGTTGAAGATTTGCATTGTTAATCTTTCAAGAGCATATTAGTGTGGCCCGCTATCCACATGGCTGATGAATTGTGAATGTGCTTTCTCAGAGCTTGTACCGAACGCTCAGCTAAATCGCTTTGGCGTAGGCCTACACCTGTTGAACGAATCAGGCCGGTTTGTTTAACACAGGCAAATATTTGTCATCTGGCAATGTTCTGTGTTTCTCTGAATCCTCAGTTCGCATCCCTAAAGTCTCCCTGTGGTCCAATAAGCATGGCTTCTCTCTTAGCGTGGCCCACAACGCCAAGTTCATACAATAAATGGATCATCACTACATTAGCAAGCTAGGCTAAGCTGTAAAACAGATGTTTGACGCTGACAGCTGGAAGTGGCACTGAGTTATGCGATCGAGGTGACCCGGCAGTTCCTCGCCATGCAGCTGGCTAAAGCATTAGCATGTGTGTTTGCATTGAGCTGATTGGCATGCTAGGGCGTCATCCGTCACAGAGTTTATCTGTGAAGTACAGTATGTACCTCCCACGGGCTTCTGTAGGACTCCAAGCGTACGATGAACAAGAGCGGCAAGAAAAGGTTCATGAGGGGATTCATTATATAGCATCCTTTAGCACAGGTCACAGATACTGTAGCACATGTTTCTACAAGCTGATAATCTATGAAGTAAAAGGTCATTCAATGTGCAGTTTAGATGACGTCTAAGCATATGTGTCAAAGTCAGAGGTTTTCTAGAGGATTTATTGACAGAAATGTAATATAATATACATAACTATGTCTTCAGCGGTGTATAAAGACCTTACATAATGAAGCGTTATGTTTTTATCTCTTTGGAATGAGCAATTGCTATCTACATACACCACGGGTCTCCTTGCATGGAATTCGCCATGTTGTTTCTACAGTAGCCCTAAACGGACAACCTGCTCTACATAGCATGTCTTGTAAATACGTTATCTCCTTTGGCAAAAAAAGCAAAAACGTGACGACATCTAAGTCCTGTGTCAGCCGCCATGCTTCGAAAGGGTGGGGTGGAGTGAGCCATTGGTTGCAATTCGCAACCTCACCGCTAGATGTCACTACGTTTCATACACTGGACCTTTAACATGAAGAGCGTACGGTCATATTCTGCTGTTCCTTTTATGCACATATTCATCCCTTCTCTGCTTTATTTTACAGCTTGTTCGGCAGAAACAGAGAAGGTGTGTAATGTGTCATCTGAGCAGCATCTGCAGCCTTTTAAGGGCAAAATGGAAGAATTTCTAACTCGAGGTAAGAAACAACGCACACAAAGATGTTCAGTGATCGTGTTTTAGAGGAGATTAAATGCAGAGAACTCAATAGGGTGGTTTTAGGGCTGGGCTTAAAGTAATACTTCACCCGAAAATGAAAATTCTGTCATCATTTACTCACCTTCCAGTTGTTTCAAATCTGTATAAATGTCTTTGTTCTGATGAACACAGAGAAAGATATTTGAAAGAATGCTTATAACCTGACAGATTTTGACCCCCATAGTAGAAAAATGACTCTCCTAATTTAACTAAGGCCTAGTCCTGGTTTAAATAATCCCTGTCCGTGACTCTAAACCGGACAAAGGGCCACTGTGAGCCTACAAGGATTCTGGGAAATAAATCTGATTTAGACCAGATTGTTGGAACATAATTTGTGTAAAACTGGTGACATGAAAAGTGAGAGTTGTTAATTTCATTACGTTCAATAATTTTTACCATATTCCAATCTGACATAATAAATTGATCATCTCTCGTTCTGGACACTGTGGAAATCATCTTGTTTATTTGCGTTCTCTGTTCTCCAGCTCCTTTTCTCTGTCTTTGTGTTTCCTATGCTGTCGGTTCACATTTATATTCTTTGGTAGGTATGTCTGATTCAACCTACCTGATCTGTCTGTGGGCTAAAGGCAGTATTGTAGATTTATTCTGTTGGCACTGTATTCTCCACTGTATTTCACTGACTTCACTCTGTGCTTCACTCCAATGATCTTCAATTACCTGGTGTAACCTCATTCTTACATCTCTCTTCTTAAAGCTGACATAAACATACCCTTCTTTTTCAATCTCAATGAAAGAATTTTCTTTTTTGGGAGAACTATCCCTTTAATACGTTAGCCTGGAAACATTGAAAACATCAAATGAAACCGGAATATGTATATACAATAAACTACACAGAGAAGGCACTACTCCTCATTTCCATCACACACCACTGCTTCAAATACACTTTCTCTAATGCTATGTGTTGCTCTCTCTCTCTCTCTCTCTCTCGCTCTCGCTCTCTGTCTTTGTATTCAAATTGGTCCTCATAACAAAACCCACATGTGCTCTGGCGGCAGGGGTAGCAGGGTGGGGTCCTCACCAAACGTCCCCCTCCTCATCTCAGCCGCTTTGATATGGAGACTCATGGGTCTCCTCCGCCTGGATCTCCGGCTCTCAAATGGGTGACATGACCATGGAAAGACCCCCCTCAATCATCCCCGTCCCACCATACTGCCTCCAGTACGAGCAAACAGACAGAACTGGAATAGGAAAAATAACTGCCATTATTTTTTGTTATTCGCAAGATTTTGAAACTCCAGGAGAGAAACCGTCTCTGGCTCCAGTGCGTCAACCACTACTGTTTATTTTTCAGAGCATAAAATGAACTACAGAAAGGAAGACAGAGTGAGTGAGAAAGTGTGTCAGAGAGAGAGAAAGACTGATGCTGTGCTGTTTGGTCTACGGTCATTATATTTCTACCGTTTTTCTTCTCAAAACGGAGAACCATTTCCACGGCCCTGGACACAGAGCCAATGTGATAATCTATTTACCGCAGTCAAAATAAAGTTGACATGCTTTTAACAGGTAGATAGGGAAAAAATATAGAATTGCAACCAGGTGAACCCTGTTAGTGTATGAAAAAGAATGTATAGTATTACTATTTCCAAGTATTTCGTACTTTTAACTGCTGACCCTCTCTGTGGCAAAAGGGAGGGAAAACTTGATTTATACGTTTTGTGACGGCAATATTAGAGGTGTTTGCCTGTGTAAAACACCACAAAGCTATGTCTTAGCTGGCTGCTAGGGAATAGCTATGGTTACTTGCTCAAGTCAAAGCAGTCTACCACCGAGTCTCCATCTTTCTCTGGCTTCCAGATATGGTTCAGACTTTCATCTTCTGTCATCTTCCGTGGCCAACAAGAAGAATCGTAAACAGAGTTGATTTGTGTGCTGGAGACTCTTGGGTTGAATGGAACATTTGTCAAGTCATTTAAAAACGTGTTTAGACACTGGGGTCTTGGGTCCATTTCTTTGTGGATCACAGGGGACTCTGCAAGCATTTGAGATGCAAGTAAATGAAGTGACATTGCAGCTAATGACTTTAGAGACCTGCTCATCCTCTTTCAGAGATATTGTTCGTTCTAAAAAATGTTAATGGATGCAGATCAGGGACTGTCAAGCCAAACTACAGAAGAGCACCATAAAGGTATCATAAAAATTATTCTTGACATGTTGCAATAGATGTTGTGTATGCATTGAAACTATTGCCATATTCACTTTTATTGAACGGAAAACAGCAGTTTGAACAATGTGCAATACAGATCTTCTTTTGTGTTTCGAGGAAGAACATAGCTTTTGTGAGACGTGAGGGTGAGAGGGTAAATGATGACAGATTTTGTTTTTCAATTTTTGTGTGGCCTGTCATCCTGTCATCAAAGCTTATGAAAAGAAATTGTTTGCGCTGAGAATGTTTGCATGACAGTAAATATTTCAACATGATGGACAAAATATTTCACATTGTGGGAAAAAAATGTTTGTTCAGTATTGAAATAACAATCCTCTGATAACCTTTCTGTGATAACCTACGCCATACACTGACAGGCAGTACAAATGCATATTGTAGAAGTAAAACAATCGACAATGTCTCTGTTTGACAATGTCTCTGTCCTATTTTTATTCACACAGCTAAAGCAGAGCTTGAACTCCAGGAGAAACAGCTCGCTGAGACGCAGAGGATGTAAGTCGTCTTATGGGCTAACCGTGCCAAGTGCCGTGTCCTATTGGTTATGTCTCCTCAGTGTATGTGTCTGTGCATTAGCATCCGTTCATCCGTCTCTTTTCTGCCTGTGTTATACACTGCTTTCTGGTTCTAATAACACAATTCTCTGAGATTGATTGACACAGAGTAGATTGCTTTTTTACAAAGGGACCAGTTTATAAAAGCTTGGCTCTTATGACAAGTTAATTTATTTTAAAAGCCTTTGTTTATTGTCTAAAATGTAGCTCATGCCTGCAGTTCCTTTCAAGTACTAGACGTATGCATGCCAAAAGATTGCTGCAGGCAAAATAAATTACGCTTGTCATTCTTTATGTGAGAGCATTATTTTGTGTGAGCTAAAATTTCACGTTTCACATGCTTGAAGTAAGACGATCAATTCCACAATTCCTCAGTGTAAACTTTCTAATCTTATTTTCTTCATTATGTCATGCTTTTCTCTGAATGCTTTCCAGCTTTCTGGAGCTCAGCGGCTTTTTCTCAGTCAGGCCTAAGGGGGGAGAAAAAGAGGTTTCACCAAACACATTTTTTACAGTGTGGCACGAGTTTTCCTCAGATTTTAAGGAATTGTGGAAGAGGGAGAATAAATGCCTGCTACAGGAAAGGCGAGTACAATTTGTCCTCTTAGGGTCACGTCTGTGGTTACATTGCCTGATCTTATTTTGAGCGTAAATGTGTGTTTTAGGTTGAAAGCGGCAGAGAAGACATTCAGACAGGCACGCGAGAAAGCTACCTACAACACAAAACCCAAACAGGCATCAGGAATAGTAAGCATTTAAAAAAAATCATAGCATGAAAAAGGGTCTTAAGTTTGCTGTACACATACACTATACTCAGTTTAGACATCTCATTGGACGTTTTTCAGTCATATTAAACATAACAAAACTTTTCAACACTTAAGAATTATAAAATCTAATCTATTTTCCCATGTGACTTTCAGAAAGCCAAGTTGGGACAGAAGATGTGAATTTCTATGCTTCCAAATTGTAACAAACCCCCAGCGGTGCATCATTCATACATGTTTCCTATAGTTTATTCAGCATGTGCCAGCTTGACATAAGGTGTTGTGTTTTTGTTGCAGTAATACCAACATGGTTACATTTAGTCTATTACTGTATGTACACTCTTAAAATAGATCTGTTGATTTGAACACTTTTTAAATGTTATCCTATTTAACATGTTTTGTCCAAAGAAATAACTGTTTTTAGAGTGTAGTTCTACATAAAGACAATCAAAGCTTAAGTGACTAAACTAAACAATTATAACCTCATATTGACAAAAGCAAGTTATTATAAAATGACCCAAGAATTCGCAAAAACCTTATGATGACAATAAATTGGAGGACCGTGACGTCGCCCGGTATGGCGCAGCCGGGGCCCCCACCCTGGAGCCAGGCCCGGGGTTGGGGCTCGTATGCGAGCGCCTGGTGGTCGGGCCTCCCCCCATGGGGTCCGGCCGGGCACAGCCCGAAGGAGCGACATGGGGCCACCCTCCCGTGGACCCACCACCTGCAGGAGGGACCGTAAGGGGCCGGTGCAAAGTGGATCGGGCGGCAGTCGAAGGCGGGGGCCTCGACAACCCGATCCCTGGACGCGGAATCTAGCTCTAGGGACATGGAACGTCACCTCTCTGACGGGGAAGGAGCCTGAGATTGTGCGTGAGGTTCAGAGATTCCGACTAGAAATAGTCGGGATCACCTCTACGCACAGCTTGGGCTCTGGAACCACTCTCCTCGAGGGAGGATGGACTCTTCACCACTCTGGAGTTGCCCATGGTGAGAGGCGGCGGGCTGGTGTGGGTTTGCTTATAGCCCCCCAGCTCAGCCGCCATGTGTTGGAGTTTACCCCGGTGAACGAGAGGGTCGCTTCCCTGCGCCTTCGGGTCGGGAATAGGTCTCTCACTGTCGTTTGTGCCTATGGGCCAAATGGCAGTGTAGAGTACCCGGCCTTCTTGGAGACTCTTGGAGGGGTGCTGGAAAGCGCCCCGACTGGGGACTCCGTCGTTCTGCTGGGGACTTCAACGCCCACGTGGGCAACGACAGTGACACCTGGAGGGGCGTGATTGGGAGGAACGGCCCCCCTGATCTGAACCCGAGTGGTGTTCTGTTATTGGACTTCTGTGCTAGTTACAGTTTGGCCATAACGAACACCATGTTCAAGCATAAGGGTGTCCATCAGTGCACATGGCACCAGGACACCCTTGGCCGGAGGTCGATGATCGACTTTGTAGTTGTTTCATCTGACCTACGGCCGTATGTCTTGGACACTCGGGTGAAGAGAGGGGCGGAGCTGTCAACTGATCACCACCTGGTGGTGAGTTGGATCCGATGGCGGGGGAGGAAGCTGGACAGACTCGGCAGACCCAAACGTACTGTGAGGGTCTGTTGGGAACGTTTGGCCGAATCGCCTGTCAGAGAGATCTTCAACTTCCACCTCCGGCAGAGCTTCGACCAGATCCGAGGGAGTCTGGAGACATTGAGTCCGAGTGGACCATGTTCTCCACCTCCATTGTCAACGCGGCCACTCGGAGCTGTGGCCGTAAGGTCTCCGGTGCCTGTCGAGGCGGCAATCCTCGAACCCGGTGGTGGACACCGGAAGTAAGGGATGCCGTCAAGCTGAAGAAGGAGTCCTATCGGGCCTGGCTGGCTTGTGGGACTCCCGAGGCAGCTGACAGGTACCGACAGGCCAAGCGGACTGCAGCCCGGGTGGTTGGGGAGGCAAAAACTCGGGCCTGGGAGGAGTTCGGGGAGGCCATGGAGAAGGACTATCGGTCGGCCTCGAAGAGATTCTGGCAAACCGTCCGGCGCCTCAGGAGGGGTAGGCAGTGCCCTACCAATGCTGTTTACAGTGGAGGGGGGCGGCTGTTGACCTCGACCGGGGATATCATCGGGCGGTGGAAGGAATACTTCGAGGATCTCCTCAATCCCGCCGGCACGTCTTCCATTGAGGAAGCAGAGGCCGAGGGCTCGGAGGCGGACTCGCCCATCACCCGGGCTGAAGTCACCGAGGTAGTCAAGAAACTCCTCGGTGGCAGGGCACCGGGGGTGGACGAGATCCGCCCTGAGTACCTCAAGTCTGGATGTTTGTGGGGCTGTCTTGGCTGACACGCCTCTGCAGCATCGCGTGGCGGTCGGGGACAGTGCCCTTGGACTGGCAGACCGGGGTGGTGGTCCCTCTTTTTAAGAAGGGGGACCGGAGGGTGTGCTCCAACTATCGGGGATCACACTTCTCAGCCTCCCCGGGAAAGTCTATGCCAGGGTACTGGAGAGGAGAATCCGGCCGATGGTAGAACCTCGGATTCAGGAGGAACAGTGTGGTTTCCGTCCTGGTCGTGTCAGCACCTCCAAATCTGAGGCCATGGTTCTCAGTCGGAAAAGGGTGGCTTGCTCACTTCAGGTAGGTGGAGAGTTCCTTCCTCAAGTGGAGGAGTTCAAGTATCTGGGGGTCTTGTTCACGAGTGAGGGAAGGATGGAACGGGAGATTGACAGACGGATCGGTGCATCTTCTGCAGTAATGCGGTCGCTGTACCGGTCTGTCGTGGTGAAGAAGGAGCTGAGCCGCAAGGCGATCAATCGGTCAATCTACGTTCCTACTCTCACCTATGGTCATGAGCTGTGGGTCATGACCGAAAGGACAAGATCCCGGATACAGGCGGCCGAAATGAGCTTTCTCCGCAGGGTGGCTGGGCGATCCCTTAAAGATAGGGTGAGAAGCTCGGTCACTCGGGGGGAGCTCAGAGTAGATCCGCTGCTCCTCCACATTGAGAGGGGCCAGCTGAGGTGGCTCGGGCATCTTTTCCGGATGCCCCCTGGACGCCTTCCCGGGAAGGTGTTCCGGGCATGTCCCACCGGGAGGAGACCCCGGGGAAGACCTAGGACACGCTGGAGGGACTATGTCTCCCGGCTGGCCTGGGAACGCCTCGGTGTCCCCCCGGAAGAGCTGGAGGAAGTGTCTAGGGAGAGGGAAGTCTGGGCGTCCCTGCTTAGACTGCTGCCCCCGCGACCCGGCCCCGGATAAGCGGAAGAAGATGGATGGATGGATGGACCCAAGAATTCTGTGCAGGCACAGGTTCTGTGCATCTCCACGAATGAGGAATTTGACGTGGAAATACTTTTATCACCAAAGCATTTAATAGAATTTGCAATACTAAATCTATAACTTTGTAACTGAATACGCAGATACGTCAGTCTTTGGGTCATAAAGTCGTGAAGGAGTTCTTTTGAAATAATAAAAACTCAATATTATAAAATTATTTAAAAAACTTGTTGAAAAGGCAAAATTATAGGCCACCGTCTGCTGCTATGTGAAGGTGTGTGTGATCAGAGAAAATATGAAGTATTGAATAACTGAATTTATATTGTGTGTATCCATCACAGATCATAACTAGTTCGTCCTCCGTTATATTTTTCAAGTGTTTAATGGATTATTGCGAAACATATGCAAACATCATAACTTGTTTTTATGTACATTACACCATTTCAGTATGATCTGTGTACAACAGCTGTCAATCGTTCCTGTTGTACATTTACCTTTATGATGTAGCCTAAATTGACAGCTTTGTATTTTTTTAGAGCTCATTACTGGGTTGTTTCTATCTGTTACCGCTGCTATAATCCTGATACTGATACAACGTGTTACGGTAAAGTAATAATCTTGTAGCAGTTGTCATGTCTCAGTACACTATAACGTTTAAAGTAATTTATAGACGACAACTATGGTCACATAGTAAAACATTAAAAATGAAACATAATAGTGTGAAATAATAACTTTTTATTTTTCAAAGACTTGTTCATTATATATTTTATATTCATACATGTTCTTGATCTGTTGATCTGTCACATAAATTCCATTATCTACACAATGTAGCTGTTTTGTTAAATATTGTCATTACAGGTGTCTGATAGACTTTAAGGTAAATATTTTACATTGTGCACATTATGAATGATCATGAAAACCCCAAGGAAAGAAACTCTGTACATAATTGGTCAAAATTCATCAAAGAACTTTATATCAGATGAAATCAAACCAATGCCAGCATTTCTATTAGCGGCAAGTCAAAATTACGTTTAGCCCCCGTTACCTATCTGTACTTTGTCAAAATATAGCGAACCCCCTTTCAGTTGATAAGGTCCACGGTCACCCGTCCATTCGTCTTTTTCTGTACTTCATCTGCACTCACATATAGTGGCTGGATAAGTAAGACAAGATAAATGGTAGTTCAACATTTTTACTGCTCTCAGGTATCAAGGCCAATATAAAACCAGCTCTGCTGAGATGAAGCAGAATACAGAAATACTGGGATACACCCTCAGTGGGGACAGGCTTTCAAGGTTGGACAGAGGTCAAACATATAGGCCTTAGCCAACAGAATAAAAGGTCAATATAATATACGTTCATTTATAATAAAACATTTTTTTTACAGTTTTAGTTCTTATACTTCAATTCATCTGCTTTGTTTATATGTTCTTTGTGTATAATCTGTATAAAAAAAAACTTTGTTTTCTTCGCTGCTCGGCAGCAATTCGGCATTCCCGGTTAGCATTCTGCGGTAGGCCTACAGTCCGGACATATTAAAAGTGGCCAAACTCTGATTAGCTGTTGTCTTTGGCATATATCTCACAAATTGACTCACTGGGCAGTTCCATTTAGCTGCGTTTCCCAGTCAAAACAGAACTCGGTTTGTCCAACATATTTGTGTTACACGTGAACTTGGCTGTCTCGCTCAATGCGCAGCGCTGACGTTAACAGACACGCACTTGCATTGCTTAATGCGCTGTACTTTTCGTTGCCGGTACGGCGGCTGTAGGCCAGGACAGTGAAGCCGTACGGTAACCGTGGTTATTCGGCTCGGCCGGCAGAAGGCGCAAGACTGAAATGAAGAGTTGTGGTCAGGCACGGGCGCCGTTTTTCGACTTCGGTGCGATGACGTTTGAGATGTGAGGTGACGTGGGATGTAGAAAGAGTTGCACTGGCCGTAGCAAAAGCGGTTGATGATGGTGCGGCTCAAACAGCCCTCCAGACTGACAGTTTGACGCAATGGCTGTGTTTTACACCAGTCGCTCTTCAGGTACTTTCGCTCGGTGACCACCAGGGCTTCACGACTGGACGACAGCACATCGTGCTTACCCTTCTGCCGTCGCGGCGACGTGTGCTGATGCAACGAGGACAGCGTGAGGGACGACGACGACGACACATCGTTGCCCTTTTCCTTGTACGGGGACGGAATGGAACCCTGGGGACGTGGCTTCTTGGTTTCCGTAGTTACGCAGAGGGTCCATGCCAAAATGGCAGGCACTGCCAGCTTCCAGAACATCCTGTGAAAAGATGAAAAAGACATTTTAGTCTGTGTGTGAGGTATTCAAACAACCAAACTGATCCAAGTGACCTCATCCAGTGTAATATAGTTTATTAGTTATTTACTCGTTGTGTATACAGTGTCTTTTCTTAAAACACAGAGCACTTATGTAATGCTGATACACGTAAAGCCGTCTTTGGTCCAAAGACTCTAAAGTCCCGTTTATCAAGGCGCCCTCTTTAGATAACCCTCAACATCGATAACCTCTGACTCTACAACCATCGCCGTTGTCTGTTCCCTTCATGTTCTCACTCTTTCTCATGGCCAACATCCTCTTTTATCTTATTCGCAGGGTAAATTGAGGATAAATCCACGGTTGTATGTGATGTATTTAAGACGCAGATGTGTCTGTGTCTCACAAGAATGTTTAAAGGATATGGATGTTTTTCAGGACAGACCAATCTAAAGAGCCCACTGAGAGCCTGGAGCTAAACAACACTAGAAAGGACCATTACGTCATTTACACATCATAAAAGCGAGGCAAGAGTCAAGCACAAGTGAAGTTGGGAAACTTTCACAAGGAAAACGATCATGTAATAACTTAAGCCTAAATGTCTCTTTGGGTTGGATTTAATGAAGATTTACATTAGTTCAACTCTAAAGGAACTTTTTACTTACAAGATCTGATATTTACCAACCACATTTTGAAGTTATATATTTATAAAAGTTAATTTGTCTTTTTAACACAATATATGACACATAGCCTAGATGGACATTTAGTTATAGGCAAATATCTAATCTACATATCTAAATGACGAACAGGAACGGTCTGGTTCAGTAAACTGACTCACATGGTGGCAGAAAGGAATGGATTAATCACCCGTATCTCCCTCCGTCAGCGTCAGCCATTAATGCTGTTTACTTTAACACCAGTCCCAGAATGCTCATGCAAATAAACAGGGCCACCCATCGAAAGGGACCGCTACAGACGCCATGAGGTTACAAGGAAGTGGACTTCATGTCTCTGCTGATACAGGGTTAAATGATGAGAGGTTTGCTCATGCCGGTGCTGAGATATGCTGGGGACATATAAACAGTAGGGAAAGCACCATATGAATGTTATTAGATCAGGATGTGGAACGGTTACAAGTCTTGAGGTCCTCTTCACTTTGCTGACCACAGAGCGACCGGAGGGTGCGGTTTACTGGTAGCTCCTAGGTGTGAAGAAACAGAGATACTGGGATGTGACAGATATGTTGTTACTGTGTTTGCTTGAATTAAAATTTTGGTAGGGAAAGTGAAATCGAGACAGAATGGCCATATATCTCCCCTGAGAAAAATTGTGGTTTGGAGGTAATGGCTAGTGTCTGGTTGGAACGTACACGAGAAAATAAACACAACAACTTCCCTTTCGCTGTCTGGAGTGTGTATGTGAGAATGACATTTTCAACACTGTATGTTTTTGCTGCCTAAAATTCAAATTGGCTTTAAGTCACTTCAACTTACTATTTTACATTCAATGTTTAAAGGGACAGTTCACACAAAAATAAAAATTCTGTTTACTCACCTTTGAGTTCTGATGAACACAGAAAAAGATATTTGGAAGAATGCTTGTAACCAAACAGTTCTTGCACCCCATTGACTACCATAGTAAGTCAAATTACTTTATATTTTTGTTTGTGCTGTTGAACACGAAAGAAGATGTTTTGAAGAATGTAGGGCAGGAAACAGTTCTGGGGCGCTTTTGACTACCATTGTAATTTTTCCCACTATAGTCAATGGGGTCCAAGAACTGTTTGGTTACAAGCATTCTTCCAAATATCTTTCTCTGTGCTCATCAGAACAAAGAGATTTTTACAGGTTTGGACCAACTAGTGAGTGAGTAATTCACGACAGAAGTAATTCATGACATTATCTCAACACTGGACAACATTTTAAATGGTAAAGTGACATGATTTTGAATATCAATTTTTATTGTGCTTGAAAAATAAATGTAGCAAAAATGACTCATTTCATTCATTCAAATCTCCATGAATTAGCCACCTTGTAAAATATGTACAAATTCCTGTAAAGTTCAGGTAAATTTGCAGCAGTAATTCTTATACAGTCAAACACAAGTAGGAAAGAAAGAAAAAGACAGACTAAATTATATTTTACCCCAAAACCTTTCTCCGTTTTCTGTTTCTGCCATACACAGCTGCTAAAAACAGTTTCAGCTGAATGATTGATGTAAGAGAATCAGCGTAGCGTAAAACAACCAAACCGCAAGTACCAGCATCTCTCATTTAGCCGAATCCAGCATGACTCCAACACTGCAAGGGATGCCAGCATCTGACCGACCACTGTCAAAACCCACAGCCAGGGTTCCTCACACTTCCACGAATTCTCCAGCCCAAAACAAAAGTCACACGTCTAAAATCCTGAAGCTTCCACTCGTACACACACTTTAAAACACACAAACATCATTACACACATGCAAATGTTAACTGGCGCCACAAATTATGAATTTGACAGGATTGGTCATCACTGTGATTATGTACCTGCCACAAGTACATTTCTTTACAGCATAGACAGAGAAACATGTACGCCTTTAAATAACAATCACATATTGTTTTGAGCAAAACTCTTAATGCAGTCTTATAGACACACATGCATCCTTAGAAGCTTGTTTACATCTTAAACCCAAAAGCATCAAATTCATTTCATCAAATGCACCCGGCATGCAGTCACACATACTGATGGCAGTCAAGTGTGTGTAGGGCAACGCCTCTCAGATTAATCACATTAAATCAAATCCCTTTATTGTCACTCAACCATATACACAAGTGGTGAAAAACGTGGGTGCAGTTCCGAACATGGCAGTATAACAGATATGTAGATTACAATTGGGACTGGGATATTCTGTCTAAAAGTTAAGCTCGATCGACTGTGACAATGATTTCGTCGTCAGTTTGTAAAAACAAACAAAAGAATGAGTTGGCAGGTATGGACTTACACTTGTCCCGTATACTTTCATTGTACATGTGCATTTGATGCCCAGTCAGATTATATTAGAGGAACACTTTTATATCCCAGCTGGATACGCGTTTGATGGAAAGCTGAGAGCAATTGTAACATCATTTCCAAACAGGAACTATTTGGCATAATTATATATGCTCAAAAGTGTGGGACAGAAACATCAGTGGTGAGCAGATCGTGTACAAAGTGAGTGAATGTTGCCCCGGGAATCTCAACGTGTCGTACAATCTGACGACAAGACCGTCTCTTAAGGTCAAAGTTTTTTTGGTACCCACAAGCAATGTTATCTTATACTTAACACAATATGCGTTTCAAGACTAGGATTTTACAAGCAAGTTTACAAACTCCAGATGAGTGCCTCTAAATTAGATTTCGGATACTGAAGGTACAAAATATACTGCTTCCATGGTGTGAAGTTTCACCATGTGGTATATGGGTATATAGAGCGGGGAGTGCAGATAAATATCAGAGAGATGTAACTCTGGGCTTCAGATGTCTGCGGTTAAGGACTGTTGGGTCAGATTCGTGTTTCAATACATAGCTGAGGTTAAACTGTGGTTAGGCAGTTCAACCGTATCAATAACTGACTGACTTCTGATGGCTGTCGTCAAACACAGCTTTCTGTTCAGAGTCTGGCTTGCAGCTCCGTAAAACACACACGCAGTCTTGTATTCATATCATTACATGCCGTTTACATCTTTTGCTTACAATTTAAGGTAATTATAATTATGACAAACTAACCCTGCAATGTAGGTCATTTCAGGTGAGTGGAGACTTTTGGTCCTGATAATAAAATCACAATCTGCACACATCAAACCACATTATTCATGTACCGTTTTATCAGTGAGCGGATGAACTAGACGATTATAGACTGTAGGGGTAAATCCGATTTTTTTAATGCGCTCTGAGGGGGCAGTCACCACTTTGAACCGAGTAACAGCTGATCCATGTCCTTTAAAATGCAGATCAAGCGTTAGTATGTGCAGGCCTGAAGTCAGTTCTGCTTCATAACCTTAGATGATGGTTTTCATCCACATGTTGTCTGTGTTTCCATTATTAAACACTTACTGTCAGGGTCTTCCATGCGTGCTTCAATGTCTCAATAGCAGTTCTCTGTTATAAATAGTTTTGGGTTTTATTACAGCTCTTGTTATGTTTAGGGCACTTTTGTATGATGAAGCTGCATATTGTAAATTCTCAACAATCTACTTGTATCGTAATACAGAGCAATTTAAAGGAAACTATTTATTATAGTTATCGGAGATGTTTGACTTGTATAAAAACAGCAAAACCTTTTTTTTTTAATCAAAATAAACAGGTTTTATAAAGAACATGAGCCTAACGTGGAAGTTTGGAATGTTTAACCACAACTATTTTACAGTAAGCTTGTAAAGAATGTTTGGGAACCTCTTGTTTTCGTGAAATTGGGATTTGAACATCTTCATTTTGACATTTCAGACGAACATCTGAACTGCATGACACATGTTCATTTACAATTGAGGAGAATCGTTTTATCAACTGTATCTTTGAAAATGATTCAAACATATCAAATTCTCTCTTTAAAAATCACTTGTGACAACTGTGAGAGGTTTACCTCAATCTTGCACATTCTACATCATGCAAAGAACATTCTGTGAAAATGTAACCTTGACATTTACTTAATAAGAGTCAAACTTTGATGTTCTTAATTTCATGAGACCGGGTCATAAATAATATTAAATGATTTGCATTATAAACATATACATTACATGTTAAAACCATATCAAGTATCCACAAAACCCCAAGTTCTTAACTGAGGGTCTTACCCCATCTTCCCTACCTGTCAATCTGGAGTTCGTGTCTTCCCGAAGACTTCACTCAGAGGTCAAAGGTCAAGTGGCGGGTCAGAGCTCGTCCAAGGTTCAAAGCACCAGGCATAGAACGGAAACCCGAATATCCATAAGACAGATGAGACATGTGCTGCTGTATGTGGCTCCTGAAAAGTTCTCCTCCAGTTATGCCGCGATCGTCTCCACCAGCCGCTCCCGACTCCAGTTTTGTTGAGGCCACACTGAAGAGGTCACGCTTTATGGCTCATAGTTCCCCAGTTTTAATCATTTGTGTGCCATCCAGCTCGCATTCTGTTTGACTGAGTTGGACTTGATGTGTCTTTGAATCATCATCATCTCTCTGATTCACTGTCACATCTCACTGCCTCTCTAAAGAGAATCGTGTGAGTGTGAAGAGACCAGCAGGAAAATCATGTTGCACACAAGTTACAAACAGATTCTGCAGATCTACACCTCTCTCTCTTTCCCTCCCTCTCTTTTGGTCTAGCACTCTCTGATACCTCCCCCTGAAGCCCACCGTTAATCATCCAGTCCTGAAAACATATTGTCTCTCCTCCTCAAACTCTCTCTCTCCTTCTCACTTTCTCTGCATCTCTGAGTTGCAGCCCACATGAGTTTGCATCCCAGACTTAACCCGATTGCTTCAAGATTACACACACACTGTTGCCGTTTTTATCGCACATCCTTTTAAATATAGATAATACATCAACACTTCACATTATCATTATTCATGTAATATGAACAAAAAGTATAGAAATGATCTATCTGTAAAATGTTTCGCTGTGGCTTCGTTGAGGTCCCGCCGAGAGCTTTCCTTGTGTCTTTTTAAACGTGAAAAATGATTTTTTAAATAAGTCTTGACAGTACATGACGACAAGTTAAAGCAGCTGTTATGTGGTTATGTGGCCTAAAAACACAAAAGCTTTAAGTCACAAAAACAATTAATCGACTTTCACTCTAGCAGTTTTACATTTGTGTACTCGTAAATCTCAATTTGGTTTGGGATGTTACACGGTACTGACCGTGCTTTTTAGTTTTCTTTGCTTATTTTGTCATTCTTCCTGCAACTATGTTGTTTGTGTGGTTTTGAGCTCATCTCCATTTAACCACAATAGGAAAAACATGCATCTCTTGTTCCTCTTTTCTATATAAAACACACAGACAAACAAAGTGACAATCATCAGACACAAGATTTTTTTATACAAAGATATTTCCTATATTCTACCCCTAAAGCCAAACCTGTTTATATTTTTATTGGATTTGAAGACATGTGTTTATTTCAAATAATGAGGACCAATTCAATTGTCATACAGTATGTTAGTTTTCAATGTTTCACTATGAATAATTGTTTCTGGTAGTTATAATGTAATTTAAAAGACTAGTGTAAGCGTGTAGTTTTATACCATGTGAAATCTCACATCTTGATGGTAAGACATTAGATCATTCATGGGTTAGTTTGGACCTGAAGACTTTGTGATGCTCTTACATCTCCATGTCCCCTCAGACTCTTCGGGAAAGGAACATGAGGGATGAAGTCATTGCCCTCTAGTGCTCATAAATGCAACAGCAAGTCAGCAAATAATTATGTACTTTAGTCCATAAATATCTATAGACAGATTCCTCAATGTTTTTTGTTTAAAATTGCCTTTAGTTTATTGAAATGGTCATCTTGTTTTTATGAATATCAGGCCATAACATGCATATGTAATAATTAAAAAATAGTAAACATGTTGTTTTAATGGGGTTTACTGTAGCACATCAAACTGCAGGACACCACACAGACAGAGCAGAACTATCTGTTTGCTCAAGATGATTGACAGGGAGAAAATTAAGATTGATATATATAAAATATACACTACCGCTCAAATGTTTAGGTTCACTTACACATTAATATTTTTCCTCCTTTTGGAATAAAAGCAAATATATCAAAATGCAACTATGGGAATTATGTTAGGCTATGACTCAATGCTGAAAAAACTTGAACATCATCGCCAATTTATCTACCGGTTTCTTGAGATTTCACAAAGGGATGATTTTTAAACGGTATTTGAGTCCCATGTGAGATCACATTGGCTGTTTTTATTATTACTAGTCAAAACATTTAAAGGTGCTGCGTGTCATTTTTTTGGAGGATCTGTTGACAGAAATGCAATATAGTATAAATAACTATGTGTTCATAGGTGTATAAAGACCTTACATAATGAAGCGTTGTGTTTTTATTCTTAGAATGAGATATTTCTATCTACATACACTGCGGGTCTCCCTACATGGAATTCATCATGATGGTTCTTCAGTAGCCCTAAACAGACAAACTGAGAGCGTGTTTTGTAAATACGTTATTACCTTCGGCAAAGAAGCGAAAACGTGACGGCATCTTTGTTCTATGTCAGCCACCGTAGTGCTTCGAAAGGTGAGTGCGCCGTTGGTAGCAAACCCACAACATCACCACTAGATTCAGCTAAATTTGATAGGCTCGTAAAAATAAAATAAATAATAAAATGATACAAAAAAACTTTTTTGGAACAAAGACATTTTTGGCACAATTATATACTGTAGGTGTCTCCTAAAATGATTTAAGCAAACATTCTCAGTTCAGAAATGGAATCTAAAATATAAAACAATAACTATTTTTTTAGAATATAATTTGATTATAATTAAGCTAATAAAGGCTGAAAAACCTCACAGTAAAACCATACAAAGGTATTTCCAGTAGTATTTCTGGATCAACTTAAGTCAACTGTAAGTCCATTGGGAGAAAGTGGTGATGGGATCAGGACATGATCCTGTCCAGACTCAAACCTGCAGCCCCGAGGGACCACTACAAAAAAAAGTCAACGTGCTACTGCTGTATCACAGCTCTGACCGGTCTCTTCTAGCTGAACGATTGGGACAGTAAACAGAAATCCATTCTTGACTTTAAGATAAAGGACGGACTTTAATACATCTTTAAGTAAAAGTGTGTTTACACATGGTATAAAAAAATAAACAGAGCGAGGCAACAAAGAAAAACTGATGAGACACTTTTCACGGCCTGTCGCGTTCAGATATATCCCATGCGACTTTACAGGTGCGATAAGCAGACGTGTGCTAAATCCATTATAGTGCAATAAAACCAACGCAAAAGAGATGAAAAGAGAATAGGAAGAGATCATCTCTGTCTAAAGCTTCTCGGTTTTACACTGTGCCTACGCTGTTATATTTAATTGTCATTTTTTTTACATGAAATGTTCTGATTTTGACATCATTTGATCAGTCTACAGTTCTGACAGACAGTAAAGGAGAGAAGACCTCTTTCCTCCTTTGAAAGACATTGATGCGTTTCTCAAAAGTCCATAATGTCTAACTGTCTGCGAGACTAAAACTAGCAAGAAGAATCTGACGTAAAAATTCAGCTTCTTCGACATGCATGTGATTTGGTCCAGTTTCCAAGGTATGTCTGGGGTCTGGACCAATCAGACGACAGAGATGAAGATGATAGTGTCCTCATCCTCGGTGGATTGTTTGAGGCTAAGCAAGATTGGACGACAACAGGCAGCCTCTTAGATATCAGAGATTTGCCCTGAAAAAAGAAAGACGACAGATGAGATTTAGTGTCCTAAGACACGTTTAAGCAAGCTATGTTAAAAAAGGGACAACTCTGATCATCTGTGATCAGGAACAACACACAGACAGGTTGAGGAGAAGCAGGGTTACCTGGAAGCATTGCTTTCCTTCAAAACAAGTTCTTACTTTTCTGTGGACAAGACAGAGAAACATAAACAGGTGGGCATTTTGGCAGCCGTTTCAACAGGAAACCAAAATGCAGAGACATGCAGAGAGAGAGAAACGACAGATAAACGCTTCCTTTAAAGAGACACAAAGAAAAGTGAAGATCTTGCTTAACCCTGTCGGAAAACGACAGACGTTTTGTCGTGACGACATGATTTAGTGTGACATCACAAGGTTTGGGGACGGAAAAGCACCAGACAAGCTTCATCTGACCAGAGCTGGTGACTGATTGGTCAGGTTAGCCGTCATCGAGGGGTGGGGCCACAACCACTTACCACATTACGAGTGAACTTTTCGAACGATGTTCTGCGATCCTGTATGCCTCCAAACTTTTGTTTACAAAACCATAAATTGAAGAGTAAAAAAACGTGCTGACAAGTGTTTTAATGAAGTAGATTGTGTCTCGAGCGATTTTTATGGATTAGTTTTGTGTTACAAATGCACATTTGTTTCTCTACTTAGTACACGTTTTGAATCGGTTGAAATTATTTACCTTTTTCTTAGCCTGCAGAAGCTCCTGGTAGGCACTGGATCTAATAAAACGGCTGTAAGAGTCGCTTTTCATCAGCTTGTAGATGTGCTCCTGTGGAACGCACATTTACATATTAAAAAACATGACAAACATCAGTGAAACTCCGAGTTTTTATCCATTTTCAGTAGCACACACTCACCTGTGCATCCTCAAAAGTATATCGCCCCGGGTCTTTGACGTTCTGTGTGGTCTTATCGTAACTCTTTGAGTCAACGTTGATGGCACTTGGAGCTCCGGGAGCCAAAAACTCCTCCCAGATCTCTTGCACGCGCAATGGCACCTCTCGAATCGGCCTCCTCTTTAATTCCTGCACTGCCAACCAGAACCTGAGGAAGAATTTTGAATGAAAAATAAAGATGATGGTATGTCGGAAGAACCATCTGGCAGTGGTGTAGTACGTGTCAACACCAGCAGGGGGCGTGTGGGGGACCGGGGGCATACCTGAGGTTTTCTGAGCTGAATTCTGACTCCAGGAATTTGAGGAACTGCTCTCGACCAACAGGATCTTTCAGGACCTCATCAATACCAAAGCCCCAGCGTCTAACTCTTGTCTGACCGGGTTCCTTACTGTCAAACAGACACATACACAGCTGAAATACTCTCAAAAATGCAAACAAAAACTATATAATAATAATGCTGAATGTGTAAGTAAACTAGCAAAAAGGCAAATCAATCTGCCAAATTATGTTTAGCTTCTAATAGTAGTGTCCACATGTGTGTATTGGGATAGTTTAGGGTTTGAGGATGGGTTAAAAATATAAATCTGGTTGGAAAACAACAGACATCCATGAGATGTCCCAGCAAATTAATTCTACGTGTGCGTTTCAAACAAACCTGGCCTCCATCTCCCAAAGTGTTGTGTCATCTGATATCCAGGGGTTGGAGGGGTCAGGAGTGGACAGGAAGGGGTCATAGTCTGAGTACTGCTCGGTATAGCTCAACAAACTGCAAGATCATCACGCATATCAAGTTGGAGTTAAAAGGGTTAAGAGGAGGCACTTTTGGATAAGATATGTTAGTAACTTACATATGCACACCTTACTGTAACATTAAAGAAACAAATCACAAAAAAGGAACAAATTAAGAGACCATTTCAAAGACCATTTTCAGTTTCTCTGAATTAACTATTTATAGGTATATGTTGATGTAAAATTATCATTTTTGTTTCATTCTGTGAAATACTAACAATATTTCTACAAAATTTCAAACAAAAATTAAGTTTCTATTTGCATTTATTTGCAAAAAAAATGAAAATGAAAACTGGAGAAACCGGTCAAAATAGTAGAAAAGACCTCAAATACGGCAAAGAAAACAAGTTCATGTTCACTTTAAGTAATATTTGCATAATATTTTTCTAATGTGATAACCTTGATTTTTATCACAGTTTTCATGTGTATTGTCATGCTTTCACATCGCTGTTGGATGACTTTTAGTCACTCCTGAGGTTTGATTTTGTTGATATTCAACAGACACTGGACTGGAATGGCCTTGAATGGATCGTGAAATGCTTAATAAATAAATTTTGGAATGTCTCTTAATTTTTCCGCAGCTATATTAGCATTCACATTTACTGTATGACTGCTTGTTGCAGCTGTTTTATGACCGATTGTTGCAAATATTTTTTTCACTTTGCTTTAATCTTTTAGTGGTAAGAGATGTAAGTATATAGAGTCATTGATCTCTTTAGGTAGTTAATTTGAGGACGAGAAACAGAAACATGTTTGTCAGCATGAGTAATATCTACACAGACTATTAAAGAGATCGATAAGAAAATGTTTAAGAACTGTAGAATAATAAAGACCTTTGGGTCGATGGCAGGAAAGACTCTCTCACTTACGTCTCTGCAACTTTGGACATTTTCAATCGATGTCTGTCTAGCTGTGATTGCCAAAACTTGATCTGGAAAGACAGTAATGATAATGGTCAGGATGTGTGTGTGTGTCTGTGTGTCAAGACATGGGCAAATACAGCCACAAATAAACTTCCCAAATTGTCTTCCCCAACACAAGTAAATCACATTTCTAAACAGGCGCCTCTAATTTAAAGTTCATTTATTTATAGAGCACACTTAAAACAGCCACAAGACTGACCGAAGTGCTTCACATTAGAATGAATAACCAAAACCACTTAAACAGAAATAAAAAAAACAAATACATTATAAACTAGAGGGAACTAGATCATAAAATAAGCATAAAAATACAAAATAAAAAGGAATAAAAGTGGGTTATTGGTAGGCCAGATCAAACAAGTATGTTTTCAAGCGAGATTTAAAAATGGGAATAGAAGGTGCCACTCTGATCTCGAGTGGCAGATTGTACCACAAAAAGCTCGATCTCCTCTACATTTCAGTCTGGACTGGGGGACTAAAAGGAGATTTTGAGCGCAGGAACGTAGGCTTCTAGTGGGGTTATAAAAGTACAGCAGCTCTGACAAAAGAAAAAGTAAGTAAAGACTTGTAAACCAATAAAATAATTTTAAAAACAATTCTGGATTGAACGTAAAATTAAAATACTGTAGTGTCATGATTTGAGATTTTTTTTATCAAGATTTCTTGATTTGTTTTCATGGTAGTATGAAAATGTATGTCCAAAAACAGCTTTTATTGAAGCGAAGCTGCTAAAATGTTTATGTCAGATTTTGTATCAGTACGACATCACAGTCTGACAAAAGAAAAAGGTCAGAACCTACAGTTTTTAACCAGTACGTTTTCATCTTTCACCAGACATCACCTGTTCCTGAAGCTCTTCCACGGTTAGCTGCTTGGCCTCAGGGGCTGGTGTGTGTGTCGGGCTGTGGCTGCGGATGTCATTTTGAAGGCCGTATACAGACTGCGGAAAACCATCAGAATAATTTACAACCGTATTTACATAAATGTAAGACTGGCCATGTGATTACAGATGACACATTTACAGTTGAGTCGTTCTTGATTGGTAGATTTTCTGAGTCTCTCTTATTGGTGGAGTGATTTGAGTTCAATAGTTGACTGATTTATCAACGGTGATGATTCAATGATATGATGAGTGCAATGAAGCTTTAGTCATTCACATGTTGAAGGAAATTAGAAGATGAAATAATGTGATTAAATGCTGAATTTCCTGCACGTTTAATGTGTTTTCGTGGTGTCGGATGAGATAAGGCACCTTTCTCGTTTTGTGAGGGTTTTTCATCCTGGATGATTTCTTTATGTCCACTTCTGTTGTGTTCACACACCCCGGCTGAAACGCATACAGTACATTGTCAATATACAATAACAGATCATCTCTTGATGGCTAGTAGTTTATGGTTGCCAGGCAACCACCCTGCTTTGACACTTAAGCTGACACACTTGACTGGGATACTCCCTCCTGTTTTGGGAGAGGGGATGATATTTTAAAAGGCATCGATCAAAGGTTTCCCGCTGGTTGAACTCTTTTTGATTTCACATAGGGCTCAATGTTTCCACACTTCTGTATAGTATGAACTTTATGTATGAGCCTGATTCACTGGGGCGACCAAACAGCCTTTAAGAGATACTTCAACCAAAAATGAAACGTCTGTCATCATTTACGTTCCAAACCGGTGTGACTTATTTTGCAGAACACAAAAGAAGATATTTGGAAGAACGCTGGAAACCACATCAGCCCCCATTGACTTCCATTGTATAGTACAAAACCACTGACACATTTCACAAAATAACTTCTGCTATGCTCCACAGAAGAAAGAAAGTCATACAGGTTTTGAACGACATGAAAGTGAATAAATGATGGCAGATTTTTATTTCGGGTATCCATTTAGAAAACATACAGTAGGGTTCTGTATTAAATCCCATCTTAGACTTGCGCTGGCTAAATATGGGAGAACCGCAGCATTTCTCTGTGGCGCATCAGCTTAAAAGATTAGTCAACTTAGCATGAAATTGCTAATGAGAAGAATCAAGCCCAGTGTAATTGAGGGAGAAATTGCTACTTCCTTCAAAACAAACAGCTCACAAACACATGGGCATGTACTAAATCACATGAAGCATAAACGCTGTACACACCAGGTGATTCACACATTCACATATAACCCTGAAGCACACATGGTCTGAAACAAACATTTCAAATTACCTTTCAAATTAAACATTCCTACAGTTCTCACGAAGATATTATTGTTAAGGCTAAAACCGCCCATAAGAAAGAAAAATGATATCTTTTTAGTACAGTATCTCCTAGACATCGATAAGATTAAATGGAAAGCAAACTCACATATTTCTCCTGAGATAAAGACCCCGAAATCTCACAAACACCCCCTGTTATAGCTCAGATATGTCAAGTCTGCTATCAAAGTCAATCTTAAGATATCAATATGAACCTAATCATCTTTCATCAAATTTACCCAAATCCATAACTTTTTACCAATACAATCTACATTCGTTTTACAGCTTCATACTCTTCATGTATTTTAACAATTGTATCATTTGTTTGTATATTTATTTCTTCTATTTTAAAGGAAACCTCTGAGACTTCGAGCGCTTTTCCACCGTCCCACCAAATCGTTCTCGTTTCCGGGCCAGCCGGTTTCATTTTCCACAGCAGGACTGATAACGGAAATCTTTAGAATACACAACTGAGAACTATAATTTTGTGAGCTGTAAAAGAGAAACCTCTGAGCCATTAAATTTTCCTCTGGCTATAATAGCCAGGTAAAACCTGTGGCTCGCTATTACTATTTCCCTATAGACCGTTTCATCCGACGCGTACGCGTCTGACCCCCAGTTAACTAGTGTTAGGCTAGTGTCTAATAATATAACTATTTATATTTTATTTAATTTATGCTAATATTAATTTGTATTATAATTTTACTGTATAATAATTGTATTAAATAAACGATTTGTTGAATTTTGTTGTATGTTCATTTAATTAAATAAACAATTTTTTCAATGGGTCCTGTAGTTTTGACGCATTTAAATAAACCGCATGGTACATCGACATCTAGCGGTTGAGCTTGGTATCGCAGTCTAAATTCAAAATATTGGAGAGACAAGTTTAGCCAAGTAACGGTTCTTATCGGTTTCTTTTGCTTGTCATCAGAAATAATCTTTAAGCACTGTATTGTTTGTGAATGTGTACCGGAAGTTCAGTTGGGGTCACAAAAGTGCGCATGCGCAGTAACGTTTGTTTATGTTGTTAAGATGAAACCATCTATAAGAGTGGCCTATTTAGAAGCTATAGCTATGACTTTTATATTTATAACAAAATGATGTCAATTCCCTCACTCCCGAAAACACTTGGTAGCAGTGTCTAAAACACTTAATGTACTATAGTACAACCATGGTAGATATTTTTTCCTAAAAAAATTCCATAGTCAAATGTTCAATTAGGCAACCTAAACATCCTATATACGAAAACATCTGGTTTTATTAAAAAGTATTACAATAGAACAGGTCGCATCACAAAACTAAATTGAAGTGTCAGATCAGGTAGATCGTTCTTTAAGGTCATAACTGCAGATTTCCATTTTTTTATGTAAATCTGATGAAACACCAAGCAATGCACTGTACAAAAACAATGTGTTTTGTTGTTTTATGGCTACCCAGCAGTTCTGAAAGACAGCACAGAGGTGATTCTTTGAACTCGAGAGGCTTTAGAAATGCCATCTCTGAGGAAGCACTTCAAACGCTCCTGAGCAACAAAGAATTATTCTTAAGAACAGAATGGCTGTATTGTTTCTCATTTTAAAACTATCATGCACACAGACACATAGATGCTCACTCACCACCGGTCTGTGCACATCCCAGAAAGCTCTTTCCTGACTGTCCAGGATCTTCCTTTCAATTTTGTCTCTTTTCTTATCGACTCTGTACACACAGAACACAGAGAAAAGAAATTAAAACATCCAAAAACTTGCAAAAGAAAAAACACTGAGCAGAGAAGTTATAGTTGCCTAGTTTCTTGGCACATGGAAGCACAACAGTGCAGAGAGAAATTGGAAACCAAAGAAGAAATCTTGGAAGAGCAGCAGAAATGACTCATTAGATGAGTTCAGTATAGTCCAAGTGTAATTTCGCTTTACAGTTTATATCGGTAAGTATCTGAGAACAAGAAACACCAATAGCAATGAAATGGACCCTAAGACTTGATCAAACACCGTTAAATATATGAGGTATGAGGCACTTGCTATATGTAAAGAGTCAATGCCCTCCATTCTGAGAGATGAGACGAGCATTGCTTTGGAAAGACACTCACTTGGCCTGAGCCTCTGCTTGCATAAATATAAACTCCCATTTCCTGGCGAAGGCCCGCTGTAATCGTGCTAAACTCTCCTGGAAAGGGGAAAAAATACGTCATTAAGCAAATTCCAAGCCGTTTATAACAAAAACATCTTGTCTAGTCTAGTGAATTACCTCAGCAGGCCCACTGGAACATTTACCTGGATCATGCAAACAAAGCCCTACATTTAAAGTCAAACTTGGATCAGACCTACTTTCTTTTAAACGCATTGTCATTACCTCTGAAGTACAAAGCCTGAGACCTGCAGTGTTACAATTAAGAAAAAAATGGAAGAGAGAGACCGAGAGAGAAGGGAGATCAAGAGAGAGAAGCAAAGAGGAGATTACTTACAGCTTCGTAATCAGCGAGTTCCAGGCGAGCTTTGTTCTGCATTGTTCTTTTGCACAAGTACACAGCTGCAGAGATGAGCAGAGCGTTGTGAATAACACCACGAACACTTACACGCTTACAGGAGTTCACACTTTAGGCCTCGGCACTTCCATACTGCTTATACTAAAAATATAGCACCATTTTAACATACAGTATTTCACACTGCTTGCACTGAATCACAAATTCACTGAATTGGGAGGCGTAATTTGCCTACTATACCTAGTAACTCGAAGCAAACACGCACACACCATCATAATTTAGCATGCGCACATTTTTGTGCACTTGGATAAATAATAGGGAGCCGCAGAGATGACGTGTTTTTGTATGCAAACCCCGGAAGCGAGTTAGCATTTTAGGACTTCCGGTTCCATCGATCCAAAGTGTGGGGAATGGTTTTTGGTAAATCGCCCGAAATAAGGTCTGTGGTAAAACAAACACACTAAATATTTTCACGTTTTACTCTATGACATAAAACACACCAATTATAACCTGCTTGTGCCTTATTGTGTCTTAAAAACGGCGGTTGCTAACAAGTTGCTAAAAGCGACTACTTCCTTTGGCGGGGACGTTAGACGTCATCGCGCATTTAAAACTCACAAATAATGCCACACCGACACAAATCTCTTAAAACGTAGATGCAGATTCATTACGATGCAGTAAATACTTACCAGGAACACATTTTTAAGAAAGTTTGAAAGGCTTGGTGGTAAAGAAATTGATATCGAGCGACCTTAAGTGTGTAGTCTGTTTGTAGCATCGTGTTAGCTTTTTACTTCTGCCGATTGTATTTCGGCTTCAAAAGTAACAAATGTTGTGTTCATTTAAGATTATATTGATAGACAAAACGTGCAAACGTCATAAACCTTTGGTAATCACAGAGCTTATTTTTTGCGATCTTCTTAAAGTAAATGCATAGGTTTTCGGTCGGGGGAACAAGCTTCCGGGTTAGCCTACAAAAATACGTCATTACGGAACCTCTCCGTTATGCAACATTAGCGGCGAAACATTGCTGATAGCCATATCCACACAGAGATCTTATTAAGATTCCATACTGCAATTCTGCATGTATACTGTAATTCAAGGGCGTACCTTCCCTACACTTTTTAGATAACAGATCTCGCAGAAAGACTAACCGTAGTCTGTATTCTCAGGCTCCCAGCAGTTTGAAGGCCAGAAGTATGGCGTCTGGTAAAAGAGAGAAACGTGTACTACATTATCCGTTGTGCAGTGAAACGTGCAACAATGTTTTATACAGAAAAGTTTCATTTTAAGGTTGTTAGTAAGTTAGTAAATATTTGGCGAAATATGATTTATTTACATTATTACGTGATTCTTATCGCCACATTTTTATATTTCTATTTTAATCTGAAAAGGATTTTTCTCCATTTTATCTCTCAGACCAGCAAAGTGACTGACCTGGAATCTGTAGAATGTGCCGTCATCTTTAAGTGTGAGCACATGGTCAGAGATAGGGAAGAAATAGCCGTGAGCCGCCATCAATGTGCCCAGATGAAGAGCCTCGACTAAAAAAAGAAACACCAGCGTTAATCAGGGATCCAAGCACATGGGAACTCTACTGTTTCTGTCAGAATTACTACGCTGCTTTTGACTTAAAGCTGATATCTGTGACTTTTTTGGTTATAAACAAAAATTCTTGAGTAAATATGTAAAAAACGTAGGTAAGCTTTCAATAAAAACGTATATTTAAAAATGTTAGATATGATTTATTGGAGAATATGTTGACAGAAATGCAATATAATATACATAACTACGTATGCCTTCAGAGGGGTATAAAGACCTTACATAAAGAAGACTTATGTTTATTTATTAACATTTATGCAATTGGCAGAAGCTTTTAAGCGACTTAGATTGCATTGTACTATACATTTTCTTTCTGACTATGCGCAATCCCCTGGGATCGAACCCATGACCTTGGCATTCCAAGCGCCACGCTTTAACCACTGAGCCACAGGAAAGCTTATCTTATCTTAAAATGACCTATTTCTATCTACATACACCATGGGCCCCCTTACATGCAATTCGCCATGTTGTTTCTACAGTAGCCCTAAACGGACAAACTGCTCTACAGAGCGTTTTGTTACTACGTTATCTCTTCGGCAAAAAGTAAAAGCGTGACACCATCTTAGTGCTTCGAAAGGAAGGGGTGAAGTGAGCAGTTGGTTGCAATTAGCATCCTTTCATACACATTCATACACTGGACCTTTAAGTCACAAGTAAGCATTTGCAATTTAATGCTTCAAACAGAAATTGGGGCAGATGCAAAAATTAAGGATCGCAGCTTTTAAAGTAGATGTTCTGTAAATGGTTAATGCATGAAATTTAGACCGAATGGCTGAAACATGAACCATTATTGAGAACTTAAGTTAAGAAAAAACATAAGCTAGGTGATGCTACAGAGGAAGAAAATTTGGGTCGTATTTCTTCTCATGTTAGTATTTCGGTGGTGTATTCACTGAGAATGAATTGATAGTGCTGTGAAATTGTGCGTTCTGTGTTGTGCTCAATTCACTAAAGGAATTATGTAAATCAAGAAACAGCTGAAACTGGCTGGTAAAATATCCCCTAAATGCAATTTGAATGCACACATTACTGCTCTGTTAGGAGTTATGGAGGATGCAGCAGTTTAAAGTGAGCTGACATATAATACTTTGCAGGGACTACTGTAGCATCTCTTCACAACTGCACTCCAGGTGTCTGAACTGGATTTTTCAATACTGCAGGTGTGGATAAAATGATAACATTTTCAAATGAACACCAGAATGTTTATTCTCTATTACATTAACCCATTTGCCGTATAAAATTTTTATCAATAAGTGTGTTTCCTGGGAAGGGATGCCTTACCAAAATAAGTACAGGAACACATTTTTATATAAAAACTGTGTCATGGTTCCACCTCTCCTTGTCAGGTATTTCTTGGTCTAGAGGTGGAATCATACAGGATCCTTTGTTTCTCTAGTCTGCCTCATCGTTCCTACCCTCCTGTTTCCTAGTTTGTGTTAATTCGTTTATCCCTTGCACCTGTTCCCTCTTGATTTGCTCCCCTTTAAAACATCCTCGTGTTCTTTGTCCTGTCTGGTTCATTGTACGTTGTACCTTGTACCTATGTTTCATGCCCTCGTCTTGCATTGTTCCTGTTTCCTGTGTCTAGTAAGTCTTAGTTTAGTGTTTGTTCCCAGTGTTTGTTTTGTAGTTTAGTTAGTCCTTGTTCTTGTTTTGTTTAAATATATTATATTGTCCTGTTTTCCCCCCTCGTGGGTTTTGTTTTTCTTTTTTGTTTTGTTTGTTATAATAAATACTTGTTAATCCCTGCGTCTGCCTGCAATTGGGTTCTCCTGCCTTGTCTCTGTGCAGTTCTTGACAAACTGTTTACCACCTGCTTTACATAAACAATAACAGCACATTGTTACTGCGTCAGACTATTCTATTAATGCAATCTATATAGAAACTAATTTATATAGAAACTCTGTGCAATGATATGTATGAAAAAGACTTCATTGAAATGCTGGATATGCTAAAATAACACACACAGAACTGTACATGTGTTGTCAAGTATACAAGACAATAGAGGAAGTGTATTAAAAGTGGAAGCGCTGAAATAAATGTTTATCTTATAACACTCTCAACCACAAGCACATCTGCAGTAGAACCCATACCAGAGTTAAACATCAATAAATGATTGTCTATTAAACTTTAACAATACAGTGTTTGCTGCGTGTGTGCATGTTAGAATTTGTGTCTGTGTTGATTAAATATTAATATACCTTTGCTTAGAGGTACATTGTGAATTTGCAGCGGTTATTGTTTTGGTAAGTTTCCCATCAGGTATTTCACGAGATAAAGCCAAATGATCAGCAATGTACAGGAGCAAAACAATTGACAGAAAGATACAGAGAGAAGACTGGAAAGTAAAGGGAAGTTCTTATTTTGTTTCTCTCCAACATTCCCGCTTTGGTCTATTGAGTATAGAGATTCGGTGCTCTTATCTATTTGTTCTTTCCCCTTAACTCACACACTCACCTGTCAAATATCCAAGTGTGGACGTTAAATATGGGGCATACAGTATAAACCTAACTCGGTTGAATCAAATGCCAAAGATTTTCATCCTGTTATCACTTCCATACCAGCATTAACAGGTTTGAACCAGCACGGAAGATCGTGCAAAGCTGTTTTTTGTCTACAGGGACGTTAGTAAGTTTCACTGGGATTTCAGCATCTGAGAGGTCAGTAAAATAAGATATGGACAAATAGTCTATTATTGCAGAAATACATGCAAGTAAACTGATCATTGTTGTGTAAACGTAACCTAAGGAAGGAATTGTAGGGCCCTATGAAATGCGTTTTATTTTTTCCAAAATACTGTTTTATGTTTTCCCAAATTCCATTTATTTTTATATACTATAGTAATATATTTGCCCACAAATACTTCAGTATACTAGAGTATTCACTTACCTACAGTATCTACCTACAGTACATACTTTGGATACAGGAAAAAAAACGTAAAAATAGGGTATAATTTACCTATAAGTTACCTTTACAGTATCTTTTTAGTTTTTAGGTATATTTAAATTTCAGTACTGTTGCAAAATAAAAATTTTTTTAATAAGTGCACATTTTTTTACTTCAATTTACTAAAGTAAATAATATACTTTTTATTTTAGAAATATAAAAAAATTCAAGTGGGATGGTATTGTGAAATGTGTGTGTGTTATAACTTGTTCAAGTTAACCAGACTTATATTTTGACAGGTCGCCGCAAAGGGTGTTTGACGGTATAGCTTTTCTCAAATGAGACAGTGAAATACTAAATGCAGTTCATGTGTTTGCGTCCTCGTATAGTGAGGCGCAGATGCTGCATCACGTGTGCAGTACATGCAATCTGCCACTCTTTCACTTATAGTCACGCAAAACAAGCAGATTACATATCTAAACTGCATCTGAATATTTCCAATGTTATTCATAGCGTAACTTAAATTTTGTAAGCTGTTCAGCGCTACTTTATGGTCGAGAAATAATACATTTCCCAGATTCTGTGCCATTCTGCGTTAAACAGCAAATTCAGTTTTAATGCCTGGATTCTGAGATTCTGTCTGCGTTTTCTGCATCGAGGAAATCACAGGGCCCTAGAATTGACAATTCCATTCCCAATCGGCTACGTTCTACAGAGTTTAGCTATGACCCCAATAAAACAAATTTATGAAATCAAAATCATGAAAAAGATTAAGATACAAAGGTTTAGTCTGACAGCGACGATATGAAATCATCAAAAACAGTAAGTTGTCAAACACAGAAAATCATTAATGAAAAAGATGCATCACCTTGATCTTCAATCACAAGATTCTTCAGAAGCCACTGGACAATATCTGTACCTGCACATGAGGGGAAAGAAAATATGAAGAAAAGTTTCTGATCCATAGTGGGTGATGCATGACACACAATTCCTGAGTGTGTGATTTTAAATGATTGATGTGAATTATACTGTTGGACTTTAGCAGACTATCATAATCTTCACCTCTGCACCCGTAAAGCCCCCTCTCGTCTCTCTGCAGCTTTCAAGGAATAACTGACAAGTCAACACCATGACCTACTTCCTGTAAATCCACCTAAAGTAAACTAATTCCTGCACATTCATTTCGAATTCTTGACAAATACAGTTTGACAGTGGAGGTCTTGAATCTCATACTGTAAAATGTAAAATTCTTTGGGAGGAAAAAGTTGAGTTCGCACCAATTATGTCAGTCAAGCAGCTCGAGTGTTTTAAGTATTAATGACCCTTTCACAGAGGATAATTAATAGGATGGACGTCACTGCAAAATTAACAGGTTTTCATTTTGCTCTTGAAGAATTTGCTCTCAATGTTTAGTGCTTTTTCATCACCCTGGTCGAACCCAAAATAATCACCTATAAACAGTTACAAGCATATGTCGTCCTGGCCAATCGAATCCTGAACACACGAAGCAGTTACAGGACCACTGTTGCCTCAGCCAATCAGCATTTAGGGGCGTGTCCCCGGAGACAACAGAAGCAAGAGAGTGTGAGAGTTTTTAAAGCAGAGAGAGAGAGAGAGAGAGAGAGAGAGAGATAGACTGGGGTGTTAGCGCTTGACGCTGGCCTTTTAATGAATCCTCCAGAGGACCACAGTCAGAAGATGGAGAGAATCTCCTTTTGAGAATTTCTCACTTTCTACTTCCTAATCTTCAAACATAGATTATGTATTACTGTATGTGTGAGAGAATACATTTTATTCTCTTTTTTATTTCTTCATTTTGTACACCTAAATATGTAATATGCATCGAACAACAATGAATTGGAATTGTTCTCTTTTTTGGGCTGTATGCATTTACAGTATTGTTTAGGAGAGTGAAGAGTTAACAGAAAGTAGGGATGCGAGAGGGAAAATTCAGTTACGAACTGTGCCAGGACATTTTGAACCCTTCCTTTCATTTATAAAATATAGAAGTGTGAAATTACATCTGTAGTTATTAAAAGCATGAAATCTGCCTTTTTTATATCGTTTTAAAAAAAAAATATGTGACCATGCATGTGAAAACCCAGTCAGTCATTTTTGCAATTTACTCTGTTCTGCATAAAATCATCCTACATCATGCGAAGAACATTTTGTGAAAATATAACTTTGATTTATTTAACATTGACTGAAAAAGGCGATGTAAAAGATTGAAATTATACTGAAATTAAAGGAACAGTTCCCCAAAAATAAAATTTCGGTCATCATTCACTCATCCTCAAGTTTATCCCAATAAGTTAAAATTCTTAGTTCTGATGAACACAGAAAAAGATATTTGGAAGAATGCTTGTAACCAAACAGTTCTTGGCCACCATTGACTACCGAAGTATAAGAAAAATGAGAATGGAAGTCAAAGTGCCCCAGAACTGATAGCTTTCCTAGACTCTTTAAAATATCTTCTTTTGTGATCAACAGAACAAACAAATGTACAAAGATGTTCTTTTTCACTACGGTAGTCAATGGTGGCCAGGAACTGTTTGGTTACAAGCCTTCATCCAAATATCATCCTCTGTCTTCATCAGAACAAAGAAACGTATACAGATTGGAACAACTTGAGGGTGAGTAAATGAAGACAGAATTTTCCTTTTTGGGTGAATTGTTCCTTCAATGCTTGAAATCATACTTTGATGCTTGTTATTTCAGAATTACATTATAGGGCTTTTCAACTCTTCTCCTAACTATTCAATGCATTGTGTCTTAAACTGAACTCTGCTGGTCAGAGACCTTTGATAGAGATCAGGCTCTCAACAGGCCGGGACATCAACTGGCTCATAACTCAGAGTTCTGGCTGAGGTTTTATTGTACTGGTCTTCGGGCTTGCTGTGGGGTACTGGCTCCTGCAGAGTTCTGCTTTTCCAGTGCCAGCGTGAAACTGCAGCATACACAAAACTAAAGTAGTTGAATTACCAGAAAACACACTGGGAATCTTGGACAGGAAACTCTTCACTGTACGAATAGGTATGCCGTTTTTCTCATCCTGCATTCTGGCAATAACATCCTCCATCTGAAAGAGACGGAGAAAGACAGTCACATGTTAGCCTAAACAAGAACATATGCATTTAATGCAATTGCAGCGTCCAGTATAATTGCAATACGTGGTGCAGACAATATGATTTAGTGCCCATGTGACATAATAAAAAACATGATTGTGTGTGGAGAGCCACATGCTTTAACACACAATATAACACATTTGTATTAGTGTTGGTAGTTTCATAAAAAAAGCTTTAAATATTTCTTCATCTTACTTTCTGTTTACACGCATGTTCAGTGCAGTCAGTGTAATGTGCACCCCTTTCAATCCCTTTGCATCCTAGATCGAATTACTTCATTCAAATAAAGCAAACCCAGAGGAACCAAACAGATTTACCAAACAGCCAATCACAGCACAGCATGAGGCCACAGAAACCTGTGATAAGATTCCACAGGAAGCGAGTTTGAAGGATCAACTGTGCCTTTAGTAAATGAAGTCATTCAATATAACAACCCTATTTATTAGATGAAGAGAAAGCAGGGGCAGAACAGGACCCATCACGTCACCCGCTCATTGATCTGCTGACATTTAGACTGTTCTCAGAGACGCTCGGAGTGTCTGAGTTAACAAGGCAAGCACTGTGGAGCGTCACCAGGGAACTCACGGTCTGAGCATGTGACTATATAGTGAGTGACATCATTCTAGCTTTAAAACCAAAATCGTGTCAACCATTTGTACCTAGAAGATGTGTGAACGTGTACCTACAGGTTTGTGCGAAGTGTATGAGCTGATATGCGTGTTCGCAGAGAGAGAGCTCCTGCCCCAAGGGGAGACCCGGTAAACATTCAGAATTACACCAGTGATACGGAGGAGTGCGGCTGTGATGCCTTTGGAGAGAATTTTAACAGGAAATGTTGTTCAATTCCTTCGAAAACTGTTAGGGGGACTCCTGAAATAGCTTCTTTTTAAATATCCAGGGAGGAAATGTTTTTTGATGGCAGTTACCAGCCACCTACAGTGTGAGCACACACTCTGGGGGCAAGAGACTCGCACATACTCTGTCTAAAATGCTGGCTGAACTGGTGGGCAAACAGTGAAGAGCTAATTTAAGGTAATGAGGGATCTGAGCATTCATCTCACACTCTGTGACAGTAATGGAAGCATTTTAGACAGAACACAGAGAGAGAGAGAGAGAGAGAGAGAGAGAGAGGGGGTAGAGATAAGGATATCTCAGTTGTGTAGTGCAATGATGTGTGATAAAAAAAAACAAATGCATCACTGGCATCAGCTGCACTGTGCGGCAGACAATCTGTGGCCAAGACTTCTTGTAAAACCATCAGCACTTTGTTGAAGTGAGGGGAAGGCTCATTGTTATTTTAGTCGAGCTTCTTTAAGGTCTTTCTCACAGGCAGAGCACAGAAGTTGGATTCTTCTTAAGTCTTTTGTCTGTATTAAAGGGACAGTTGACCCAAAAATGAAAATTCTGTCTTTACTTATTCTCTAGTTGTTCCAAATCTGTATACATTTCTTTGTTTGGTTGAACACAAGAGAAAGATATTTGGACGAATGCTTGTAACCAGACAGTTCTTGGCCACCATTGACTACCATAGTAGGAAACGATGGAAGTGAAAAGTGCCCCAGAACTGTTTGCTGTCCTACATTCTTCAAAATATCTTCTTTTGCGTTTAACAGCATTTTTTCCTACTATGGTAGTCAATGGTGGCCAAGAACTGTTTTAAATGATGACTGTCCCTTTAAAGACTTCTGACTTCTGTCAAACATGAAGTCCTACCTTAAACTCACATCATTGGTTGAGCTAATGTGGCTGTGTAGGAAATCTCAAACAAGCACAGCAAACTGCATACTAAGCCAAGAAATAAATAAAGTATTTTAACCTAAAAAAAAATGACACACTACTGCATTAAATCTCATTTATTTTTCAGACTACCGAAATTAAAGAGAAATTACAAGAAGGTGTAAGTGAAAAGGCTGGACTGTTTTTGTGAAACACAAACAAAACAAAATCTGGAACATTTACGTAGAAATTTCTCACAAAACAGACTGTCCTCTGGCAGTACATCTCCAGGGATCACACATCTGGGGCCGCCACAGATACGAGCTCAAGCCAATCACACAACAGATCCAAAAGCCCAAAAGATAAATCGTCCAAAAAAATCAAATGCTAAACTGAATAAAAACCAATTACAATCACATCCACACATAGATCAGTCGAATGATCCGACTAAATTTAAAGATGAAAGCAAATTGAAATGTATTCTGACATTTCCTGAGTGAATTTAAGTGGGTGGATATTAAATGCATTAGTAAAGCCTGAGGTTAAAACGTTTTAAAATATCTTAAGCTGGTCTTGTTGTCAAGCTAGTTTTCCAGTCAAAAGTATCCAAAGCATCCAAAACAAAACTACATATCAGCCAGGGTTATGTTAAAGTGCTGGTATTCTAACTTGAAACAGAATTTTGCTTTAAGGTTGCCAAAACCAATGATCTTTAATGAATACTATGGTGTTAAAGTCCAAAAAACATTGTAGTACAATTGAGAAAATTACTATGAGAAATACTCATAATAAACTGGGTGGCACTTTATTGCAACAAGTTTTTATTCTTAAGCTTAAAGGTACAATTTGTTATTTTTTGGAGGATCTTTTGACAGAAATGCAATATAATATACATAACTATATCTTCAGAGGTACAAATAGACTGTACGGATCACGCATAAACTCCGATCAGATCCTTATACCACTAATAATTCTTACGCAATATTTTGCGTAATAATTGCTAATTTCAAAAGTGCTGCAGAATCGATACGGAGGCAGATGTACCGATACGCGCATCGTCAGGAGCTCATGACGATGTATCGCCATAATGATATTTTGAATAGGAAAAACTGCTCTACCTTTCGTGAATATGTTATCTCCAAAAGAAGACAACATCTTAGTCCTGTGTCAGCCACCATATAGTGTTTCGAAAGGGAGGGGTGAGCGGTGGAGTGAGCCGCCGGTTGCAATTCAAAACCTCACCACTAAATGCTGCTAAATTTCATATACTGGACCTTTAAACCTCTTGAGATGAAGCCTTTCATATTCAAGGGGGTCTTTATACATGCAAATTTCATACCACAAAATACTTACAGTGTATCTATGCAACAAAATACTGGTATATGTACTTAATATAGGTAAGGTTAAGGGTTTGTTTAATCATTATAAAGTAATGCAAATAAGTAAGGAAAAAAAAAGAATATCTGTTGGTGGATTGAGAGCGAAAGAAACAGAGCACATAAATGCGTATTTATTCATTAAGGCCAAGTGTGCACTTACAAGACAAGTGGCTTCATCAAAAAATCTTTCATACTCTCTAATTACCAAAGACAGACACGCTGAACACTCAAACACAACCTCCTCGCTTAACCCCTGTGACCCTGCGCTCTGATACCCCCTGTGACATCACGCCGCTCTCTCTCTCTCTGGAGCAGACAGCAGGGTTCAGACTGCTTGTGAGAACATAGGTCTCTTTCAATGATGCTTTACGTCAGACGAGAGGGTTATTGGTTGGAAGGAGACAAGGTTATTGCAGGAATGACATGAATTTTATATCTCCTCTGTTCGTTTCCCCCCTCATCCTTCACTCCCTGCCTTTTTGTGCAGCCCCTCCCCTTTCTGTTTCCAAGGCAACCAGGGTGATGATGACATCATATACATATGTCAGGCTGGGGAGAGAGACAGAGGGAGATAGATGTGTTAAGGTGTGTGTGAGAAAACAAGACAGGTTGGAGAAAGGAAAAATATGTTTGATCAGACATAAAATATGTTTTATGTCATTTTTATTTTGTGATTTTATAGGAAAATAAAATTAAAATAATTACATAAGGAGAAAGGATGATAAAAACACCCATCAAAACAAACGGAAAAACTAAAATACAAGCCGAAAAAGAAACAAAAAAGACAAACAAACAAAATACACACAAAAAAGGCGAAAGATTTAACAAAAAAAATGGAATATCATAATTTATAATATAAAATAGCAGAAGAGAGATTTATCTTCATTGTTAATATTTTTGCCATGTCACACCTTAAGACACGTGCGGTTTATTTGTCAACTACCCATATAGAGCTATAAACATATCATAGGCTATATATTTTGCTATAAATAAATACCATATATGACAATTCTCACATTCTGCCCAAAGTGCCTTTCACTTTAGTAATTTCAAAACACAAACTATATCTGGCCTTCCGTCCTCCATCTGCATGTGCCTGGAGACCAAAGGTATGAGCGCCCTTTCACCGAAAAAGCACATGAATATTCAATCCAGCATTACACGTAATTGAATATTCAACATCAGAGAGAGTACTGTTCAGTAATTCACTGAGAACATGATGTGGTCCTGAGCATAAGAGAGCACACAATCTGTTGCGAGAGAGCACACACGCACGCACACACACCTCAAGTTTCCAACTGATTTACTGGCTTTGAAGTCTTTCAAGCACCGTTCCAGTCCTGCACACACACACACAAACACACACTCAGGGGCTTAAAGACTAACACATGCCTTACATTCGCACATCATAAAAAAGGCCATACGTTCTGTCAGAGAAACACAAATGTGGGCAAAACAAACAAACACGCAATATCAAACGGGTAGGAGGATATTAATTCAGTGTTAAACTTGCCTGCGAGATAAAACCAGACTGTTTACGTGACCCTGATCTTTCCGATGCGACGGAGGATCATGCCACACAACCCTTTCGTTCGCACACACAGACGCATCCCTGCACACACAAGCGCTCATTCCACTTTCTAAACGCACACGATATTCAAAACCGTTTTTTAGTGAAATACTTCTTAAAGCTGAAGAGCAGTCTCCATTATGCATAAATCATATTTAGTAAGCTAATGCTTCACCCACACACACACAGCTTGAGGATGCCCTTTAAAGGGGGGTACGTTGTAACTCCCTCCCACTCTCTCTCACACACACACACGCATACACACACTTTCAGAGTAGCTTTTACTAACAGCATTCTCCACTTTGTGTTCTTTAAATTCTAAACAGGAAAATATCAACGTGTCATAAAATGTACTGCAGTAACATGCATAACAAAATCCTATGGTATTACCATCACTGTGCTATGGTTCTGCTCGTTTTGTATTACAGTGCCCTGTTATATCAAAATTATATCATCATTTACTCACCCTCATGTTACTCTAAACCAGTATGACTTTGTTTCTTATGCAGAACATAAATGAAGATATTTTTAAGAGCAGTGGTAACCAAATAACACTGACCCCCATTGTATGGACTCAAAAAAGACTTTTCTCCAAATATCTTCTTTTGTGTTCCAAGAGGAAAAACAAGGGTTTGAAGGACACGATGATGGTAAATAAAATAATGACACATGTTTTATTTTGGTGTGAACTATCCCTTTAACACGAGCTCTCACACACAGTAACTGGAGAGAAAAAAGCAGTAGAATCCAACAGAGATACAAGCATCAACAATTATAACTCTTTTTCACTTTCTCTCCATCATTTTATCCCTTTATTTTTAGTTTTCGCATATTGCCTCATTTCCGCTGCATCAGTGATATATCACAGTACACGTTCGGTGCTGCCTGCACAGTAGAGAACTGCAATCAATCCTGTCCCAGCCTCAATCTAACAATTGGTTATGTCAAAATATATATATAGTGTATAAAACAGCTTTTATGTAATATGCTCAGCTAAAATAATATTCATCTATGGGGGTGGAACCATGTGCTAAGGAATTAAGGCAGAGATCAGACAGACTCGAAGGGCGGCCCTATTCATCTCTCATTCTCTTTTTGCATATATTTTGGGTACGGGAGATAGCGAGTTTGAATGCATCTGCGTGTGTTTGTGTGTGTCTGTTTCTATGAGAGCACGTGTGGGTGGGATTTTAGTGGGTGTTCTGACTCAGCGGTGGAAAAATACGATTCTGCAGAAAATGAATCCGACCGCCCACCTGCTGCTTTTCACCAAACACTGTCATATATACAATTGTGTACATATGAACAGAACGCACACTGGGTTAGAAGCTAAATAATTTGGTCGCCCGCTTTGGTTAAAATTCGCTGGACCATTGCACCTTTTTGCGTGCAACTGTGACTTGATGATCAAGAACAAATAAGCAAACCTGTACAAATATTTCTCGCTTAATATTTTTGCACTGTTTTGCAGTACATACATACATTTTTTTTAAATAGATACATTTTCTTCAGAAGCTGGAAAACGACTTTGAAATTAAGTGAGTTTATGGTTTAAACAAGCAAAAATATATGCCAATGGGGTAAGAAAAATTAAGCTTTACCACTTTATTAAGTACTTACTGTAATTCAAGTAGGGCAAATGACGCAGGCGTGTCATAAGTTCTGGTGACAAACGCTGCATTTTTCGTTTTGATCCAATAAGATACCATGTTCTCTGTGCGGGAGCTTTCGTCACCCTCATTTGCGGGAAAAACAAGCCTCAGGTTCACGCGCATCCGAGGGATAACGGAAGCTAGTAATTTAACGTTAATAGCGCTCTCAATATGGATCTTTCTCTTAAACAAACGTATCGATTCGCTTCAGAAGACCTTTGTTAAGACCTCGGAGCCGTGTCGAGCCGTTCTTTGATCGATGGGTGCACTTTTTGGACCCATTCAACCGCTTGGAAGAAAAATGATACGTGGTATTATAACCCAGACTGCATTATTCTTCAAGAAGAAAGTCATATTCAGTCAGGATGCCTTGAGGGTGAGTTGGGGGAAGTTTTGTTTTGCCTGTGAAATATCGCTTTAAACAATTCGTCGCTATTAATCGCATCCAGAATTAAAGTTTGTGTTTACACAATATATGTCTCTGTACAGTGCATATTTATTTTGTATTTATAAACACATGCATGTATATATTTAAGAAATATTGTATATCTTTATATATATATATATATATTTACATTTACATTTACATTTAGGCATTTGGCAGACGCTTTTATCCAAAGCGACTTACAGTGCACTTATTACAGGGACAATCCCCCTGGAGCAACGTGGAGTAAAGTGTCTTGCTCAAGGATACACTGGTGGTGGCTGCTGGGATCGAACCAGCAACTTTTTTTTTTTTTTTGCCAGTTCAGTGGTTTAACCCACTAGACCACCATCTCCACTTATATATATATATATATATAGTTTAAATACATTTATTGATTTATCTATTTTATATTTTTCTTAAATACTATATGCATGTATGTGTGTGCCATTGATTTTGTGTATGCCTGGTATAAGTTTGTTGCCAACTTATACCAGAAAAATTCCTCTTCAGAGTAACCTAGGGTTAAGTGCCTTTTTCAACAGCACACTGCTGGTTGCTTCTGGTTGGGTTCTTGCGATGATCAAGCCAACAACCTTTGAGTTACCGCCGCTGAGCTTTAATCACTAGACCAAAACACCTCCACCTATGACGCACCTCAGCACTTAAACTAACAGCTAAGGTCTGAAGGTGGAAAGAAAGCTGAGATTATAGACCTGCACCACAATGTAATGAAACAAACATAACACCATGCTCTATAACGTCATACGGGAGTACTAATTTAACATAACAGCTGTCCTCTACAATAAAACTTTCAAATGGAAGGAGAGAAGAGAGCGAGAGCTGCAAACGTGAAAGAGTGATTAGCAGAAAAAATGTCCTTATGAAAAGCAAGAGTGAATCTGGACTATTTTTAGCCCAAAACCTCTGTCCCCCTGTGTCTACATGTGTGTCCTGAATAACAACAAGGCATTCAGAGACATCACTCTAATCCGCCGGATATCATTGTTATCATCCATCTTCCTCGACCAGCAGAGATTTACAACGACAATAACATTCCTGTATGTTTTTTATATTATATAAGAAATTCTTTAGAGGCATTAGGCACATATTCAACACGTTAGCATTATTAAACCATGGCAGTCATGGAACAAAGACCTTGGGCACTCATTGTTACAGGAAAAGAAGCACTATTACTTTTCAACAAGCGCTGTATGAAAGCAGGGACCCGGTGGAAAGAATACAAATGATCTGCTCTGGGCTGTAGGCCGTAACTGAAGTGTTTAATGAAACCAAGTTGCAGCTTATTAAACACTATGACCATCTACTGGCCTTGAAACAAATCCTTCGTGACGTTTAGTAAAGCCAACAATGCGTGACTGCAGCATGAAAGCATACAAATTAACAGACCACAAAGTATTCAAATACACTTTTGTGATTTTCTAGATACGGTCGCAGTGATTATTTTGAGCCACACAGACACTTACTGATCGCTTATGGACTACATGTTATGTGAATGTCATTCAAATGCATTACAATGTGACATTTTTATTACTGAAATGCATCTGTACCTTTTACTTTTACAGTAAAACTGTAGTGTTACTTTTCTTTTTAATTTCCACTTTCTTATTGATGATTTTCTCACATGATTTCTTTTGAATCAGCAAAGTACAGATGTGCAAAGTGCCAAAGACATGGTCCAGAGTAAAGGAGCAGGTATAGTCTGTCCGTCCGCCCGCATGACGTAATTTTCGTCATCAGGAAGGTCTGCGATCGTCCACACACCCCTTCCACGTGCAGCCCATTTTTTGAGACCGTGCAGACGTGGCGCATACAGAGAAAAGTGCACTAGTCCACTAGGGGTCAATACACAATGAAAGTGTGCAGTGTGCCGTTGTCGAAGAAGAACTATACAAAACCAACACGCTGAAACCAAGAACAGCAAGCTAAGAAGCATATCCTACTCCATACGGTTTGGTTGTTGTTCTTGTTGTCTTGCTGTTTGCTCAGATTGTTTGCAATGGCAAAACAATCTGAGCAATGAGTGACTTCCTCTATCATTAATTTGCAGTGCGTCTGTGAATGACGCGAGTCAGCGCTGCCCTCTGTCGGTCTGGTAGAGCACACAGACTTATTTGTACTGCTTATTTGTCGAAACTCGGATGTCCGCTCTTAATCCGTGAGGAGTATGCACAAGAAGCTGTGCGGACGCGTTTGTGTGCGAGACGGACACGGACGCGGAAAATCAAGTATACCTGGGGCTTAAGCTAGCTCAAATCAATATACAGGGAAAAAAGATTTGATTAAAAAAAATGAGATTTCCTGAGGTTATTCTGGAATCCACATCGCAGAACAAGAGGTATTACGGCAGACAGGCAAATCTTTAGGGACATTAACATGCCTCTAGACTACAGACAAGGAAACAGGAAGAAAGTGCAGGTCTATAGAGGTGATGAAACTTTAGTACAATCAATTGAAGCAATAAACGCTCCCCTGCCTCTCTCCTGCATTGCATGTTTCGCTTTCTTTCGCAAGCTCTCTCTAGAGGCTCGCTGGGTTATATTTAGGAAGGCGTTCATTGCGATGTTGAGAGAGGGACACTAATCACCTAATCAAATATTGAAAAACCCTTTTCCATTTCTTGCATGGCAGATAGTTGTCACTGTCAGCACAGGTTTAGGTGTTTCAATTCAAGGGCTGAACGTTAATTTTTGGCAGCCCTTTCAACTGAGTAAATACCTAAATATGGCCTGTAAAGTAGCTGGTTTATTTTTGTAGTTACCCCAAATTTCATACTTCTGAATCTGAACATAGTTCAGAGGCAAACCCACCTGTCAATAAAGGTATCATAGTGTGACAGATTTCAATCACACACTCTTCTGACAAGATTAATAAAAGCATAAAAGCAACTACAGAGATATAAAACAAAAATGTATATGCTATGATCTGGCCCTGGTGACATCACTGTATATTTTAAATGAGCAGACTCTGGAAGAGTCACGCATGCCTTCAGAACACCAGCCTTGTCCAGCTTACAGCCTAGTAATACTGGAGACAAAATCCTGTGACCTGAAAAGGTTTTATCAAGAGACAAAATCCCCCTAGTGAAGTCTTGGAATAGCAGAGCAGCAATGCATTGAGGTCGGAGGCAGGCAAAATAAGAGTCGACCCGACAAGTCGATTCATGCAAATTTTAAGATCCACACATCATGCGCACCTGTAGTTTCCATTGATCATTGCATTCAATCCGAGTAGAAGGATAGATTTCTTCTGCCCGCATCTGAAGATATCATTACAACGCAGCAGTGACAGGAACAGGCAGACACACTGTGTTTACTGTAGGGACATGAGACAAAACATAAGGCAAAAACGTCCTGAGTGAATGTAGCCTGAATGTGCCTTGGACCACTTTCACGTCTCATTGGAAACAGTTATTGCTGGAGGTAACAACATTTCAACCCAATGGTGTTAAATGCTCTTGTGAGAAATTCAAAGCTTATCAAAATTGTACCATTGGCTGAAAGACGTCTTTATAGTTTTATATCTTGCACCAAATTCGACATCACTTTTAACAACTTAACCATCAAATTACATTAATTAGTGATTTACTTATGATTTGCAAAGCTAAAATATATCTAAGCATTTACTGCCACTATACGTAATACTAAGTTTTTTTTTTTTGTAGAAATAAACGTTCTCAATTTTCGATAGTTAAACACGACATTTATAGCCTACATTGTATACAATTTGATGTACAAACTATAAGGAAATGCGTTATATTATAATATCGCACGCGCCTGGCCCAAAGTTAACTTCCAGTCTGTGTTTGTTTATTGGTCTGGCTAGTGGTATGTTTTATGTCATTTATATTCATTTATTGTATTGTAATAAATAAACAATTCATTGATTTTTTTATTATTAAATAAACAATTTGTTAAGTGGGCTCTGTAACTTTGAAGCATTTGAAAAAACTGTATGGAACATTAAGATCTAGCAGTTCGGGAACTCGTTACTATTTTATGAGGTTGGTAATTTGCACAAATTCGTACAATGTGAATCGTGCACAAATTTACGTTTATTCGAAAAAAGCAATCTGAAGCCCCTTCCCTAACTCCACCCCTAAACCTAAAGTCACAGGTGTGAAAGCAAATCACACTAGAAAATAACAAATTAATACGAATTAGCCACCACATAAAATAGTTACAAATTCCTGTGAAAATGCGTTAAAGTTAAATGATGACTCCACGCTATAACAGCCAATCAGGAGATATTTTTTATGTTCAATGCAGATTTATATGAAAAGCACAATTTCGTAAGAATGACATTTCATAGGCTGCTTGAGCCAAAAATTTACATGGAAAGGGAACCTTTTATCCTTTGTGTCTCTGTTGTGTCGTGCCTGTGTCAGGACATGGTGCAATGTGACAGGCATTTTTGATGAGGCAAAACAAACATGCCTTAGGGTCCAGGGGAGTAGGAGTTTGACAGCCTTAGAATTTGACACAACACTAAACTAGAAAAGAAATGTACGGCTAGTGCTGCCTGCAACTTAACATGCCTGTCCCCAGCCAACATCCAAGGCGATGTTGATTCGTCGCTGATGTAAAACGATTGAATACTCTCCCATAACCTGACATTAAAAGGTGCACGGAGACATCAACAGTGAAATTAATTAATCCAAACCCCAGTCAGCGGTGCAATAACATGCTAACTGCCTTCCACCCTCAAGAGTGTATTGTGGCAGTGAGTCACTCCATCTCTTGCCTGATAACTCATCTTTTCTTCCTGTTAAATCGAAAACACAGAAGGAGGTGATCACAGACAGAATCTCAGTATGCTGAAGAGAACATGGTGACGCGCCAATGAAACAACAGAGGGGGAGAGCGAAATGAGGTTAAGAATTTCATAACTTGGAGGAAGAGATGATGGCGAGAAAGATGGGAAAAGGCACGCTGTTCCAGGGAAGGGATGAAAGGCTAGGAAACAGGATGAGGGTGGAGATGGTTCAAAGCAAGATCTAGGAAATGAGGAAGAACAAGGCTAATGGATATGGACTCGCGATGTCAATACGTCGGTCTCTCTTTCTTTTTATATCATCACTTTGCTTTTAATGCTTAAAGATACAATAAAAATACCTTTCAGTCAGCTAAAAAGGCAGTACAAGGGTACTATAACTAAAGAGATGGAGTGAGTATGCAGGGAAGTCCTCTATACACAATATCAATTTCCTGTTACTTGACACTTTACTGTCCGAGCACAGGCTCATTAAAAGCCTATTAATACAATCTAAAAGAGGAAAGTCACTGATGAAAATCAATGGATTTTCACTGATATATTAACACATTTCTGATGTTTAATATCTCCCTGAAGTCGATCCCTTGATGGGGTCATATAGTGCAAATACGTGTTTTTCTGTGTGTTTGGTGTGTTATAAGTTGCCTATGCATGTATTAGACACGTAAAATTGCAAAAATGAAAGTGTCGGAAGAAAAGATGCATTCTATCTACAAGCGAATGCTCACCCAGACCTGCCTGAAACGCCTCGTGTAACCACAAATCTACGTCAGTTCCTGGTATGATTTGACTAAGACCACCCAAATGTATACGCAAGTAAGGTGGGCGTACCTGTCAGTACAATTGCTTTGGAACCTTATGTTCCAAATATGGTGAAAGGTGTTCAATTTCCGTCACACGCTTGCAATATTCGACCAATGGTTACACTGGTTAACTGGCCAATATTAGCACGCCTCGCTTTTCAGATCGATGAGCTTTGTAAAAAATCGGCGGGGCAAAGAGGAGATATAAACATGCACGGTATGTTGAAATACAGCATTTTTTAACCTTAAATCGAGAATACACATTCCATTACACCTAAAACAAACGATAATATTCGTTTTAGCCTCATATGACCCCTTGAAAACTCATTTTTGATCATCAAAATTTCCTTTTTAAACCTTTTTCCTGTGAACGTGATTCATGTCTTAAAATACTCTAATTGTAACTCTTGGTTCACTTAGATCCTGGCTACACTAGTGTGTTTTCATTTCCCAAGCATTTCCCAAACGCTGCCCATCCACACTGAAACGTCTGAAAACTCTTACATCTATCAAGTTTCAAGTTTATTTTATGTATATAGCGCTTTTCACAATGTGCATTGTTCCAAAGCAGCTTTACAGGAGCAAATAAGAAAACACAGAGGTAAAACACAGCACAGTGCATGGTGTTTCTATGTACTGCGCATGAGTAAAACCCAAGACACGTCAGCATGTGTCATTTCTGCATTATTATGTCGCAGCAATGTGGAGGAAAGAAACCTTTTTTTAATAGATGGACAACAAGGTACATTAGAGATGAGTCTCCTTCGACACCCTTTAACACAAGACTATAAAGCTGCAAAAGCAAAACTTAAGGTGATACTTCACCCAAATATGTTATTCTGTCATCATTTACTCACCTTCGAGTTGTTCCAAATGTGTGTACATTTCTTTGTTCTGATGAACACACAGAAATATATTTGAATATTGCTTGTAACCAAACAGATCTCAACACCCATTGACTACCATAGTAGGAAAAAGTACTTTATCATTACTTTTGTTCAGTTGAGCACAAAAGAGACATCTTAAAGAATCCAGGACAGCAAACAGTTCTGAGGCACTTTTGACTTCCATTGTTTTTTTCCTACTATGGTAGTCAAGGGGTGTTGTGTTGAGATCTGTTTTCCATATTTAACAGTAAAATATGAGACGTCAAACATAAGATCAGATATATAAATACACAGGGACAGTAGGTGGCGTTGTGTCCTCTCGACACGATAAGCATGCCTGCCATAAAAGAAGAATGCGTTCAGTAAGCGTCTGTTCAAGGTAAACATGCATTAAATCATAGCTTTAAACTACCCTCGGTAAGACAGTTAACACTATTCAAGACATCATCATCCACCATTATCTTACACTTGATAGATTTTGAAAATATACTGATAAACACAATAACAAGATGCTTGCGGTTTGGTTATTTATTCTGTATTCGAGCGCACGTGAATATAAGCCTCCATCAGCTAATGACAGAGAGAGAGAAGACAATAGGCCAACGATACTGACGTTTAAATCTACATCAAAAAGTCAAAATATGGCTAAAATACATTTTATAATGGTTAAAAATGATCGTTTTTATATTAAATTCGCAACGATTTTGGTGATTAATATTTATGTTTGTATTGTTTCTGACCAACAATATTAAAATGTATGAAAATACACCAAATAGCATCATTATTTTCTTTCTTTATTATTTTAGCATTATTTTTATACATATATTTATACTACAGCACCTTATACTTACTGAAGAACTGATAAGTGTGTCTGTGTTCAGTTTGGCTGCCTATGCGTGCATCATTTTACGCCATCGAAAAAGAACATGGTGGCCTCCTTAGGTTAAAATGAGTTTAGGTTTTTTTAAGAAATGAAAATATTTGATGTGTTTATAACGACATATGCTATTTGTGTAAGGCTTTTATAACGTATTAAGCCATACATCTCTCTAAACCCTGGGTTTTCTTTTTAACAGGTTTCCTGAATACTTCCCCAACTAGCCATTGGTCAGACGAACGGAAAGTCCTCCTCCAAATGACACCCTTTGTTAAGTCAATGTGGACTGGTCATTGACAAACATAGACACCATACATAGACAGGCTGAGCCATACCTGGAGAAACAACATTTTTGTCCTCCACCGATCATAAACTACTAACATCGGCTAATAAATGTAAACATTATATGTTTTTACTCCACAAATAATGCAGTTCCCCTGTGTAGTTGAATAATTTTCAAGTATGTCTATGAGAATGGTCAAGGATGCTGAAACAGAGTAATATTGTATAAGCACTGTAAACAGTGTTTACAGTGGAAATCAACAACTAATGTATCATTTAAAGCTATCTTATCACATTAGGCTGGGAGAGGAGGGAGGACTTCACAATCACTTCGGCTCTTCCAGGTTGTGTTATTTCCAAATCCACATTTCTGCAGTCCTCCTGAGGATGCTTATGTTATCAACACATTATTGGCGGCTTAGAATATCCATTACTACGAGAATGTCAGTTGTGAATCAAGGATGTCGATCTCAGCGTGTGGGGATGAACAGAGAGCTTTTCAACAGATAGAATAAAATGATTAGAGGCAGTCATGAAAGCGAGATCAGCCGGAAAAACATGAACGAAGAGGAAGAGAGAGGAGGTGACGGGAGACTTCCGTTTCGTATAAGAGCTTTAATATGTGAAAAACTGGATAGAATGTCTTTTTTGAAGTGATAAGGAAGAAATGGAAAAGTGGGGGGGTCATACATTGGATACATGCATGTTCGAGACGAGCTGGCCAATGAGGTGTTTTAAACGGTAGGGAAAAACGCTATGTTACGTAACAGTGCTGCGCTATAACATGAGGATATGACTATGTAATATGCAGCGTAAACTGGAAAGACCCTAAGAGAATCATGTTTTTTCAATTTCATGTGATGGATGAATAAATTGTTTGAGTTGCTTAAATTATTCCCTGTTGTGGATAACTCACCGCAGGTCTTCTTTCCACCATACACGTAGTTTGACTTGCTTAGTGTACTACAGTCTGAGATAGCCTTACACAAATTAAATGACACCTTAGGGGCTAATTTACTTCACTTTTAGACATTTCTTTCCAGCCATTGTGTGCATATGTGTGGGTGTGTGTATGTGTCACAGTGAACATATCATATAATTAAACTAAAACTCTCTTTATGTGTAAATAACAGAGTAAGCTCATCCATAATGCTTAAAGTCACCTTGAAACGGAAGTTGCGATTAACTTCTTTTCCGTATCGAGACGTATATCCTAGTGATATATATGGCTTCTGAAATTGAAGAAGGGGGGGGGCTTTATTTTGCCCTTCCCTTTTTGATTGGTTTCTTGCAAGTTTGGCCTGGAGGGGCTGGCTAAAAATGCCTGGCCATTGGACAGTCAGTATAGTCCTACCTCTTTTTTGTTGCTGATGTCATGTGGTGAAGAGTTGTTGTTGTTGAGAGATTGAGGAGTAAAAAAGTGTTTATGATTAAAGATTACAAGTGCAAATTAATTTTAAAAGAGATGGTGTGCACGTATAAATCATTTATAATAATCACTGCAACACTGTGTGTAACACACATAATTTTCCAGTTTGATTTCATGGTGACTTTAATGGATCCCAATGACATAAAATGGCAAAAGGTTAAAACAACAGTCTATTGTTTCAGAAATTATTTGTTTACTTAGATTAACAGTTTTTCCTCAGAGAAAAAAGCTGTAAAGGGAGATCATTTACTGACACAAAATGTGTCTGATTTACAATGCAAGTATTTTGCAGGTCAATATTAAAATAATAATAATAAATATAAAAGTATACTATTTGTAAATAGTAGGGTTACTTTCAAATACTGAAATCTTTTCCGTGCAGCTCCCAGAATCCTTTGCTGTCGTTGATTAAAAAACTTCCCGAATTCTTTTCTTTCATCAGATCCGTGGTGCGTTTAAAAATTCTGAACTACTTCAAAATATAAATCTGTCATTTTTCTTATTCTAATTCTCTTTTGCCTTCACTTTCCAGGGTTGAATGATTTTCACTTCAGATCAAGCTTCTGTAGAGTGTCCCATAAAAAATCACCATTTTTATTGAAGCACGATTGGCTGACACTCTTATCAATACAACACAGGTTTTACATGGACAGAAAGATGTACGGGCTATCCCTACCGTGCTACTATCACACACGTAGACAACTACTGTCTAATCCTACTCAGCATCCAAAGCATACAAGTTAACCCAAACAATTCCATACAAACAACAACACAGATCTATATAATCAATAATACAGATCCATATACATTGTTGTGCTGACGAACATGATGGGCATTAACATGATGGGCATTAACATGATGGGCATGAAGCCCAACCAATTACATGTCAAACGCCCATAATTGGGGTGTTATTGTCATCTGTGTCAAAACAAACAGCTATGCATATCAACAATACAAAGTATAGACTTATGTGTTAACTGGTGCCGCAGATTCTCCCTCATCTACATCTCGATCCAAGAACATGTGGCCTTTCAATAGGATAGCGTACAGATCTTCCACAAACTACATCGGGGTAAAAATCGGAGGAAGAAATTGCTCCAAGCAGGCGATTTCAAAGTCCGACAGTAATTGTCTTGAAATGTATTGAAGGTGCTGGATTTATTAGAAATGCAGAGCTTTGATGGATGTAGTCGTGATGGTTTAAAGGGAATAAATTAAGGGAGGCAACCTCTCAACTGTCGTTGGTGATTAGTTTCGCATTCGCCGTGAAAAGGTCTTTAGACTCCTAGCAGACTAAAACCCTCTCCAAGAAGATGCATCTCAAAATTGACCACTTTTAAAGCACCACAGCTATAAATATTTAACGACCCAAAAATGAGCAATAAAAAACGTATTGTAATGACGTTCAAATGGTGTCTACAGTATATTCACATTAATGTGACTTAGTGACTTTTCAATACAGCATGCTCCGGTCCTTAAAAACGACTTAAAGAAGTGTGCAAACGAAAACATAAGTCATACTTAAAGCATCAACACATCTAAAACAGTCACAAGACAATTCCTCATTTCCATTTCATTTCCCACTTCAACCACCACTAATAGCACATATGTTAGCACTCTCAAAACCACGCTGATGTAACAGCCGGAAGACAGGCATACTGAGCGAAGCGTTAAGATAGCGTGCGGTGAGTCATATGAGTCACTCACCGATGGCAACCCCACTCAGGGTCATGAACCACCGATGAAGGATGAGCTGTTCCTCGCATCAAGAGTAAAAGGATGGAGAAAGATAAGACACATGATTGAGTCGAACCTCTCTTACAAAGCCGCCAGAAAATTTTAGCTGCGTTCTTCCACGGCCAAGAAGCTCCAGCAATCGCTCAACATAGGATGTACAGGGTGATAAAAAGAGGCATGCTGGTCTGGATATGAATTATGCATGAGAAGGCAGAAGCCGAGATGGTTGTGTTGGAACAGATTGGTGTCTCCATCATCCGAAAGAGATTTTATATTCACCAGCAGCAGTTTGTGTGACTGAGCATTTTTAACACAGTGTGATAGCTGATGGTGTGATGAAAAAAGTCTAAACCTTCAAAAGAGGACTGCAATCTCTGAGCTTCTCCTAATGGTAGGAATTTATGCCGCCCCCAGGCTATAAACAACAGCAGATGTGCAAAGGAATACCTAAATATGTGCAAGTGCGTGTATACACAAAATATTCTAAGATCAAATTCATGCTGAAAAAAAACTAAAGATATTCCAGATTGTTTTACTATGGCAAAGTTCTAAAAACATACAACATTGTTAATGTAGCTTTTCTATTATGATATACTCTAATTTCTAGAGTCAAACCAGCCAACACAAAAACATGTGTGTATATACGAATGTCACATACATTTATCTGGTTGGGTGTGCCAGTCCCATGAGTGTGGGACTGGCCGCTTGCCGCTAAGTTGCTAGGGTGTATTGGAGTGGTTGCTAGATGGGAAACAGCAGACGAGCAGCAGCAAGTGATGCCAGCCTTCAAAAGCACCACTAATGCTAGCCAACATGAATTCATCAAATAAATCTGATTTTTAGTCTAAGCCAGTGGTACTCAAACTTTATCGTTGTGTAGCCCCCTTTGTGTAGGGTGCATTGCTTTGTGGCCCCCCAAATAAAGAATCTTAAACTTAGAATTTTAATTAAATCAAAAACATATAATGTTATACAACATCAATTCTTTTGGTTGGTGGTCTTATTTTTCTGATGTTATGTTGGCGGAAAATAATATGATCAATTTCTATATTTCATAAAATGACACTGTGGCCCCCCTGGATCAATCCTGAGCCCCCCCAGGAGACAACGGCCACCAGTTTGAGAACCACTGTTCTAAACTACCTGTCTTCAAGTTTTGATGTGCAATATAAGCAATACAGTATAAAAAATAACAACTGTGGCTAACAAACTGAAGGTTTATTTCGGGAAGACGTGGCACTACAGTACATAAGACACCAGGTACAGTTACTCATTTATAATTCCCTCTCTTCCTCTCGTCTGTCAATCGTTCTCCCTCTTGCTCTCCCCCACAGTAACAATACATCTGCACAGCTCGAGAATTTACAGGTCTACTCAACCAAATACCAAGGGAGGTAAAACTGTCATCGTCTACACGGTATGGTTTTTATTTTATTGCAGTGCTACGTCAGGTGTCAAGTGGGGAGGGGATGTATGGAGACTTATGACAGTAAAAACCTTAAATGTCATGCAAGTTGCTTAATAAAGTAAAGAACATGTTGTTGTGTTTCACAATTGTGCAGTGTTAATTATTTGTTTTATCATCTCGCGCTGAAGTCGAAATGATTGAAAACAAATAACACAATCCTTTCCCCTTTCGTATCAAAGGTTTTAAAAGTCCCACATGACTTTGGTTTAGGTCTTATGTCTTACATTGCTGATACATTGCATGATTAATACATTTTTCAAACTGGACTAAAAACCTGTCAAACTCAAATTTACCATTTGAAATGAATTTTTCTTGCTCTCTCACTTCATTTCTACATAATCTAACCCCTAAAATCACTTTAATTGGTTAAGTAGTGAGGTCGCCTCAGGCATATTAAATAAACTACTTGACTTTAATAAAAACCTATTTAGATTTAGATAATTTTAAAATAAATGTTCAGGTTAACTGACAAAACATTTTTTCACACAGCAATTCACAACACATTAACTGCATACAGATAAGTGTAATGAAAATGTATCATCAGCTGAAGAATTAATGAGTCTGTTAGACAAGTGAAAGTGACTCTCTGAAGGTTTAAACAAGTCTTTACGTTTACATTATTCACCTGTGTGCGAGAGCTGCTTTCCTGCTGTTTCATGACGTGATGAATTTTTCATAGCATCTTATGTGTGAAAACTGGTGACCACTCTTGGTCACACAAAGTGCACTTTATAATTTAACATTTCCAAGTCAATCTTAGACTAAATTCATCATTATATCTCCTTCTTTCTCTTCTCAAAAGAAATACACAATCACGGATGGGCAACCAAGCCTAGAAACTCCATCTGTTCTTCCTAAAGTGAGATACATGTATGCACCACACTCCTGAAATAACAACACATTTACATTAAACTCTCTATTTCATGCTTTTGAATAAACTGTTTATGACCAGTTCGGTCAGTGCTTGTATTTATGTTGTCTCTGTAAGTATACGATTCTTCATTCCATAATATTGATCATTTTATGGGTGTCTTTTACACAATATACATAAATGGTAGACTATCACTGAAAAATACATAATAAGAAAATAAGTACATCACATTAACATTTTACAACAGGTCCTTCAAACATGTGATGTACAGTACTACGGCAAGTTTTATTTAAGTACCTACAGTACTGTAACCTCGCAAGTCGAAACACATCATTAAAGCTTTGCTCTGCTCAGGATTCCTCATAAACGCATTCAGCTATTTAAGATCTTAGACGTTTTAAACCCGTGTTGAGATGTGAAGGAAAGAGCCACACTCACAGTATCTCTGACTGCATCTAATAGCGTTTTTCTTCCCTGCATCTCCACGGCACAGCTCACCTAATAAGACTGAACCAGCATGAAAGAAATGTGAAAATCAACTGAAGGGTGAAGGGATGAATTGAAAGACGGCACAAAAAATACTCTTGAAGGAGAAATACTGCAGCCCCCGATTGAGGAATGATTCACTGTCTTCAGACTATATCTGACTGGCATGTTCTGACAACAAATTTCAGTTGCACCTGAGGGAACGGATTGAAATTGAACATGCTCGAGAGAAAAGGGAAGGCAAGCTGGTTCAGGACAGAGATGTGCAAGCTGTAATCACACCGGAGTTTGTGTCGATATCTAGTGCTGCCGATCCAGTGAGCAATTTCGGAGCCCATGTTCAATTAAAGAATCTGTTTTGTGAGTTATACTTTAAAAAGTATTTAAACCATTTTAATTTTGTTCGGCAAGACATGCATCACTACTTCTAACTCTTACTCCTAATTATGGTTGAGGATTTCAAACAAACCCTTCAAACAAACTTTTATCATTACAATTTTGCATAGACTATTCAAGGACTTTTATAACTCGTACCAAAAAGCAATCTTCCAGAACACCCTAGCAACCACCTACAGAACCAAAGAAGCACCACTCATATTTTCAGCAGAAAATGTGAAAATCTAGTTACGTACGGCGGACATAAAAACCCAAATGATTAATTAATCGCAGGGAGCCACTCTAATATCTGATTCATAATCAGACCTCATTTAAACAGGCTACTAATTAATGATACAAAGACTGACCATGATTGAAACCATAATTTGCCACACAAGTCTTTGAATTACGTGATAATGGGGTCTTGAAAAATTCATGTTTCTTTCTGAGTCACCAAAGGGCGAATGGTAGAGTTAGTGGCTCTCAGCCACCATGACAGACTTTCGTGCTCCATCAGCAACACAAACGTCTTTGACCCAAACACAGATGAGCAATTTAGCAATAAGGCAATGGATGTAATAAGATACAGTATTAAAAGTGTTGTCTCCTTTTCAGATTTTGCAAATTTTTGGTGAAACGTGTATAGGGGAGCTGTTGCGTTCCACAACAAAAATAGCAAAATGCCATACCTTTCGGTACACCAGCATGTTTGGGGAGTCATCAGTCTCTCCGTTGCTGTTTGAATGAAGGCTGTTGTTTTTCGCCATGGTCCTAAAATGCTGCCGAACAGCTATTCCAGTGGATCTTTAAACCTGAAGGAGAATAACAGGTCATTCAAACCTGGAGCACCACAAGTGTACCGGATGTCTTAATGGACAAAGAATAAAATGATTGTCTAGGTTTGATTGACAATTTTATTGTCTAATTCGTATATGCTTAACCAACTTAGTCTTTGTATACACAAGAGCATTAGAGTCATCTTAAAATAATTCATCAGCTGTTTATGGATTTTCATTCCAATACTAATATAATCCCAAATTGCTCCACGAACACATAACAGATGACAGTAAACACTGGTACATAACGTCCAAGTTGCTCTCAGTTGGATGGTGGGACAACATTTACACGCTACCACTGTACCACCTCGCGCTGCATCCTTATGTCATGTATTCCAACGCTTTACGGTGTGTCAATGTGGATTCGCTGTCATACATTATTTTAACCCGCTAAAAGAGCAAGCACGATGCCAATTTCGTTCAACCAAAATACACAGACAATGCACAGTCTTGCACAGACACCCGATCCTTCAGAACCACAGACAGCTCCTCTGGCGGAACTGCAGCCCATGCACGAGACCTGCCATCACCAATAAAATGCATAACCCTAAAGCATCGCATCTTTTCATCCTCACCTCAAACACGCCCCGTCTCCACTGAAAGATGGATCCGCGATCCCGGAGTGGATCAAGTTCGTCAGCTTTCGGACGTATGATTCATTGGAAATATTAGTGATGCTTTGGTTGATGCTGAAGCGTCATAGCGCGCAGTGATTCTGCTGAAGGACGGGCACGCGCCGACGACAAGGGCACGCGCATCCAACCTTGAACCAATCCTGGACCCCGCACGAAGCGGAGGGTGTGCTTTTTTCTTCTGCTGTATTTGGCATGTTTGTTCTGTACGTAGTTGCTTATCTTTTACTCGAGCTTATCAATTATTATCTACAGACAGATAAGACGTAAAATCAATGGCTGTACACTATTGTGTAGTAAAGTTGTTTAGCTTTGTCCGTATATGCAATTACATTAACCATATTCAATAGTTACATTAGCCTACAATCGGTCTTGTTTATATTTACAGACAATAGTGGTGGTGAACTCTTAATTCACTAACAGGCAGGTTTGCATAAACTTCAATATCGTGTGTAATTCCTTTCAGGGTCAAAGACTCGCTCATACACGTCTGCCAGGCCCAGTTAAATCATTAAAAAATATTATGTGGAAAACGTCTCGCTTGAAATATTAGCAGTTTTAATTTTAAACTAAATGCAGCTTTATTTAAATACAAACAGAGTAAAGCGTTGCGTTTAAAACGATACCTAACCACCAATAAGCAATATACATACATCCCGAAACAAACAAATTGTAAACTTGAAAAATTAACTGTTTTATTATATATCCGTTTTTCCCAGTATGCAAACAGACTGAAAACGTGGTGCACGACGTTGCTCCGCCCTGTGACCCTGTTTGGAGAAGAGTCAGTGGTCCAATCAATGAACACGAAAGGCGGGACAAACAAGCGACGCCGTCCAATCACTGGCCAGATGAGCCATCGCTCAGAAGTGAGTTCGTTCCTAGTCCGAAAAGGATATGTGCCGAAGAGGACAACAAAACATAAATTTTTAACGCAAAGGGGGAAACGATGCAGTGACAAAACAGCCGAAAACAGTATTTACCCGTTAAACAACTATGTTATCGAGGACATTTCTGGACACCAGGAAGCAAGCGTTGAAAACAGGAGATCGGTTGCTGAGTTTTAGTAGTTGGAGAAGTGAGAACGAAGTTATTAGTTTGTAACGTATGTGTGTAACGTCCGTTTATAAATCTGACTAGGACCGGTTACTTTTCTATTGTAAAGTGCAACAGGTTGGAAGATGGTATCGTGGATTATATCTAGATCCATTGTGTGAGTATTTTTTTGTAACGGCATTTGCATACATTAATGAAACAGCTTTGTGTTTAGTTCATACGGATCAGCTGTACTGTATGCATCTGTACAACTGCTGTAACGAATAAACAAAATGCAGGGTCACACATTTCAGAATATAAATAAATGATTCAAAGAATAAAACCTGACGTCATTCTTGCACTACACAGTGGAGTGGTTGAGGAAATGCATGATGTTTTGGGCTGGAAATCCGGTTTAGTCGAGGTCTCTGTCTGCCAGAGAGGAACTGCTGTTTTCCTGCTCCTCTGTAATGTTAGGTGTGTCTCTCACTTTGTGGAAAAGGTCAGCCAGCACAGGAAAGGACATTCTGTTCCTCATTCCTTTAGGTGATGTGTGCGGTGAGTTTGGTTATCTTAACTGTACTCTGCTACTGAAAAATAGGGTCTGTGCTTGAATACAAATACACCTGTATAGTAGTTATTTGCAGGCTCCGAAGATCTTCTAAAATGCGTTTCTCTTTTGTTTTACTGTATGTTGACTTGATGGATAATTCTGCCAACGAGGCCTTGTTGTATACAGAGCTCCCTCTCTCTTTCTGTCCCGTTCCTATTCTTTTCTCTCTTTCTCATGTGCTCCCCCAACGAACAGCGTAATAGGAAATGCATGACTAAACCATTGTGACTCTAACCGCGTTCATCTGACTAGCTCATCTGGCTCTGTTTATGTTTATGGTGACTTGGATCAAACTGTACAGAGCCAGTACTAAAGTTTAACTGTTTAAAGTTCCAGGAAAAGTTATTTTTCTTTGTATGCTTGAGAAGTTTTAGAGGAGAGAGTTGGTTATGCAATAAATGGGATTCAACCAATGGTCCTTCAACACACACACACACACCGATGGTTGCAGAAAACTTTAGACGGTATCAGACATAGCTGTCGTTCCCATAGCTACTCGAAAATGCAAGGGCGAGGAAAAGAGAGGCCAGAAACAGTGAATGTCATGGAATTCCTGTGTGTATGGGGTAAGGTGAGGTATTTAGCATCTCCCTGAAAAACAGGATGAATTACTTTTTTATCTTGTCTCAAATGAGTCTCAAGCAGATATTTGATCATTTTTACAGCCTTTACTTAATTCTGAATGATAAGCTAAATATGTGTTGTGCCTAAAATAATTCATTGGCAAAATGTAAAAAAAAAGTTGCATTAAACCTGCTTTTGTATACAATAATGAAACCTGCGTTTTCTTACAGTCTTGTGTTCGGAACGCTGTACCCTGCATACTACTCCTTCAAAGCAGTCAAATCCAAGAACGTCAAGGAATATGTGAGTATTCAATTCATTCATATACTTAATTTGGACCAAACAAATTCATCTGTACTGTCCATTATAAATAGATAGTTCACCCAAAAATGAGTCATTCATCATTTACTCACCCTCAAGTTGTTCCGTTGTTCTGCTGAACACAAGGAAAGATATTTGAAAGAATGTTTGTAACCAAACAGTTCTGGGGCACTATTGACTTCCATAGAAAGAAAAACAGCTATGCTAGTCAATGGTGACCCAGAACATAGTTTCCCACATTCTTCAAATTGGGCTGCACGATGAATCATATTTTAATCGTGATAGCGATTTATGCTTCCCACAATTAACCGAGCGTTATCGTTGTGACTGATCTAATGTTTTAAAAGCAAGCACAAAACTCCCGATAAGGTCAGAAAATCATCGCAAAGCGAGTATCTTTTAAACTGCCACTTTACAGGAAATAAAAACCATTGTGTTCACTGCATCTGTACTATTTCAAAACTTGTTTACGAAACCCACAGGCACAGACAAACATGAAGGGTGACGAATAGTAATGATTTATAAAAAGAACAACAAATAAAAAATGGAGTAGCAAGGTTTCATTTGGAAGGTCACAGAATGTCAATTTTTTTTGATGATTGATTGCGTGCTTTGAAATACGGTGTTGAAGTTCAATGGCAGCAGTTCATGACATATCGGCTGTAAAGTATAGGCCTAATAAACATGCTTAAGTGAAATTAAAAACAAAAGTTATGAACGGACAAAATAATGGTGTATATTAATCATGATTAAAATATTGAGCAAAATAATCGTGATTATCATTTTACCCATGATCGTGAAGCGCTACTTCAAAATATCTTCTTTTATGTTAAACAGAACAAATCATTTTATATAGTTTTGGAACTAATTATGACATCATTTCCATCCCTCTAATAAAGAAGTCCAGATGTACTGTCTGTGTAATCCAGGTTAAATTTAGCAGTTGACATAAGTTTTCTGTAAATAAAGCCTTGTTTGTTTAGCAACCTAATACTGTTACTGTATTCTAGCTAGTGCCCTTATTTTGGTCTTTGGCTACCTCTTACAATAAATATTGTGGCCGTACCATGGTACAGCAGTAGTATGAGATGGTGACACTGTGATGTTACTGTTTGGAGATATGTATATTTCTTTCTATAACTTACATATGTTTGTGGTTTGACAGGTACGATGGATGATGTACTGGATTGTGTTTGCTCTTTATACGGTAGTGGAGACCATCACAGATCTTTCTTTAGCATGGTATACACACACACACACACACATGTTAGGTTTCTATGCATTGTGGGAACTTTCCATAGGCGTAATGATTTTGACTTTTACTATCCTTGTGGGGACATTTGGACCCCACATAATAAAAACAAGTAAACACACACAGAGTAAAAAAGAGACAAATTAATAATTGGTATTAGATTGCATGGAGTTATTGTGCTTTAAGTGGTTTTGCCAACATTTTGTCATTCATCTCATTGTATCTGTGGCTTTTCATTGTCTGGCCATTATGGTGGATAAAAGGTTTTTTATCTGCTGTTGCAGATTTTGAGCTTTCTATTTTCCTCCAGGCCACTTCGAGGAACCAGTCTGTTAGGCTTAGTTCATCTGCATTTCATTTGTTTCTTGACATTTAAAAATATCAGGTCAGTTTATTTTGCTCGCTATGCTTTGGTGACTGGCTAGACTGAGATTGCGGTACAATATCATCGGTTTGCAAATTTTGATGCCAAACCCACATCCTAACTACAGCCCGTGGCTCAATAGGTACATCCCCAAGGCAATGGGTTCAAATAAGGGAACATATAGGGAACAAATGTTTATCCAGTTGCAGTGTTAGTCGCTTTTAATAAAAGCATCTGTACCAAAATGTATACTTGTAAACATTATGAGATTAATTGTGCAATATTGGCCAGGGCTGGTCATTTATTGTTGTATTGATGTTCCAGAAGCTGGTATCATACATTCAAACAAAATTTTGGTTTTAATCCAGCTGTAAATTGGCTGCACTTGATCTTTTTAGGTTTCCACTTTACTACGAGCTGAAAGTGGCTTTCGTCATCTGGTTGCTGTCCCCTTACACCAGAGGAGCCAGCCTCATCTACAGGAAGTTTCTACACCCTATGCTGGCATCCAAGGAAAGGGTAATGACCCAAAAACAATAACGCAACAATGTATTTTACAGCTCTGGTTGGGTGTGAAAAGGTGTCCACAGGGTATAAAACATTGCCATGCTGGAACTTCTTGTGAAAGTCCAGATTGTCAACGATTACATAAATGACGTTGAAGTGATAAACTGAAAGATAGATTTGGAAATTCTTCATGATGTTACCATTACAGTATGAACTGTAACAGTAAACTGTTTAGTTCATTTAAAGGTCCAGTGTATGAAGTTTAGCGGCATCTAGTGATGAGGTTGCGAATTGCAACCAACCGCTCACAAGTCTTTGCCGAAGGAAATAACAAATTTACAAAACACGCGATTTGTCCGTTTAGGGCTACTGTAGAAACAACATGATGAATTCCATGTAAGGGGACCCGCGGTGTATGTAGATAGAAATAGCTCATTCTAAGGTAATACAAACATAACGCTTCATTATGTAAGCTCTTTGTACACCTCTGAAGACATGAATATGAATATTATATTGCATTTCTTACCCCCCCCCAAACTGTTTGTCGTCAATCTTAGACATTGTTACTGTATTCCAGGATATTGATGACTATTTAGTCCAAGCCAAAGAGAAGAGTTACGAGACCATGGTGAATTTTGGCCGTCAGGGTCTCACTATCGCGGCCACTGCTGCTGTCTCTGCCGCAGTTAAGGTATCTCACACACACACGCTCATGCATTCTTTATACGGGTCTACAGAGTTGGGCGTGTGATCTTACCTACCTAACCTGATACTGACAGCTGACTGCTTCTATTCTGTGTAGACAGAGAATGTATGTGTTGATACTGTAATTCTGTTTACATTAAGAGTTAACTTCACCATGACCCTCTTCTATCCTCTCATCTGCTCTGTTGAAATCTAATTTGCCGTCTCTACATGGCTGCGTTCTAAAGACCACATTCTCTGGCATTATTCTGTGTTTGATTCGTTTTATTAGGGGTGCTTGCTAAGGCCATTGCTCACACTTAAGAGAATTTGAACAAACGCCTAACACTGAGTACTGACTCCTACTGCACAGTTTGTGCTACAGATATAACTGAAACATAACTGAAATTTGTGTATTTCTTAACAAGCGGTTTTTGCCGTAGATTCATTCAAGTATACAGATAATATCTAGGGACCACCATATCATAGAGGCTTTTGACACCCAGAACAACCACTAACATAATGACCTACAGTATATAGCAATTCTGTTGCAATCACTAGGAACACCTTGGCAACTGCATAGCAAGCCCTGACATTTAGCCACAACACCCTAGAACGACAACAAGTTTTGCTTGGGAAAGCACCAGTCACCAGCACAGAAAGTCTAGTTTAAATCTATCTCCTCTTTCTGTCTACATGCCTAACTATTCTCCAGTAGTAGTCATTGTACCTGTCTCCGGTAACTTGTTTGCTCTTGGCTTATTGTAATCTTTGAAACACAGTTGCTACCTGTGCTTCTGTGTTGTAAAGGTAGACTTTGGTGAATTGATTTTAATCTTGAATTGAGTTTATCGAGTGCAGTCTGTATAATGTAGTGTGACAACTGATCACATGACTTTTTCCACAGGGACAAGGTGCCATCAGCGAGCGTCTGAGGAGTTTTAGTATTCCTGACCTGACGCAGATCCCCTCCGACCAATCAGCATTCGCCAACCCTGGTCGACGAGCCAACCTGAGATCTGGTTCTGGTGAGATTGCGTGCTAATGGCATATGGAATTTACTGAACAAAAATAAATTCTTATCCAAAATGACCACAACTATCAAAAGAAAGATTGTAAGACTTCAAGGACAGATGATGCCAAGTGGAGGAAAGCTAATCGACTTTTAGCAGTAACGTTATTTTGTCTCCCTCTAGTGGTTAAAGAAGGAAAACAGGATTTTGACAGTAAACTGATGCAGAAATGACAAATCAAAAATAAAGCAGATTTCTAGATGTAACACATTTTTACAGATTGTACTGTATGTTCAAGCAGTCCTGGTTTTAGGGTTTGGTACCTGTTAAGAATCTGTGTTTCTGCTTTACCAGAGCCATATAAACAAGAAGGGGAGGGGCATGAGGAGGAGACAGATGGAGTATTCTCAGAAGATGAAGCGTCGGTGCAGAAGGGTCTGCGTAGATCTCAGAGTGTGAAAATCACACGTGCCAAAGCGGCACGCAAAGAGGTATTTTTGTGCAAGAGTTTTATGTTCATACCAGTCTGAATATTTCTGGCACAGATGCAGTTGTGTCCACGAGTCTAAAACACAAAAACATATTTTCAGATTTGAATGTTATCAAATGTATGCAAACTTGTGACATTGACCATTTTAACGGCCATATTTATGTGCATTTAAGCACTCAAGATGCTTTTTGGAACATTCTTAAATCATTCTGGCATTTTTTTGTCCAAACTTGAAATCTGTACATCAATTGCATTCAGTCATTTAAGAAAATTTTATTTAGAAGATACGGAAATAATTTATATTTAGGGTAAGGAATATTATATATGTACATATTAACATCTACGTTTACATGAATGTTGTTTTTTTCTTTAAAGCCAAGGTACGGGTCTTTAAAGCTGAAACCCAGAAGGAGGCCATTGATTACATCATCCACATTTGACCATACTTGATCTTCCGCTGCACGACAACAGGGGGGATAAGCATTACATCAACCACCGTCTGCAGCTAAAACCTCATTTAAAAGCTGCTGAAGTTTTATCATAAATGATCGCCCGGCATTTCTGCAAGTTAATACTGTTTCAAAGCAACACTAAAACCAAGATATTAACAGACTTATAACACAATGACATTTACAGTCATTCATTTGCTAGAAGCTTTTATCCGAAGTGACTCACAAATGAGAAGCAGAAACCATCATTCGTTTTTTCTATTGAGTTTAATTTTGTTTTAAAGATTAAATTTGTTAAAAATACCAAAGCCTTATAAAAGAACAAAAAATGGCCGACACTTTCTTTTAGGAATTTGTAAAAAGTGCAAGCTGTAATAAGAATATATTTAAAAATCTCAAAGGATCGGAGGGCATGCAGTCGTACAATAACTTGACCTTAACCTGCTTCTGAAGAAACAGCTTCATATTACACAAACCCAGTGTTACAGTAGTACAGATATCTCTGCTGTTCTCACTCTCCCTCCACAGGGGCAGATGTCAAGGTCAGTGGTAACTGTAGAGTTTGCTTTTCAGCTTGTGTTCACAATAATAAATGAAGTCTGGAATCAAGTTATATGTTAAGTTTTAACAACTCCAGGAAGCTGACAGTGCTTGGTATGCTATTATTATTATTATTGCATAGGCATTTCTGCTTCTTAATGTTTACATTTCATTCTTTGCTTGACTTTTGAGTCTTAAACTGCATGAAATTCTGTACATTTATTTGTAAGATTGTCTATAAGGTCTTAACAGTATTTTAAACTGTCTCCAAATGCATTTCCTAAGTTTGAATGTTTTAGGATTGTTTTTAAATGCATTTTGTGCAATTTCCAAGTTTGGTTAATCATGTTTGTTTCTGAATTTAGCTTCTAGTTTTTGCAGCCTTTCCTAACACCGACGCAGAACCTTACCAAAGCATGACAGGAGAGTGAATCCGATGTTAGGCTTCACTAAAAGTGAATTACACACATGCGGTTTGTTCCCATGTAAACAGTGGGATGCCTTGTCCATTTTTGGTTTGCTTTTCATTCCTCTTGTATTTGTGTGGGAAAAGTCTGTTTTGAAAAGTTGTATGTTTTGTTGGAAGACAGCCTGTCAAGAAGAGGATACACTCTTAAAAATAAAGGTCTCTAAAAGTATTTGTTGTTGTTGTTAAATTATATGGTTTCTTGTGAAACCTTAAACGTCCTCAGAATCTTTTTTTGCACAAAAGGTTCTTTGTAATGAAAACATTTCTTTAGTCTATAAAATAATGGTTCACAATTACTGTAATATTGTGAGTCATTTCTTTAGGTCTGGTGAAAAGAAAATATGCCTCAATGTTATTTCAGGACTTTTCTTCAGGACTGCTCAATTTCATAATTTTGGGACCCTTTGGAGTCAATTTCTCAATTACTTTATTCATTATTATGATAAATAAAAGGACATCTTATAATAAACAGTTAAATATAAAGTATTTCACACTGACTTGAACAAAATGACTGTCAAGATAATTTTATGTTGATGAAAAAAGAAAATGATCAAAAATAAATAAATAGGTCTATAGCTGGCATTTTAAAGTGTGCTAGTGTTGAACGAATGATACGAACAAATATATACATAATACTAACACACTAACAGGTCGCCATCTACTGGTGTATTATCTTGTCTGTCATATTGCAATTCCTGCACTGACCACTAGTAGGAGTCACGTTAATATAGGTTGTTTGAAGGACATTCACTCCTGATTTAAACAGCTATCTTATCTATCTATACAGCACAGTGAGCAATACCACACAGTCTGTAGTTCACATGTAATGTATGTAAAAACCTGGCAATACCTCTTTGGTGTGGGAAATCCAGGCTTGGACGTATTATAAAAATAGGCATGAAGACAACAGAACCGGTTTATCTCCAGACCCTGTGTGAAAAGTCAATGCTGAGGGAGGCACATACGATTTTGCATGATATAACACACACCTTGAAATGTGAGTTTGAAATTCTGCTATCAGGTCCGAGACTAAGAATTCCAAGAAGTTCAAAAACTCATTTATTCCTTTTGCAATCGTGCTATTAAACTACAGCATGTACGGCTTTTTTATGATTCACTTGTGAATGATCTGTTTTTATTATTGTATATGTTAGGTTGTACTATTTATGATTGGTGAAAGGTTTATGTATTTATGTGGATGGTTTTTTATGTGATGCAGTAGTGTATTGTTGAGCCCAAGACACATTTTCCTCAGGGACAATAAAGTATACCTTACCTTACCTTAAAAGCAAACATTTTTTAAGTTTGACCATTTAAAACAACAAACCCATAGATTTTATGTGGGCCTGCTCCTAATCTTTAGCACCTGAAGCTACTAAATTCAACAAAGCCAAACTACTTGGAACTAGAAAAATGGAGTCACAGTGATATTAAGGATACATGTATAAAAGCTTGAAGAGTGTAAATCAGTAAACATGAGATTCACCTTTTAATCCACTGTTTGTTTTGGGTATCCCCACCTTTAGGCTATGAAGGCGGCGACTGGCGTCACAAGCTTCCACATGTTTGCTTTTGAACCGCATTTGAAACCGAATTTGTGGACGGTTTGTGAGGTCTAGCAGCAGTTGTTTCATTACGGTCTGACATGGGACATGTTCAATCCTTTCAGCACCTTAGTGTGGAGACGTCCTGTGTCTCAGACGCCATCAGAGAGAGAAGAGGATGAGAGAATAAGAGGGAAGAATGAAAGAGAAATAGGCACGTCTGTCAGGAGTTCAAGTCCTCCTGGAATATTACAGAGTCGAACGTGTTGTTTAACTGTTTAAGTGGGACTTCTGTCGTTTTTTATTTTTATTTATAGTTTTATTATTTTTATCAAAACTTATAATTATAGACACAGTAAAGTCATATATAAATGTTGTGAATTGTTCATCCAAAACTTTTCTTCCTCTCTTTTCTACACTTCTCTTGACCTTGTAGTTCAAGGCATTCCTTTAAATATTTAACCCCCATCTCACCCCCTCTTTCTTTCTTTCCCTCTTTCTTTAGCTTTCTCTCCCTCTCCCACTGAGTCGAACTGCTCTCTGCCCTCATCTCTCCTCAGCCTGTCCCCAACAATCCTGCCCTCAATACCCAGAGCCCCAGACCCTTCTGCCCCGGCCTAGACCTCCAACACCCAGCCACTATCGGGTTCCCCTGCCGCGTTTTCGGGGTCTGACACCTTTTGCCCCCTTTGCAATTCCCAGTTATCTCAGTGCCTGTCCACCTGGACTAGGTTAGCAAGTATATTTTCAAGTGCATTCATATTTATCCAGGATGAGAGTTTCACTGGGGTGGCGTCACATGGGAGGTGTTCAAAAATAACGTGTCCCAGTGACTTATTTGGAAGACAACACTACCATCAAGGATAATTGTGGAATTTTAAAAGGCACATGCACTTGTATATTTAGCGCCCATGTGGGTTTTGGTATATCCTGTCTTATAAACATTGGTAAAGTGAAGTGACTTCAAAAATGCCATCCTATGCTTTTTGGCAAAGTAAAAGGAATTATAGGTTAGACTTTACATTGCATTTCTGCATTTGGCATTTATAAATTGTGTCCAAAGTGACATAACACAATGCTCTACCAATTGAGCTACAGGAAGACTGTACTGCAATACTGAAATCCAAAACTAAATATCTCATGTTCTCATGTTTTTGCTTTAACGTGATGAACATTCTGTCATCATTTACTGACCCTCTTGTCATTTCAAACCTGTATGACTTTCTTTCTTCCGCAGAAAACAAAAAAGAGATATTTTGAAGAGAGTTCAACCGAACAGCGGCGGTACCCATTCACTGATATTGTATGGATACAAAACCATTGCAAGTGAACGGGTGCCAGTTTTTTTCAAAATATATATTTTCCTCAAACAGGATGGAAATGACAAGAGGTGAGAAAATGAGGACAGAATTTTCATTTTCGGGTGACCTATCAGGTTAACACTCATATAAACACATCTTGAGCTCCCTTTACACCAGCAGGCGTTAACTCCTGCATGTAGCGCTCATACGGTGTTCCCTATATAAGAAAGGATATGCAGATAACAAGCTTGGTGCCCCCGGGCACAATGAGGTCAGTAGCTGGTCTTTTGTAAAAGCACTAATGAGAATTCAATTAAACAAAATGTGCTTCCGTCATCACGATGACCTAATGAGCGACATGGTACGGTGGGAAAACCCAGCACCTGTGCGAGTACGCAAGTGGCACTACGCGGTAACCCGTACGCTAATGCGAACCCACCGACCAAGTGTGTCTGCTTCATTCAGCAGAACAGAGATGGAGGGAGGCCAAAGTGGGGTGAAAGAACAGGCTTAATTACCAGAAAATGCAATCTGCTCTAGGGTTCATCTGCAGACAATAGCTGGGGTATAGACCTCATTGGGGTTACTCAAAAGGGCCCAGTGGACAATTGGGTCATTGACATCAGATTGCTTGACAAGTCCCCGCAGGGCACAGAAGAGTTCAAAAACCAGAGCAAAATCGAGAAGTTTGTCGCTGAATCTGTCGGAAAGGGCCTGTCAGGAGCGATTAGCGTGCCCTCTGAGCGCCCGACTGATCAAAAGGTCCTGTCCCTAACACGCATACGGGCCCACACCGAACCCCTACAGCTGCAGGTTTAATCTGAATTTGCATGGCTCTGTGTCTCTGTCTACCTCAGGCATGATATAATTACTGAGATGAGCACTGCACCGTTGGCTCTGTTGTTTTGTTAGCGCTGCTGTGTTAAGCTGTGTTTAAGAGCAGGCGGTGATCTGGGAACCTGGACACGGATTGTCAAAGAACGCTGTCAGTCAGGCCCGTGAAGATTACCTGAGAATTAGAGCTGCTATCAGTCAATCAATGATCTGTTCTCTCTCTCCCTCTCTCTCTATCTCTGTTTCCTCTGTTATCTTAATGAAATTCTGGCATTAGGTTGAGTTAAACTTGCAATTGAACTTGCCGAGTACTTGCATGTATATACATTAAATGTACAGTATATATACACTGTACTCACACACCTTTCATATTCACCTAGCTATATATATGAATATTTTGGTTCCAAAATGAGATGATTCTGTTTAAAAGAAAAGTTGTATTGTGCATTACAATTAATATCAAACTGCAGTTGGTTTGTTTTGATTTTAGCAATAATAACTCAAGAAATACAGCTAACTAATACAATACTTTTTTTAGTGATCTAATTTTGAACCAAACTCTTCATATATAAGTATATATATACATAGTGTATAGTGCACTAAGATTTTATAAGCGCAATCTTGGAATCGAACCCATGACATTGGCATTGATAAAGCAATTCTTAATAGGGCTTTTTGTCATTGAACACATTTTTCCCATTAATAAGCAACAACGGCGGTTTTATTAAGCACCTTGTCTGACAACTGACGTCAAAAGGCTGGACATCAACACTACAGTAAGAATGGTTTTGGATGGTGGGGAAAAACCATGTGCGTCGGGTACATGCTGATCTCTCATTGAAAAGACCCGTCCCCTTTCTTTCATCACCATCTCTTTAATCTATTGAGGCAGATCACAGGAGTGCAGCTATTCCAACGTGGGACAATTGACCTTGTGTGGCAGCTGTCACTTTGCCACACTGTAATGGAGGCAATTAGTACCACTGAGTCTTTAGACCTGCATGTCTGCATCGAACAAAGTTAAACGGACCACAAACATATAACATGTAATCACACATGTTGATTGTCATGGCTGAAATGTGCCAATTCCTACAATAAATGTATAAGAGTGCTATAAGTATACTAGAGTGTTATTAGTATACTTCTTTTTATTATAAAAAAGAAGAAAGTATACATTTAGTTTACTTTTTATAAATTCCCTGTTTGTCAGGAAATGGGAAAAAAAAACCTTGTACTTTTTAAATGATTAAATACTGTGTTGTCAAAGTTGACAAGCACTTGCTCTTTATTAGTTAGATATTTTCAAAACCAAGTGACAAACATAAAGGTTGACTAATAATAATGATTTAATGCACACAAAAAATCACAAATTTTTTTAAGATGTCGTTTCAGAAGGACAGCAGCAAAATGTAAAAAATAAAAACGACTTACAAGGAATAGAGGAAATTCCTCACATACTTTAAGACATGGGTGAGATCATTAAGACACAAGGAAATTACTCATTGCCCCTCTTACATATTGGGGTTTAAAACACAAATACATACACATTACATCAGTGATTTGTCTGTCATCTTCTGAATTCCATGAGTTTTGAAAGGTAGTTAGTCAGTTTTAAACATGTTACAACATTCTTGTTTAAGTCTGTGATGACAATGACACAATTCCATCATTTAAAAACCTCCAGAAATCAAAGTGGACATCATAAAGACATCGGTTTAAATACACTCCCTGAGAAGAGATGTCAGGGATTACACTGAGACAACATAAGTACAGTATATATGTTACCGTCTCCATTTCATACAATTTAAGCTCCCAAATTATGTTTCCCTCTTCTTTTAGGGGTGTTCAAGGGTGTAATCCATGAAATCGTGTTGAGTGATTTATAACTACATTTTATTAGTAAATCAAATATAATGTAAATCACATATATATTTATTGGTTTTACAGTCACAAAAAAAACACAATTTTAGTGTCCCTATCAGAAACTTAAAACCACCCCTTGTTATCAAAGCGCAAATAAGGTTAAAATGTTCCTGTTCTTCTTTTTTTAATAAGGTGGTGTATGGTTCACAGCTGGAAGGCAGATTTTTTTGGGACTTTCCATGTACTGTCAAATGTGGTTTATAAACAAATGTGATGGTGAATCCCATAGCACACAGGGCAGGAATATGAGTTATGAAAATAGAAAAAAGTTCTATGAATAACAATAATAATCGAACTAAATCCATTGAGTTCAACTACTTCTAGATCATCAAGTGATCATACATAAATGCATATCCATAATATGCTAAATATAAAAGTCAGGTTTAAATCAGTAAATTAGTTTGTACTGTATATAATAGTTGTTTAACACTGTCAATCAGATACACATGTTCACATTACGTTAATGTAAAACATCTAAATGACATTGGTTTAAATGTTCACTATGTTCTCAAACGTCTTGTCAGATAGAGTTTGGGTACCAAAAGAAAGACTTAAAATTGACCCGATTCTCAAAGAGGCCTCACACAGTGATAATAAATTTGACCCCGTCCTTGTTTTCTATTGTACTCTAGCGGGTCAGCGGGCCATATAATCTCTGTCTTTGATTTAGGCTTTGAGCTCAGCATTGCCAGGCTAGACCGGAGTTTAGCAGTTGGAGACTCTCGCATGCTTTCTGTCTCTTATTCTTTCTCTCTCTTTTCTTTTTGTGCAAATATAAGCCCATAGAATGAAGCAAATGTAATCCTGTGTTCCTAAGACCTGCACACGGCCTTGCTCCTAATGAGAGTGACCGCGCATTCACCCTGAGCAACAAAAACACACTGAGCGCAACTATTCAATGGGCACAGAAGGAAGAGAGAGATCAGAGGAAAAGCGGATGAACGGGAAGAGAAAACAATCCATCGTTTTTTCCAAAATATAAATAACGTTATGGCACTACCAGTTAAAGCAAAATATAGTTATTGGTATAAAGAATTGTTCTGGGTTCAAAAGAAGTGTGACGTGCTGTCGAGTCGAATAATAATTTAAATGTATAAACACAAAGAAAAATCACAGTAATTCAATGTAAGAATGTGGGGTACGGATCGCACTAGAAAAAAAAGGTAAAAGTACATCCACAAACAATACAGTCTCATGACAGTCCACAACATTTAGATTGTATTAATTCATGTTCATGGACATGAATTTCCTCCTATTTTCGTGTTAGTCACCACAACCTTTTTCGTTTAACAGCACGACTTTCAATACACATACATTTATATATTTATAACCTGATATCAGGGGAAGTTTTTTACGTGGTGGCTAAGCCACTCCTTACCCCAACACAAACTCTAATATCACAGAAGCAAAAGGCAAATTTTGCTAAAACGCACAAATTTTACGAGGTGGCTAAGAAACGAAAAAGGCCGGCCCAAGTCCCGCCCCTAACATCACAATGTCAAATTATAATAAAACGTAGGAATGAGATCGTACAAATTCTCGCCAATAAAGCTGTTGTCGGACTTGACTTCGAGCATGCGAAGATCGTTCGGACAGTGGCACGAAAATGGGCGGGCTCGATTCCTCCATTTTTTACATTTCTGTACCGAGAGGTCACACTTTGACGTTTTGATCTTTTTTGAGTCTCACGTGATGCGAATTCGCAGGTCAGAGTTCACCAAACTTGAACTTTGGTACGCAGCGAAATGCAAAATATCGTTGGACGGGCTTGCGTTTCCGGTCTGTCGCATGCGTATGAATGGAAGTCAATGGAGAGAAAAGTCAAGTGTGACCGCGGCTTAAGCCGCCTCGTAAAATAGGTAATAATTCTCCCCAGACAGTGTTGATAGATATTTACATATAAAAGATACTTGGTATTAAAATACATTAGACTGAAAGACTCGCTGAGTGACACGAAAAGAAGGGGAAATTCGTGTCCATGAAAACAAATCAATGGATTACATTTTGTATGGAATTTCATGTCAAGAATTCCCGTGAGACTGTGTTGAAACAAAAGGATAAATCAAAATGTTTGCTGTGGTAATGACACAGACAATCATTTGTATCGCACCCGGAACATTTCTTTAAGGCCTATTAGACATTTGGAGGTGATCTTTATTAATTGTTATTTGTTATTTCAGCGTTACACTGATGTTTTAGAGCTTCAGTATAATGGAGGTTATCTGAAATAATGCCATGTGACAGATTTATCAGTTATACTGTGTATTGACGTAATTCTGCAGTTTCTTGTATGAACAAAGCAACAAAAAATCAGTACAGTATCATATCATAACTCTGGTCATGCGTATATGCTTTTCTCTTGTACATGCAATATTATATTGTTCTGTCTTGTTTTCTCATGATCTCAACATAACAAAGCTGCTGTCTCAATGCATTTTCTTGCCAGAATTTTTTACAGCCCTCATAATTTCTTTGATCAGCCACAATTCCACATCTCTCAAATATCATTTTATAACAATGTACACACTTCGAGGTTAAGAGCATGGGGTTCAAATCATGCCAATCCAGCTTGTTTGAGTTTGAAACAATGAATTTTGACAGAAACAGAAAGTTAATAATTGTAAAACATTCTTTTGTATTACCGAGATTGTCAGTGCTAATCTTGCTGCATCTTTCCCTCATTCCATCCAGAGAACTGGATAAACCCCAAAAGTGTTTTAATTAGACCTCAGGATAGAAAGTGAGAGACAGAAAGACAGAGACGGTGAGACAGCTTTAATCAACGGCCCTTCAGGCAGTGCGTGTCTGTTTCACCCAGCTTGTGCTCTCAAACAGAGAGAGAAAAATCCCCTCTGATCTCACTCCTATGATTCCCTATGTTTTCTCTCATCACCTCTTTCAGTTCTCCCACTCCCTGTCACTCTCTCCTTCACCACTGGGCCATGAATCTCTTTCAATTAACCACATAATTTCGCTAAATGAATGCTTTCTGCCTCTAAAACAGCACACAAAAGCCTGAAAAGTGTGGGTGGGTTTTCTTCCTACCCAGAATTCTTACGGCTACATTACCTGACTTCTAAAAGCTGAAAAGATTAATGATCACACACTTGGTAACTCACGTTTACAGACAACGTAAATGGCTATGGAATAAAAGGTCACCAAACAACTGAGGATCTAAACTACAATATTGAAAGAATATAAGACACACGCCCTCATTTCTTGATGTCACGTGGCCCCACAAGCTTGATGTCGATTGGCTGGTCATGAAATACAAAAGTAATACCTTTAATACTCTCCAATTTAAATCATAATCTGATGATAAGAAAACAGATTCCACACTCATCTGTCAAATCAGGGCATCATGCAATTCGGCCTTTAGATTTCAGTCGGATTTGACACATGCCAAAGTGACTCGCGGTCGACTTTCTTCCCTCTCCATTTTCCGTCATTCACTCCTGTTTTTCATCTCCTGTTTCCTTCCTTCTTTTCCTTTAGACCTCAATCTCACACACTCTTTTTCATAAGGGCTTTTTCACTATGTAAATAATTCCTCAGTCTCTCTATAGAGTTGACAGGTTGAGAGACGTGTGTACGAGCTGGTGAACTCTTGCACAACGCTTTGCGAGTCTGAAGAGAGGTCAAAGGAGGCTCAGGGCAGATTCAGTTTAGATTAAGACTACAGAGAGCTGTTGTTTTAACTTGAAATAGAATCTCGAGCTGTCTATTGGGAAAAAGACAGAAGTTCAAGGCTTCTTGCATTGAGTTGTGACGGAAGTAAATTGATGGTTTCACAAATTTTTAAGAAAAGCAAAAATGATATGATACTTAAAGGTGCTGTGTGTAATTTATTGGAGAATCTTTTGACACCAATGCAATAAAATATACATAAATATGTCCTCAGAGGTGTATAAAGATATGATTACATAATTATTGTTGTGTTTTTATTACCTAAGAACACGCTATTTCTATCCATATACACCGCAGGTCCCTTTTCATAGAATTCGTCACTGTTGTTTCTACAGTAGCCCCAAATGGACAAACTGCTCTATAGAGCATGTTTTGTAAATATGTCATCTCCTTCAGCAAAAAAAGAATACAAAAACGTGACGACATCTTGTCTTGATCGACAGCCCTGTGTCAGCCACTGTAGTGCTTCGAAAGCGAGGGTGGAGTGAGCCATTGGTTGCAATTCGCAACCTCACCACTAGATGCTGCAAAATTGCAAAAAAATGCTGCAAAAAAACCTTTAAGGTCTCAGATTCTTCTAGGTTGCCAAGTGTATGACAGATACTTTCTTATACCAATTTTTCAACAAAATGTTTAATTGTTATATTAATGAATTAATAGTAATATACTGTATAGCTCCTGAGATAGGCGCAGGCTCCCCGTGACCCGAGGTAGTTCGGACAAGCGGTAGAAAATGGAATGGAATGGAATACTGTATAGCAAAGCCTTAGGAACCAGCAAACACAACCCACATTTCTGGGGTGAAAATCATGTCAGTGTCAGTCCGTGATGTTTATACACTTCATTGTAATGAAACGGTTAAAATCACTTCTAAATGTAACTTATTCTGAATGTTTTTCAAAGTAAAAAAAACTAACTCAAGTTTTATTTTACTGACCCAAAAGTTGCCCTTAGTAGTTCAAGAGGGGATGCAACGGTGTTTCATGCATTCTGACTTATTTACAATGTCCCCCAGCACTCCAACTTGTTTCTGAAAGTTTTTTATAAGTCTGAATTCCTGTTTCGTAAAGCCAAGTTCACATTACACAACTTTAAACAACGGCCGATCGCTGAACTGTTCAGACAACATGACTTGCTCTCTGTGAAGTCTGGAGTCTTTAAGTTGTAAATGTGTTCACACTACTTGACACTACGTAGATCGACCATTGGCGCGTACGTGCATAAACAAACACAAACTTATAGTGAATCAATAGTTATGTAAGGGATAATGTACAGGCAGCAGGTTGTTATCGCAGAAATAAGCCCCGAGAGTGTGATCAGGACCCGACGCAAAGCGAAGAAACGACGTTCAAACGTCTCGAACAGGCAAATTGGTAAATATAATGTCATATATGCTTTTAAAAGAAATATGTATAATTCATTTTTGTGTAACATTTAATTGCCCCTCTCAAAATGATTTGCAGCATCCAGGTTACAGGGTGTTATTCATTTTGAGTGGTTGTTATTTGAAAATAACAATTCTTGGAATGTCGCGACTGGCCAATCAGAATCAAACATTCAAATGAGCCGTGTAATAAGCTGGGATAATGCAATTATGTAGGGCAGGCTATTGTGTGCTCTGGATATAGTTCCACCCCAGGACGTTGTATTTTTCCGGAAATAATCGTACAGCTCCAACTATCTTTTATAAATATGATCAAACCAAATACTCTTCGAAGACACAAAGTACGCAATACTACTCTATAGATACTCAAGATTAATATGAGCTTGTCAGAAACTGTGTGTTATGCCAGCTTTAATATATGCTCTTTGCCCCCTGCTAATATAGAAGAAAAAAGACCACCAAGGTAAGCTGCAATTACCACGGTTACCACCCCAGTATATACGATAACAAGCTCCTCAACACCCCGCACACAACCCAAGTGTATATGAGCCCAACCATGCAGAACAGAATGTCAGAGATTTTGAGTGGACATTCTTTCTTTTCTTTTTCCACACTCTTTATGTCTCTCTCTCTCTCTCTCTACAGCTGCATGCTCCTGTCCCCCACCTTCCTTCTTTCTTTCATTCTTTCTTAATTCTTAATGGTACGTTTTTACTTGGTCACTGAGTATGGCATCTGACCTATCACACATTTCAGTGCTTCACTATGCTGAATGCATCGCCTCAACGCATCAAGTTCAACGTACTACTCAACATATTCACATTAAGATACACTCATGCACTAACATCAAGTAACTAACATTTATTGTCAGTATTGTGTTCTGTGTGTGAGGTACTGAGATTGCATGAGGTGAAACAGACTAAGTTAGCACCTTAACAAAATTTACATTTATGCATTTATCCAAAGCGAGCGCATTAAGCTGTGCATTTTTTTAGCATGTGTGGGATTGAACCCAAGACTGTTGCATTGCAAATACAAAACTCTACCAATCCAACATTTTTGGATAAAAAACTGATTTGATTTTAAACAAGATGAATTATATTTTGTTCTTTAATTGTATCCCCTTTAACCCAATTAAAAATGATATGGCACAAATACCGTCATACCTGTACATGCAAACACACAAACTATATCTAAAAGACACAGAATTTGAGATGCCATCTGCACACTAATATAATGTGGTCAGTTCTAAACATGTTTAATATTTTTGTTAGGTATAGTTAGGTCATATCTGAATACACATAAACACTCTTGGCGGTGACACAGGGAATACTTCTCTCATGCAAAGAATCTGATAAGGCAAGCCTGTGTAAACATGTGGCATCCTGGGGCAAGTAAGCAAAGTATAACAACCCCCTGTTGTGTAATGGTAGAAGGACAATAATTATTTCTATCAACTTAACCATAGGTGTAAGTTTAAATAAGGAGCATCTTATGACTAAAGTTATAGGGAAAGACTGGACATATGTCCGTCATCTCAGACTAACTGAGCGCACTTTATAGAAGTTCGGTCTAACCCCCCATTGACTAGCTGAGACCAGACTGACCTCTGAACTCTCACTAATTACATGCGGCTAAGACAGTGATGATGACACAAATCCAGTATTTTCAAAACATTGACGTAATGAAAGATGCAAACACATACACAAGGACTTTACAGGCTATCTATTGTGAATCATTTATATTTGGTTTATTGTAGTGCTCTGACATATATGTAATAGTACAAGTATAGGTCAACAAATGGACTTGTACACTGCATGATTGGTATACATAATTGACCAATTAAACATATAAAATATGCAGTTTTAATAATTTTACTACACTTCAAATGTAAACAGTTTTTACCACGAGTCTGTTTTACTTTGTGTATAAACATATTTTGCCATTGACATTATATTAAGTTATATTGTGTAAACTAGTGAAAATAGTTTTTGAAAAGTGAAATTATCTTGCTGAGCCTTTACTTTGTGTAGGCTACTAATGAAGCGTGCTAGCTCATGTCTGGAGATGGAGAAAGATTTTTTTTGTTAGTGTTTCATGTGCTATCTTGTGAGTTGTTGGAAAGGTTTTGAGCACTGCCACAAATATTATATTACGTCACTCGTCTCTTTAGTATCATCATTGCTTTAAAGGGATACCACACTTGTGTAATCCAATAGGAAGAATGAATTTCAGACATGCCCAGGACTGTTTGCCCAAAGCTATAGTATAGCTATATTTTTGACTGATCAATTGCTTCATAAGACCTCAAAATATATCCAGGAGCCGCAGGTATTATTTTTTTACTACGTTGAATTTACTTTTTCAAATCACCAGTTTCTGGTGATGGCTCGAGCGTGAGTAAACTATCAGTCAACTCAAAGTGATCGGTGAACAATACCTGTAGGGCAGATACTGTACAACAAATTACTAAACTGAATCCTTCCGATTAAAAAACATAATAGCTCTGTAACTCAGTTTGCTATAGTAACTGCTTTTCGTGGTTTACTGTACTTTGTTGACAATCCAGTTGTGCCTTATCGGTGGCGCTACAGATGGATACTAGTTGCCTACTACAAGTGCGCAAGTATTATTCATTGGTTCACGCATATTTGTAACAATATACGAAGAAAATGTGTTAATAATGTGAAAAACACTCACAACATCATGAAAACTCAAACGCGCCTACCTTTGCGTTGTACTAGCGCTCGTGCAGCGCGGACCGCTTGCGTGACGCCGCGCCGCCATACGTTAATTTACGTGAATTATTTTGGTAGCACGCAGAATGTTTCCTGTTTATGAGTTTCCACCGTCGTAATGTGTTAAAGCTAAACAGAAATTCCGAGTTATGTCTTTATGTCAGATACACTAACAAAACCCAGTCACTCATGCTATCCCATAAATCCAATCAAGAATAACTTAAAACGCGTTTTTAATCTATGTCCTGTTCCTGTTTGACGTCAGCATCCATATCTCAACACAGGTAAACAGACGGCTGCAGGGGATAACCATTGTTTACATTATAACATTTATTTGTTTATTTATAGTAAAACCAATAACCACAAATTGACTATGGTCCAACCATAGTTTAACCATGGCATTTGTGGTTAAACTATTGTCATACAGTTTACTTAAAGTAAAATCAATTTCCTAAGGGACATTATATAGTATATAAACACTAGCATTTGTATTCACACTAGTTTTATTATGGCTAAACTTAATAGTAATTTAGCTAAGCCTGTGATAAAGATCCCTTCAGCCTTTATTGATTGATTGGTTATCTTTTTCTCATCTCCTTTCTGGGCTACAAGATCTTGTTCTTCAGAATTGCTTTTAAACAATTTGGCTTATGCTGCAAATGTTCAATTGCATTAACCAGTATTGGTTCTGTGTTGTTCGTATCAGCAGGTTTTATCAGGACATCAGCTATTCCTGTTGAGTTCCCTATAGGCCACATTACACAATTAGACAAGCACACACAGAGATCAGAATAGAAATGAATTAATGACAATGTCCACAATGACCAATCAATTAAGCCTCAGTAAATATTTACCACAACTGAGAGGGCAGAGACCCCTAACTACCAGCTGTACGTGAAGACCCCCCAAAAAAGCTGAGCCATCAAACTATAAGTGTGTGTATGTGTGTGTGTGTGTGTCAATGATTATCAGCTCACTCGACTCCTGCCATGTTAAAACAAGATAAGCGTGCTTAAGTTAAACTCCGGTGAAGGACACTGTAGATTACATACAAGATCCAATCCTCACCTTTGAATAAAACAACACGCTTATCCATTCCCAGGTAATTTGGCTGACAGCTACTGTCAATATGGTTTGAGATAAAGATGACAGCACAATATAGACTAATTATGACATATTCGTGCTAAGTGATGTAGAAAACAGTTAACAGACCACATCATCTGAAACAGATAATTGGTTTGTGGAAACAGTCCTGTCAGAATTCATTTTCAGTCCTTTTGAAATACAGAACAAACTTTAGTTCTGGAATCTTAATTCTTTATTCAAACGTACACAAACAGCCCGAAACAAGTGCGGTATTGACACAATGTGCCCTAACCAGGATACTTCTTTGTTCTCCGCCATTTCAAAAGGGGTCATAAACTCCAAGCTTTACGCTCGTCGGAGAGCAATTACCTTCATGATACAAGTCTGTAAGAGAACCTCGCTGTTTTTCTATCAAGATCTTCGGAATCGCACGGTGCGGGGAAGAAAACAGGCCTTCGGGCAGGCATTAGTAGTGTCATGTAATTGCTTGTAATTAGCGTAATTAAAGGCAGTGGTGTGGGAGTGAGAGCAGAGGTTAGAGTCAGGTACGCACAGATAAGGAGGGAAGGGCGGGAGGATGTTTTTGAAATTCAGTTGATCCCAAAAGTGTGGAAACATTGGCACGCAACCAAATATGACACTGTCTGAACTTTACGTGTGTCTATGTGTTTGTCTGTGGGGGGGTTGAGTATAGAGACAAAATATGTTAACTACACACTTACAATCTATTAAACTTTAATAGAAATTAAATAATATTATTCACGTTAAAAATGCTATTTTAAACCCTTTGCTTCTAATCAATAAATCCGTCTTATAATAAAGTGCTGGCTGCCGTTGTGTTTGCAGTCTTTACTCTACGTGTTCTCTGTGTAGCCCTGTTCGGTCTCACACAACCTCTGCCGTCGCAAAGAACCCTGATTCTGATGACTCCAAGGATACCTGTTGTTAAGAGAGGGACAGCATGGAACGGGGTCAAAGGGCAAGGGTTATTGGGGTGAAAGTTGAAAGGTGAAGAGAAGCGAGTAATATGAGGTAAGATTAATGAGGTTATTCTGTTGATATGACACATTTAATGAGTTTGTGTTGATATGAAAAGGCTTTTACCCCTCCCTCACCGTTCTTTTGTCTTCATCTTTCCTTACGGTATCATTCTTACAGCAAACAGATTCCACAGCACCGCTGAAATGCTTCTCTTTACACAAGCTCAATTTCTAATCCAATTCTAATACACACACTCACACTCATCACAGATTAAGTCCAGGAGGGTTAAATTCTCATCGGTTTGTTTAACCTAATGGGCAAGTAACAGTTTATCCCCAAGTATAATGAACCCCCTGCTGCTCCAGAACCAACAGGAGTTAAATCTCGCTGATAAGACACATTGTCTCTAAAATGAGCTAAAGGTACTTTTTTATTTAAATTTACAATTTTGAGTTTTTATGTGTTGATGGCTTTTAAAGTGCAAATACTTAGGCTTTTTTTTATAGAACTTGATTTAATTAATCCTGTAACTAGATACTTTTCCATCAAGAAGCACTTCAGTGTAGCTTAGTTTGGAAGTTAAAGGAACAGTTCACCCAAAAATGAAAATGCTGTCACCACTTTTTCACCCTCAAGTTGTTCCGAACCTGTATACATTTCTTTGTTCTGTTGAACACAAAAAATATATTTGGAAGAATGCTTATAACCAAACAGTTTTTGGCCACCAATGACTGCCATTGTAGAATACTTTTTTATTTGCTCTGTTTAACACAAAATGAGATATTTTGAAGAATTTAGAAAAGCAAACAGCTCTGGATCACCTTTTCAATTTTTCCTATAGGGTAGTCAAAGATGTCCCAGAACTGAAAATGGCTAACACTCTTCCCAGTCATCCTTTGTTCAGCAGAACAAATTAATTTATTCAGGTTTGGAACAACTTGAGGGTGAACTATCCCTTTAACAATTAGGCCTTATGACTCATAATAATAGTACTCAAAATGATCCACTTTTGCTGTTGTTTTACATTCATCTGTAACTTACGTCACTTGCGCCTTCAAACAAAACATACAACGCCTTTAAACAAACATATTGCCCCGACGGTAGCCCCAGTAACACCCGCAGACGACTCTATAAGCCGAGACGGGGCATTAAGCCAAAGGCTCAAGCATAGAGACAGCCGGGCATTAAATGCTGGCACACCCCGGCACACCTGTCTTCAGTATAAGGCCTCTCGCGGACAGTTCGACAAGTTTCCGTGAGAACCGTCTGGTTTTCGAGAAACAGAAGTGGTCTTCCCAGTACAGGTGACAGGTTTAGTTTCTCACCTCAGTGGCCTGTGGTTGAATAGGGCACTATAGAGTTCAGAAAGACTTCTATAGGGCTTGACACCTTTGGCAATGCTAGTGATACTCTCACAGGTGCATACAGACACACAGATGCACACAAAGAAACAGAAGCGTGTTCATTTACACTTAATCATTGATGGCCGTCGATGGGTGGAGCATAAGTCGTTTTTGGTTGCCTGAAGTTTTGTGCATGTGTGAGAGAAAACAGGGATGTTCCTACATGTCATTGTTTGCTCGAAAGATTGGCGGGTGTAAATCGCACCGCATTGAGACCATGAGACTTAAACACGTATGCACGCACACGAGGTCACCAACGTGCTCTTCAACCCTCAGCCAACCTCTTTAAACCCCTCTGTAAAGGTGTCAATCATTCTGAATCAGACCGGTCTGGAAATGAACCTTCAAGTCGACCCCCAGCCGAAACAAAAACGCCCCCAACAGAGAATGATTGACAGCTTGAATCTGAGGATGGATGGTGTATAGGGAGAGAACCCCCCCTCCCTCCCGTAGTCTAGCTTCCCATCGGCCTGTCGATGCACCAGCCACTTGGTACATCAATGCTAAAGTAATTAGCCAGCGGTAGTCATATTTCTCATGCTGGGAGTTCCCTGCGTCTGAATAACTACCATAAATCATACTGACTGACATTGACATAAAGGATAAAAGCTGGCCTGCCACACTCACAGACTGTATAGCAGGGAAAAGGTTGCGTAATATTCCCTCTCCTCCTTACCTGCCCTACATCTCTATCACTCTCTTGCCTCGCATGATGGTGTACTGCTGCTTTAAGTAAAAGGGCAGGATTAGGAAAAGTGTGAAGGCTAGAGGAATGTGTTGAATGGATGCATGCGGGTGACCCCCTGTTGGGCTTTCTCTTTTACATGTATTTCTTGCAGTAATTGTTTTGTAGGTTTTAAATAGCTTTTGAGCTTCTGTCTGAAAAGGGCGACTGAGTCAGCAGGGTGTTTTGGGGTGTCGGATCTGCCTGCACTGCACTTAAATTGGAGCATGTGTATGGACATATTGTAGATATATTTTTAAATCTTGTTGCATATTTTAATGCTTAAAATGTGGACATTTTGAACTCAGTTCATCCAAAATACGTCATTACAAACCAGTATGACTTTCTTTCTTTTACAGAACACAAAAGATGTTTTGAAGAACGTTGGCCCTCCATTGTGTAGTCACAAAACCACTGAGACAAATTCTCAAAATATCTTTTGTGTTCCAGGTTTTGAATGAAACGGGGTTGAATAAATTCTTTTTTTGAAAGATTTTGATTTGTCTTCATTTATTCACCCTTGAGTTGTTTGCTTTCCTACCTTCTTTAAAATATCTTCTTTAGTGTGCAACGGAACAAAGACATTTATAAAGCAATTTTCCTATTATGGTACTCAATGGCACTCCATCCAGGGTGTATCCTGCCTTGATGCCCGATGACTCCTGAGATAGGCGCAGGCTCCCCGTGACCCGAGGTAGTTCGGACAAGCGGTAGAAATGGATGGTACTCAATGGTGGCCAAGATATATCTTTCCCCATGTTCATCAGAACAAATAAATGTATACAGATTTGGAACAACTCGAGGGTGAATACATGACGACAGAATTTTCTTTTGGTTGAACTGTTCCTTTAAGTAAGTTTGATTAGAACTTTATCAGTGAAACTAAATGTCTTCTCTCTCACCCCTGTGTATTTGCTCTATAGGCCACTAATATGAAAATAATGGATTGGTCAAAGCATTGCAAAGGACTTGACGGAGCATCCAAATGCGGCTGATGGATAAGCACCATGTGCAACAGCCCTTCATCCTCTGTTCTCGAAAAAAACGAGATGCTGATCTGCCTTCGCCTGACTGACATTCCGTAGAGGTTCGTTCATTCGATCATCTGTCACTGTAAGAAATAGCCACATGTGTGTAATGCGAGTTTGAATGTGAAAGGACAGCAGATAAATCCAGTTAGCTGTGATTAGATTACACTAGGCTAGAATGAATGGGATCAGTTGGAGAGGTGGCAGAGAAAGGGGGGTAAAACCACACAGGCCCCTTTAACTCAATCCATTAGAGTACAACGACATATTCATTAGGTCAGGCCGGCCCAGGACTGCGGTTTAAAATGAGCTGCGGTTCCCCCTCCCATTGCTTTCCCCTTAAAAACTTCCTTCCTCTTCTCTTTCATATTGATGGTCATGGAGAGGGCTTAGAGGTGACCGTGGTGGGGGTTTGTGTGTGTGAGGGTACCTTTCTTCAAATTTCTTTCTAAGGTCCTGAGTTTAAAAGTTCAGCATTAATCAACAGCTGCATTTTCTGCCTCTGTTAAGAAGAAAATCCTTGAACACTTTAAAACAACTAAAGTTTTTTTCATGAAATAGATAAGGAAATGTAATACTAAAGCAGAACAATAAGCCTGAACACAGTCATCCTATAAACACTGATTTTTCTTGCTTATTATTACGTTGTTCAGCGTATATTTTCCAGTCTAACGTTATTTTAAAACGAGTGTCTTTCAGATGATTAGGACACATAAGTGAATTGAGCTCTTTATTGCAGCGCAGCCCTGTCATTCACCACAGGAAGCTTCTATCAGTGGGGAGGCGGGATGTTGAGTGATTGGCGTTTTGGGCATCCAGACAACTTCCTCTGGTCGGAGGAAGAACATTAAAATCTGTCTGTGTCAGAATAATGTCCTTTCTACCTGCCCCTCCAAGTTCCTCTTAAACCTCTTTTGTTTGATAGTTTAGCCAGAATATATCATTGGGATCATTGGGAGTCAATGGCCAGGTCACAATTATTGATTTCTGACATTTAATATTGACTTTTTTTGCAAGAACAGGGTCCAAAAATGTCTTACATTTATTTAATAAAATAAATCCAGCAGGAAAAAAAATGTTGTTAATATTTGGGCAAACACCCATAGCACCCTAGCAGGATTTTGCAAGGCAAGCAACTTACATAAATAAGTGAGTATTAATTTCCATACATGAATAAATGTAAATGTACATGTCTTTTTAGATAAGGTACAATTTTAGTTCACAGTGTTGTTGTACAGCATCCCTAATATAAGAAACATCTGCTGAAATACTTTTTTAATTTTTGTGTTATTTATTTTTTTAATACCTTTATATCTGTTTAGCACTAGCTTTGTGCCGGCATGTTTTAGACTCAATAAATCTATCTGTAAAGGCAGACAGAAAGAGAGAAGTATGGAGGGAAAGGAAACAGGGAGGAGTGTAAGGGGGTTGGATAGACATCAAATTCACACCCGTCAGAAACACATTCCAGACAGTTTTTGTCTGCGTGGAGGCTTATGTGATATATTTCTGGGTTCCTCCTACTGTAGCTAAGGGTAAATGTTCAGACACCTGGAATATTAGACATTCCAATAATATATGTTTCCTCTTATATATCATAAACGTGCTTTTGTGTGTCCATTTATGATCATATAAAATCACAGGCAACAGACACAACAATGCTAAACAATAAAATACAACTAACCTTAAAATTGTAATGAAACTGAATAGGCTTTCAACCTTTAAAAGACAGGATAGAAATATTGCCTTGTTGACACAGGTAGAAACTGAAATTAAGCAGATGCCAAAATAAAACAATTTCCTTACATTCGCCTTACATAAATATGCAAGGGCAACGAAATGACACAGACTACCTTTAAAATAGGTTACATTTAGTACTGTGTTGAGACCTGACGTCCGATGTTATCTGTTGCAAGTCTGCTACAATAACGTATGCAACCTCAAGCTGTTGTAATTTATTCTAATTGTTTGAAAGCCTTTTTAACCCTTAGGCCTGAAGACGCAGCCAGAGCAGGTGAGTCAGGGACGAAGATAGAAGGAAAGCAGATAGCTTTAATGGATTCGAGGTTTTTGCCTAAAACACCCTTTGAAAGCAAGCTTTAAAAAACCGTTTGAGAGCCTTTGTCTTCCTCTTTCCTCTCCTCAATCCCTCTGTCTCTCTGTTCTTTTTGTATTCGGGATGCATTTGACCTCTTAATCACTGCCTGAGGTGAGCTGAGATCCACACAGGGCTAATGGATCTTTCCCTCTCGCTCACACACACACACAGAGATTGTTGTTGTCTAAGAGTGTAAACAAGGCGCCTCTTCAATTTGCTATTGAAGAGTGTGTGAAGAGAGGGAGATCGTGTCCCAGAGCTCAGAGTCTGTGTCATGGTATCCTTGGGAAAGAGAATCAACTTCGTAATTTCTAAAATCGCATGTTCTTGCCAAGTCCAAAGTATTTAAAAGCATTCAAAGTGCCAATGGCAAATGTGTGTTATCCCTTTAAAAGTAGTTTTGAAATACCTAAATGTTATCTTAAATGTCTTTTTATTTTTTTTCATTTCAAATTCACAGTTTCCTCCAAATTCTCCAACTAAAAGAAGGTAGTATTTCAGTCTGATATTTTAAAGTAAAATCATACACATCATATATCTATCACTTTTGTTTTATAGTATCGTGTAGATTCGTGTGATACAAAAATTAAATTTGGTTAAAAAAGATAAATCGCGGTATTGTGTTTTTGCTGTGTCACCGTGGCGACGAGGAGGAAGTGTAGGCCTCAGGGGTCAGCGTGTGAGGTCACGGGGCGACACCCAGAACAGAACCTGATACCCGCTCAGCGTTACACCTCTCTGACAGATAAGGAAGTCGGTCGGGTGGTCAGAAGTTGTTACACATCTAAAACCTTCATCATGGCCCATGGGGACTCGATGTACGTCCCTCATTTCATACACAAAATCTGTCCACAGTAACAAAATAAGAAATTTAAAATGTAGTTTAAACAGTAAATATTTAAAACAAAGATACATAACAATAAAAATAAGAAATCAAATTGAATAAGCAAATTTGATCAATAAAACAGATTTTTGCCTATTACAATGTACCAAATACTAAGATTGTACAAAATGTCCTTTTTCTTGTTTCGCCGAATTGTTAATTGTAATAAAAAATTCGTTTAAAAAAGCAAAATAGATGTATGCATTACAAAGGTGAAGCCCAGAGGTGTCTATTCACATTTAATTTATTTCTCTCTCTCTCTTACACACACACACAGTGATGACAGGCGGCGTCTGAGAGGAGGGAAACCCCCTTAGGAATCAAAGCAGAACATCCAGGAGACGAGTATCCGTGTGTGTGTGTGTAAGAGAGAGAGACTGTGTAAGTGTGGTCGGGGACTACCTTGATGAAAGACAGCCACAAGTGGAGAAACACTAGATTCTCTCTCACTCTTTGGCTATATTTTGTAAATATCTGTTTTTTATTGATAATTTTTCACTCCTTATAATCATATCAGTGCTTTTCTTTTCAGTTATCACACTACTTTTGCTTTAGTTCCTGATGTCTCGGAGGCTTTGCACACTGAGGGGTGTCTCTCTGTCCAACAGGAAGTGTTTTTTGTATTGTTGACAGATGAGGCTGTACCTCTGATCATCAGCAGAGACACTTTCTCTCCCCCTGTGACCCCGCTGCTGAGTCCAGAAGCTGTACCCGGGAGCTGATGATTGAGCGGTATTAGAGAGCGAGGGATAAGGTGACCACTTAAACGCGGTTGTGTGTGTCTCCTTCTGTGTTGGTGAGAATATGTGTGCACGATTCCAAAGAAACGCTAAAAATCCTCCAGAATTTTTAAATAAATAAAATATAAAATGATGTTTGAATAAACATTTGTGTTTTATAAATGCAATCTGTACTCGAGGCTGTGCCAAACTGAATATAGTCACACTGTCGTGCCTAAAACACCAAAAGTCACAATTTTGCAGCCTCTCGTACCTTATTGCTTAAATAGATTTCATTAGTGTATAATACAAGTTATATTTGTCACAAAAAAGCAAGCCTGAACAGAGAAAAGGGATGTTTATGGCACGTCAGTAACCAAAGTAAAATAATCCTCCAAGTGTGTGTAATTACACAAAGTTGATCAAAGTCTGTTTTGATATCAAAGATCAACATTGTCAGAGCGGGCTCTGAGACACTTTTTATGTGTCTGTTGTAGCTACGGGAAAATCAACAAAAAGATATTATTGCTTTAGTCAGCATCAACAGTTTCATGTATCATGTTAATAATGATAAATTTCACACAGACTCACTGTAAAATTCCATTCTAATTCATCTGCTTTTGTCATGTGGTTTTGGTGACAGGAGGCCTATGAGATCACCCTTTTAGATCTAATGGGTGATGGGTAAGTGCCTAAGAAATATTATGGAAACTTTAATGAAAAACAAAGCAAAGGAATATATATTAATTGAAAAGAAATTGTGGTAAATACACAAGTAGCAATATAATGAAAATACTATGAAGTTAACATACTATAACCATACTGTGATTTTGTATGTTTCTAAAGCTCATCCTTACAAATAGAAAGAGATTTCTGAAAAATAATAATATAGGAATAATAAAAGTAAGGATTAATATCTGGCTTCTTAAATCTAAGCACTGATGAATGACGTATATGATTTATATGTGTTTTATGATAGAGTGTTTAATGCGTACATTAGTTCTGATGTGAGAGGAGACCTGGCCATGAGTGTCTTAACTATGTGACAAGCCCCTGCACGTCTTTAACCTGACTTTGAGCTTTAGTTGGTATTCTGAGTCTCAGTTGTTAAAATTAATAACGGGACTTGCTCCAGCACCCCAGACAGGGAATGTCTCCTACTTCTCTATCTCTTCTGCCCTTTCTCACTGTGACCCTAAAAGTCATTTTTTTTAGCTTACACATCAAAAATCATTCATAGACGTAGAAAAGAGCAACAGAGATAAGTGACCTGAACTGACCATCTTTTAGTCTCTATTATTCATTTGACAGGTTAAACCCCTTCTAAAAGCATCTTTGGACAGAACCACAATTGTATGGGATCACTGTGACCAGAAAGAAAATAAATGAAGATCATGATATTACTAATTCAAAAACTTTGCAGGCCATAATAATATTGAATGTTTCACTTTTGCCAAATTGGCACATTTGTGTTGTTGGCTTTTTTTGTATTTTATTGAACAGCAAACAAAATCATTTTAAGGACCCGCTGGATACAAGATGGGTGGGAATTTTGCTATTTGGCTAAACATATAAGCTTTGGCATCAGTTAAAGATACATTTAGTTTTTCTAGTCAGAGATTCAAAAACATGAAAATGAAGAATACCGCCTTAATTTTAGGTAAGGCTTTAAATATACAATTTCTGTCATCATTTTTGTGACTAATTAAAATGATTTATTATTTTATAATTGAAAAGGAGAACCGGGTGCATTTGTAAACTCAACAAGTAAAAATGTATGTCTCGAATTGAGGAAAATACAATTTTAAAGGGTCTTTAGGCTGGTGTCTGGAATGTTTCTGTGGCATGCAAGTATTCTTTAAGCAAATGTACATATCTGTGCTAATCGTTAAATCATTCTTTTAATTTATTATGATTTTCAGTGTAACCAGATTTTCCCGGTTTGAAAGAAAGATAACGAGTTACGCTGCCTGTTCTCTATGAGTTCGCACGATTTTAATCAAACGATGTTTTAATTACAAGTGGATTAAATGGAATCTCAATAAGGAAACGGGTAACCAATCAGTAAAACCCCCTGAAACTCTCTCTCTCAATTTTTCAATTTCAAGGTACTTTACCTCTCTCTCTCTCTCTCTCTCTCTCTCTGGACTCTATAAGAACCTTCCCCATCCCGTGATCTATGCACGACCTCTACGAACTATCACAAAAAAACTCTTCATACGTCACTGAAGGTGGTTCATAATATGTGCCAATACCTATAAAGCTCGAGCGAGAGAGATGCAGTGAAGACACACAACACAACCCAGAGAGACAGACTCTGGAAGTTTCAAGAGCTCACTGCATATCATCGGTATGGTTTTACACTTGTGCTGAGGTGAGTACACAAACATTGACTCCGTGTTTGTCCTGTTATTAGACGCTGTGATTTTAGATTATTAATAGCAAGCTCTAAAACATTTGATCGCTAAAAGTGACTATTTTTATGTTATGCCTTTGGGTTTTAATTACAAAGTTCCTAGTGCAGAAAGGTTTTCTTTCTTAAGCACGGATTTAAGCAAAAACGTGCTTGTCGTTCAGCTTTATTTCAAGTTCAATTCGTGTCAGGTTTACAGTCATAGCGTGGGTGAGAGGAAGGGCTGTCCCGGGGATTGCACCCGGTGGATAAACTCTGATGAAAGACATGCCAGCGCATGCAACTTGTAAAACTGTTTGGAATAGTTGTCAGTTTCTTGTCATTCTCCGAAAGTCGGAGAGATTTAAAGCAGCGTAGATCTTCTGTCCTCTCTATGAATTGTCTTTATAAAGCTCACGTCAAATCCGTGCGCTGGTCATTCCTAGATATCCAAGGAGCGCGTAAAGGCTCCCTTTACTGTATTGCGCAACTTTTGGAGGCGCTCCATCAAGAAACCATCACGGAAAAAAACAGGAACGTGGATTTCCCCCTTGGTTTTGGCATTGATCTTCGTTAAAGATGTTCGGGCACGATTTTTGCCTTGTGTCTACGGTGCTGACGGTTCTGGGTGCCGTCCTACCCACGCTGCTGTTGCTGGTGGTGTCGCGGCTGCTGTGGGAGTTCAGGTGGAGCATCACTCGGGATCGGGCATGTAAACTTCCACTGCCGCAGGGCTCCATGGGATGGCCGCTGGTCGGAGAATCTTTCCACTGGCTTTTCCAGGTAAAATTGAAAACCAAATCAAAATGTAATACGCGTTTAAACTTTATCCTAGTTTTTTCCATTTGCTCTGCAATTAAGTAACCATAAAAACGTGCTTATCCACATTTTTAAAAGCTGTTAATTATAAAGTCACACTTTGCATTACAGTAATCATGCCACTATGTATTTACACAAATAGTGAGTAGTACAAATAATTAGTAGTAGGCCTATTCAATTATGAGTATTAATTAGTTCGTAGAGCTGCTTGTAACGACACTGTTTTGTTATCAGAGTAGTTTAGGCATAATAACTTTAATAGGCTAATCATTAAGGTTTTTACAATGAATATATTAAACTGTAATTTAGATTGTTTTCCCCAAACAAACGAGTATACGGGGTATGAAGTTTGAACCACTTCTGCTGGATTCATAGCCTACAAGTGTATATACAAGAATAATTCCCATGTGTGAACTTGATGAGTGTGTAATAATTTTCCTAGATTTAGTACACAGAGCCAAAATGTACTTTTCATTCCAGAATATGCAAAAAAATAACCCATTGACATGAAATAAAGACTTTAAAAGTTATTTCTATTGAAATGAATAGAAATGATCACTTTGAAAATCGTATTTTTCGTATTTATTTTTATCAGCTTTAAATTATTATTTTGCTTAAAAAATTGTAATCCATGTCTTTAACCTAAGTATCACAAAAGTATAAAACAACGGGGAATCTAACACTACTTTAAACATTCTCTTGTACGTTTTGCAGGGGTCCAGTTTTCATATCTCCAGACGTGAGAAACATGGAAATGTCTTTAAAACTCATCTTTTGGGAAAACCTGTTATCCGGGTGACCGGGTCAGAAAATATTCGTAAGATTCTGTTGGGTGAGCACACGCTCGTGTGCACGCAGTGGCCTCAGAGCACGCGCATCATCCTCGGGCCACACACTCTGGTTAACTCGGTTGGAGATCTACACAAGAGAAAAAGAAAAGTAAGTCTGTTTGAAAATGCATGCAACTATTTTTTGTAGGTGTGACCTGATGTGAAATAGGCATAACCTTCTGTTACATGCATGACTAAACATGCAAGTATGACTGGTTTATTAGTTTATATGCAAACATTTGTTTTACAAATGTCCCTTTTACTTTACTGAATATTCAAATTTCGTTTACCAAGATATCTTATTTAGTTAATAAATTAATGCATTAAAAAAATTAAAATATATTGCAATGAATTACTTAATACAAGACACTGGATACAAACGTTACACTGTATTAACGTTTTATTTTTCAAAAACTTTTGTTTTATACTTTTTTTACTGTTACTATTTTGTTTGTTTTCTGTTTCTCGCACAAAAATATTGCCATTTCAGCATGTACCGTTATGCATTAAATAAATAACTGTTCATTTGCATTTCAGATCCTTGCAAAAGTCTTTAGCCGTGGAGCGCTCGAGACATATCTGACGCGGCTTCAAGATGTTGTAAAGTCTGAAATTGCTAAGTGGTGCGCTGAAACCGACTCTGTGGATGTTTATGCCGCTTCCAAGTTGCTCACCTTCCGCATCGCAGTGCGGGTCCTGCTCGGCCTGCGCCTGGATGAGCAGCGCATTCTGTCTCTCTCAAAAACCTTCGAACAACTCATGAACAACCTCTTCTCTCTGCCTATTGACAACCCCGTGAGCGGCCTGCACAAGGTGGGAATCTTATCTGTCTGTCTGTCTGTCTGTCCGTCAATCTATCAAACCAAATATGCGGCTTGTTGTAGGGAATCAAGGCCCGTGAGATCCTGCATTCTGCTATGGAGAAGATCATAGAGGAGAAACTGCAAAAGCAGCAAGCCAGCGAATACTGCGATGCTTTCGACTATATTCTAAGTAGTGCAAGAGAGGACGACTACGATTTCACAATGCAAGAACTTAAGGTAAAACCTTTTTTATGCTTTTTGCATTGCTTTAAAATCAAATGGTTGCAACTATCTGGCTCAAATTGGCTAGTCGTCTTGTTGCACGTTTACAACAATGACTATCCTCAAAACTTTTTTCGTAGATTGTAACATCTAACCTTAGTGTCTGTTCGATATAACAGCGCGTTTGTTGAATTGATACACGTGAATTAATTTCAGGAAACAGCGGTGGAGTTAATCTTCGCTGCGCACTCCACCACAGCCAGCGCATCAACATCCCTCATCCTGCAGCTGTTGCGCCATCCTGAAGTGAGCGAGCGCGCCAGAGTCGAGCTGGAGAGCGAGGGCTTGGTCGGTGAATCCCACAGCCACTGCCGCTCTCGTTGCCAAGGGAATGCCATCAATGAGGAAAGCGACGCTGCCGAGAGGAAATCAACGATGAATAAAACAACGTGCTGTGAAACTGCCGAAAAGGACGAGGGGCGTCGCTCTCGAATTCAGGTCCCTTATCTAAGTTTGGAGAAACTGAGTCAGCTTTCTTACCTGGACTGCGTGGTCAAAGAGGTCATCCGGGTTCTTCCCCCGGTGTCTGGAGGATACAGGAAGGTGCTCCAAACATTTGAATTGAATGTAAGTTCCTTATTCTTTCAGGAAACCTATAGGTCCTACCAGAGCCGTTGAATGTGAGAGTTACGACACTCGATCTCGCCGCCGTGTCGTCACGTGGTTCAGGGAGCCCTCAATAGTTCCAAACGGTGCTTTCGACCTATTTAAATGGAGTTTAGTGGGACAAATACCAGCAACTGTATTTGCAAACATTTTGATTAATATGAGCACATCGTGTACACTTATATACTACGTTGACTACATTTATAGGTGCATTTTATCTTGGGGATATTATGAATAGGATGATCAGTCTTTGTGGTTTTTTTTACATTTATTTTCAACTGCCAACTCGTTAAACTGTAAAAACATGCAGTTATTTCACCATCTGTACAGTAAATGCGTTTGGGATACACTGAAATGAATGGCCTGCAATGTTTGGAACTATGGGACGCTCCATGACGCGGTTACTTCCGCATTCATACTTCCTCTGGAGGTCAATTTGTGTCGTAACTCTCATGTTCAATGGCTCTGGGTCCTACATGTAGTTTACGTTTATGTACATATATGTATAGCTATTGTAAAAATAGGTAAATAATAAAAAATTGTACATTGTATGCATAAAATAGCAAAAACATCACTTATAGTAAACTAATTAAAATTCAGTTATCTTAACTGATAGGCTAGCTAGGTTAGCCTACTATCACTCCGCATCCAGGCCAACACGAATTTGTTACAAACTAGCCGATAAAACATATTAACCGTAATGTTATGGACAACGTATTCATAACTGTTTTTTTGCATCTGCAGGGTTATCAGATCCCGAAGGGCTGGAGCGTCATGTACAGTATCCGTGACACGCACGAGACCGCCGAAGCCTATCAGAACCCGGAGCTGTTTGACCCGGATCGCTTCGGTGCGGATCGGGATGAGAGCAAAAACGAGCGTTTCAGTTACGTGCCTTTCGGGGGCGGAGTGAGGAGCTGCATCGGGCGGGAACTCGCTTTGATTGTGTTGAAAACTCTGGCAGTGGAGTTGCTCGCCACGGCGGAGTGGAGTCTGGCGACAAAAACATATCCCAGAATGCAGACCGTGCCGGTCGTGCACCCGGTCAATGGACTGCACGTGGTTTTTAACAACAGAAATCACAGCGTCGAGAGAAATAGGAGGGAGTCCACTCATATATAAGCAAAATCTGTCATTAGACTCTGTACTGTTTCATGCTCTACAAAGAAAAACACGTGCAAATCCAATAGAATGGAGTGGCGTAAAATGACGGACATTGACGTAACAGTCATTAGATAACGGGCCCTACTGAAATCATGAACTCCTGTCTTGGGGCATTTGCCATGTTTAGTGAAATTGTGGAGGGGGGTAAATATGCATGAAAGTTACTTTAGCCTGTTTGCAAAATGTATACAAACACGAGCCATGTTGATATGGGCATCACATCGTATAGATTTTTATAGGATAATTTTTTTAAATACATTTTATTCTTTTATCTCAGACTTATGATAGCCTATATAAACCTGTTTTGTGAAATGAAGTAGAAACTTGAATAAGCTCGATCTATTTATAAATATTGTTAAAAAAATTATCATAATAGCCACTAAATATGAACAAAAATGACACTTTTCTTTAGTTTATATGCCACTGCTATTGCAATTATAGTTTTAGCTAGCTCTACATACTGTCTTTGGCTTTTGTACTCTGGTACTTACAGAGGATATTGATTTAATAAATAGGCTAATGGATAGTTTGTGTTTATGATGAATGTAAGCTGTGAAAAATGACCCTTGCGCTGTGAAATGGGGGATCGGTTTAAATACAGGGAAGGAGAAAACAAGCAGCACTTTTTCTCCAAAATAGGAGCATGTGTGTGTTCTTGTCTTGTCAATACTTGTGTGTAATTTCTAGTTTCTGTTCTCATGCGTGTCTTGAGGGGTAGATGCTAAGTATTTGTGTTCATTTAATATCTTCTACTATATCTATTTTAAAATGTGCATTTGTAGTTCTGTTAATGTTTAAGAGATCTGTTAAATAAAGTTAATTGATGTGTTTACGTGCTTTAGAATTTTTGTTTTCTTTGGCTCGGACATCGTCTGTACTGTAATTTTCAGGTAAGCAACAATTGTGCTGGATGTTGTAACTGGTATTAGTCAAAGGTTTTAGTTAGAAGATGCAAATGTTTATAAAAATAGATTTGCTTTGACACATTGGGAATTTTTAAAGCAGAACTGAACAGAAAAGATTGGACTACATCTACACAATGAGTCAATCAGATTCGTAGCCTTTCAATACAAACCACTCAAAAGATCTCCAGGTCACTTTATAGCATAAGAGGTACCAGCTTACACTTATGTACGGACATAAAACTGACAAAAGAGTTTGTCAGACATTGACTGATGCACATAGAGCCACAGGGCACACAGACATACCATCTTCTTAAAATCCTCTTGAACTCAATGAGATATCCAAGTGAATAAGATTTTTCTCAGTGTATTTTCAGAATTTTAGTTTATTCAGTAGGATCACATTTGGTTCTTAAGCTCTTATGATTATTTCCAAATTACAAAATGTGTTGTATTTGCATTAGCCTACAGTTACTACACAAATATGAAGTAGATAAATAGAAATACAGAGAGAACTGAAGGCGTGCTACATTGCCGTGATCTTGATCTTTGACTTTCATATCTAGGTCATTGTACACTATATCAGCTAGAAAGGTAACAAACTTGAACTCATAAAAAAGCTAAATTCAGGCCTGCTCACAAATGTTAAAGGGATAGTTTACCCAAAAGTGGATATTCTGTCATCATTCACTCGCCCTCAGATTGTTTCAAACATGTATACATTTCTTTGTCATCCAAATATTTAGCCGAACAAAGACATCCATACAGATTTTAAACAATCTGACGGTGCTTAAATTATGACAAAAATTTCCATTTTTCCATTTAACCATTTTCGCTATCCATTTAAACGCCCTTTAGGCCTAACCGTTAATTTTCAAACATTTAACATTTTCTTTTCCTACAGTCAATTAAATTCCCAGTGAAATCTGTTGTAAAATCTTATTCAACTTCTTTATGTTGCATCATGCCCCCGAGCAAGGATTATGGTTGATCTGAACTTTTGAACCGGATTACTTTCTGTGTATGTTTGTATACACAAAGTCACACCTTCAATCACATACTGCAATGTGAATTTCATGCCAATGATAGAAACACACAGAAACACTGCATTACCATCGGCCATTCAGATTAACCCGACATCTGTGGACGATGACCTTGCACTGGTGGAAAACCCCCACTGGACATCCTCAGATGTTGATAAAACAGTTACAGGCGACCTCAGAGGTCACTGTAAGGGAATCGATCATGGTGAATCTGTGTATGTCATGTGTCATGACCTCTGTTGGCAGAATCAGTGTGTGTGTGTTGGAATGCAGAAACAGCAGCTGGTGTCTACACTGTAATTACCCTGCAGCACAAATGCTTCCTGCCCCAAACACACAGATCTCACCCATCTACACCAACCCTCTATACTCACAAAACAAGAGCAAAGGTGAGGTCACACACACATGCAGAGAGACACACTCGTCTCTGGTGCCAATCTTTTTCATTTTATCAACCACATTTGAACTCGTTTACAGTCCACCATATTGCCGCCAATTATATATATTTTTGGTCAAAATTGCGTTATTCTCATATTCTTATTCTCTAATGACTTATTTACAATATATTATGTTTTTTAAAGAAAACAAAAAGGTTCTAACTAAGTCAAATGGAATACAAAAAATGTCAAGCTCAATATCTTAAAACTGCTCAGAATGCAGACCCTTATAATGATAAGCGACGATATAATACAAATGATTATTTAACACTGTTAAAAAAGGGTAAAAATACAGCTGAAATGGATAGTTCAACCCAAAATAACATTTCTTTCATCATTTACTCACCCCGTGTCATTCCAAACCTGTATGAAAGTTTCATCTGCACAACAGAAAAGAAAAATTTGAAGAATGTTTGTAACAAAACAACATTGACCCCCATTGACTTTCATTGTGTGGACACAAAACCATTGAGACATTTTTTTTAAATATCTTCTTTTGTGTTCCACAGGTTTTGAATGACAGAATTGTTATTTTTTGAGTTAACTATCCCTTTAACTTATTAAGATTTGATAAATGACTTATGATTTCAATTTTAGTATTATTATGATTCATGTAGTTTTCCTAGTTCTGTTGCTGGAGCATTGTGCTAGCAGCACAAAGGTTTTGGATTCGATTCCCAGGTAACACACACACTTCTAAAACACATATAGATACACAATATAAGAGCGTCTGAACCAATGTAAATTTATGACTCTGAATTTCCCTTGCTTTCTTTCCTCAATCTTTCACTTATAATTAATAAAGCCTCCAGGCAGGACATAACTATCTTCTGGCAGATTCGAAGGAAGACTAGTTCACCAAAAGTGCAGGATCGTCCCAGACATGAAAATGTCAGCGGTGTCAAAACATCTCATAACTGTAGAAAGGTGTGTGCGATGCCAAATTCAAAATAAGGATATCACCTCAACATGACCCCTTAACTGTATCTTCAAATAATGCAATATTGTTTCTCGTTGTTGTTCATAACCTATTCATCCTCACTAGTGCCTAACTTCCTTAAGGGAAGTTTTCATTCATGAAAAAGTGAAATATTCAATGATGGGACTCGGGTGGACTGAATTCAAGATCAAAAGGAACGAAAGAATCACATAGAAATTCCCATGGTTGCCTTAGGTGATAACAGCAACATTTTAAAGCCACATTGTTCATCTGACAGTCACAGATGCTGAAGGTGGGGAAGGTTTTTCAGGGTTCAATTCCGAGGTGACTGACATGTATTAATAAAGAAGAATCGACGCAATAATACATACTGCGCCCATAAGCGCTCTTTCGTCATATCGGCATAAGCTGGCATTGATGCTGAAACAATGTAAACAAATGAATAGGTTCAGCCTGACCGAGCGTCTTCAAAGGGGAGTTCTATGCAGTTTTTGATAGGGACTACAGCTGCACTATGATGGCGTCTGAATTCAAGGATCTGTCATCAAACCAGATGCTAATCAGTTACGATGTGTCACGAACGTCAGGTTGAAGGTGACTGTCAATAGAAGTCTCAGTTGATTCTGTTACATGCTCCGAAATTTAAATTCAAACCAACAAAAAAAAAAAAAAATTTTCTGAAAGAGAAGAAAAAAAGGCAATTAAAAAGTATTTGTTAAGTACACCCTGATATTGTAAGTATGCTCTAACCTTTCAAAACATGTAACAAATTATACATTGAAAAACGTATTATATTGTTACTGTATAGCCCCTGTGCCCAGAACTATAGCACAACTATTACAAAAAGCTATAAACAGTTTTTGAAGTTTGAGGAAAACATCAACGAATCTACTAAAAAGATTCAGTAAATAGTCAGTTAATCTTGTGACATGTATTTAAAATATGTTGTGTATAATACAAACATGAATCGGTCGTAGCACTTAAAGGTCCAATGTGTAATTATTTTGGAGGATATTGACAGAAATGCAATATAATATACATTTAATACATTTCACACATTGGACCTTTAAAGGTTGAGTTCATCAAAAGGTTGAGTTCATCATTTACTTACACATCATTCCAAACCTGTTTGACTTTTCTTTCTTCAGAAGACACAGCTACATTTTAAATCTTTTGAAGATGTTTAAAAGAACGCTAGTAATCAAACAGCATTGAAGCCCATTGACTTACTTTGTTGCGACACAAAACCAGAGACATTTCTCAAAATATCTACTTTCGTCTTTCTCATGAGAAAGTCATACATGTTGGGAAAGACATGAGGGTGAATAAATGATGCAAGAATTTTCCTTTGGGGGCGAATGCTCCCTTTAAGTAATATTCATGCATTATTCTACATTCATTATTTTCAGAAGTTCATTTGCTCATTTATAAAGACAGAGGTAGTACGTTATGACCTGCAGCATCTTTCTCGTGAGTTCAATCTCAGGTCATATTGTTCTATGATTTTCCAGAAATCTGGCTTCCTCCTCAGGCTTCATACCTGCGTTGGTGGCTCACCTCTCTCTAACACCTTCACTTATTCACTTTCCACACCCACGTTTTGCAGACAGATACCGATGTGAAATGAAGGTACTTTTCTCTACCAGGTGTCGGTTGTGCGTTCTGCATGTGTTTATGTGCTGAACACAAGGAAGTGACTTCACCCCAGGCATATATGGCTTTCTCAAAAAAAATCCAGAGGTTTTTATTGTGCTTTATTGATTCGTGGGAACCACATCTTTCTGAAAACTGAATTCAGTTTTTCTTATGTGAATCTTCTCCAATTCATTTTGAAATCTAATTATTGCCAATTCCCACAAAATCACACTGACAGCTCAATTTATACAAATGGAAAATATTTGAATACAGATTTCTTATTTACTTGCTCAGTAATTTACATTTTCCTTTATTTTTAACATAAAAAGTAATGGATGACAGCTTTCAATTCCAGTCATCTCTTACATGTTCTCTGACCTCGGTGGGATGCAAACCATGTAATTATTATAATGGCTGCGACAGACAATAACAAATTTATTTGGTTTGGTTGAACACAGGGTATAAATATAAATGATGCAGTCAGAAGAACACACCCTCTGTACCTGCTATTTATCTCCCTGTGATATAACACCCGCCAGGTCTTGCAGGAAGACACAGGCGTTTAAGAATGAAAACAGTTATTAGTCCTGCTCCCTTAACCTGTTCTGTCAGCTACGCGCAACGCCACAGGCTGCGATTACAGCAAGGAAACCTCGACGGAAACAAAGGAAAAACAGGTTTGTAGGTTGGTTGTTGTGCGTCGGCTTCTTTAAAGCTTCCAGCTCCCATTTTCTGTGGTTTACCTGAACACCATTCATCTGCGTCAATGCTGACATCACCTTAAGGAACGGGTCAAAGGTGACCCAAGTTCAGAAAAACTGCTCTCAGCAAAGCGCCATCTGTTGGTCAAAGACAGGTAAGTACTAGGACGCTTATTATATTCCAGGCATTTATTTAAAATCTTTTAAAATAGTGTTCATTATTTTACAGAAATATACACTTATACAATCTCTTCTCCCTTCGTCTACACCACTGACAAACATCAAGTATCACTCAAATCTGTAATATCCCAAACCATTTTTGAAGAATGATAACAAATGCACACTAACAAATATATATCACATATGTTACGTAAAAATTGCAAGTCACAAATAGCAGTAAACATTAAAGTATGAGAAATTGTGAGAAACACACTTAGGAATGAGTATCTGGTCCATTTTTACTATATTCAAATATCCGTTACACAGTTGTATCTTACGTATTGATGATCTAAGCAGATTAAAGGCACCTGTAGTGTATGAGTGTTTGAATCTGCGCTTGGCACAATAATAGGACACCAGTCACTGTGGTCAGGGATGTTCATAAACTGGCAAAAGAAAGTGTTAAAGTCCACATTTCAATCGCTATCTGCCTCGTTGTTGTCAGATAAATGCTTTTCCTCTAAGAGGTGTACCTAATAAGACACAAATAATGCAATTCGATTAGATCATTATATGATAATACTTAGTGTAAAACAATGCTGTGCATCAGGGTTACCTGTGGCTCTAATATTCGCTGATAGGCGGGGCTGGAAAGTTCATCGAGGGTTTCCGCTGCAGGTTTATTGAGGGTTTCCGGCAGTAAGAGCCCGAGGCAGCTCGCTGATAAACCGCTCAAACAGAACACCATAAACGGCAAAGAGGCATGAAGTGATCTCTGGACAATGTAACCAACAATCAGTGCATAAACATTTCATATATAAAAGGATGTCAACACAAAATCACAGATGCAAGGAAAATTAGGTTACTCAAGCAATTATGCATAAACGTATTCAGATGCATAAAAGCATATAACTAAAGAAGCAGAATCATCAATTAATAAATAAAACATTATAGTTGCTCACCATGTTTGGCACGAATGGAGCCAAAATCCCTCCTACTCTACAGGACATGGAACACACACCCAACCCTGCATTCCTAACACAAACACAAATAAGATTGAACCCAATTTAGCACAGTGAACACTAGAGGGCGGTGTTTGCTTGAGCATGGGTCCAACTCTGCAAAAGTTTACACAATTTTAATACACATATCTACTATAAAAAAGCAAATGGATAACAGCAAAACCACAAGGGTTACATTGAACATGCAGTGTTGTTTGTACCTGATCACGGTTGGGTACAGCTCTGATGTGTACACGTATACAATATTAAACGCTGCACTGACCATCAGTTTTCCCAGTAGAGCCAGAGATGTGGCATTCAGAAAAGTCCCTGAAAAAGCAAACAATAGACTTGCAATCGGTTTGTAAATAGAAATTAAATATTCTTAGAAATACTATATACGGTGTAATAGTATTTAACCATTGCATCTAAATGTAAAATATTACATTTGCAAAGATAAAAAAAGCAAAAGTCTGGAAACAAAATATATTAGACTTTTCTGAATAATTTTAACAATAATTTTTAACATATTTTTTTTTTTCTAGATGTTTCTCACAGGCACTTCATCACCATACCTATAAACTTGTGCCACTAACATATGACAAGCAGAAATTACCGGAATACTGTCTAGATTTTTCATATCCTAAACCCGCCCCCAAAATTGTCCTGAAATACATTGTTAATGTTTGCTTGTGCCTTATTTAATTTAAACAAATGCATCATGCTGTGATCTTTTATTATCTAATGCAATTAATGCAAATAAACTATTTTTGCACCAGCATGGCTATGACTGGAGGCTTTAACCGTGCTTCCACAAGTCTCAGCTCGTCACGGAAGTTGCTTGACGTCTGTTTGGTTGCAGCATAACAACAACACACGTTTCAAAAGAAAATGTCAAGGCTTTTATATAAAATGAAATCAGTTGATCATGCCCATGTGGCGCTCACTTCCTGCTACACACATTTGTTGTGTTTGTTTTTATGTTAAGCTATTTGACAAATAACCTGAACCAAACCGGAGAATTTGATTGACATGAAATTGTATTTTATTTATTATAAAACCGATTACCTGAGACAGGTACAAACATTGTGAGCATGCAAGACACACCAGCAAAGGCAAGAAAGACAGCCAATGACTTCCGCCTCCCTGCCCTGAAATAAAACCACACACACAGACACTAAATTGTGGATTACATCATAGATGCATACCAATAAACATGTGAGAGAGCTGAACATTGCAGGAGTTTGATGGTGTGAGGGTATTTACCACTGTTTGTTAATGAAGTACATGCAGAGCGGGTAAGCAGGAAGTTCCACCAGCCCATACATAGCAACACTAAGATAGCGATTTCCTTTATCTTCACTGGCATTGAGGGTCAACCCGTAATACACAAGGCTACAGACATACCTAAAATATACAGCAAAATAATAAGTTATATATAAAATATTATATACATTCAAAGACGTACAAATAAAGACCAGCCTTTAAAATAAAGTTTTACAATTTTTATTGTCAGAGTATGTGCACTTGCACCCAACCATAGGCTTAATATGGGATAGGGTTAGTTTAAGGCTTGTAGTATTAATACGGTTACATGTACATAGTACATACATGTAGAAGAGGACTGTAAAATAAAGTGCTGCCAAAATTCTTCAATGTTTTTAAATCTATGGTTAGGGGTTTGAACAGATAGAAAATAATACTAGTCAGTGAAAGCATCGTTTGTAATGCTATACAATGACATTGCCGCAGTACTCACCATACATACATGAGCACCACAGTTCTCCGGCGTAGTACGGGATGTGTGACCAGCTGGAAAACCCCAGGACTGGATCCATCAGGAGTGCAAGTGCTGACGGTCCGGCGGAGTTTAATTGGAATTCTGCCTTTGCCGTTCCTCACAGCGAAATACTGCAGAATGTCCTCAGCCTGCTTCGTATGACCCTGAGAATACAGCCAGCGTGGAGATTCTGGCAGAGTCCTGAAAATAGGAAAACACACCATTAGAGAATGATCTGAAAATGAACTGTGCAGACACGCTCTCGTATCTCGTAGTCTTTAACAACGCAAGTAAAGATGAATGATGTGGTAAAGGGACGGTTGACCAAAAATACAAATTCTGTCATCATTTAATCACTCTCGAGATGTTCCAAATATGTATAAACTTCTTTCTTCTGATGAACACAAACAATTTCAGGGCACTTTTGACTACCATTGTCATTTTTCCTACTGTGGTAGTCAATGGTGGCCAAGAACTGTTTGGTTCAAGCATTCTTCCAAATATCGTTCTTTGTGTTCATCACACAAACAAAGAAATTTACACACATTTGGAACAACTCGAGGGTGAGTAATGACGACAGCATTTTATTTTTGGGTGAACTGTCCCTTTAAAGGTTGTTCTAATGTTCTAACTTGAATTTCTGTCTAGGTTACATCCTTACTAATGCTATAATGGTTCTCAAATCATCACCAAAAGGAGCTTTACATAGCACAATTTCACTCTAAATAAATATAATTTTTTATAATTAAATAAAAAAATTATAATAAATACATTTCTGACTGTATTTTACTAGTTGATTGTCATGATGCCGGGACAGCAGCGCTCAAACAGTGAACTCACACGCAAAGCAGGAAGAGCAAAAGTCCAGGACAGTTGGCGGCAGTTGCCAAGCTCCTCCAAGGCCGAACACAATAACCTAAAGCGGCAAACAGGCAGATGCCCACTGCGAAGGTCATATTAGTCAAGGTTCCTGGAATAAACAAACAAATCAGTGTTACATACCTATTCATGTAGAATATTGAATCCGACTAAAAGTCTGCGAACCTGTCATTGCCCAGTACGACTTTCCCACGTATTCCTGAGTGAGGACGAAGGAGACCAAAGCCATGCCTCCATTCATCAACCCTACCAACAGGCGGGACAAGGCGAAGATCTCATAACTGGGGGCTAATGCAGTGCCATATCCAAACAAGACTTCAAAAAACAGACCTGAGAGAGACATGTAAGCAAGTCAAGTTCATATATTTTCCATAGACTAGCTGTGTATAAGGTTTAACGGATTCATGTTCACCCTACCAGTAAGAAAAACCGGCTTTCTTCCGATCTTATCAGAAAGCGGTCCAAACAGGACATTTCCTATCAGGACACCGGCGAAGAAAAGGGACCCTGCCAGGCTCACCTTATAGGCATCTTCTTTAACCAGATACCACTGGAAGGGTACAAATAACAGCAAAGATAAACACACAAGTCTTCTTTAAACGCCTAAATGTATCTTGTGGAAAGAAACAAAAAAGAACATCATTACCTCTGTCACGATAGAGCTGACATCCTCAGTAAATGTCACACCTTTAGTTGTATCCCCAGCTTCAGTAACAGGCTGTTTGTGATATTCTGGCACTGCACCCACTAAAACTATCAGCATGGACTGGCTTGCCATATACACCTTTAAAAAGACATAATGCTTTGAAGTCGCTCAGAATTAAACGTTCACTGATCCAAGTTTCCGGCGTATTTAACCTCTCAAAGTGATAGTTGACCCCATAATGAAGATTCTGTCATAACACCCTCTTGTCATGTCAAACCTGTATGACTTTCAATCTTCTGCAAAACACAAAAGAAGATATTTTGAAGAATGTTGTTAACTGGCCCCCATTCACTTGCATTTAGTGTCCATACAATAGAAGTGAATGGGGGCCAGTGACGATTGGTTACCAACTTTCTTCAAAATATCTTTCTGCGGTCATAAAGGTTTGAAATGACAAGAAAGAGAGCAAATAATGACAGAATTTTGCGTGAACCATCACGTAAACATACTCCAAACTAATCTCAAGCCAATGTCATAAAAGACAAAAGGTAACAACTAAAACTATCAAGTAGCATCCTGGATAGGAAATGCTTTTAAAATTAAGTCCCACATTTAAAAGGACGCTGTGCTTTACACGTAGACATAAGAAACGTATACGCGTCCTCTTTATAAAGTCAATGTTTACTTTGCGTAGTCAAATCCATATGGGTAGATAAGGTGCTGCTTTAAATCCAGGTAACAGAGATTTCACGAACACACGTCTCGCATACATGTTTGGCTTTTCTGTAGCATTTGCCCAAGAAAAACGAAGATGTTTACTAACACATGCACATGACAGTTTTATCTGCCTGCATCATCACTTACCTGTAAAAAAATCAGGACGGTCACCATCCGCTTCTGATGTCTGCCGAACTCCCCAACCGTCTGGAAAGCCTCTTCTAAATCCATTCCAGGGTCAAATCATCCGAGAGCATCATACATAATATGAATCTAACATTTCAACCCTTTTAACTGAGACTGCAGCTTAAGATGTTTGGCTTCAATCTGTTACCCTTTACATACGAGGAACTGAGGAAGATTGAAACACGTGTCACAGTGCGCAGTTCTGATTGGACCAGAGAAATGTCAGGCGGGGACCTGAGAGTAACGCGAGAGCGCTTCAAAAGCAGACTACTGTCGTATGTGCTGGAATTGCTCTCGCGGTACTTTGATGTCAGAGGCTGATCGGTCTTCACTGCGCAGGCAATCCAGCAGGCAGCATACTGGATTGTTGTTGGCTGGTTTTAAGGGTGTGTCTTCGCCGTACTATACTGGATTTAAAACGGATATACGTGGCTCCAGACCAGACCCTTCACCTGCAGCATCCTGTTTCACAAAGGATATTAATAGAGCCCTTTCACTGTTAAACAGTGACACCAGAAACTGTACTCGGATACCAATAAAATAATCTACTCTCAGAAAAAAAGAAAGTCACAAAGTAATGGCTGGCAGTCTAAGGGGCGGTTTCCCAGACAGGGTTTAAGCCTAGTCCCAGACTAATTTAAATGTTAGAGGTGTCTTAATGTCTTACATATTTTAAAATATATCAGTGCAATTGTTTTGTCTCAAGATGCCCACCAATGTTTTTTGTAAAGTATGTTTTTAAAAACAATTTAAATATCCTAATTTAACCATGGCCTTGTCCTGGTTCAAAATAACCCCTGTCCAGGGAACCGCCCCTATACATTTAAAAGGGAAGGCGCTTTTGTGGCTCAGACTTCAATGGACAATCAATGCAGTCGATGTATTTGTTATACAAACCGCTCCAGCTGGTTCAGAACGCAGCAGCAAACCTCGTCTTCCAACAGCCCGAAAGTGCTCATGTGACACCGCTTTTCATCTCTCTCCACTGGCTACCAGTTGAAGCCCGTATCAGATTCAAGTCACTAATGCTTGCCTACAGGACTATCACTGGATCTGCACCGGCATACTTTCACACCGCTCTCCATCAAGAGCGGCGTCTTGTATTGCCTTTTCAAAAGGGCAGTAAATCGCTTTCCCGCTCATTCTCCTTCACAACTACTTCCTGGTGAAACATTCTTCCTAACTCGGTCCGGTCAACCGCATCTCTCACTACATTAAAAAAACTACTTAAAACCTATCTCTTCTGTGAATACTTGACAAATAAAAAAATTAAAAACTAACCCTCTCTCTTTCTCTCAACAGGTAGTGGTCTAGCTTTTGTTGAAACTAGTAAACTTTGTATTATTGCATTTAGAGCAGTTAGGCCTAAAGGTTAGAGAGTTGGAACCGTGACCAGAAGGTTGCTGGTTCGAGTCTCAGGGCCAGCAGGTACATTTTGGGTATGGGTCACCATATCTGAATAATAGGTCCCTTTCACTTCACACGACTAGCAGCTATTGTATTATTGCTCCTGTATGACATATCGCTTCTTGCTCCCTGAACTCTTTGCAAGTCGCTTTGGATAAAAGCGTCTGCTAAATGACTAAATGTAATGAAAATTCTGTCATAGTTTACTTACTTCTGGGACATCATTGACTAGTAGGACAGATTCAAATAGTTGTCATAGGTGCCTCAGAACTGTTTGCTCTCCTGAATTCTTCAAAACCTCAGAAAAAATGTATACTTCTACTATAGGAGTGATGTCCCAGAACTGTAAATTGCAAACTTACTTCCATTTTTTTTATACAAGTTTGAAACAACTTGAGGGAGCAGATGACAGAATTAAAATTTTTGGGCGAACTATGCCCTCTCTGAACGTACAAGACAACTATAGTGGGCATAATTATACATTTATTTTGAAGTATAATTTAAACCAGCTGGACTTTGTCTTTATACGTAATTCGAACTATTGGTTGTTTTTAACTGATATTGTCATGTCATTTTAACCCCCCGTAGTAAGAATACTTTCAATTCAATTGACCTTATAACCCCTAGACCGAAATAAGGTAACCCTAAAACTTGCAAGCCACACTACATTTGCAATTGATGCCTATTTTAGCAAGTGCAATGACAAACTTAGTAAAGAGGCCTTTGTAAGATTTAAATCTTTATTAAATGCACCAACTGAATGTCTTTAGCTCAACTAGTTGTTTTTTAATTTCAATCATAGCTGCACAGTGCACACATAAGCACCAATATTACACAATCTCCGAGTGAAGACAACATTTAGAACTTTATACATTAAGACTTTGAAAAAGAACCATACTTTAAAAATACTTTATTAAAGATGGAGTGGATGTTTCTTTTAGCATTTAAATCAGAACACATACTCAAAGAAAACACAAGTCTAAACTAGTGAAAAGCAAAGTAACACAATCACCCTGAACATAACATTAGTTATTTATTATTTAAAAACTGTGACAATGAGGTAACCAAACAGACATATAAAAGGTAGACACTCACAACTCAAGTTGAAAGAGACATACAAGCTAAAAAGAATGCTATTTGACACATAAAATTAAGGATTAAAAACAAACAATGCATATTAATTCTGACACCTCAGTGGTAGTTTAGAACGGGGTGGCGAACACATGCTCTCAATCTCAACCTTTGAACGATTTAGTGACTTATTGCCATTTTCCTTCTTGCCTTTTTTCTATTTGGGAAAAGAGAAAAATATTTAGTCAGAAATCTAACCAACAAACATTCAATATGCAGCTCACACTATAAACCACGTATTCTTACGCAAGAGATGTTCAAACGTCTCACCTTGAAGAAGGGAACTCTTCCGTTTTCATAACATATCAAGTTCTCATCAAAGCAAGACTGTTCGGTGGTGTTTCCATCGCTAGAAACACTGACTTCATCGTCCAGAGAGTCCTAAAACAGCAGATTCAAAAACTTGGCCATAGGTCCAAATAAATACATTATAAAAATACATCTAATAAGTCTTATGGTACCTGATCAAGAGGCTTGTCCTCATCTACTTCTAAAACAGTCTCACACTGGCTCAGGGCGCTCTGAAGCTCCTCCTGCTGAGCTCTGAACTCCTCCTCCAGTTCCTCTCGGCTCCTCGGCTTGCTCAGAACACGCGGGTACCCATACTCCTTACGCTGAGGGGTTGTTCCTGCAATGACACAAACTCTTAATCACTACTACCACAGTTTACTCAGAAATACTCATTTATTTCCGGCAATACAAATGTGTGCATAAACCAAACTTCATTCTCTCAGCTTTTCTCACCGGTCGGTAAATCTTGTCTCAGCTCAGAGCTGAGGAAGTTGTGTACGGTGTCCAGTGCCTGAGTGCTGATGGAGGAGACGGTCTCTCTGTGCTCCTGCAACGTGGCCTCATCTTCGCCCGTCTGCAATTCCACACGACCCAGGATTCCTTCCACTTCCTGCTGCATTTGACTCAGACTAGCTCCACAGTCCCGGATAGCGTTCTCACCCTTTTCTTCTACAGACTGTGCACACATAAAATAATCATTTTCTTAGACTTCCCAAAGGTGGTAAAAAACACACTAGACTAAACTTATACATTAATATATTCATAAAATAGGCCAGCAAACATGAAAACCGAACCTTCATTAGGTCTTGCATAGCCGTGTCTGTCTCTCTGATAAGCTTTAGCCGTTCTTGAGTTTTATTCTCAGTCAAGTCTCTTGCGTCGTGACACCACTTGAGTCCCGACTCAGTCAGAGAGTCCAATGACATGTGCAGGTGTCCGCAATAACCGACACACTCTTCCAATGCCCGCTCTCCCTCTTCTGTTGCCGCGTTCATCTCGGACATCACTCCATCCAGGGAAGAACCCAGCCGAGCACAAACAGACACAGTGTCCTCCTCTGCCGCCATGCACTTACTGTAATAAAAATTAGATTTATTAACACCATGTTACAGGACATCTTGAGAACTGAAGGTACACGTGGATCTCCACTCACCTCTGTATGGAGCTCTGCAGAGTTTCTAGTGGCATGATCTGGGCAGCAGTTGCCTGTGTGAGACCCTCCAAGTCTGTCTGGGTTTCCAATGCCAAGAGATTCATTTGGTCCTGCAAACACTGAACCAGCTGGGCCACACGCTATAGAGAGAAATAGGTATTACAGCGCCATCTAATGACCAGGTCGCGATAGAGCTGTTTGGCTTGCAAATGTTTTAATCAGGCACTATCAAAAGTTGCCAAAAAAAAAATTTCCTGGCTTAGTTTGGACAATAAACTCCTTAACAATGAAATATGCTCAGCATTTCAAGTTTACAGAAACAGCCCAAATTAATCGCAGCCTATCGGTTACATTTATAGCTCACAAAGCTGGTAAACATCTAACTCAATCAACTTGAGAGAAATGTGTATGCAGTAATGTCAAGCATGATTGCTTTGTAATCCGTTCCAGCACAACTGTTTCCAAGAATGTGTCATGGCGAGTAGACCTACCGCCTGATGGTTGTTTCCAGCTTGGCAAATCTGCTGTTTTAGATTGTCGTTTTCAATACGCAGAGCGCTGAAGCCCTGCACGGCACTCTCTCTCATACTGGCCAAAGATTCAACGGAGGAGTTGAAAAACAACATCATTTCTGTCTTCAGACCTTCCATCTGTGAAAGAGGATTTTAACTTTGTCAAGGCCTATTGATTATCTTGTAGGGATCTAACAATATTAGCGATGTTGTGTTAAAATGGTAAATATTATCGCGGTCACATGACTGTATGAAACGACAATAGTGACGATAGTGTCAATTGGTTCTTCTCACACATACCTGTTCAGCAACCACATGGTATCTCTGAAGGGTTTGCTTTAAACTGTCATTCATAGCCATGATGGACCTGATGCCTGGCACTGCTTGGGCAACCAGAACCTCTTCTAGATGTTGTTTGTGTTCATCCTAAAAAGACAATAAATAAGCACTTCCCTCAATATAAAATAAGCTGTACATAAAAGTAAAGTTTAAATAAAAACAACAGCGTTTTAAATCAATGAAATCAGAATTAAATCCATCCAAATATATATTTTTTACTTTTGTTCTTGTTCGAAATACAGCTGCATGACATTGAAAATGTGATATGCATTAAATTTCTAAACTCTATACTATAACAACTATTAAAATAATATAAAAACTAGGGATGTCAAAATATTAATCGCATCCAGAATAAAAGTTTGTGTTTACATAATATATGTCTATGTTCCGTGCATATTAATTATATTTTTATAAATACAAACACATACACATGTATACATATTTAGGAAAGATTTACATGTATTTATTAATTAACAATTGAAATGTTTAATAATCTTCAGATTTTTCTTAAATATGTGCATGTGTTAATAAATACAAAATTATTATGCACAGCACACAGATATATATTATGTAAACACAAACTTTTATTCTGGATGCGATTAATCGTGATTAACCTTTTGACAGCCCTGATAAAAACGCAAAACTAAAACCAAAATATATTCTGGGAAAGACAAGATTCACTGTCTGTCTACCTGAAATACTACTAAAAGTTACGTATTGTCAATTTTAGGTGTAAAAATTATTCAATTATGGCAAACCATTTCAATATGCACATTTTCAATTTACCTTGCAGCTCTAGCTTTGAAAACCATTAGGGGCAAATAAGAATGTACTCAATTTTAAAGAAACATTACGCAATATTAGATATTAAACATAAAATGTCAAAGTCCGCACCAGTATTTCCAGCATACTGTTTTGAGCCTCCTGTGAGAGTTTCTTCTGCTGTAGCACTTGTTCCTTACACCGCTCCACACCTTCACCAACTGCACTTTTAATACTGCTGTACGATTCACACACGGCACCTGAAGTCTCTTTAAATGTCCTGCTGTTCACCGTCAGCAGCTCGCCTGCAAAAAGAAATAAAAATCAACTAGGGAATGTTTTGCTGTTTGCCAAAACAAACGACAAAAAGCATTTAGTGCCGTTATGTAGTTTTTGTAGCTCAATCAGCACAAGATTTTATTTCATAAGGGGATATTTCACAGGCAAAACTAAATTTCCTGCTTCAGAAGACCTTTGTTAAGACCACAGAGCAGTGTCGAGCAGTTCATTGATCGATGAAATCACTTTTTGGAGCTTCAAAAAGTCGACGCCCATTCACTCCCATTCTACCGCTTGGAAGATAAATGATACGTCGTATTATAACTCTGACCGCATTATTCTTCAAGGAGAAAGTCATATTCAGTCAGGATGCCTCGAGGGTGAGTAAAACTTGGGGAAATTTTGTTAAGCTTGTGAAAATATCCCTTTAATAAGTAAATACAGAATTAACTTCCTCACCCACTGAAGATCGGTAAAAGTCAATGATAGCCGAGTGTTTGTGGCCCTGCTCATGCAGTGTTGTTTGCATGCTGTTGTAGCAGTTCTCTATGGACTGGGCAAAGCTCTCTTGAGCCTCACTGTTATGAAGTTCCACATCTTTCTTTCGCTGTAATTTAGCATGAAGACCACTAACATCCTGTGTGCTGGTCTCAGCCGTACTCAACAGCTGTATGAGAGAAAGCCGGTTAGGATGGTGTGCAGATGTGTTTCTCCCCCCCCACACACACACATACATATTACAGTAACTTACACAAAGCTTCTTAATATTTTATCATCTCACTGACCTGGTCAGCAGTGCTGTAAAGCTGGCCCTCGTTGTTCTGGAGCTGTGTAGCAATAAACTCCTCCTGAGTCAGGCGATGCCTGGTCTCCGTTAGGTCCTTGTGGGCTTCCTCCAGTATTTGATTCTTATTCTGCAGGTCCTCAGTGCACTGGTCCAATTTCTGCTTACTGTCTGTGAACAACTCCATAATCTGCCAACGCAAACAAAATAATCAGCACTTCACACAAACAGAAAATTAGAAGGCAGAGTACATATACACACAAAAGCAGAAATATTTGAAGAAAAAAAAAAAACTCGCCTTTCTGAGCTCCTCCTCTACAGCCACAATTCGCTCATTGTACTCTGTTATCTGTTCCTCCTGAGACACCAGTTTACTATTCATACTCCTGCAAACAAACAGTGCCAAAATAAGAACCTTAAACATGTAGACTGTTCTTATTTGAATTATTTTCCCAAATGGACTTACTCATAGTTGTCGAGCGAGAGATACACTCCATGCTTATCACGGGTGGCAGCCAGATCTCTTTTCAAACGCTCAATCTCTTCTGTGTATTCCTGCAACATTAAGAATGTTTTTATGTCAAATGCCAAACTAATAAACAGGACACCATAAAAATGTGTTATACACTATTGTTAAGGAAACATGCCTTGATCAGCGTTCTCTTGGTCAGTTTCTGGTTGACCTCGGGCTTGTTCATGATACTCTTAGCCCTGTTAGCATAGTCCAATGTGCTCAGAGTTTCCTAGAATGAAAAAATGAAAATCAACATGCTTTACAGGAAAATAGGTAAAACAAGAAAGAGAGCGAGAGAGTCCAGCAGTGGAACACACCTCAAGATTGATGGAGGCCGGAGACACTGTGGCAATAATTGAGGTTTTAGTGCGACCTCCAAGGGAATCTTGCAGTATACGGGTGAGTTTGGACTCCCTGTAGGGCACGTGAGGTCCTCTTTCCACCAAAGCCTTGATGACCCGACCAAGAGTCAGCAGAGACTGGTTGATGTTGCCAGCTTCGCGCGCCCGCTTATCCACGGCACCAGATCGTCCGATGTTCTCGCTACCTGCAAGATCCACCTGAATAGAGATGGAACCATGGTGGTTTGACCCAGATGTAACAAAAATATTCCTCGTATCCCCTAATCTGAAGCGAGTAGACCCACCAAATTCAGTTTTCCAATCTTAACCAGCTCTTCTCCATCTAGTGTGATCTCCTTCATGTGAATGGTCACGGAGAACACGGAGTGGGATCGACTGGTAAAATCGAAGCAAAGTAAAGATGTTAAAACAACTCTATCCTACAAATACTTCCTGCGCTGAATTTCCTCTACAGGATGTATGGAGTTGGTTTGATGTGATTACCTGGAGTAAGCGTTCATAAGGGTGGAGGCCGTCTTCCTTTTGGCTGCTCCTCTTTCCAGGATCTGATATACCTCGTTCTTGTTGTGTACAGTGATCTCCTCAAGGCCTTTAATGACCACACCCCTCTGATACATACACACACTGTTATATTGACATCATTTTAATGCATCACAGCTAATTATTTGAACAAACAAGCGCACCTTGTTTCTGGGATCATCAAATAGTTGTAATCTCTCTGTGACATCAGGGGTAGGGCTGAGCAGGTCAAAAAGTTCCTCATTATATATCTCCAGCAAAGAGACTTTCACGGAGAACTCCGTACCATTACTGGACAATTTCTCAAAGATCTGATGAAGAGTTCTGGGAATGATCCCAGCCAAAGGGTCCTAAAGAGGAGAAATGTAAAAGATCAGACAGACATCACAAGAAACCTTGAATGATACAAGCTGACATCTGGAAAGGTGTCAGATATGGAATTTAAACCTCGACCTCGAGACATACCTCTTCCCAAGTAAATTCGTCATTAGGTGACCTCTCGCCCTCCATAGTAAAGGTTTTTCCTGTCCCAGTTTGTCCATATCTTTAAACAAACAACAACAAAAAACATTGTATTTTTACACAGCTGTTAAAACATAGCACCTAAAATTATTAGTAGGGTTTAATAATTTCAGAAGATGACTAAAGATACTCACGCAAAGACTGTACAGTTATAACCCATGATGACCTCATCTAAAATAGGGCAAACCACACTCCTGTACACATCGATCTGTTTGGCAGAAGGGCCAAAAACCTAAAACCAATTCAGAGAAGACATTTAAAAACAGTATATTGCAATACTTATATCAATCCAGAGGAGTTGGGTTAGATGAAAAAAAAACAGGCCAAAAACTCACCATATCAAAAGTGTATGTTTTCCTGGCTGCTTTGTCTGCAACACCTCCAGTACGGACCATCAACTCTTTTCGGTTCTGGTCACAGTCAACAACTGTATGAGAGTTAGATTTACGCTCCAAGGTGTTGAATGGCCTGCATATTACATAAACGTGGAAATAGACATAGGAAAACATGGGTTTATATAGCAAAATGTCTATGCAGTTCCAATTACAAAGATGTAAACAAACAAACAAAAAAATCTAATTGAATATACAAATGTTAAATGTAGAAAAAAAGTAAATTATGAATTCCTTCTTCAGTTCAGATCAACAACAAACTTGAGTGAGTGGGGTATGAGGACCACAACTTTTTGAAAATACATATACATATATATAAATATATTCACCTGCATCGTACAACCACTTGTATATTTCTGCCCTTTTCATCTTTTTTGACTGCTGATATCTGAGACGATGCCATGGTAAAGGAGCGTCTTCTGTGTTCCAGATTTAAAACGCCCTTTAAATGTAACCTTTAAAAACATACAGATATTAAGCATCAGAAAGCGAAGCCTATCAATAGTTTTAAAAAAAACACACAACAAGAAAAAAAAAAATGGACAAAAGATTAACGTTACATTACAAATATCCGCATATTACTGGCACTGTCAATGCTAAACGGCGCCTATACTTAATAAACCACGAAAATAAACGTTTGAAAGTAGGACAGAATCAGCAAGCGCACGTACCGTTGAACTTATGTCCTTTTAAAGAAGACCAAATGTACGCCAAAATCGTTTAAAATCCTTCCAGAAATGAGGTTTATTTCTATGCCGTCTATGTGCTGTGGCGCTCGCTTAGGTTTTTCAAGCTCAGCAGTTAGTTGACTTTGAATATTGCCCATCTTCAGCTTTAAGCCAATCAGAGTACAGAATGTTCTCACCCGGCCTCTGATTGGTCTACATGGAGGCGACCCGGAGCTGATGCATCACGGGAATGTGGAGTATTTCGAATGGTGGACGTAAAATGCTCAGATTAATACATTGAAAAAGATGGATTAAAACAATACAAAGTTTCTTTTTCTTTTTGGGGTTAAATATATGGTTTGTAATTACTTTTGTAGTTACTATTGTTAAAAAAACTAAAAGACAAAAACACTACGTTTCGAATAAACCACAATTCATTTTATGACAAAGTGTTTAGGTAAATTAAAATGAATTTACATGTCCTGTTAAATGTGTATTATATGTTTGTTGCGTCTATCTGTGGACGACTTCCTTCTTTTCATGCACAGCAAACGTACAGTAGTGGTCCTTATAGTTTGCTAAATGTAAATGTGTATAATGTGTTATAGTTATGTCAATTTTATAAAGTGATTTTTTATTCTTCTTCAGTACAGCTATTATTACCGGGCCTATTAAAGATTGCAATACAACTATCACGAAATGCAATACATCTAATTTTCCTTCAAAATTATTTTAAAATGACTGTAGTTTTCAAAATCACCACTAGATGGGACTAAAAAGTCAATTATGGGGTGACACGTTATCCACTTCATGGCTCAAATTCATGCATTAAAACTACAAGTCTGGCAACTGTAGATTTGCATGTGATGATGAGTGTGACAACCTGCTTTTTTAAAGAGGATTTGTGTTAATATGAATGCAGTTCGAGTATGCTATTCAACTTTTTCAGTGCAATGCATTTTTTTTAAGTGCATTTTCTTATTACTCCTACCGACTTGAACAGAGAAGCTTAGGAAACGAGAGCTTTAGGAAAAAGAGATAACATTTAAAAACAATTTTATAATTTCTTACAAAGTATTTTATCTTCTTTTTTTTATTCAGTCTATGCCTTTTATATATTTACATGCTTCGTATTTTCATCATTCACGTCTCAGTTGTTGATTTAGAGTGAAAAAAATCACCTGTTATTTTGTTTTGCTGCATTCTATTTAATTTGTAAATATGGTTTGTATTAGTCTTTGTTCTATTATTACTATACAGTACAAGGTAGTAGTGGGGGCTTTGCACACCCCCAGAAACCAACCACCAGTCTGCCTACAATGGTGTGATGTCTAGTTGTATTTGCTGAACGTTTAATTCATTCGACTGAATTTAAATATATTTTGTATTTCAGTGTTAATAATAAATAAATACAAATATAAAGGAGACTTTTATAGCTTCCCCCAATCACGCCAATACAGAACTTTAATATTGAAAAGGAAAATGGAATAGTTGTGTCCTCGCTCACATATTTCGTGACCGTCAGTGTGGCTGGCTTCACACGCTCGCAGCAGCCTGACAACAGCAGCAGAAAGCGCAGCGGCAGGAGGGAATGGGGAGAGTGAGAGGGGCACCGCACCGTTTAACGAGAGATTCTTCAACACAACGCGACCAATAAAACATTTCACCACCGGTGAGCAGGCGTCTCTCTCTGCAGAACGACACGCATACACACCTCGGGCTCCGTTTGCTCGCATTTGTCCTCTCGTGATCCCGAATTTAGCAATAATAAACAGGCGAAGCTAACGCGAGCTCGCGTGCTAACCGCTCGGGCCAAATGCACAGTGACATCTCCATCCACACAATACCCTCGAAACAAATGTTTCCGATGTTGTATTTGTTAAACACCTGTATGTGACCTCCGGAGTTTTATTTATGATGTATAATGGGATTTTAGCGCGACTTCTTTCACGACGGCGACTTTTTAGCTGCACGCGTCAGTTAGCTCGTTTTAAGACTCACACACATGGCGGTATATCGATCGCTTGTTGGTACAGTTGCAGATCCAGAGGTGGGTTTCTCGTGCGGTGAAATATAAGCATGGTTCGAGAACTGAGATTGGCAAGCTGACAGATGCATACATTTTGGGGGCCTGCGGGTGTTGCCGTCTCAGTTCAAGGCCAAGGTCGCAACGAGGCCTAACTGATCTGCATGAGTATTAATCTTCAGGACATGTTGATCGATGTTTCGATGCATTGAATGAGATGTTCGTGGTGTGTGTAAAGCAGCTAATATTGGCTATGTGAGTACTGGTTGGAATTGCGCGTATTCTGACTGGCCTTATCTGTGTGTTGGAAACGTTGCTTCTATGACATTTAAAGTGTTCAAATACAAAATATGGGTAACATTGTTTAGAGGTGTTGTTACAGGGTTGTTTCTGTAAGGAATTAAAGAAGCAGCTGCTGTCATAACGTAAATCACAGCTGCTGACACAATGTAATCTGTAGGTTTAGGTTCTTTATCGCTGATTTAAGTAAAGCCCTGTGGGGTGTTCGTTTAATATGATCTATATACGAATGCAAAATATTCATTTTGCATTGCAAATAATAAATCGCACGGTTTTAGTCACCTGTTATTTATCTCCTGGCCAACTTTATAACTTGCTTATTGTAGTATGCCATTAAAATATTTAACTTTTAAAATGCCATGCAAATTATGTTTCCTGCTAAATCAACTGGTTGCATTCTTCAAAATGAAATGACAGTAATGTAAGCCGAATGAATTATTGATGAGAATGTATGAGTGCATGTGAGATGGGGTTATAGAGACCTGCCCTCTATTTTCAGGGTCAAATCAGGTGACCCGTGGGATATGTTAGCCTAAGGGGTCCTTTTATGTGACAACTGTGCATTTGGAGCCCTCAAATCAGGTGTTTGGCACACATTTGTGGTCTATTTAGTGTCCTTCATGTGCAATTACTTTGAAGCCGGCTGTTGTTTTATTTATGAATATCTTGTTAGTAGTAAATGCAGGGAAATGGTGTGGAGTGGATTTTCAAATAAACCTTTTAATGAACTTTTATCATTTAGTTTCTCACATTTTCTGAATAAACCTGTTTATGGACAGTTGGTTTTGTTATTGTTATTGTTCTTGTTCTTGATCCACAGTAAATTTTCAAATGGCCATGTGTTTCTGCAGTATTGGCCCTGCTTTAAGAGTTATTTTGGATACATTCTCAGTTGTAAACAATCTGTCCTTACAGTATCATAATTGCTGCTACATTGAGAGTCATTCACATGGTAATTTAGGTCACGCTCAAGGCTTTCTTCACTGGCGGTATGCAGTCAGTAACTCCGGCATGTTGTTATGCCTGCATTGAGGCTGGAGGTTAGCATGATGTCTAGACGGCTGCGCTTTTTTAAAAAGTTTTTTTGTTGTTGTTGTTGTTCTGCTTTACAATAAAAAAAACAATGTGCTTTGCAGTTACCAAATCTTATAGTAAAAAATATAACTTGATTTTTTTAAGCAGAGCAACTGCCTTTACAAAATGTAATACAGTTGTCATTATTTAAATTATTATTATTTACCACACAGAGAAACAAGCGTACTATAGTAAAGATTAACTGACAGCGGATACATCTATAGATGCCTGCGTGTACTAACAGTGGCAAACGTTAGCAAATGCATTTACACATACAACAAACCTGACACATAACAGCGTTATCACTGTTCTCTCTCCCTTTATACTAATGCACTTGTGACAACTAAAGAAAAAGAGATGACAAACAGTTTCCTTTGTTTAGTTTCTGGTCAATAGTTAACTGCTAGTTGTATAACTAACAAAGTAAGCTAGCATACACTATGCGTTCAAAAGTTAACGCTATAAAAGAACCTTCCCTAGTTTCTGATTTGGGCATAGGTCAGATATTTAGACACATACCCAAATCATAATCCACACCAACAAAAGACAGTTTTTCAACAGAAACTTTTTTTTAATCATAAGTGTTTTGAAGTGAAATTCAAGCATTTTTGATGATCTTTTCTGTTCAGTCTGCTCAATTTATTGCGTTTAACTACAGCTGTCGTCAGTATTTTTTGTTTATTAATGGCAGCAGGTATGTGTTAAAAATGTGCTTTCCTGCAGCTCAAGCGGTAAGAGCATTGCGTTAACAACGCAAGGTTGTGGGTTCGATCCCAGGGATTGCACATACATATGTATAAATGTATAGGATAATGCAATGCAAGTCCCTTTGGATAAAAGCGTCTGCCAAATGCGTAAATGTAAATGTAAAATATCAAATTGGAGACTGTATTCTGTATATTGTGGCACTAAACAACACGACAGGATTATATTTTAATCTCCTTATGTAGCCAGACCTGTGCTGGTTTGTATTGGCTGCCTCCAGGTTTCCCTTTGTTTTGCCTCCAGCTAATGCCGTGACGTCGGCTTATAAAGGGGACTCTAATATTTGTATTAACCATCAAAAAAGGGAAACTTCGCCCAAAAATGAAAATTCAGTCATTATTTACTCACCTTTTAGTTGTTTCAAATCTATATAAATGTCTTTGTTCTGAAGAACACTATATTTGGAAAATATATTTGGAAGAATGCTTATAACCAGACATATTTTTCCCCCCATTGACTCCCATAGTAGGAAAAAACAATTGTAATCAAAAGTGCCCATTTATCAAGACAAATGATTAAGTACAAAACAAAATTATAAAGTGATTCCCACTATGGGAGTTCATGGGGGCAAGATCTGTTTGGTAATGAGCATTCTTCCAAATATATTTCTCATATATATATTACTTTATACAGATTTGGAGCAACTCGAAGGTGAGTAAATGATGACAGAATTTTCATTTTTGGATGAATCCCTTTAAAGGCCATTGTACCTGTGGTTTTAGTAATTGTAGTAAGAATTGTTGTCTCTGCGAATATAATATATCAATATACAATTTACTATTATGTCAGTTATAATGTGTAAGTATAATGTTTATGCACTTGACTTTAATGATTTTGACAATATTATTTGTGCGCATTATTTTATTTAGCCAGTAATGAGTGTGTTTTAGACTTGCTCTGCAATATATTAACCATAAAACATTCATGTTTGAAATGTAGCTTAAAACTAAAGATTTTGCAATAACTTATAAAAATACTGGGCTTATAAAAATCAAATACTTTTAAATTATTGTAAGTAATATATCAGTAAATATTTGCTGATTTACATAAGTACCACCCATTGGTTGATTTTAACAATTTGTCCCAGGCCTTGATTTTCAACACTCATAATCTGCTTGTCCATAGTCGAATGGGGCAGCCGTGACCCGGCCAGCTGTTCTTCAGTCAGCCATTTAACATTGAATGTTTCGTTCACCGAAACAGATGTGTCTCCGCGTTTTAAAAATCTGAAAGTAAATAACTTATGTGGTTGCATTAGACATTCATGAACCTGAACACAGAGTCTGAAAGCAGATTTTTAACCAAGAGCAAATGTGTTCGCTCACTGAAAATGAAGCCTTGTGTTACTTGAGCTGAAATGACTTGTGGTGATTTGTTGCAGCTGTGTCGAACAGCGGTGGTCAGGGGGAACGTGTGGGCTCGATCCGGAGTGGCAAAAATGTGTTGACAACCCGGTTGTCATCCCAATTTGTCTGTCCTCTCATTGCCGGAGATCCATCCGTTATCACAAGCTGTATTTTCTCTCTCTTCATTTTCAGACTATTGATAGAATATTATCTGAGACTGTGACGCCAGCCCCCTCCGCCATCTGCAGCATTGCGGTACGGTGACTACTACCGGTTAAACAACAATTGTTTCATAAATTCCAGTCTTAGTTGGTCAGTTTTGATGTTAATATTTTTTATTATTTTTAAATTGTTATAATTATTATATCTGTAACTACAGCAAGATGCTTGTTAGACTGGAGATAAATTAAAGGGATAGTTCACCCTAAAATTCTGTCATCATTTACTCACCCTCATGTAATTTCAAACCTGTTTGGCTGAAGAATGTTGGTAATAGAAAACTGTTGGTCCCCATTGACTTGCATTGGTTTTGTGCCTATTCAATTAAAGTGAATGGGGACCAATGGCTTTTGTTTTCCGACATTCTTCAAAATATCTTCTTTTGTTTTTCAGAAGAAAGAAAGTAAGTCATACAGGTTGACAAGAAAATGACAGAGCATTTAGGGCGGCTAAATACTATCCCTTAAGGATATATTCAGAAGTGGCCAAAAATGGTGTCCGGGGTGCATATTTGGACATTTTCTGCTTTTAATGACCCCCCCAATGTCGAATAAAGAATCAAAATATGAAGGAAACCCTAAAACAAATTAAATACAATTATGTGGCAAAAGATTAACAGCTGTGTATCGTTGTAGAAAACAAAAAATTCAATCGGCTAGAATCTTACGAAAACTGAGCTTCAGTTTACACTCCAAAAACATCTATGCAACATAAATACAACATATTTTAATGTACATTAAATTACAATAAGTAATTACGGGCGCAGATGTCACATCACTTTTGGCCACAAATGTTTTTTTTGTAACATGTAATATAAAAATTCTGTTCTGTTGAGTGACGGTTACATGTATGTTTCATGCAGCAGAAAGAATGAGCTGATGTGAAGAGCGCTGATAATGACGCCCAGAATAAGTGCGGTCCGGTCACACAGCAGAGTGGGCAACGTACAGTTTGTGAGTAGACCCTCATCTATAATCAGCAGCCCACTTGAACAGATATACAGCTCAAGTGCACTTACACCCTGAACACAAAATACCTCCCAGCTTAACAACATATTAATTTCTGTCACGTTGGTCATGACGTGCTACTGAGTTTCTCGATGTTGAACTGTTTTACGGTTTCTCCCACACAGTGAGTTTAAGGAGGACATGATGCAATGATATAAACACTGGATGACTGGAGGTCCCCTGCTTATCAGTCTCTAAGCATGGCTGGCCTACAGCTGGTGACCCCTGCCTCCTCACCCATGGGGCCCTTCTTCGGTCTCCCGTGGCAACAGGAAGCGATCCATGACAACATATACACACCGAGGAAATATCAGGTAAGTCTTGAGAACAGATTCTAAAAGAGATAGTTCACCCAAAGATGAAAATTCTGTCATGAATGACTCAACCTCAAGTTGTTTTAAAGCTGATATTTGGATGAATGTTAGCAACTGAGATTTCTGGGGCACCATTGACTTCCATTAAAATGGTTGTCGAAGGTGCCCCAGAACTGTTTGTTTTCCTACATTTTCCTACAATCCCTATTTTCAGATACTACAGAACAAAAAATTATATAATAATTATTTCTACTATGGTAGTCAATGGTGTCCTAGAAATCTATATCTTTCTTTGAATTTAAGCATTCAAAGAAATGTATACAGGTTTGGACCAACTTGAGGGCAAGTAATGTATATCAGAATTTTTTTTGTGGGTTAACTATCCCTTTAAAGATGCAATCCGTAGCTTTTTTAACCCAAAAATGAATGAAAAGGAGTTATTGAGCAAGTGCATAAAGGGTCAGTTTTCCAAACGGTTTCCTTGCCTCACCCTGATTTACCAGGTTGAACTTCTTGAAGCAGCTCTTGAACACAATACTATAGTCTGCTTGAACACTGGCTCAGGGAAGACCTTTATAGCAGTGCTCCTTATCAAGGAACTCTCCCATCAAATCCGTGGAGAGGATGGGAGGAGAACCATTTTCCTGGTAAACGCAGGTAAATTGCATTTTCGGATATTTGCCATTTTTTTATTATTGAGTCACAAAACCGAACTCTTTCTCATGGATTTTTTTTTGTTGGATTGAAGCATCATCTGTGGTTCAGCAAGCATCTACTGTCAGGACCCACTCGGATCTCAAGGTCGGCGACTACAAGTCTGAGGAAATGACATCATGGCCCGAGGAGATGTGGAACAGAGAGATGATAGAGAATCAGGTGTGATTATGTTCGTTTCATCGTGGTTGTGATTTTATTTCCATACTTAAAGTGCCATCCTCCTTTGTAATATTCATTCTTCCTACTCTCATATTTCAAATGTCTTAGGTGCTGGTGATGACGTGTCACATCTTCCTGCATGTGTTAAGGACAGGAGTCTTGCCACTATCAAAAATCAACCTGCTGGTTTTTGACGAATGCCACCTCGCAATCACAGACCATCCTTATCGGGAAATAATGAAGGTGAAATTGCAAGCTACGGAAAATCATATCTGTCACTGTAAAGAGATGATATAGGTCTCATTTAACTGTCACTCCACAGTGATGTTAAAAAGATGTCAATCCAATGGTATGGTGTTATTAGGCATGTGTTTAGCACAGGAGATTGAACATTGGAGTTCTGATAAGACAAATCTTTTTGTCATATATAGTGGACAGTTTTACTTTCAACACTTATGCAAGTTGTCTCCTTAACTAAAGTTTAGGAAATAGTTTAAAGATACACGTATTTACTGTTATTGTATTTATAGTTTGCAAATGTGATATGCAGCTCTGCTTATAAATCCTTTTTGCAGATTTGTGATGGCTGTCCAGGCGGTCCCCGCATTCTGGGTCTGACCGCTTCCATTTTAAATGGCAAATGTGACCCATGTGTGCTGGAGCAAAAGATTCAGAACCTGGAGAGGATTCTGCAGAGCAATGCAGAAACCGCCACTGATCTTGTGGTGCTGGATAGGTACTTCCTTCTTTTTATGTTACATTAGTCCATCTGTCCTTTTATATATCATGTAAAATAGCTTTTTGAGATGTTTCTTGCTTGTGTGTGCATGTACAGGTATGCGTCCCAGCCTCGTGAGGTGGTGCTGGATTGTGGGCTGTACCGGGATGAAAGTGGTCTCTCGGAGAGACTCCTGAGCGAGCTGGACGAAGCCCTTCATTTTCTTAATGACTGCAACTTAACTGCTCATCGTGAAGATAGAGACCCCACATTCATCTCCAAACAGGTTCACTTAACAGCTAGTTCATTTGACAAAAGTCTTTACAGAATCGTAGATGTATGATTGGAAGCCATTGGCTCCTTTTTTGATTGTTTGGGAAAAAGTGAGAAAACGATCAGGATAAACCAAAATGAATATTAAAGGGATAGTTCACCCAAAAATGAAAATTCTGGCAACATTTACGCACGCTCAGGTTGCTCCAAACCTGTATACATTTCTTTGTCCTGCTGAACACAAAGATATTTTGAAGAATGTCAGTAACCAAGCAGATCCCATCCCCCATTGACTCCCACGGTATTTATTTTCCCTACTATGGCAGTAAATAGGGGATAAGATTTGTTTGGTTACCGATATTCTTCAAAATATCTATATACTGCATTTTGCTACTATTTTTCCTGCCGTTGCGACCATATATTATGGATATTTCTCTCAAACAAACGCATCGATTCGCTTCAGAAGTCCTTTGTTAGGACCACGGAGCAGTGTCGAGCAGTTTTTTTTTTGGAGCTTCAAAAAGTCAACACCCATTCACTCCTATTCTAACGCTTGGAACTAAAATTATACTTTTTATAACTCCGACTGCATTATTCTTCAAAAAGAAAACCAAATTCAGTTAGGATGCCTTGAGGGTGAGTATAACATGGGAAAATTTTGATTCGCTAGTAAAGTATTTCTTTAAGAGCTTCCGCTCTACGCAGATCTGATGCGTTAACGTTCACAGCCCTAGTTTGGACATAGTTTTAATGTTTATTTTTTCTTGCCTCACCCCACGACTCTGGCGCTACCGAAGAGCTTAATTTTCATTTTTGAGTGAACTATCCCTTTAAAGCTGCATTCTACTTTTTTGGTTAAAAATAAAAAACATTTAATAAGTACATTAAAATGTTGTATTCAAAACTGTCTCCGTATCATTATGATTATATAGAACTTAAAAATATATAATAATTTGAGCAGTCAGGTGTGATTTAATTTAAGTTTAACATCATTTGACATAGCTACGTAAAGTGATTTTATGTTTCAGACAGAGATGGCGATAGAGATTCAAAAGTTACAGATTGCAGCTTTAAGAATTTGTTTTGTGTACAACACTCCTACTACTCCTGTGATTTGATTTTCGTTTTTTACATCTCCTCCAGGTGCTGAATGACTGTCGAGCCGTTCTGGCCGTGCTGGGCCCGTGGTGCGCTGATAAAGCAGCAGGAATCATGGTCCGCGAGCTGCAGAAATACATCAAACACGAGCAGGAGGAGCTGAATCGTAAATTCCTGCTGTTCACGGACACCATTCTGAGAAAAATCCATGCCTTGTGTGAGGAGCATTTCTCCCCAGCTTCCTTGGACCTGAAGTTCGTCACTCCCAAAGTCATCCGACTTCTGGAGATCCTCCACGAGTACAAACCTTTCGAACGGCAGCAGTTCGAGAGCGTGGAGTGGTACAACAATCGCAATCAGGACAATTATGTTTCATGGAGCGATTCCGAGGATGAAGATGAGGATGAGGAGGTAGAGACGAAGGAGAAGCCAGAGGCTAATTTCCCCTCACCCTTCACCAACATCCTCTGTGGAATCATCTTTGTGGAAAGGAGATACACAGCGGTTGTTTTAAACAGGTTTGTTTGCAACGTCTTGTCTTGTATTTTTTTGTAAAGCTCTTTTTTTCAGAAATTATTTTTTCCCTATCATTTCTCATGAGAATATGATCATTCATCTTGTCTGTGTTTATAAGACTTATTAAGGAGGCAGGCAAGCAGGACCCTGAGCTGGCCTACATCAGCAGCAACTTCATCACAGGTCACAGCATTGGCAAGAATCAACCTCGCAACAAACAAATGGAGGTGGAGTTCAGAAAACAAGAAGAGGTGAGTGCGTTGTTGTTGCTCAAAACCAGTCAACCTCTCTTCATTAAACGAAAGAAGTCACTTTCTGAATTTCAGCCGATCACCTTCATTGATTTTACTGCTTTGCTTTGCTCTCCAGGTCCTGAGGAAGTTCAGAGCCCACGAAACCAACTTGCTCATCGCAACCAGCATTGTGGAGGAAGGGGTCGATATTCCAAAGTGCAATTTGGTCGTTCGGTTTGACTTGCCCACGGAGTACAGATCGTACGTGCAATCCAAAGGTCGTGCCCGAGCTCCGGTCTCCAACTACATCATGCTAGCTGACAGCGAACGGACAAAGTCATTTGAAGAGGACCTGAAAACCTACAAGGCCATAGAGAAGGTCAGCACTACTTACTGAAAAAGATTTGGTGTATTTTCAAGTGTCATATGTGATGCTTAGTTATTTTTTAAATCAGATTCTCAGAAATAAGTGCTCAAAGTCAGCGGAATGCAGTGATTTTGAATTGGAGCCGGTCAGTGATGACGACAACGTTCTTCCACCTTACGTCTTGCGGTCGGAGGACGGCGGCCCCCGCGTCACGATTAACACCGCCATTGGACACGTCAACAGGTTGTTATATTTTACAGAAGCCATCAAGTTATTTCAGTTATTATTTTGTGGCTCATGCCTTGTATTTGTGTTGTAGATACTGTGCACGTTTGCCCAGTGACCCGTTTACTCACCTCGCTCCAAAGTGTAAAACCCTGGAGCTGAAGACTGCCGGTTATCAATCGATACTTTTCCTTCCCATCAACTCTCCACTAAGAGTTCCTGTCCCTGTAAGTGCTGGCCATAAGTGTACATCACATTTTCACCGTCGATTTTACATTTAACCTGCTTTGCTTGAAACAAAAGTTTAACTGAGGCTTTGTATTTTTTAGTTCATGTCTGCTTTGATGTCTCAGTGATGGTTGACATTTAAAGTAGTTGACATTTGAAGTAGTTCACCCGAAAATTAAAAACAAATATTTACTCACCCTTGTGTCATTACAAACCTGTATGATTCTGCGGAAAGGTATTTTGAACAACGTTGGTAACCGACTTGCCTTCCATTGAATGGACACAAATCCACAGAGACATTTCTCAAAATATCTTCATTTGAATTCCACAGAATAACGATTAAGGTTTTAAATGACATTAGGGATGCATTCGGCAACCAAAATTATTCTGCCGAAAATAGCAAAAAAGCATGTTCGATGTTCTACCAAATAAGTGAAATATGGCTGAATACATTTGACATTTTACAACATGATGTCTGATGCGATCAAGCAGTAACCAGCGGGGAGAGAGAGAGACACGCACGCACGCTTTATTAATGCAGCAAATGCATTTGTCGGCAGTGTGTGGTAGCATTTTAAAGTATCAGAGAAAGACAGTTCAGTATTCGGACTTTGGCCAAGTGTTTCATTTTTATTTGGCTTCGGCCAAGAATTTTCATTTAGGTGTATCCCTAAGTGACATAAGGGTGAATAGATGGTGACAGGGGAAAATAATATATTACCATGTCCACATTGCATGGGGTCTAAACAAGTTATGTGCAGAAGTCCATGATTGAGGAAAACAAATTTTCTATATCCATGTAGGGTCCAATAATGAACTGTGCAAGACTTGCTGAAAAAGCCGTCGCTCTTCTCTGTTGTGAAAAACTGCACAAAATTGGTAAGCATGGACTGCCATTAAAATATTCTTGCTGGTGCATTCTGGGATTGAAATTCACTGATGCATGATGTCTCTTTCTAGGCGAGCTGGATGATCATTTAATGCCTGTGGGGAAGGAAACTGTGAAGTATGAGGAGGAGCTGGACCTGCATGATGAAGAGGAGACTAACGTGCCAGGAAGACCCGGCTCCACCAAACGGAGACAGTGTTACCCAAAAGCCGTGAGTGTTGAGAACCAAAATGCCCTTCCAGTAAGAAGCGATATGCTTCTTCAAGCACAGGGTGCAAAAAAGGTATTGAATCATGTTAGACATGATGTTTTTTTTTAGATACCAGAGTGTCTGCGGGGTTGTTACCCCGTACCAGAGCAGCCTTGCTATTTGTACGTGATCGGGATGGTCCTCACCACCCCTCTTCCGGATGAGCTTAACTTTCGCCGGAGAAAGCTGTACCCACCTGAAGACACCACCAGATGTTTTGGCATTCTGACAGCTAAACCAATACCTCGGGTAATCACCTTCATTATCTCTTTCTGAATCTTCAGAGAAAAACTTGGTCCTTGTTTATTGTGACTTGTTTTGGCATTTGGATAATTGTGTTTTTGGGCTGTTCTGTGTCCCCAGATCCCTCACTTTCCCGTCTACACACGTTCCGGTGAGGTGACCATCTCGATCGAGCTGCAAAAGTCCGGCTTCACTCTGAGCGCGGAACAGCTGGAGTTGATCACTCGCCTGCACCAGTACATCTTCCTCTCACATCCTCCGTCTGGAAAAGCCGGCGCTGGAGTTCAAACCCACCGAGGCGGATTCTGCCTACTGCGTTCTACCTCTCAACGTCGGTGAGTGCCGCGATCCAAGTCTCGTTCCAGCAAAGTAGTTACTCGCCTGTGTCAATTTGTCATATGGATGCGGTATGTGTCTTTCTGTTTAGTTGAGGATTCCAACACGCTGGACCTGGATTTCAAGTTCATGGAAGAGATTGAGAAGTCCGAAGCACGCATCGGCATTCCAAACACAAAGTACACCAAGCAAAACCCATTTGTTTTCAAATTGGAAGATTACCAAGATGCAGTCATCATTCCAAGGTACCAAAATTAATTTGATCTTTTAAAACACTTATTTTCCCTGTAATTCACTTCTCAATGATAACTTATTATGTGGATTTGTTTGAACCAAAGATGAACCCTCTCTGCTCCATTTCTCCCTCTCAGGTATCGTAATTTCGACCAGCCGCACCGCTTTTACGTGGCTGACGTTTACACAGACCTCACCCCACTCAGTAAATTCCCATCCCCGGAGTACGAGACTTTCGCTGAGTACTACAAAACGAAGTACGACCTCGACCTCTCCAACGTTAACCAGCCTCTGTTGGATGTTGACCACACATCTTCAAGGTAGGAGGTCGAAAAGAGAAAACGCTATTGAACTTGAACAGGTTTCTGGTACGTGATTCTTACAAATTCCAAAATATGTCTGTGGTCTTTTCCTATAGATTGAATCTTTTAACTCCACGGCACCTTAATCAGAAGGGGAAAGCCCTTCCTCTTAGCAGCGCCGAGAAGAGAAAGGCCAAGTGGGAAAGCCTGCAAAACAAACAGGTATTAACCGGCAGAAAGAGTTATAAGTCATCGAACCTAAATTAGGTCTAATTTGCTCTCGCTAAAAGTGGTATGTGAGGTTTGACTGGTTTCAGATAACCGTTTCCGTCTGTTTAGATTTTAGTTCCGGAGCTCTGTGCCATTCACCCTATCCCCGCCTCGTTGTGGAGGAAAGCTGTCTGCCTTCCCAGCATCCTCTATAGACTTCACTGCCTTCTGACGGCCGAAGAGCTGCGGTCTCAGACAGCCATCGATGCTGGGGTAGGATCTCAGACCCTGCCTCCTGACTTCAGGTCAGTCAAATACTCCTTTTTATGGGAATTCAAGTTTTGGGTTGGGTTGTTGGCATTGGTGTGTGTAGAGCTTTTCATATAAGTCATTTAAGAATGACTTAATAGAGGGAGCCGTCTATTAAGTCAGCTCGCTATATGTTAGAACGGAGCCATTATTGTTATTTTGACAATATGTTAAAAACTTTTATTATGAAACACTCTGAGGGCTTCAAAGGTTTTGGCAATGTTTTTTTTAAAGAAAGCCTTAATCTTGTCGACCACAGGTATCCTAATTTGGATTTCGGATGGAAGAAATCCATCGACAGCAAGTCTTTCATTTCCTGTCCAAGCGCATGTATGGACAACAACGATCACTGTAAGCACGATACGAGCTCAGATTCAGACCACACTGCCTGCAGCACAGAGGCCTCCCAGCCTCCCGAGGGCGCTCTCCCCTGTAAAAACTGCAACACACCAGATGAAAAGCTAGAAAATGTGCTCCCTGTGACTAATCCCCAGACGCCGAACAAAGACGAGAGCACCTGGGTCTGTTCCAGAAACCTCCCTAACGGCACTCGGGGCGATGACGACCTTTCACACTCACGTGACATTTGCCAATGCTCTCAGCCGGGCTCGGAGAGTGACCTATCGACGCAAACCACTACCTCAGTTCAAGCGCGTCTTTCTCCAGCCGGCGAGCCACAGCCCCAGCCTGGTGATGATTGTACCACAGGTGGGAGCTCGGATCTCTGCGGCGGACATGTGAAAAAACCTACCTCATACTGTTGCCCCAAACCAGTGACGGCAACCAGCACCACAGCACCTTCTACCGTGTCATCAGAGATCTCAGACGTGACGTCAGCATCCGCCATGTGAGCCCCCGGCTTGGGATTCTCCGAAGATGTTGGGCCCCAATCCTGGCCTCATCTTGCAGGCTCTGACCCTATCAAATGCCAGTGATGGCTTCAATCTGGAGAGGTTGGAGATGCTGGGTGACTCTTTTCTGAAACACGGCATCACCACCTACCTGTTCTGCACATATCCGGATGCCCACGAGGGCCGGCTGTCGTACATGAGAAGCAAGAAGGTGGGATTTAGATTCAGATACTTTTTTCGTGGGGTCAGAATATTGTAGAGAATTGGTTGAGAGAGTCTTTGGCTGGTACGTGGCAATGCACAAAAAATCTTTACATACATTTCACATTACATACCTATCCGTTACTTGTACTTTTAATTATTAGTCTCCAATCTTTTTCTTCTTTTTTTTAAATAATAAAACTTTTGGATGATTTGTGACATTGTTCAGCCTAAGGTGCCAAGATATTTTTAGGAATTGTATTTTTAAAGAATTTTTTATCTTAAGACATTAGAATGAAGGCAAAAGTTTTTGTAAAATTTTAATGTTGAATTGTGATTCAGTTTTATCATCACTACCAATTTATTATTTTATCCCTCAATGGTATTTCCCTAATAAGTGCAATTTAACTTTTTTAATACTTTTTTCCAATGCTTTTATTCAAAGTGTCTGCTTTCAATGTTCACATTTTTTATCAGGATTTCTTACATCAGTTAAAACGTTTTACTTTGACATTTTTTTATCTTTATCACTGCCCCAGATTTGATATTCTTTATTCAAATGTACTATTTCTTTACACCTTGTATGGTAAAACAAATCTCTTTGGCTTTGCTACCTCTAGGTCAGTAACTGTAACCTTTATCGTCTGGGAAAGAAAAAAGGCCTCCCCAGCCGAATGGTGGTCTCCATCTTTGACCCCCCTGTAAACTGGCTTCCTCCAGGCTACGTCGTGAATCAGGACAAAAGCAGTACAGACAAGTGGGACTCAGATGAGGTATGAGTCAGCGGACATCTTTTGTTTACCCGCTGGTCTAAGTCAAGCTTAACCCAGTATCAACATGCATCTTCATGCACAATTACAAATTTGTTTACATGGCTCTTTGCCCTGAGCTGAGAAACATCTTGGCAAAGTTAGTATGTGACTGTTTTCTGTCATTGCCACTAGGGGGCAGATTCATCCTTTCTGGGTGAACACGAGTTTCAGAACAGAGAGAATTTATTTATAATGTAAAATATCAGACAAATAATGTTTTAAAGGTAGAGTTCACCCAAAAATTGAAATTCTGTATAAAATACATTTCTTTGTTCTGATATATATTTGGAAGAATGCTTGTAACCTTGGACACCATTGAGTACCATAGTAGAAACAATTACGATGGTAGTCAAAAGTGCTTCCCTACAATCTTCACGTTTGCATTTGGCAGACGCTTTTATCCAAAGTGCCTTTATTTGCATTTATTATACTTTTTTGCAATCCTCTGGGATCGAACCCCTGACCTTGACATTGCTAGGGCCACGCTTTAGCCAAGTCAAGCTTCAAAATATCTTCTTTTGTGTTCAACAGAACAAAAAAATTGTAAAGCATTTTTCTTACTATGGTAGTCAATTGTGGCCAAGAACTTTGTTTACAAGCATTCTTCCAAATATCTTTTTTCAAACATTTCACCTTTAAAATTAAGCTATTAGTTATATTAATTAAACGTAGACAAAATTTTCCATCTGGTGTTTGCACATGGTCAATTCAATTAAAGAAATTGGAAAAAAATTGGGAACTCTGTATGCTTCTGGTTTTCTCCAAACCTTTCCATGTGCTTGATGGAGTCTGTATGTTTTGAATCTCTGTGTGGTTTGGGGTCTGTAAATACGGTACAAGTGACCTAAATTTACCTTGGGCACAGAAATGGTCACTTTCTTGTATTATTATAGTATTAGTTGTCAAGGGTATTAAGATATAATAAATATGTAACAGATATTTTCTCGCATGGTCAACTTTATGGCATATTAATGATTAAAAGATGATCTTCAGCGTACGTTTTAGCTTCTGAATCACATTAGGCTGGTTGACTCATTGTCTTGGACTGCAGTCTGCCTCTGCTAAGTCAAAGCTCTCCTGAGCAAACCCAATGCTGCGGTCAGTCCAAAAACAATTTGCAAACGTACTCTTTGCAAATCTGTTGTAGATACAAGGCTTTGGCTTTACAGTGGTGTTGGACACGGTTCCTTCCTTGATTAAAATATTTAGAGCATTAAAACATTCTGTTTTTCGTTCTTAGAATAAGGATTTGGCCAATGGAAAAGCCAGCGAGGATGAGGATGAGGATGAAGATGATGATGAAGCTGTCGAGGACGAGCCACCCAAGGAAGAGGTGAACACGGAGGAGGATGATTTGGAATATTACGATGAACACATCAAGTTCATCGATAACATGCTGATGGGCTCAGGAGCCTTCGGGAAGAAAATCTCTCTCCAGCCGCCCGAGCCCTGGTATGAGTGGAAAGCACCCAAGAAAGCCCACCACGCCCATTTCGTCCCAGACGGTGCCGCTGACGAGTTCGACTACAGTTCCTGGGACGCCATGTGCTACCTTGACCCCAGCAAAGCGGGCGAGGAGGACGAATTTGTGGTCGGCTTCTGGAACCCTTCCGAGGAAAACTGTGGCACAGATATTGGAAAGCAGTCCATATCCTATGACCTCCACACTGAGCAGTGCATCGCTGATAAGAGCATAGCCGACTGTGTGGAAGCCCTGCTGGGGTGCTACCTCACCAGCTGCGGGGAGCGTGCGGCCCAGCTGTTCCTCTGCTCCCTCGGGCTGAAGGTTCTGCCGGTGGAGCAGCAGAGTTCTGGGCGCTCGGCCGAGCTGCAGTACGGCAGGCTTAAGATTCCTCCCCGCTGCATGTTCGAGCACCCGGATGCCGAACGCACCCTCAACCATCTTATTTCGGGCTTTGAGAACTTTGAGAGGAAGATTAGCTACACGTTTAAAAACAAGGCTTATCTTCTGCAGGCGTTTACGCACGCCTCGTATCATTACAACACCATTACAGGTTTGTGGGTGTTATTTAGATTTCAATTTCCTTTTTTTACAATGTTAACAGCTTCAACTGATTCAAATTGATTTAAATTGATAATTTATAAGTTCAAGATGCGTGAGTTTTTTCGAAAAAGTTCATAATGTTTGCAAGTCATAATATTGGTTACGCTTTATTAACGCTTTATTAACGTTTTATTAACGCTTTATTAACCTTTATTTTGTTTAAATGTTTTTAACTATATATTTCTATTTCATATCTCTCTGTCCCATTCTGTACCTCAAGCAGATTGTTATCAGCGGTTGGAGTTCCTTGGTGATGCAATTTTAGACTACCTCATAACTAAGCACCTTTACGAAGACCCACGGCAGCACTCCCCGGGCGTGCTGACCGACCTGCGTTCCGCGCTTGTCAACAACACCATATTCGCTTCCCTGGCCGTCAAGTACGATTACCACAAGTACTTCAAAGCGGTATCGCCAGAGCTGTTCCATGTGATCGACGATTTTGTGCAATTTCAGCTGGAGAAAAACGAAATGCAAGGAATGGATTCGGAGGTGAGTTATCATTCCGGTGTTATCTGTTAAAGATATTAGCTCTTGGAAACGACAGAACCCTCCAACGTTTAATTTATGCCAGTGTCAGCATATATGTATAATGTTTCATAAAGATTAAGTACCGTGACATCCTATCATTGGCAGTCTTCGTGAATCTGGTCTGTGTTTGTATTTGTTTTCGTTTTTTTGGATTGTAAAAATGCAGTTGGATTTAATTTATTTTGAAATGGTTATCTTGGCACCGAATCTAGCCTTGTTTGACTGGAAAGCATTTAATGCCTAAGGGATAACACTGGATACAGAAAGAGGAAAGACAAATTGAATAAAATAAGTAATGTTCCCCTTAATTACATAGCTGGGTAATGTTGTCCCCAATATTGGACGGATGGAGCTTTTGTTAAGTCTAATACTAAAAGTAATTGATCACAGTTCATTTCGAGAGGAAATACCATCGTAGGCCAAACGTAGCATTTCTGTCAGTGCACATTTTAAATTACAACCGCAGTTATTCTCTTCTGCAAAACATTTTCATCTGTTTGTTGTCTGTCATTAGTTTTGGAATGAAATTCGAAATGGATAAGCACAGTTTTTATCCTGTGCAGAAAAATTGTGCATTCCTGAAAGAAACCAGAATTGTTTTTCCCCTCTCGTAGCTTCGCAGATCGGAGGAAGACGAGGAGAAGGAGGAAGATATTGAGGTCCCCAAAGCAATGGGTGACATCTTCGAATCGCTAGCCGGTGCAATTTACATGGATAGTGGCATGTCGCTTGAGACAGTTTGGCAAGTGTATTATCCAATGATGAGGCCACTCATAGGTAAGAGCCAAAGACGCACTCGCGAGTAAATCACTTCTGCATTTATATTCCGTCTGATTGTCTGCTAGCTCATGTGGCGAGAGCCGTACGTTCAGTCATTTTCCGATGTCCTGCCATCTTTGCTCGTGATGAAACGGTAGATTGAAATGCTCCGCTTTTGTTTCCTTTCGTTTCTAGAAAAATTCTCTGCTAATGTCCCTCGGTCCCCGGTGCGTGAACTCCTGGGAGACGGCAAAGGAAAGTGATGAACGTCGTGTTTGCTTTCGCTGCTATTCTCTGCTTCCTATATTTTCCCCAACTCCTTTTTACACAATCAACAAAAATCAGCACATTCTTGTGTTTATCAAATTTTATTTTTTACACATTCACCCAAATTTATGCACCCACTTTTCCTAGAATTTTACAGTGCATTCAAGGTATATTTCAAGGTATATACTTTGTGGCATCAAACCCACAATCTATGGGCTTAACCAGTTGAGCTACAGGAACATATAAACATAGACGTTGCTAGTTTGAAATGTCTATATCCCACCCCCTGTAGTTTTATTTAATTTGTTGCATTGATATCATTAGGTAAAAAATGTCACTTTTTTGCTCCCGACAGCCCTGCCGAGAGAACCTTTGGCAGGCAGCAGCTTTTGCCCGCGGCCCCGCCTCACCTCCCTTCAAGTCCAGACACAGAGTTTACAACACCCAATAACACCAGGAAAACTCAAGGGTTCAGTTCAAGTGAAGAATCATCGCTGTCTGTGTCTCACTGGGGTTGTCAAATTCAACGAATTAATTGCATCATAAGATTTCAGTTTAATTCACATAGGGTTCATTTCTTTTCTTTTTTGTGCGCAAACACAATCGTTCTTTTTCTCCCCTCAGCTTTGTTGATCACGAGTGCTTTTTGAAATGAATTAAGTGTTAAGAAAAAGGTCAGGTTATTCCCCCCTCTGTTTCATTAACGTTGAAAAATCTTCTGCTTTGTGGTAGTGAGTTAAAAAAGAAAATGCTTGTAGGTAGTATTAGAGTGTATGTTGTTATACTCCATCTTTAAAGAAATGAAACAAAAACGTAAAATTTCTCAATCTGTGCACTAGTACCAGTTTTGCGGCGGTTTTTAAAACGCTTTTGGCAGGAAAAGGCACACGGAACGAAAAATGGTGTTAGGGTGAGACGAGTGTTTTTTCTCTGTCTTGAGATGATGTTCTCAAACGTAATTGCACTTACCTTCCCTAGGGTCCGTTTTTATTTTGACGCTAGCCGTGAACATTTTCTCAGATCAAAACCAAAATCACTTAGCTCTATATTCTTCAGAGAGAAACGCCCTTACCTGAAGATGAATGGGAATTTGACATTCCTGATTACTGATATCAAACGCCACTTGCGGATGCATGTTTGTGTAGCGATCTGGATGGGTTGTATAGACGTCATAGTTACCGATCTACATTATATCGAATATAATATACATTATTAAATGTTTATCACGACATGCGTTGATACTTCAGCATTCGGTAATTTCTTTTGATATTGATGATTTTTGACATTAGGTGTCTCCATAGACTGACTGACTTAGTTTTGATATGACATGAACGAAACACAGGAGGACATATCGCCTGGGAAAATATGCTGCAGATTTTATATCAAAATCAACAGAAAGAGATAAATAGGATTGGATAATTCCGTAAAACACAAAGCACCTTCACGTACCGTCTTCAGGACAAACCCGTATAGATGACTTAGCCTGCATCGCTTACCAAAGTCGATACTGATGCAGTGTCGTGAGGTCGCACCTGTCAAGTAAATCCCTCAACATTCACACGTTGTGGCAACCAGCCTTTATTCTAGCGTAAATGTGTCGTAGCCTCTTGTTTAGCCTAAATGTTTTCAGATTAATTGGCATTCTCATTTGAATACCTCAGTTAATTGCATGCATTTTTTTGGTGCTATGTTTAAGCTTGAATTTCTCATCTTTTTTTGCACTGTAACTGTATTACCTCTTAATTTTACCTTTTGAAATCTGTCGGGTTGGTTTGTTCTGTTCCATCAGCGGTCAAGCTGTTGAAGCTGGTTGTAAAATCGCTTCCCCGTATGTTTTAGATTGTCATGCTTGAAGGGGAAATGCCGAGAAAATTTTCTCCGCACATAAGCTCGATGCTTCCGATGAGCTTGGATTTTCACAACGGTGCATCCGATCAGAAGGGTTACTTAACGCTTGAGAAAATCGATGGATTGCACTCTGTATAAGCCATGCCCTTATCGCTTTTCTCTCCTGCACGCTTTACGCTTGCAAACTTTAATGACGTTTTCAATTATTGAGTTTACGAAAGAGCACTCTTGTCCACCATGATATAAACGATATTTTGATTTTGTTTGGACAGTTTTGGAAGGCATCCTAACTTCCCGTTCTGTCTGTATCTACTTTACGTTGGGCAAACTATTCCTGAAGTTACATAATCCCAGGCATTGCTACCTCAAAAGACCCCTGCGAATAGTTTGACCTTATCATAAACCAATGTTAAATTATATATTTGTGGATATGCCTTTTTTCATATATGGATGGCATTGAGGCACAGTATTGTATATGCTCATCAGCACCTTACAGGGGATAAATATCTCACGACTATTTGCACTAGAGTACATTCCCTTTGAATTTGCATCTTTTTAATGAAAACGGTGCCTTTCAATCCCGCAACATTTTGTGTAACATCTTGATTGAGTGCAACCTAGACATTTGCTACTGTAGCAATTCTTCGCTATACATTTTCTACACAGCGAAGAACTTCTGGTGCCATGCTTCATATAGATGTTGCCTTCAGATTTTTTTCAGTTTGTTTCCATTTGTTGGATGCAAATTACGTTGCGGCCCAAATATATACCCAGGAGGTCATGAACTGCCCCCTCTCAACAGCGAGTGCAATCTCCGTTTTGGCAAGAGTTGAGTGACCCTTTTTACAGGATCTGAATCGCGACCCCAGAATTGATCTTGAGATTCGAAAGGCATGTAATCTACTTCCCACTTACCAATTGAGTTTAGCGAGTGGTATGTGTCAGGTTCAGTAACCTTAACCCTCAGACAATTGCAACCTTTTTTTAGCTTGTGTTATGATGTTTATTTTCGAGCCACTAAAAAGGCGCACACCTTTCTTTCTTTTTTTAAGCTTTGTCACTTATGTTGTTTTTCTGGTAACAACTGTCAGAGAATGTGAAATCATATATATGGTGCCACGCTCACCACATGGATATAGAATTGGTTTTTTTGGGGGGGGGACTCTTATTTTGACAACCAATAATTGATAATGCCTGAGTCAGTCCCACAGAACAGATGTCAAGTCTTTTTAGCACCTGTGGGACTGTTGACCTAAACTGGTCCTCCATTGTATCATATGCTGCAGATGTTGTTTTCCTTCATGGTGGAGAATAATTTTTGTGTTTTTCTTTTTTTAAACATGTAGCACAAATAAGCATTGCACTCGGGCGCCATTCTTTACCTCATGTCAGAACGAAAAAATACAAACATGTATATATAAAAGTGATGCCGTAACGTTTAAAGGAAAAACTTGTGGTTTTGGCCTTGCTGCTGTGTGCATCGCTGGTATTTTACCAATGTATTTAAAAGAGATCGGAGAGATACAATGTGCCTGCAGGATATCATCAGAGAAAATACACTGTAGAAAAGTAGTTTCGAATCTCTACAATCTGGGGCTAAATGTGTGTCCTATGTGTACATTCATGTTTTGCCTTAACGTAATACTTTGAATATGAAATGGTAATGTAACCCATCAAGTCCTTTGACTGGCATGATTTTAAATTTGTTGGGACAACGCCATCGCTCACCTCCCAAATCCTCGCTCACCCATATTAGTTACATTATAAGTCCACATGTAATAGTGCATGTCAGTGGAACCCCCCTCACCCGTCTCTTTTTAGACTAATACATTGTATATATCTGATCAAATCAGCCCTGGAATTTATTAAAAAGGGCTTTATTTCATAGCAAAGTGTCATACTGTTTTTTTTTCTTTTTTAAGAAAAAAATTAAATGCACACTTAGCAGCAGGAAGGTAACTGGACTGGAATGTGTGCCGAGCTCCTCTTTAAGGGGGTTTATGGGAATGATGTGACCACCGTAGAGCACGAACAGCACGGGCAAGGATGGGTTTGGATTTTAAATGGGGACTTATGGGCCACAAACTGCAGCAGAGTTTCTGTATTAGGGACGTGTATTTAAATCTCATTCATACTGTATCTGTGCTGCAGTGGTTTGCATTCTGCACCTTATGGATCACAAAAAAATCTTTTACAATTCTGTCCCACCCTCCCTTTTTTAGGTAATTGTATATCTACAATAAAGTTATGGTATGGTCATTCACTTGTAGTATGTGTGTGGTATTTTCTTCTTTTTTTACTGTATTCCATAATGTTTCTAAAAAGAAAAATTATGTATCACATTGTTTTATGATCTGCATGGCTGTGGCTACCACTACTATGTGAAAAGCACGTCAGAGGCCACGGTGTAAGTGTGGGCTTCACAGTGCAAGCGTACGCCGATGACCTCAGTATTTTCCTAACCCAAGGAGCGTTTTTGCCTCCGTTTACGAGTGCTCGGAGGCCGCTCGGTTTTAGATGGACTCGGCAACCATGACCGATGTTTTAATCACATTTGCACAGAGCCTTATGTAATAGATGAAGTAGGTATGAACTATACTTTTCGCTCTCGACGGGCTGTTTTACGGCCTCGTGTATCCAATTCTGCGCTTACACACTTTGTACGTCTGCATCCGTGTTTGCCAAGAAGTGATTAAAAAAAGTTGGAGCGCTCACTTTTGGTAGGTGAGAAATGACCTCACATCAGCTGTGCAAGCACAGCGGAACACGCGTTCTGATAGAAGAGTTTTGCCACGGTATTACTAATTCTGATTAAAATCTGGATTTTTGTAGACGCGTGTTCGGCAGTATGCCATAAAGTGTGTGATTTGTTGATTTTTAGAGTAGGTTGAGAACCCATAATGACAGCCTGATGCTCCGAGTGTACCTGTGGAGTCCAAAAGTCTGAGGCCACACTGGAATTCTACATCTCATTTATTTCCTGACCCGGAGAAATACAATGAAAATTAGATATCAACGTTATAAAGTCATATGAATAAGAAAAAAAGATTTCAAGGTCTCTTATTCTAACTTGACGGCAAACTAAAGGGTGACTAACCAAATACTAAGAAAATCATTTGACTGCTATTAATATTATGAAAATGTTCAATTGTGTTTGTACTTTGATCTCAATACATTGTGCGGTATAAAGCTGTACCTTTTAGGGCTGTCACAATATCACATTTTCGCTTCATGGTTATCGTGGTCAAGAATTCCCTGAAATAATCACGATATTATATCGGTACCTTTTTGGGTGGTTTTTAATGAAATAATGTTCAGTCAAATTCATCTTTAATTTGGTTCATTTTGTCTTCTCTCAAATCACACTTTGGAGTGTAACACCCTGTCTACACCAGATGCGAGTGGCGTGACACGACACTGTAATGCCTTGTTCTTAATGGGTTTGTCGTGTTGTGCCGCATCTAGTGTGGACACATTTTTTTATTATAGTGGGTTATTGTCTTTTGTCGTTTCGTATGTGTAAGGGAGAGTTTGTAACCATTGAGGCTCTTAATGCGACACTTTATTTACGATGATTTATGTGTATAATATACAATATCACTTTTTTTAATATCACGGTTATTGCCAATACTGGTACACCCCTACCTTTAAAAAGAATTGTACAGGAAAAAGCATTACATGCATGGTGTAACTGGTGTATTTTTTCGAGATTTCTCAGAAACCTCACAACCATTGAGATCATTTTTTTATTGACCTTAAAGGTTTGAACCTGACTGGTCGTGACCACCTTTGCTTAGCTGGATAATTGTAAGTTTAGGGGAAAACAATTGTTCATAAGTTGGAGTGTCTGAATAGTATCACAGTTGTGGTACACTCAAAATAGTGGGTCTGGTCTTATATCTTCATTTCTGAATGGGACAGATGATTGACCTTAAGACATTCTTAAGAACGTTGTAGAAAGCTTATGTCACCATACCACAACCTTTCTGCATCACCTGGAATATGTCAACTGAGATGTCTGGGAGATAAGTTGAACAAAGTGTTTTTAATCACACATGCAGATAAAGAAGCAAGAAGTTTTTATGTTGAAAAGGCATACATATGCTTTTCTGTGCAATATTTAAGTGGAATGCAAACGGCGGGCGGTTTACTGGTCTGGGATCAGGCAGGGCTGATATGCAGAGTGTGGGAATGAGAGGCTAATGGTGACTTATTACCTGTGTTGACAATGTGCAGACTTGCCGCGTGTCATTTGAGCCATTTATTCTCCGCGCTATAAAAACAAAGAGATGACGAATAAATATGCAGAGGGGGGCTCATTGTTTTCCGCTTGCTCGGTTGCCAAAACTCTTTACTGACCTTTCGAGCCCAGGTCCCAAACCAGCGCTAAACCGTCTGTCACTCAGCGCGCGTGCCCTTTCGACCTCAGCATCTTGTTTTTGTCGTTTGTAAGCTACGGGGGGCAGAAGACCGTCGTTCCGTGCGGTGCTCAGCCTTTCCTCCTCATGCGATCATTTGTTTTATTTCTCATTTTTATTAAGTAGGCTATATTCCCCTTCAGATGAGGATTAAAGTGCACTGCAGTCAGCCTGTTACAATGCACAGAACTAGAATGGGTTATTAATGCGGCGGTTTACTGATGGCCCTTCAGCTCTGGAACGGGTCTGTGCTTCCTCATGCGTAATTGGATCCAGCTCCGTGCTCCCTGTCTTAAGGGCAGGCCGAGAAATAACCCCGACTTCGGGGGAGATAAGGATCGCACGCGCTTCCACGTGCACAGGTCCAAATCAGCGATCGCATTAAGCATCACTCTATCAGTCAAATCTCTCTTTCTGGTTTGTGGTTTTTCCGCGGAGTGGCGTGTCTGTTGGTGACAGAACGCTGTTATTTTTGTAGGTGGGTCATTTGGTCAGTGAATGTGCTTTGCATCATCAGTTCAATTCATTTAGCAGACGTTTTTATCCAAATCGACTTACAAATGAGGAAAACTGAAACAAAAGCGATTACTCCTGGGGTTGCAGTAACATGAGAAGTGCAACAAGATTCCAGAATGGCTCAAGTATGAACCAGGACGGAGTACGTAGATCGCAGTTCATGGCTTTCCCAAATGAGCCATTTCCCCTCAGTGAAACCCAATAGCCTCTTTGTACAATTAGAACATCAACCAGCAAATTAATGTGAATTAGCCTCTAAATCAATGCAAAGTTCTGGAAACGCCTTGTCATTATGTATTGTTTACATTTATAGTACACTCTTAAAAAGGTGCACGGTGATGCCATAGAAGAACCATTTTGGTTCCTCACAGAACCTTTTACTCAAATATTCTTGAACCAATTCTTTTTTTTATATATCGCAGAGAGCCCTTTTCCACTAAAAATAACCTCTTTTTAAAAATAAAAGTCTCTTTTCGGAACCGCTATTCTGTAACACTTTTTTTAAGAATGTGCATTTATCAATGCTATAAAATAACACAAGTAGAGGCATGACCTTATATTATGGCACCACTTCATTAAATATGTATGACTCTAATTATATATTTAAGCTTGTAAGGTTTTCTTACAATGACAATCAAATTCAGTAAAATGTCCAGAATCCATGATCTAATTCTAAGGCAAATCATTTTAAGATTACCCGTCAATGCATTCTTCCTCATCTTAATGAATTTGTGCCGTAAACAGCGAGGGTCCCGGGCCCCCTTATGAGCATATGTATGTCTGTGTGGTGCATGTGAAAGGTCTGGCTCACAGGGGATTAGGTCTCCGGGGCTCAGGTGTTAATGGAGTGTCAGAATAAACATACACTTAATCCCCGCTATCTTTTCACTTGTACAATTAGGAAGTCAGTTGTTAGCTGCTAATACGCCACTGGAACCATTGTCCAGCTATTTAGGATAAATTGGCTAATGCTAATTGCTTCATCTCATTATGCATGGAGAGGTTTGTAAGAGGTTTAGTATGGGAGTGCCCCATTTTGTTATCATAGTGTTACGGCCGGTGGTTTGTTTAGGGGTGTGATGAATGTGCAACATGTACGCAGCTGTTGTATCAATGCAGAATCTTACTTTCTAGAAATACTAGGTTAGGTAAGTATTTCTTAAGATTGTTTAATACTATGCATGTAATACAAATGTACATCGTACCGTCTATGAAATAATGCCAATTTCTTAACTTCCATTTTTTCTCTTTTATTTTGTGAAGTCCACTTCACAATATCAGATTTTCCCTACGTGATTATCATGGCCCAAATAATTGAATTTCAATCCTTTGTGGTTGTATAGCTCTGTATACAACGAAATAAGGAATTTACAATAAATATATAATCATGATAAAAAAATAATCATTCTTTTTTTAGCGTTTTATCTTTTTTGGCGAATCGCACTCAAAATATGAGTATAAAGATAAAGAGTTTGTAACTATTGTGGCTTGCTGAATTATTTACAATATTTATATTATATGTGTGGCATTAACACAACATTAATAATCACGGTTAATAATATCACGGTTTTTGTGACACCCTTATACCAAACAATAAACAATTTTGAAATGTAAGATTTGTTTTCAATGTTTTACTTAAATTGTTATGCTTATACTATTATTTAATTGGCAAGAATACAAATTAAAAGCATTGCAACTAATGGACGGTTTCTGGATCATGTTTAATTAAATGACATACATTTAGATTACATGCTGTTAAGTATTGTTGATTTATGTTTAGCAGCTGAAAACTTGCGAAATAAAGAGGAACGTATATTTATATCACTATATTTCTGCACGTGCATGAACAGAATGACTAATTTAGCCTTCATAGATTTCCCTATTAATCTGCACCACGGACACATTTTGCCATCATAATAGAACAACAATGCAGGCAGGCGTGTGTGTAATCTCTCATTTCATGATTCTTAAACGTTAAACAGAAATGGAATATGAATATTTCTGCAACAAAATCCCCAAAGAGCCCCTGTTATAATGTCCACAGTTAGCAGTAATGAGAGCAGGATGAAAGCCACGATCAGATGGTAATTACCACACAGTTCCTCTGATGAGCCACTGGGTTTGTTTGATTTGTCATCGTCACCTGTCGTCAGCTCAGACAGGCCTGTCTCCCTTCTCCTCTCACTCCAGGCCACGCACCCATTTTCTCCTCTCATGAACCACAAAAGCAATCTGGGGAATATTGAAATGAGGTCTGAGCGGGGGGCTTTCGAACAGCATGACATCTCGGGCTGGTGAGATGCAGAAATAATTAACAGAATCATTTGGGTCCCAGGGCCTATTTCCATTTGCAATAACAGTGTTTTAGTCTTGAGTGGTGTCTGCAAATTGCCCCCACTGTTTGCGGAGCAGAGTAATGAGAGTTTAGGCAAACGGTCATGTTCTCCTTGTTTAGCTTGAATGAGAAATGTCAGTCGTCTGAAATGCAATCAGACGTCCGTCAGAATGGCATGTGCCAATCCAAAATACTGAGTATTTGAAGGAATACAGGAACGTGTAGGTGTGACAAATGTTACGCCGTTATTTATTTGAATGTCAGTATAGTCCGTGCCTTTAAGGGTGTGTGGTTTTACATCACATAAACAGTTAAATGACAACTAATACAGTTATGTCAGATTTCTGAATGTCTGCTATCAATTACATTTAAACTATTTTTTTATGGGTTTTTTTTTTTTTACTGCATTTGGACTATTAGTATTGCGGTTTTATTAGCTTTGCCGTTTCACTCAGAAGTGTCTTTTACTTGACAGATATTGAAAGAAATGAGTGCTGTCAAATCGATTATTCATGTTTATACTGCTGTGGTTCTCAAACTGCGGGCCCCCCGACATGGATACAGGGGGCCCACAGTTTTTGTGGCATTTTAAGGAAATACACTTAAAGAACAAAAAAATCATTTCTATCCTTTCACAGCGATGCCATCGAATAATAATGTTTGGCTCCACAAAAACATTCAGTCAAAGGTTCTTTAAAGAACCATCTCTTTCTTACTTTTTAAATTCAGAACTTTTTTTGCAGCAAAGAACCTTTTGTGAAGCAGGAAGGTTCTTCAGATGTCAAAGGTTCTTTGTGGAACAAAAAGGTTCTTATATGGGATGGAAGAACCGTTTGAAGCACCTTTTAAAAGAGTGTATAGTAATTTATCAAAAATGCTGTGCAGTCAAACATCAGGAAAATAAGACTGCCAACCAAAATAATTGACGTTCCAGCATTGTATAATTGTATGTTTTTAGTTTAATAAAAATGTGAAGTTTAAGATCATCACACGTCTTTATTTGGGCGGCCACAAAGCGATGAACCCTACACAAAGGGGGTCTTACAATGAAAAATTTCCATCCACCGATATACTGTATGTGTTTGTAGTGTATATTAATATGTGCGTATATATTTAAGGAGTACTGTATGTGTAATATGTTTATACATAATAGATAATTATATTTGAATGTAAATGTATATATACATGTACTGTATATATTTGTTACATATACATGTATATGTGTGCATTTTATATACATGTAAATAATATTATTGTGTAACATTTTAACTATTATTTTATAACAATATTGAGTAATAAAACAAATAATAAACAAATAATAAACAATATAAACATTTATTTTGAAAGTGATAAATCGTGATTAATCGATTTGACAGCACTAGAAGAAATGCATTGCAATTCACCAACATGTACAAAAATATGCTTTAATTTTAAAAGGCATGTATAAAATGCATTTTCATGTCCAGTAAATTTGATCTCTTAGTATTAGGATCTCTTTTCTTAAAGGCAGTATTTTGTAAATATTTTATGAAGTGGCTAGTTCATATGCATTCCTACGAAAAGAATCAATTATTAGAAAAAGCTCAATCAGTAGAAAAAGCAGTATAGCCCAATGAAGCCCCGCCCCTAACCAGCAGATTGTTACAAATCCTGCGAATTAAGTCGACTCGAAAAATCGTTATAAACTGCCATGAGATTGTATTGCTAAAATCTTGCAGTTTGTCAGACCGTAGGGCACACTGACACATCTTACCCCAACTCCCCCTACATTTTTTTCATTAAAAAAATCCTCCGTTTCTCAGGTCTCTCTGATCAACACCTGTTGTTCTCGACTCACATCGTCATCATATCCGTTGTTATGGACACAGATTACGGCATTTTATTTTCACGGCCCACACAGTCGTGTATAGTAAAGTGGTTCAGGCCTCTAATACCTAACATCAGGTTTGTGGTCAGCCGTGTTTTCTTTCATCTGAAGGTAATTACCCTCGTATTCTGAACCTCCAGAGCAGAAACGCTGTGTTTGTTGAGATTTGATACAAAGCAGTCGTGTGTCTTAGCCCTGTCCTTAAAAAAGACCTGCGTGGATGGATAAGTCCACCCAGTCGAACGGCACCTTTCGCTTTTTTCCTCAGAAGTGGTTTCTCTTTCTCTTAAATTTTTCCCACCCACATCAATGGTGGATAAATGGTTACAGATTGTCCCACTTGAGAGCAGAGGCGCGTATTCCCTCGTTGCTAATGAAATCACATATAGCTTTGTTAATATTTGTGTAACATAACAGAGCAGTGGCCCTCGGACACGTTTTACATTGGTGTTACAATAAAGAGGTTTAGGTGTGCTTGATGTAGTTACAGTTCGAGGGGGAGCAGGTTATTTATTCCAGATGCTGAGAGGCGAGAAGACAAGAGTGGAAGATTTGTTTTTGTTTAACATAAGATTGTTTGATCCTTCCTGTGCCTGATGTCAGCGATAGTGTGGGTCTGTGTTTTTACACACGCAAGAATTGATATAAAATCAGTTCTTTATTTAATGCATGTGTTTAATAAAGTGACGTTTGATATTAAAAACCTTTTATATCATTTGTATATTGAGGAGATGGTTCTAGTTGTCACAGGGTCTTATAGTACTTATTAACTTAAATGTCCTTTCACATAAATGTATATATTTTCTTGCACCGTTTATTATGATGGTTTCAAACGCCTTAATCTAAACTATTTTGAGAATGTTTTCTGTTGAACTGTTTTAATTTCCTAAATGTGGGTTGGGGCAAGTTGTCACATGTGTTTTAAATGTACCAAATGAATGTGATATATGTATAACGTTTTACCAAAACACGTATTACTTTTTTCTATTTCCCCACTTGCATTTGCCTAATCTGTATGAATTGTTACGCTTTTACATTTTTATTTTGGTTCTCTTGTGACCTCTTACCCCTTATAGTGCACCATAGTATTCTTTAAAGGACCTTTGGGTGGCATATAAATATATGGTCGTCATTCAATATCATGCCTTTATCACCCACTTCTGTGCTCTAGAAAACACTAAAATAAATAAGGGATACGGCGGAGCATAAACACTGTTATGATAAGAACTGATTTAGAAATGATAATCCCTCCCAGGCCTTCATCTAAAGCCACGTCTTGTGATTCGACAGTCAAGTCTCAAAACACTAGGCCTTCAGTTTTCCTTGTACTATTAGTCACGAGTAACTCGATACAAAACCTTGAGCTTGATTGAGAGTTTTTGAACACACCGCCATCAGGCACGCATTATTAAATGAGATGAATTCAAATAATTGTTGTGTGCTTCGAAAATTAAACCACTGCAATTTATGTGTCCGCTTGAATTAGGAACTGATAACGTCAAATGTTTTGTTTGGCGTATCGTGTTTACGCCACAAATTGCCGCAAGACTGACAAGCGTGTGAGACGGCCGACGACTGGTGTGCCAGGCAGGATATGCGGGGAAGATTACTTCCATTGGAAACTCTTGAGTGGTCATAATATGCGCACTCCAGCAGTGAAGGTTTTCATTTCACTCAGTGGCATCAGCGCCCGCCACCTCAGAGGTATTAATCAGATTGTTAATAGATACACGAGCGTTTAGGTTTGTTTTCATTGGCGAATTTGATTTGTCAGTTCATGTCAGTTCATCATCGACGCAGCCTCAAAAAGGCGTGTCTCAATCACGCACGGCGACATCGATATCTGTAAGATAAGCCGCAGCATTCCGCCCATTTCTTAAAAAAGAAACCACTGCTCTCTATGTGTAGATGCTGTGATTGCTAATACAATGCAGCTGTGCCCATGAAATCAGGACTTAGTGTAATGAGCTACTTTGAAGTAGAGATTCGATACTAAAATCTGCTACGAAATACAGGGGGAACTCGTGCTACTTGATGATAATCTGATATCCAAACCCTTCATCTATATATTTTTCCTTTTAAGAAGGCCAGATTTTCAACCTGGGATAAATTTGCACTGTCTATTTTCTGTCTCGGCACACGTATGCACAAAAATTCCTGCGTTCTCTGTTCGTCGGGTGCACTTAACACAACACATGTATTATCTTGGAAAAGAAAAATAAACCAATATATAGAATAACAGTATTATTAGGGCGCGTATTCTCTTACTGTACGTAAAGTGCTCCACAGGCACGCCGGAGAGGAAAGGGCTTGGATTGATTTTGTACGCTCGCAGATGCATGAGAATGTTATGCTGGTATGTAGCTTAAATAAACCAACAGCCTGACAATTAGCCAAATCTGTCATGGGGTGAATATAATCGATGTGTGCTGCTGCATCAGATGATAGAATCAGAGAACTACGACATGCGTGTCCGAAACGTAGACTGGTAAGAGGAAAAAAAACATCTCCGTCGACCCAAGCTGGAGTTAAAAACGATTTTTATGCTCAAATGTGTTTTTCTAAAATTCAAATTGCCTTGCTTAATGTAACGTCTGTCATTGCGTATCAACCTCAAAATCTTTTAAGACAGCTGGCCTTGGCTATTAGGAGTTTCTTTTTTAGAATGAACCGGACAAGTAATCCGTCTAAACTAGCAATTGCTTATTTATGCAATTATTCTAAAAGCCATCGAAGGGCATTCAGACAAGCTTTGCCTCTCAGATACCATTTGAATGAAGACCACAACAGCTGATGATGATACGCAAACATTACCCGGTACGGCCCCACCACAACAAACTCACCATGTCTCCTCTCCGGCTTGATACAGCAGGGCACAGTTTAGGGAGACCTAATTAAATCGTTTCAGATGTAAGGCCTCTTGTTTTCTAAAGCCCTGCGCAAGAGATTTTCTTGCAATGTTGTAATGTTGAATCATCTATTTTCTGGTGTAAGTTACCGCAGTGTCCACATTTAATGAAGCTATGATATATTTATGGCTTGCCAAATCCTACCCTAATCCTACCCTTGATAATTAGCGGAGTATATTAAGCTCAGTGACTGTTTGGTTAAACCTGCCTCGTAGGGTCGGCTAAGACCCGTGGGCCATTGCCTCTGTGTACACTACTGAGTAACCTAATTTTCACTTGGTGTGTAATGGATACCTATAAATAGCAAGGGAACTGATTTTCTTCGGGTCAGTTCTGAGGCTCTCCAGTGATGTGTGTAGTTCACTGAGTAAGGGTTTTTTACATTAGCGTCATGAAGTGGGCATCCATTTAGGCACACCTTTGAGGGCACTTGTGAGTTTTAATGAGGTGTTTCTGGGCGAGCTTAGAGACTGGCTCTCAGTTTAAATTACACAGCTATGCCACAACTAAGCTCAAATATATGAGAGCATGTTTCATCTTAGAAGGGTTTCGACTAATTGGAAGTTGTTTTTGTGATCTCATTTGTATTTTATTAAGCGTACATGTCTTGTGTATAGTCAATAATTATAGTTTGACCTTTACACGGTTCTATTTAAAGGTCTAGTGTATGAAATTTTGCGCTGCACCCCTCCCTTTTGAAGCACTACGGTGGCTGACACATAACTAAAACGTCGTCTCATTTTTGCTTCTTTGCCGAAAGAGATGTTTACGAAACGTGTTTGTCTGTCTAATGCTACTGTAGAAACAACATGGCGAATTCCATGCAAGGGGACCCGCGGTGTATGTAGATAGAAATAGCTCATTCTAAGGTAATAAGAATATAACGCTTCATTATGCAAGTTCTTTATACACCTCTATGGTTATGTAAATTATATTGCATTTCTGTCAATAGAAAAATGACACATTGAACCTTTAAATGTTTATGGTTCTTATATCAGAATATTATATCAAAAAAATAGTAACGCTAAATTATTCTTGTTTCCCTTATGTCATTCTAAACCTGTAGCTATGACTTTCTTCTCCAGAAGTATTTTTGAAGAATGTCGGTAACCAAACAACACTGACCCCCATTGACTGTCATTCTAAAGACACAAATCGCTGAGACATTTATCGAAGTACCTTCTCTTGTGTTCCACAGAAGAAAGAATCATATACAGGTTTTAAATGACATGAATAAATGACAAAATGTTTTTTCCTATTAAAGTTATAGTTTTACAGTTGCAGTATGTAGATTTGGTTGTGAAAAACTTCATATTGTATGAATTTGATACATACAAATTGACACACAAGATTTTACGAACCAGTGTTCACAGAACAGTCTTGAAAATTTGTGGGTTTGGACTCAAGTCACTTACGATTAGCAGAGTTTTTGCGCGAGGCGAGTCTCACACCTGGCCCGGCGGGAAGCGTGACCCGAGCTGCAGCCGCGTTGGGAGGCTTCGGTCTGAGAAAGAGCAGGGCCGTCCCGCAAATTGTTGATGCCAGCCCCGGCACACTGTTTATTTTCAGCATCTCACACAGGAATTTTAATTTATTTTTTCATTCTATCATTTTTTTCAAAGCCTTGACTGTTGTTTAAGGATCTCTTTCTCCCCAGTGCACAGCCACAGGCAATTACTGTGTCAAAAGATTTAAACAACTGCAGGTGATTGAAAAGGGCCTTTTCATTTGGAATTGTTTGTATTGCTTCTCACTGCAGCTTGTGTGAATCCACCTCCCTGAAGCCTATTTTACTGGGACCCCAACATTATTCTAATCCATGAAATAAAATCCTGATGTATTTTCATCACCGCTAGACTTCATGATGAAATCAGACAAGACGTTTTTGAATCTCAACGTGTTGGAAATATTAGCAAATTCGAGAGCGTGCTTGGTTATGAAATGCATTAGAAAATGTTTTTATGTGTTTTGTGTGATCCTTATAATCAAAACCTTAACCCTTGGCTGATGATTCGTCCTTTTTTTCCTTTCATTCACAGCTGTGCACGAATATCCCACAAGCATTTTTGTGGAGCAGTCGTCGTGGCTAGAAGATGGATTAGCATTCTTTAACCTGAAATGTGCCTCTGTTAGCTCATTATCTTTTGCCAATTTTAGAAGATATGCCTTTGTTTAAGCCATGAGCCTTCCTATAAGAGCCAGTAAGCTGGATGTATATGGCCAGTGTCAAGCGTAATTAACTCTGACAGGGGCATTTAGTGGTTGTAATTCAAATCTAATTCAGAACATCTTAACCTTCAGTCTGTCAGAAGTTGAAATGTGCTGGAAAACCCACGGCCCCAATCATGGCCTTGTGTAGTGGTACAATGATGTGTCAACATGCTTGGTTAGAAAAACAGCTTTTCTTGAGCACAGCAAACTTTTTTACAGAACACATGAATGAAAACAAAGGCCTTAGATAGTCATGGCCGGGCTTGTGCGAATTGAGCTCGTAATTGGCTGATGCTGTTTAAAGTCACAAAAACGTGATAATGTAAATACAAGAAATCTGCTTCGGATTTGCCCGTTCTCAGTGTGTTTGGCTTTAACGTATCATCGCCACATGGCGTACTTTCTGTACTTCTGTACTCTTTTGAAGGGAACTCATAAGAAAATCAGCAGGAGCGAGTTTGGCTTTGCCAAAAGGGAGAATATATTAAAAAGATATCAAAACAGAAAACATATTAATATTTTATGAACTCTAGACATTTAGAAATGGAGTTTATTTTATTCTATGTCAGCTATATTGTGGTTTGCGAATTAAGTAAAAGAGCTGTTTCATACTGCCTTTTTGTTCCAGGAAAATGGACCAAATATACTCATGACTCATGCTGCACTACACAGATTTTTGCCCAATCAGATGCTCTCTAAAACAAGATTTCTGGCCTCAGCTGTGACACAGCTGAAGTCTATTGGCAAAATTCCCAAGCCTACAATAAAAAATCCAACACAGGACAGAAAAAAAAAACATTATCTTAACCATTGCACAATATTACCATTAGTCATTGTAAATTGTATTGTAATTTTACTTCAAATTTTAAAAAGTGTAATTTCTGCCCCACGGTTTTCACCAAACTCTGACTATACTAATATTTATGTATTATAACAAGTTTTTCTGAAAAGTCCTTCTGTCTTGGATCATTGAAGAAACATCTTTAAGTCTTGGGTACCCTACAGAAGAAAAACCAATAAAGAAACCATTTAAGAAGTTGTAATGGTTTTAAAGGGATTTGTATTGGTTTTAATGGAAGCTGTAATGGTGTCTACTGGTATGTGATGGATTCTATTAGTGGGATGTTAAATCCTACTGGAATAATGCCCAAAACAGACAAAAAAGAATTTTGTTATGGTTTTAATGGAAACAGCTATTGGGTCGTAATGGTACTCTAATGGAAACCATTAGAATTTCCATGATGGATTCTATTGGGTTACTATGTTTTTTTCAGCAGGGTAGGTAAACAAATAATATTGAATTGTCTCCAGTCAAGAAAAAGTGAATTTATATATTTTTAAGTCGTGAGCATATTAAACACAATGAACGGAAATAACTGTCTCATTTTTGTTTTTATAGATTGCATTGCAGTGAGTTAAACGCAAAACTACTCAATATATTTTCTTCTTTCTTTGGAAGATGCTCAGTTTCCTCAGTCAGGGAAGAACATTCCAGCTGTTGCAAGCCCTGCCAAAAGGATCAGTCATTTCAAGAGGACAAATAATGTACCAGCGGACTTCTTGTAATTATCTTTACAGTAAAAACTGTGTGTTCCCATTCAAAGAGAGGAAGTGAGCTGTCTGACAGCATTCATTCAGCTCAGCGCATTTCAGCCGCGCGCACGCTATTGCGCTCGCTCTCGCTGACGGATGATTGATGACGCCGAGACCGGTGGCTTTTCTAACCCCGTTAAGTGCTCTGAAAACAAATTACACCTTTCATCCTGACAACATGTCAATTACTAGATTTGGTAATAGCTGTCGTTCTATCGAATATTTTGTCTGGCTGAATAATTTGTAGAAATTAAACTATTAATCATCCTGAGGAGAAGTCGGTGAAAGATGGCGCATTATTGCCATGTGCGCACGTGACCCCGGCTAGAATACACTTAGAGGTGTTTATGGCTTATTCTGCGAAATAGTTTTAATTGCCTAATTGCCATATTGGTGGTTCGGGTCTGTGCAAAGTATCCATGGCTTTGAATTATCAAAAGTAAAACCAAATGCTGTTTCTGGAGTTTGTTCGAAAAATCAATTAAGCCTACTGTGGCACGGTTTCCATTTCTATTTTCTGTTTTTTTATCCCCCTCTTCCTAATCTTGCGCTAATAGAGCTCAGATTGTGCTATTTTTTCTTTCTAGTTAGGTGGGTGTGTTTTGTGACAGAAGTAGCGGTGAAGCGGCAGCTTGTTTATGTTTGTAATGACCTCCTCTCTCGCTCGCAGTGTTGAAAGGAAGATCGAGCTAATAAAGGAAAAAAGTCTTCACAGATGGAGGTATGCCGAAGTGTCAAAGCGTGTGCCCTCGGCGAGTAATAGACGTTTGAGGCGACGGGCAGAGCAGGCCATTCAGACTTGTCTTTGTTATAAAACAGGTCCAATAAAAATACAAAGGGATACTGTTTTTTGTATGAGTAATGCATTAACCTGCTCAAGAAAAAGTTCACGTTGAAAGTATAGGCTCGGACAGCACAAGATTTATGGCGATGGCTGCAGAAATTATGCTTTTTTTTCCCCCATAGGCACTTTAATTATGTAATTATTACCAGCTGGTTTTGATTTGTGGTGGGTTGTTAATTAGGGGTAGAGGTCTGCAGTTCAAGTGCTCCGACTCTTGCGATAAGTTGAGAATTGTCCGGGGGGCTTCAAGGCCTGGGATGATTAGCCAAATCCGCAGCAAAACTCATTTGTTATTCAAGCTTTACCCAGAAGCCTCCCGCTGGGTCCGCAAAAAAAAGACCTGGGTGCTCCGTTTCCTCTGAGCGGTACCTTACCTTATCACCTTTTCTCATCAGCTGCAGATAAGATCCAGCGATATCACTGTTTGCGTTACCCATTAAGCCTGACGGTGAAGTAATCAGATTGGGCTTGGCTCATGCATCTGATAATCTAAATAAATCTCTCAATCTTGGGTTATAGAAAGTCTTCGAGCAGGGGGGCGTGTGGACGGGGCACCCCTTTCGGCGAGCCCTCTGTCTAATTATTGGATTGAGAGTCAAGTCAAGGGCAGGATTCTTGAAGAGCTGCAGGACTCTTCAGTTGGCTGTCTCGCAGCACAGGACCTGTCTGAGCAAACGCAGATAGATGTAGGCGAGGGGAAGGGTATTGTTGGAGAAGCTTCTGGGAGATCGTCAAACAAAACACATTTGTCAGGAATCACGTTTATGGTACGCAGTTGATACTCTCGGGGATTTTAGACCACACGTTGACCGGTGAATTCAGATTTAATTTGACTTTCTTTAATTTACTTTTACAGGCCTCCATCACAAACCCGTGTCGGCACTGATTAAGAAATTTTGTGCATTTATGGTCTGGTAGAAGCAGTCAAAACATCTTCTGTGTGTCTAGCTCATTAAGGGAAAGACGGACCAAGTGTGTTGCTTTTTAGGAAACACATCTTAGATTTGTTTTCAAAGATGTATGTCGAGCAAACATCGCAAACGCACACTAAATTACCTCCGAGAGAAAACGTTAATGCATCAAAGCGCGTTAGAAAAATTGACGTTGGTGTGCTCAAGACGGACTATTCACAGCCATCTGAATGGCAGATGATGTACAGTGCGCTCCCAGGCCTGACAATGCACGTTATCTGATATATAGCAACTGTGAAATTGCGTAAGACAACATGAGAAAGTTATTTCAAGATTAGCCATGTTGTCTCCTTGCGTTCTAAGACATCATTTCAGCGTGCTGGCAGGCGCACGACATGAAGAACATCTCTCAGGATAAGTTTCTCGCGACCACAAGAAAAGCAGAGAGGGAGATATTTATTCTCGTGGACAGACACCCATCTGCTATCAATGATTTTTAGAGACGTCTTCATTATAGAACATGACATTTATAGTACATGCCATGACCTATGTTAACATTCACTGGTGTATTTTTTAAATCATACTAGGATATGAAACGTGGCTCTGTTTTGCTTTGCAGCTCATAGGCTTCAATACGGAAAGTGAAGGGTGAGAAAGAAAAATAGAAAAACAAAAAAGGGGGTAAATTGGTTTTTCAGACCTCTCCAGCATTAGGCCATCAGATGTCAGTGTGTAGTGGAAAGTGGAAGAGAAATGACTTGCAGTGGGCTAAGTGTGGGTGGTTTTTCTCAGCTAGCCGGGCCTGTAATAAATATGACACAAAAGGATGTGTCCGCTGTTCATCCTGACGCTCCGGCTGATATTTGGCATATGTGAATGAAATGCTTTCTCCGTTACATTTTTTTTCTGCACGCCCTGAATCAGTAAACATATCTGAAACAACGTCTGAAAAAACGTTTTTTATTGTTGTCAGTAGCATCACTGTATGACATCACAAATCGACACCAAAGAAAGAAATATCCCGCATGTCTTTTTTTTGCTACTTTATTATGTCACTATAAATCCCACATTGTTAAAAAATCCATCGCTTGCAGAATAGAAAAGTGACAATATTTTACAGGCTGCCATTATAAGTGGAGAAAATGAACTCATACGTTCTGTCATTCTCTGTGCATGTTTTTGTGTTTCTGTTTTATTATGTTTTCATTTAATTTAAAAGAAGATCGTTGGAAACTAATCTGCCAAACAAAACACCTATAACTGAGAAACCAGGGCTTGATTTTTACAAACTCCAGGCCCCGGAGCTAAAAGTACCGGGAAATGCCCTTGATACTTCACTTTACGAGAGCCCGAAGTCCCACATCATATAATAATATATAATGCCTGCTTTGGTCGTCTGCGCCAAAGCTGCAGCCTTGACCCGTGCAATTACAGACAGGCATCAGTAAAGCTTCCCTTTAAGTCAAACGCTGTCTCAAATCCTCTGACAGTGCATATTAACGGACAGCCATGTCAAAGCAACCAGAGGCTTTAGACAAAAGCCTATAACTAGCTTATTGACTTTTGATCATGTTGGGAGAAATACCGTGTCATTACAAAAAAACATGAAAGGTGATGAATTTGGAATCCAGACAAGCTTTCACTGCGGTCTTGCAAGTTTTGTATTTGCTGGTCTATTTAGAAATTCAGCAAAACAAATTATTACAACATATGTTCGTGTGCAACAGATCTGGGTTTTTGTTTTGCCACAGTGGCATGCTGTAATTTTTCCCCTATTGTTTTCCATAATCCAGTAACAAACATCTTATTTAACCATTTAAATAATTCTGGTTATTTGTGCTTGTGAAGGATAAGGTGGTGCAGATGTTAGTAAGACTAAAAGCACCATATACTACAGCACGTCAGTTAAATCATAGTTACTTTATTTATATCTATCCTCTCGCTTTACACATTGATATGTCTGTTTCCTGTTGAACCAGAGTAGGACCTTGTAATGGTTTTATAGGGTTCAGCAGCTGTTTATGGGCAGCACCTGCCAGAACCCGTTTACTTTTATGGGTTGTCAGAATCTTCCAATGCATACTAGTCAGAGCAGAAGAGCTGAGTGAAACAGAAAGGGCGGGGCTTACCTGTCAACACTCTGTCAATCATTGCAGTTCAACAAGAACAGACGGTGATTAGTATTTATTTTGTGATGCCACCCTCCGTGTCACATATTTGTTTAGTTTAGTTACAGAGCCCGGCTTTTTTGAATTTTAATATATATTTTTAAGTTTGATCAATTAATTTAAAGGGATAGTTAACCCCAAAACACTACCTTGAGTTAAAACAAAAAATATATAATCTATTATAACATTTTGTAATAATAATAATAATTATGATAATAATAGCTTTTTTGTTATGAATTGTATTGTTATTATTAATAATATTATTCTAAAAGTTTATTAAATAATAATAATAATAATATCTCTATTCATTTAATAATGTATAATCCATTTTTTATCAATGTGACCGTATTACATCACACCTCTGCCTACCTTGCACAAATAAACTGTTTTTGCTTTCGAATGAGACCTCTTGATCTTAGAAAGCCACTCGTTGTGCCCTTTACATTTTTTCGCCCCGTGCCTGTGCCTCTCCCACCTTCCCCGGCTCTGTGTTTACACGAGCGTTAACTTCTTCAACCCTTCTATGATGAAGGCTAATCACATTTGAAATGCAGGCTCTGTTCTGTGAGTTAGTGAGTTTGGGGTAAAACAGTTTGACTTTGGGTGTCTGACAGAGCCCCGGTGTGTTTAGACAGAACTCAAACAAGTGTGTCTGCTTCTCGCGTGATCCCCTCGGGTCCAGCTCACTCCTCGATCAGCTCCTCGGATCCGTCTTCTTGATGCCTCCGAGGTGCTAATGAGTCCGCTTTACTTGGGCAGGAATAGTCAGCAAGCCGGGGCTCCGCCCGATCATCCACCATCTCTCCCTTCAAAATCAAGTACGCAGATTCCTGTCCGTTCCCTCCCATCCTCATCGTCTTGATTTGTGAGTAAATCACAGCTGTCAGTATAGTAGCAACCCTGATTAAAGTTCAGGGGTTTAATAGATCATTTTAAATAACCCCAAATTACTCCTCTCTCCCTTGCCGATCCACCTGGACCCCTGCCCTGGGTGCATGGCTGTTTTCAAGCAGCGCAGCTCAGGCCAAGTCCAAGCTCGCGGTTCCTGCCTATTCCCAAAGGGTCCCACGCTGCAGGCCTACACCAACATTCTCAGCTGCATTTAATCTGCCTTCAGACAAGCTGGCTATGAGAAAATGCAAAGGAAAAGGCGCACCACTGGAGACATGGAAAATCCTGGACAGTTGGTGTGCTTTGTTCACTTGGTGAGCTGGAATACGTCCAGGAACACCCCCCCTCACCCCACTCCGCCTGGCTCCCCTGGCGATACGAGTCCGTTCCAATTAATCGTGTTTAACCATTCTAATCACACTTTAGCACATTAATCCTATTTTCAATCCAAAACACATCTGAAACGGGCAGCATGTGGAGGGATTCCCCCCCCCCTTTCACCTTTATTGCCACCGCAAATCAGATGAAACCCAGAGACTCCGGGGCCCTGGTTCAGCCTGCACTTTGACTGAACTTGGACTTCATAAAACACATGCTCCACACTTTTTTAAAGGTGAAATTTATTGCGAGATGGTGATTCCATGACTGAAAAAAATGATTCCCCTAGGAATTTTGGGAATTGCCTATGATAAAGAGGCAGTTAAGAAAATGCTATTATGAGAAGGGATCGGGGGCCTTTCCGGCCCCGGCATTATTACCGTGGATCCCATAAACATTAACAGTCACTGTGTTCTTATCAGCTGCACATCCAGAGTCACAGAAAGAGAGAGTCATAGTCTTTAAAGCCCATTCATCTGTTAACAGACAGCTCCCCTGACAGCCTGAAGTATCCAAATTCTTGTGTTTACTCAACAAAAAAAAGAATAATAATTTAAACCGAATGGCTCTATCTCTGACATCGCGATGTATCTCCAGAGTCAATGAAATGAAAAGGAAACAGAGACGTTCCCGAGAAGCTTTGTGTTGGCTTCGGCGAAGCGTCAGGATCTCCCCCAGGCTCCTCTGGCTAAATCCTGCGTCCAATATAGGGAGGTACTTACATTTTACAAGCGCTAATGTAATAAATGGCTCCGCATTGTTAATTAAGGCCCGCGGAGCATAACAGAGAATAAAACGGTGTCTTAATTGCAGCACTCAACAGGCGTATAATAAATTGGTGCATGATAAAGTTAACATCGGCCTGATGGAATTTCAGGGGCATGTAAAACAGACGGCTAATGATATTAGGAATTAGTGAAACAAACAGTAGATTCGCTCATATAATAAAGCCTTTTTTCGGACGTTTTGGAAGCTGCTCAGACTTAATGACATCATTGTCCTCAACCAGTAGTGCAAAGCGATGATGTAATTACAGGGTGAAGCAGAGTCGACGTTTAAACGTCAGGACTCTGTTTAGACTCCTAACATTAGGACCATTGTAAATCCTTTTAAAAATCAAACGTGTGATGTAAATATTTTCTATAATAAACTATATGTTTAAGAATATTTATATGCATATGTATTCATAAAGTAGCGTTTTTAGGTGGCACATTTTTTGAAAGAATTCTAAAAAAAATTGATTTTATAAAATAAAATGTTATGTAAAAGTGTTACTATATATATATATATATATATATGTTTCTATATGAATATTCAGCCGCGAACAAATTAAGAGACCATTTCAAAATTATTTTCAGTTTTACTAAATTTAATATGTGTTAAGGTAAAATTATCATTTTTGTTTCATTCTGTGTACTACTTACAATACAAAACAAATTAAAGAAAATATATACAGTATTGTTTCTATTTGCATTTATTTGCAGAAAATTTAAATGGGGAGAAACGGGTCAATATAACAGAAAATATACTTTTATCCACGAAAAGACCACAAATACTGCAAAGAAACCAAGTTCATATCCCCTTTTAGCAACAACAATTATATTTGTATATGGATTTTTTCTTTGTAAAAAGTTCACATTTTTATGTGATATAACCTTGATTTTTATGACAGTTTTTATGTCTTGTCATGCTGTCAGTCTTTCACATTGCTGTTGGAGGACTTTGTCACTCCTGAGGGTCGATTTTGTCGAAATACAACAAACTGAAATTCACTGGACTGGAATGGCCACAATACATCTTGAAATGTTGTTTTATTGAAAATGTAGAATGACTTCTTATTTTTTTCCCGTGGCTGTATATTAATGTAAAGTATATGTATGTATGTATTGTTCTTGATCATATTAACATGACACACACTCTTTACATAGGCAGCATTGCTTTCCATTGTGGTTCTCGAGAGGCGGGACAGTTGTGTGGTTATGAATTGGGTTTTAACTTATTATGTGATATCGAAATGAAGACCTGGTTCGGTTCTTTTGACAAGGTATTTTCCATCTGGTTAAAGCAGTACCGCACAGAAGCTCTTTTTGAAGCGCAACAAAGCTTCAGAACAAGAATTATTTCTCTGACGTGTTTAAACATATTCCACATGATATCTAAATATAATAACTTGAGGTGACCATGTGTGGTTCACCAGGGGAAAAAAGAGGGGAAAAACACATTCCTTTTCTTTAGTGGTAGTCGGTTAAACTATTAGACATCATAGACAAACCAAAATGCGGAACGTGAAATAACATTTAAAGCCACGATCTGCAATTATATTACTTTGGTGAAATTTATTATGCAACAAAAGATAAAAAAAAGTAACAATATTTCTGTTGGTACTAACCACATACTCACTGCAGTACATAGAATCATTTATAGATGGTCCAAACAGTATTCGGGTAACAGATTCATGGGCTAAACTGTGCTTGGCCACCATTCACTGAAGAGGGTCATTGGATATTGTCCTGGAAATTTAGACATGAAACAACTTTGGTTGACTATTGGTTTCTTATGCCTGTAATACCTTGGAGAAAGCTATGGTTATGGTTTTAGCCCAGTCACAATAATCTATTTCCAGTGAATGATTTGGCCTAAGATGATTTTTCGAAACCATTTCGGTTCTGCACACTATATGCACCACGTGGAAAATCCCACAATTATGAACATTATATTTAAGATATTACATGTTTCTTTGGATAAGAAAAGCCAAGTTTTCAGCAATAGCTTTCTGTCCAACAAAATTCCCATAGCTATTATATTGAGTTGTAAACTCTCAGTTTCAATGGTAAAACTGTTTATACTGAATTCATCATAAACAACATTATTTTAAACAATAAGCTATGTTTTATACTAACGTCAGCTCCTTTGAATGATTACTTTCCCCCATGATGTTAAACACCGCATTTTCTCAGCAAAGTACAAATGGAATATGAGTGAGTTAAAAAACGACTTTTCTCCACTCAACAGCAGCGTGGAAAAAAATGGAACGGTATTAACTTCACACAGACTTACAGAACGATTCTTTGTTCCCCGACTCTCTTCTCAGCCATCACTTAGAAAGTGAAAAATAAATATGTTGGCAACGGTGGAAAACACAACGAGACAGAGAATGTGTACTCTGGTGGTTTTCCACCGCCTGGTTGTCGATGTGTTTGTAAGTAGGCCGCAAGTGTGAGCAATCACTGGAAATTATACGCTTTTAGAGGGATTTGATATAAGGTATTAAGCTGGCCCGGGATGTTTGGCAGCTCAAATCACAGAGAATTACATTCAGGGACATGATGTGCGCCACAAGCGGAGCTTTTGTAGGTCCCATCAAATCACATATTTTCCAACTGTTTGCCGGGATGAATTGGATCCCGCTAGATTTCGGTAATAGGATAAATGCAGACGTCGATGAGACTCGCATGAAGACGGGGCAGCCCGTGGTAGGTGGGATGGAAACTTTATTCTAAAGCTGTCTGCCCTGAATGAGACCTCATCGACAGAAACATCACAGGAAATTTAAGACATTTCTAAGGGGCAGAGGTGGAGTAGAGAGAACTGACATACATCTGGTGCTTCTTATTCGACCGGCGTTTGAATTTTAAATGCGGGGAGAATCCGCGGAGAGCACGGGCCGCGTCTGAAGGGGCGGAGGGGCATTTCTCATTCTACCATCAACTCGCACTGTGGTGAATTGCAGCGTGGGCGCAGGTCCACGTAATCAGGTCTAAATTTCAGGCTTGGTTTACTGTAATGTCTGACATGGTCTTTCAAAAAGCGTGAAGACAGTAACCCATATGAAATCATTATAACTGTATAGCTTTATCGAATACTGTCAAGGGGCCTCTTGTTACCTTCTGATGAACCAAATTCTACGAAATTACGGAACTGCTGCAATTGTATTGTAACCCATCTGCCTGTTTTTGTCCAGGCTGAGTAATTTTTCGAAACAACCTCCTTTGCTTTCAGATGCTTCAGCCTTTTTTCCCTCTTGCATGGCTACTCACATTTCCTAAGGCATTTAACAAAAAAAATTCTGTATGGAAAAAAGTATTTTATGTTATTTAAATGTACTAATAATAAAACAAAATTGTATTATATTCATTATATTATCATTCTAGTTTTTTTATTTTGTGCTTTTCATATTTGTCTTTATCACTCATATGCCAGAGGTTAAATCCTTTACTTGCTGCTCCAAATAAACCCCCCAAAAATGATATTCGGCAGTATAGTGAAAAGACTTTATTAAATTAATTGCAACTGAAAACACGGTCACGTTTAGTTTCAGATGTGCTCAAATCTGCAGTAATGAGAAATAACAGACATAGCAAATCGGCAAATAAAGTAATCAGGAACACATGTAATGAAAACCAAAAACAAATTAAGGGTTATGGCATGAGGAACTCCATTTAATTTCTATCTCCGAATACATCTTCTCTATCAGTATAATCTAATCTGGGGTGCGCCCAGCCAACAATAATATTCACAAAGACGAGAAATTGCATATTTGAACAGACAACTGTGTTCCAGAGGTACAGCAAATAAAAAAAGAAACATTGCGAGAGCTTTTCTTCATCAGTGAAGAGTAGCTATTAAATTCCTATATTTGTAATGTGCATCGGCCAAAAGAAAGTGGAAAAAGAAAGCTGTCTGTGTATGTGTATGTTTGTATTGTGATGCAGCCAGGAGCCCAAAGCTCAGATGCATTTGTGAGTCTATACTGCAGAAAACATTACACTGAGCACTCTAAAAAATGATGTGTTTCTGACGTTCAGCCTAGCTTTTATTTTCACGGTGGGGGGAAAAATTGTTTGGCAAACATCGTGTAGTGTTTAAAACTTTTCTATTGCCAGCCTTGACATATGGACGTGCTAAAATGTTGTGATATTGTAGGACTATTTCCTTGTCAGACGTTTTTGTGTCGGAGTAAAAATGTATTTAGACTGCCATGACTATGTGGCGTTTTTAACATCAGTTTTAGCATCAAACCCACAGGCTGCCAGCGTTGATGGATAGTTTTGTCGTCTTCATTGTTAAACTTTTATCATCATCTAAGGGAAAACGTGCAGACTAAAGGACAAAATAATTTAGTAGTTTCCAATACCCAAGTTTCCAGAAGTTGCATTATTTTGTAATCCAGATGAATCATTTTGAAGATTGAAATGCACACACATTTATTTGCAAAATGGAATTGACTCGTAGAAAGTGGAGCGCAAGTGTCTGCACTCCAAGACCCGGTTCACCTCTTTGTTATTGAGAACATCTACATGGTGGGCCTCCGATGGCCATTGCCAAGACCTTAAGAATGTCTGATTGCTTCTTTAAAACCAAGAAATTCGCCTCAGCAAATGTCTTGGGAGCCAAATGAAAGGGAGATCTTGACTACAGAGGGCACGTTACTAACCGGTCCATATTGTAAGTGATCTTAATCCCCCAATCCAACCACTTGTATTCCCTTTTCCCTTGAAATAACTCCAGTCGCTCTTTGGCAGGGGAGATCCACAACCCAAGTGTGGTGTGAAGAAGATTTCCAGATCTGTGCAACTGGAATAAAAGGAGGGGTCGCGGACCACCCGTAAGGATCAGATAAGAGCATGGTAAGTCTGGCCCGAATCAGTTTGGCATTGGAAATTACAGTGATGTTTGCAAGGGGGGGAGGCATTCCCCTCCGCTCTCCGCATAACCACACTATTCTCTGTAATAGATTTCAGAAGGCTTTTTTGCCCAGGTCCGTGGTTGTTTATTATTGTTCCAAATGATAGAGTGCAGAGCTGCAGGGAGGGGTGGGTTGGTATGGGGAGGGGGGCATAGAAAACAATCATCGTCAAACTTGAGTATGCTCACTGTCACTCCGGAGAAGGGAAAGGCTTTTGGAACGCCGGGCGAGGGGGAAAGATTTATGGTGTCTTAAAAGACACGTTTTAAAAAGCAATGGCCTCGGTTTATGGATTGAAAGCACTGTTCAGGCTGCGCTCTGTGTATGCAAGTGTAGCTGCAGGTGAGAGAGACGGGCTCGCCATTGCGAGCACTTAAACCGAGCGCCCGCTGAAACGATGACAGACGCTACGCACGCCTGAGCGCTGCCTTTGCAACACCCCAGAATGGAGGGGAAAAGAAAATAAAGAGACCAAATTAGCTTAACAGTTAAAGATGTTTGTCTTCCGGATAACTCCATTGTAAGGATGACTAGAAAAGCTTGTAGAGTTCTTTCTGAGAAACAGATTAGCAGGTTTCATTCACAACCTCAGCCCATTGTGCAAATCAACATTTCTGAATGGACGGTCAGTCTGGAGATCCCCATAAATGTATTGTTCTCTAAGGCCAGAATTTGGGGCCCACCTACTGCAAGACAGATTTGTGATAGTGCCTCTCGAGTCTTTTAGATTTATTTTGCAATGACAACCAAGTCTTGTTCCTGCCATGTGAGAATTAACAGGCGAACGAAATATAACTGATAAAACATTTCCAAAAAGAAATATCTGATGAATAGCAGGTAAACCCCGGGGCTGTCCACGGAACAGCGAAATAACTGATTATTTCATATCGTGACAGTAACTCGGTACTAAATTCAATAACTTGAGGTCATTTCTTTTCTAAAGGATGGCGTGCAATCTGAGAGGCTGACTTCAGGAACGGCTGGATTTTCAGCATGATTCTTTGCCACGAAGCCACGAGGTCCCTTTAGCTGGATGGGGAAACATTATCCGAATTCTCCATCCACAAACAGGCCCGGTGGTTGCGTTTCACTGTTGATTTAATAGAAATAAAACAGGATGGATTTGGGGATATTTCATTAATCTTCCTAGCCTTACAGTTCAGGGGAAATTAAACTAAATGGAGTTCAAATCTCAGCTTCACCATTGTGCTCTGAGCTGCCAGTGTCTATTCTCCCTTTGGCAAGGTGCGTCTCACTTCACAAATTCCTCGCCGATCTGCAATTCACTGTGCTGGATGAAACCGTTGACCACCGAGATGAACAGTGCAGGTGCAAAACTCTAATGCTCTGTTAGCAGTAATACATAGATAGAAAAAGCTACAAGAAATATTGCATTTAGCATTTTATTTATGTAGTGTACATCAAATATGTACAACTTATTTTTTTTATTAGAAACATAATGCATATAGGCACAATGTTTCTTCTCCAATTCTGGACAGTTGACAATCATTGTTTTTCCATTCCAAATCTTTGAAGTTTGAATAGTTTTGGATGACCACTAAGCAACACAATTAATACGACATATTCCACTTTCAAAACAAATTTCCTCTTATTTGCTGAATTTTCCTTGGTTGAAAAGTAAAGCTATATGAAGCCCAGACCGCAATGATTCAAACAATGCTGTAAGCACTGGTGCGCCACAACAAAACTCAGATACACATTGTTCTTATTGAATCAGCTCACGATAAAATCAAAATATGCGAATGAGCCAATAACAACATTCTGAAGGGACTCTAATGCAATATGTTGAACGGGGGTTGTCTAAAGGTTTCCAGCTTGTATTTTTAACCTGCGCATTTAATAATGACCGTTTAAATATCAATGCCGTTGACTCTGAGAATCCGACGACCTTTTCTGCCTCGTCGGAAAAACAAACACACGGAAAGCTAAACTTTTTATTTGTATTGAGGCATTTAAAACTTCCCCGTAGCTGTGCGCTGGATAAACATTTTATTCATTGAATTGAAATGTGGTAAATGACCGCAGCATGGCAGGGGAAATAAATTCAACAACACATCTCCGGGCAACACGCTGACAGTTTCGGGGTCAGAAGGCCACATTAATATGTATTTCCAATGATTATTGAATTATGTTTATGATATGTTTCCTGTGCCTACATAGCATTAGTGAATCTTTATTAGTAAATCCGTCCACTGCGCGCTCCAGTTACGGCTAATGAGGGTAATTATTACATAGCTTAACTGTAATACTGTATGTGATGCTCGGGCTCCTGAATAACCCGCGCACTGGCACCATGCGCTCCTGCGCGTTAACAAAAGGCGCGTTGAGTCCCAGCGAGCGCGCGCTTTGCGCCCCCGGGCGCAGAGGCCAATACACTGATGCCTCAATAGGGTTAATACCCTGGCGCATAAAGAAGGGATTAGGGCCTAGCTTACACAACGAGAAGGAAGAAAATTGAATGTTTGGGAGAAAATATGCGGCTAATTCCATTCTGTCATCAGTGGATATTAAAGATTATTAACTGGCACGGTGAGTTATTTGTAAATCACAAAGGCAGCACTGTGTAATTTGTCCTGAACCTCCAAAGGCAAGTGAAACAGAGCTACTCCTGTGCAAGGTATGGTGTTTGAGCAATTCACTATAGCCTCATAAATATTATCGTTATCTTAACATTTTACAAGGCTGTTGAGTGTCCACATACATTCCCATTAATAAAAATCATCTTGAAATTATATTTTTGGGTAAAAAATAACATGCCTGTAATAACAGTAATTGTGTCTTATTTGGTATTGCGCAATTCAGTCAATTCATTAAATTTAGTGACTCGTTGAATGGGATTTGGAGATAAAGAAATGTATGCAGAATTACCGCAACGATTTACAGAAAGGAACAAAAAATTAAATTACACAAATAGGAGGAATGATAAATAAATGTCCTGTATCAGCCAGGGCAAGGTCTTTGGCACCTGTAATGGATTAATAGAGACCACCATCAGTAGCGGACCGAGGTAAAGCTCTCAGATTGAGTTTCCATTCTAAGTTACCGTCGTCGGTCCAGGTGCTCTCTCGTAATACCTCCCAGATCCAGACAATATGTTTCTGTTTTTCTATCTCTCTTCATTCCCCTCATCATCCGGAAATAAAATGTTGAAATAGCACGAATAAATTTAACATTTATGTGCCTTTATTAAAGAAGCCAATGTAAGCAATCAGCTAGGGCTCCATTTGTGTAATTTATTTCAACAAAATATTGCATAAACTGTCCCTCGTTGCATTGTTTCTAAACGGACTGTCAATCATATATCTTTTTATTTTAACGGAGTGTAAGAATAACACGACTAATTCATCTTGTGCATTAAATTATGCAGTCACGCAGTAAGATAAGAATCTGTGGTTGCAGTGTGTTCTTTGCGCACCTGTGCCCTCTAATGGTAAGCATTTAATAGACACATCATTGTTGCTGTCCATGGTATTGTCCAAATACTAATAATGGCTAATGTAAACCACAAACAATACCTGAGAACAACAACACAACATTTGTACATGAGAAGTCAACAACTTGCAGAATGTCTCACCTCAATCTAAGTAACAAGCTACATCACAGGAGTAAATACCACTTAAAGCTTTACCGTTTCTTTAAATCAAGAAAAGATGAAAGAAATTAAAGTGTCACAGGACATTAAGAAGCCTGAGTTAAAGCACTAATATGCCGCATTCAATTCATTTGTGTCATTGGCTGTCCTGATGTTTTGATGGATTGATTCTAGGTTGCATTATGATACTGTCATGTTCCTCGGAGCCCATTTGAAACTCTTGTGATTCCTGCATGGGTAAAGTAGCTCTTTACAATAGCCCTCTGACAGGAGAGGGAGTGCAGAGAGAGATGTTTGATTCTAAGATGTGTAAATGTGTCCCTGATTCTCATCTTAACGCACGGTTAGATAACAGGCCGCTGCATACACTCCTGTCTCAGAGCGGTACAGCTGCTTTTTTCATCAGTAATTACGAAGACTGGCTGATAGTTTCACACTAGAAATTATGATTAATAAGGCCTTCCATAGAGAGGTTCTTTTATGCAAAATGACAGGTTTTCAAGACAAATTCTTTGGGAAATTGGGTAAAATGTGAGAAATTAACAAGACCCTTTAAACAGGAAATCTTAGAGAAAGCCCTATAGGGGCAGTGACAATATTTTAAAAACTGAAAGGAATCAAGTAAAATATTTTGACTATATCAGATTTAAATCAGAAAGGTGCATATGCTGTAAAATGCCACTTTGATTGTTAAAGTCTTTACTAATGTGTATCTTTGTAGTTTCAATTAGTTTAAATAAGGAGAACTTTGTCTTGTCTTTTTTTGCAAATAACCATTTATCACCTTAAGCTAACAAGCACTAAATAATAATAATAAAAAAACTAAAATTAAATTAATCTTGCAGATGATGTTCCAGAATAACATCAAACAAAACTTTGACAACACGTCCTTTCAAAAAATTATTTCATGAAAGGGCTAATAGAATACAGGCAACTATAATTTTGTTATCTAAGCTGACAAAAAAGTGATAGCAATTCAAAAGCTGTTATATGATTTAAGCTTTAAATAAATATATACCTACTGCAAACAAATTGTAATGAGTACAACCAAACACATTCTGCGTTTATGCATCTAAAAACACCCTTAGCATAATTTATAGAGTAAGTGATTATGGCACAGAGAATCTCTGCTTGTGTTGGTGCACAGGAATTGTGTTTTCTTAAATTGAATGTATAATCTTTGTGACAGGCCTTATGTATGTGAGTCACTGTGGTCAACAGTCATGGGCTCAAGGCAGCTGCTGAACTATTGCACCAGTATTGGATGCCTGTGTTTCAGCACTACAGAATTCAACTCAGGGGGTCTTACAAAAAGACATAGGCACCCGTTATATGACATGAACAATAAATATGGATTTCTCGCCTGCACCAGTGTGGAATGATATATTAAATGTAAAGAACCTCATTTTAATCCAGTGCCAGGTTCCCCTTTTCTCTCGATCCCTGGTGAAATACACAGGATATAAACACAAATACTGCTGTCTGGCACTGGTCGTGGTTCCCCCTCTGTCTGGCACTCCAAACGCACACACAAACACACGGGTATTCTTTGAGGGTCCACATATGTGTGATCTATCTGTCTGTCTGTCTGTCTGTCTGTCTGTCTTGACGTTCATTCATTCACACACACAGATATTTTCTCTCTTATTCATTCTCTTACACGTCAAAACACCATGACATGTATAAAATGAAAGGGAGAATTGCGCTTCGGGCTATCTGGAGTCTCTGACAGCCTGTCGCGCCCTGATGTTTGTTTATGCTATTAAATGTGGTTACATTACAAAGTCCCTTTTGATTTGTTGCATTAAGATAGATTTTAGAGATCAAGGACCTGAAATATATGTTGTGGCGTGAAGATGCCGGTGCGGACCCTCTATTGAAGAGGCCTGTCTAGGCCTGTCGACAGAGCCGCCATTTACGCACCGTGATTGATGTCAGCTATTCAGATTGTAAGTGGTGGCTTTGCACCTCTTTGGCGGCTTTTAATTTCAAATGGCCATCTCATTTCCCCGATCCCTTTTACTGCCTCTTTTCACCGCTTTCCGAAAGTTGAGATACACATAAAATAGGAAATAATGCTTTAGGTGCCTTTTTGAATTACAGAGTGCCCAGAAAACCGAACCGAAAATGCAAGTATCTTGTCATTCAGTCATAACAGGCTAAAGCGCTTACATATCTGATGGCTAAAGGCCAATCATTGTGTCACAATTATACTGGAAGATATACAGTGTAACGTTTTTGATATTAAAAAAGCAATCATAAAAGCACCCGTTTCGCCGACCCGTAAGGCATTTATGGCATTAGACTGTTTAGTATGGCTTGTTTACTCCTGCTCATTTTTTATCTGCATAAATCCATGGCAAAGTTAATTCTAATTATTTCTTCTATGATAAAAACCACTATAGTATACCACATTTCTTTACAACCAAACACCATTATGATGTTCCTTTGAAAGTCCGTTTGGATAGGCTACAAAGTTAAATAATTTCCGCATACTTTAATTTTTAAGCACCTTGTTCCCGTGTGTATTGCGCGTTAAACATGCCATTATTGAAACAACAGGGACCTATTTGGAAGTAATTGTCACGGTTAATAAAGCAAACTCCAAGGCGTAAATGGCCCTGTCTTCCATTTATTCCGTGGCCTTTGTGATAACATTCGACCATTGATAGCCCGCAATTTTAATAGAGCTTTATTGTTTAATTTTCTTCTATTAAAATATTTTAGCGTAGGCTACAGAACAACCATCTGTGACATGTCCACGAGCAACTTTAACAGGTTCTGTAATATACCTTTTTTATTTATTGTCATATTTTGGAGGGTTCCTCATCGAAATCATTATAAAACATATATAAAATTCCATAAAATTAAATAGTTTTTTTACACGCTGGGTACAGTGCGCAAACACACGATCACTCTGCTTACATCTTAAATGTAATCAACTCCGTGTCATGCCACGGACTGCTTGGATATTCCCTGGTTTTCCAATAAACATTCAAACATTACAAATGTACTATATTGGTGATAAATTGAATAGCCAATGTCACTGAGCAGCATCTTTCCTCATGCAAATTTCATTTGATCAGCCAGTGTAATTGCAATAAGTATGTGTTAGAGCCGAAGAATAGGGTCGATAATGGTCGTTATCTTATCACAGCGAGGGTCATATGTTCATTGAGCGCGTGCTTATTGGAGGTGTTTTAAGTTAACACAAGCGATTTCCTCCCTACCGGGAATGCGCTCGTGATGGAGTAAACACGCTAATCTGCTCAGCATTATCTCCCGCGGACAGAACGCGACAGTCGTGTCAGACCAACCATTTTGCAAATAACATGCACTATCAAGCAATTTAAGATACACTCCTTTATAATGCAGCGGAATCCGTGGACATCGGTGGAGAGGTTTTGCACTTTATTATTTAGTGCCTCGTTTACAAGAGAAAAGAAAATAGAAAATATATTACATGGCTTATAAAAAGAAATGATTTAATTGTGCGCCTGGTGATCTGAGAGCCTGTGGTTATACATTTCAAATAAGAAATAAAAATGAAGCTCACCTGCTCTGACTCAGAATCTGAGTTTTGAAGTAGTTTGTGAAGTCGCTCGTCTCTCATCCACACGGAAACAAACCAAATTCATCTTTACGCATATAAATATTTTTTTACATGTTTGAAAAATTATTCCCCTTAATGAGAAGATATGAAACAGACAATAATGTACACTCAATTTATAGCTCTATTTGTTTTCAGAATTATTCTGAGCTCGTTAAAAAGGCAGACTGGTGCTAAACAATTAGTTAAAAAAAAATCAGCAAATAGTACGGATTAACTTAATCAAATTAATTCTCAATACACAGATCGGTGGTTTTCACGCCATTGTGTGCTAACCCTAAACCCAGCCAATCTCTTATTGGAGAAGTCATTCACAAATCCTTCGATGACGTCAGCCGGGTATAAAACAGAGCAGGAGTTCAGCTGAGCCACAAACGAGTTACTGAAGCTGTTGCGCCCGGTCGCTGTAACTACATTCCAAAGGATAAAAAAAAACTTTTGATAATTCGCTCTATGAGGAAAACCTGTGATCATCAAGAGGACTACGAGAACATTTTAGTAGCCTATTTTTTGACACCCAATCTCAAACGTCTTCTAGTTTGTGATGCCCGCTGGGATGTTTAGTATCGACAGCATCTTGGCAGGGAGACCCAGCTGCAAGGACTCGGTTCTGCTCCATCGGAATGCTCCGGTTGTGTTCTCCAATTTGACGGAATCCTTGTACGCAGCAGCTGGCGATTTTAACGGACTCTATTCTCACACGGCGCCCCCAGCTCCTAGTTTACAATCGGTGACTGGAACCAGGATAGGCTATAACAACTACTATTATGGACAGCTTCATGTCCAAGGGCCGACTGGGCCAGCTTGCTGTGGCGCAATACCAACCCTTGGTTCGCAGCAATGCCCGTGCATTCCTACAGGTATTTTTACCTTTCTTTATAGTATATATACTATATACTATATATATATACTGTGATCATTTATTGCAATGCATGTTTTATAAATCGCATGTTTTTTAAAGCATGTTCTATAGACTATAATTAATAGTTTACTAATATTTTAAAACATTACATTTAATAAAACGAATACTTTTACTATAATAGTCAAAGTTAAACGTTTTATTAAATTCAAAGCTTTTAGGTATTAGTAGCCTAACTACTTTAGCATTAGACTGACTGCAGTGTACTTCAAATATTTTTTGTTGTATTTTAAGGCTATGACAGTACCGGATCAGTGCTTATTTCTCCAGTGCCACATCAAATGATGTCGTACATGAACGTGGGAACGTTGTCTAGAACAGAACTGCAACTACTCAACCAGTTACACTGTCGGCGCAAGAGACGACACCGAACCATCTTTACTGACGAGCAGCTGGAGGCACTGGAGAACCTTTTTCAAGAAACCAAATACCCTGACGTCGGCACCAGAGAGCAGTTGGCACGGAAGGTCCACCTACGTGAAGAGAAAGTAGAGGTGAGTAAAACATTTATCCTTATTCGCACTTTATTAAAGTTGCCCTTATTCACAACACTTGTAAAACAACATAGGAGTGATACTAACAAACCAGGCATATTTAATGTATATCATATATTATATTGTGAAGATTCTTCTTGTATTTACGCACTGCTGTTCATTTACTGTAATTTCCAATAATAGTTGCCCGACATCTAAAAAACACATTAAAAAAGTTATTGACGTAATTATTAAATATTTTCAATTAAAAGATGACCAACAGAAACATTTATACGTTTAAAGATACGTATATGTTAATAGAGAACTCGTGCGCAACGAAACAACCAGGCCACATCATTTTGAGCATTAAAACAACTCAGCTTGTATAATCATTACAATGTGCGTTTCTTCATATCGTTCATTTTATATTTTGTCCACGCTTAGGTTTGGTTCAAAAACAGACGAGCAAAATGGAGAAGACAGAAAAGGTCATCGTCAGAGGAATCAGAAAACTCACAGAAATGGAACAAATCCACGAAAACAACCACAGAGAAAGTCGAGGAGGGCAAAAGCGATGTGGATTCAGACAGCTGATATATAGAAAACGAGACCGGAAAATCTTGCACAAATACAATTCGGACATTTTGTAAATATTGTAAAGTACCATGTGAGTAGGAGTAAAATGTGTTGTCATGCCGTTGCACAAATGTATAGTTAATGTCACTTCTAACAATGATATTGTTATTTATATTAATTTAAATCTACACAGACAAAAATAACATGGATTCTGGCCATTGTAATATTAACTGGTATATATTGAAAACCTTTTAGTTGAAGTCTTGTCGTAATCGGATGTACCTAATTGAAATGTTATGGACTGGGCTGTAACTGCAGACATGTACGATGGCAGGACGTTAAAAAAATTACATTGATTAAATCATCGTTTAATGTCGCCTGAAAACAAAAATGACATGAGCAAGTATTAAAATAATATCTAATAAAATTGTTGGATTTAGCCTATTTATTTAAAATGTTGTTAATGTGATCTCAAAATACATTTTATTGCCTCAAAAACTCTTTTTAAAATGAGACCTGTTCTTCATCAGAATTTGCTGAACGGTTAGGCCTTTATTATAATATATATTATAAAGTAAAATTTGTAATATTCAATTAGTTAAATATAATTTTTTGGGGGGATAAAATAGGCTATTAAGAGTCTGTTGACAGCACACTGCTTGCAGGTTATAGAATTATTTATAAATTTATAAAGTCTATATTTGATTTGTTAATATGTTTCGAAGTCAAATCATTAGAGTTGATACATTTATATTACATTTTTCAAAGTAATGACATGCAGCGCATGGTGCAGGATATGCAAAAATACGAGACAACCACCTGTTCTAATGTGAACCATCTTCTTAAGTATAATGTACTTAATTTTAACAATTTAAACCATTAAAGATGAATAAATTGCACCTTATAACATAGGTTCAACATTTAAACACTTAATCATTTTTTCTTTTTACATTTTTTCCGCCGCTACATAGGGCCACTTTGCTCGTATTTTTTTCTAGGTAGCCTATTTAATGCAAGCTATTGAATATTTAAATTTAAACTAGGTCTATACGTATTTATAACTGTATCTAAAGTGAAAATGTAAAATATATCTGAGAATAATATTCCCATATAATAATGTGGCTTTTATTTTGTGTTATTATTGTCACTGGTTTTACACGCTTAAAAGGTTGCGGTAAATCAAAAAATAACCGATAAATAAACAACCATGACAATTTTTTATTTTATTTTTCATTAATTCGCATAATTTAGTTATCATTATTTGGCATGTGGTAAAATAATTTAAGCTATCCCTATATTGTTTTTTCCAACCACTCAAAATAAAAGATGAGGGTTAAAATATTTTTAGAAGATGTTAATAGATATTGTCGTGGTTAAAACTTTTGCGGTGTTTTATCATTTCACTGTATAAAGTGTAATAGTATTTAAGACAATGTAATTCTAAACGACCAGGTTTAAATATAATTATTATTATGTAGGTGCAGCATTTATTAAAATGTACAGGCCTAGTTGTAAAACCCAGACCACATTTTCATTTATAGAAGATAGAGAAAATTTATTAGCATCTCAATTGTGCTAGGCCTATCTGATGCAGAATCATCCCCATAAGGGTGTGAGAGATGAAATAATAATACCATTGTGTGTTTTAGTGTGTGTGTTGACAGGGGCTCTGCATATAGGCCTACATGTAAATAAAACATTATTGCGTTGCTAGGCACATTATTTAAATATGATTTGTGCCACAGGAAGGTTGCAAGTGTCTAAAACACTTTCTTTTTGGATTAAATCGACAATTTGGAGGGGAGCACTTAATGAAACACAGATCTCAAGTCTGAGCTGCAACAGTGTGGATATTTATTTGTGCTTATATGTATTTGGCTATTTTTCATCAGACACAAATATCCAGGACCGGTCTATGAATATGGTATATTGACCAAGGGCAGCATGTTTACCAGACATGAAGCTGGTTAGGGGCGATCGTCACAAAATTTACTAAACACTCCATCCATCAAAAACATAGGCGCTTTTTTAAATGTATAATTTAAACATTTGTGACTTTTTCACAGTAAATAGAGTTACAGGAGCAATTTTATTTCATAGTCTACCTTTGTTTACATTTTCGTGCCTTTTTCCTCTTCCTCATTTTTAAAACAACACCGCATGCTAAAATCAAACATGAAAAATAACGACACTAAGTCTCGTCGGTGGCTTTTTGAAAACAGATTAAAGGAGAGCCGAGTAGGAACTTAAAGATTTGGCAATCACACAAACCAAGAAAACAAAGCATGTTGCACTTATAATCCTTCACATGTCTAGTGTGATTTATAAAGTGTTTCTTCTCCTAGTGCCAGTGCGATATACAAAGCACAGGACCGAGGCCATTAATCTCTGCTAGCTTTTCCCCCTTTTTCAGGCTGTAATTTAGCATTTCAAAAATTTAATAGAAACTTAAGAAAAAACATTATGTCCTTGACCTTTTTATGCATAGTTCCCAGCACTTGGAAAAACATAGGTGGAGTCCAAGAAAAATTAGGCAGTGAGTTAAGTCCAGAAGTAGATAAATCTTTAGTCCCTTGACTGCTTTTTAAGAAATCCTGCTTTTTGCCCCCTTTTCAAAATGTATTTTTTTGTGTTTTGCATACTGTGCTTTTTTCCTCTGCTTTTTTATTACATCATTCAAATCTTTGTGTTCTGATAAGCTGATTCTTTCCTTACAAAAATGCCAGACACATCAACCTTTTAGATTAGTGTATTGATGTGGCTCACCTTTTTTTTAAGAGTCATGTCCAGAAGAGTGACAGTTTCTGGGTGGATTCCCCCAACTAAAGATAGAAAAGGGTGTTGGCCATCTCTGCGGTGCGTTTCGAGAAACCTATAAAATGGCCTCCTAACGCAGGAAGGAACTCTGAACGAGAGAATGACAAATAATACATATTTTTAACGTCATAAACCTTTCCCTGTATCATTACCATATTTTAGTGGGATGACATGTGGTTTAGTGCCTGTTTTCCCTCTTTCGATACAATTTCACCCTACGATGCAACATCATCCAGCTATGTTTTCAAAATGAGAAGTTAAGACGCGTGTATTTGTGAGTTTAGCACCTGAACAGGTTTTAGCAATAATGGCCCTTCATTCTCCTCCAGCGTGCGTAATTACCGTGCCTGTCACCACGTTCATTCCAACACGCTAGCTACCAACTGCCTTCGGTTAACGTCTCCCCTCTCCAAAGCCGCACGGCCGCTGGAAAGCAGGGGACCCCGGGTCAAGAGCGGCAACTAGCAGCAGACACAGACACTTATCTCTCCAACTCCAAGGTAAATCAGGTAGTCATACACTAAGCCAACTTTCCCCTAATTTTACAGGGCTCAGATCACATCTTTATGTTCTGTGGGCCTTTAAGGTCTGGCTCTTAAGAGAAGGCATAACGCCTCATGCCAAACCAAACAAACACGAGCAATACGAATAAGCTGTATCTATGGAGAATGTGTGTGTGTTTTCTGCGCTTGTGTGCTGTATATTCATTCGCGGGGGCGTGCTATGGGGAACCACGATCGTTTGCTTGGAAATCAGGAAGGGCCCATCATACGACACTGCCCTGGTTTCAGTGCTGATTAGCAGTGTGGGCTAACCTCAGTCCTCCATTTCAGTCTGCCTCTGGAGGGGAGCGGGTACGGGGTGAGCAGGGCACCCGCCTGTGGGTTAGTGGGAGGGGGAGTGCACACATTTGACCCACCGTAGAACTTTTGGCCCCCGTTCAGAACAGCCCCTGGGGATCGCAGGACTCAGAAGTGTAAGCCCACACTGAACAGGCACAGGGCAGGTTTGCAGTATGACACTCTCTAGAGAGACAGATAGTTCAAGACCTTTAATGTGCTCGCAGGAACGCCCGGATTAGCATTCGTGTTATTTTGCAACCTTAAGGCCGATTCACATACCTCAAAAGCACACCACAAATGACAGGCTCTTGCCGTGACCCAAAAGGAAAGCTGTTGGGTCGTGACCTCATAACGCGCCCTTTGCCTTTTAGTTGGTCAGAGCTCAAAGAAAATAAAACAATGTGGGGATTAATTTGCTTCTTCTTGACACAGAACATCACAGGCATTTACAGGCCATACATCTGTATCACCAACAACACAGGCAGCTCATATTCTGAATGACATCTGAATATGAGAATCTGCATGGGCTTTAAAAGTCAAATCCAATTAGAATGATTGGAAAAACTAAAACCAGGAAAAATCAAACATGCTGTTTGGGATATCATATCATTAAGGTCTGTCCCAAAACACAATAAACATGATTGAAGAAATGATTTCCTAGAGTCATTCTTTCCGGATTGAAAATGACAGTGTGTATCATTTTACGTCCAAAAAAGAACGACAGTTTCATAGGACAATTCCTGTATATAATAAAGCAAAAGAATATACGTCTCGAATACAAAGGCTATATAATTTCTCTATATTTAGTTTTCAGGCCGCAAGGATTCAAACCAGCATATCAAAAACGGTTTGAAACAACACGAGGAAACATGAATTCAACGGAAAACCCAAAGGCCCGATGATGTACGACACTCTGATGGATGAAGAGCAAACAAAGATTTAGAGCAAAGCATTTTCACAACAAATGAATTATCAATAAATCACAATGACAGATTTACATTACCCTGACAAATGAACTGCTCTGTAAGCATTCGCTAACTTTTCAGGCCTCATGTGCTTTTCCGAGAGACGTGTCTACACTAAAACCCAAGTCCAGCAATATGTTATCTATCAAAAGTCATTTGTTATCTAACATGCATGGGGTATTAAACCCAAGAGATTAGTTCCACAAGACCTGCAGTGCAAATAAAACGTGCCACGTATAATCCTTTGAAAATTATGAGCTGTAACGCTACAGATCATGGATCACAGTTTTTAGTGAAAGGGAGCTTGGATTTAAAGTTCAGTGGGGTACAAATCAAAACAGTCAATCAACACGTGTGTGTTGAGGCTTAGCTTTATTATGAACACATTTAAACAGGTTTTCAGATTCAGTGGGCTCAGGGGTCCAAAGCTGCCCTCTAATGGCTGAAAGCAGCAACGCAACAGGTCTTTTCAACCTACATGACAGCAGCTTAATATGATATCATTTTTTCTAAAACACGAACCGTCCAGATATTCTCTGTTTGTTCAGGTAATCTTCATTTGACCAGTGATTAAAGGGCACTGGCCCCACTCAACTGATCCAAATGACACATTTACAATGCAATGAAACAAACCCCCCGAGGCAGAGAGAGTGTAATCCTGCTATCCTGCTATTTTCCTCTATTAATTCCCTGACAGACGATATCCACCATGCACCCAGCTTTCCACAAAACATATCTTATAGGTTAAACATGCTATCAAAGCACCAGGGCCACGAGAGAACGATAGTTCTTTCTTGACAACTTTACCCCGAAATCCCTTCAGTCATAACAAATCTGCCCCCATGCCTCTGACGGACAGCTGGTTTACAGCCAATGTCAGGCATTAACAGATTTGATCCGTATTGGAAAAGGAGGGCTTTGAGCACCAGCGGAGTGGTGGGTGTCTCACACCAGGGCCTCTGGTTGATTCATGATCCGGGGGTTTCATTCTTACTGTACGCACGTTGATTTAGTGCCATTTCTCTCTCATTAAAGACGTTTTATTGGCCATCAATACACATTATATAAGAATAAACATGGATGCCTATACACACAAAATGAAGAATCCTGCTAAATGTAAAGAAACGGTTTGCGCACGTGCACGAGATGAGAGTATGTGCGTGTTTGCTGTGTGTGTTTACAAAGGGTTCACACCAGTCCAAGTGAGTTTGCTGGTGGGATGCAGTGCGGATGGCTTTACACTTCTCTGCCCCGAGTTTAACACGCATAATCGGAGGCTCGCGAGGGCCCCGTAGCAGGAGCGGGAAGCTCTCATTAAAGAGCCCGTGTGTGATGTTTTATGAACTATGAAATTCACTTAAGACCCGAGGGGGAAAAAGAACTGCGCTAGAGTAAATATTTATCAGCGTTATGGGTTGACTTCAGCAGGAGGGTCAGGAGAGCAGGCTGCAGGAGGAATCCACATGAAGGGGGAGTGAAAGCGAAACTTATACACCAGCAATTCTCAAACTCCTCTGATTACAGTCTCACTCTCTTGACCTCATGTTGGCAGCTCCAGCAAACTAATCTTCCGTTGCTAAGTGAGTAATTGAATGTGAGAGCTTATGTATTTTTGTAATGAGCTGACAGCATATTTCCACTCTCTGCCCAAAAGGTTACCCTAATCAACATGGTTACGCTGTTTCTCTCAGAGTGACAGAACTGCGCCAACAACATGACAAAACGCCCGGCTGTGCGGCCCGCGCAGATGTCGGCCGTGAGAGACTCGTCTGTTCCCGCGCGGAGCGTGGACTTTTGGCACGGAATTCAATGTCAGGCTGTGGTATTTTACTCGGGACAGAAATTAATAGTTTGTGTTAATTTCTGTCGGGGGATTTGAAATCAAGAATCAATGGGGAGCTGTGTGGTACACTAGGCCTCAAAGAACCCAAATGGCCAAATATATAACAACTGAAATATTCAATGAGAAACATATATTTCTTAATAATTTTATTCTAATATATTTTCTTAAAATTAAATGGTTAAATATTATTTTTTGATTCAGCAATCTGGATCAAATGGGGGCAGGTTGGGGTGCAAGTAGTTTAGATAGTAGAGATGTACGGAAGCTACATCAACGTTAATAGCGCTGTCAATATGGATATCTCTCTTAAACAAAAGCATCGGTCATCGAAAAAGACCTTTTACCTTAAAGTAACACTCCACTTTCTTTTCAATATGCTCATTTTCCAACTCCCCAAGAGTTAATAAATTGAGTTTTAGCGTTTTGGAATGTATTCTGCCGATCTCTGGGTCTGGCGATAGGACTTTTATCATAGCTTAGCATAGATCATTGAATCCAATAAGACCAGTAGCATCACGTTCAAAAATGACCAAAGAGTTTTGATATTTTTCCCATTTAAAACTTGACTCTTCTGTAGTTATATCGTGTACATTTTTCTAGGCCGATTTGATCAGGCCTATGCGTGATAACACTGCGTCTGCTGCGGCCATGTTACGACAGCAAACGTCCTTGATTATTACGCCGGAATGGGAGTATAGTTCCTAATCAAATCGGCCTAGAAAATCGCAACTTTTCATTTCCCGCCTGTCTAAGTACACGTTATAACTACAGAAGAGTCAAGTTTTAAATAGGAAAAACATCAAAACTCTTTGGTCATTTTTGAACGCGATGCTACTGGTCTTATTGGATTCAATGATCTATGCTAAGCTATGCTAAAAGTGCTATCGCCAGACCCGGAGATCGGCAGAATACATTCCTAAACTGTAAAACCCCCAACTTATTAACTCTTTGGGAAAATGAGCCTATTTCCAAAAAAAGTGAAATCTTCCTTTAAGACCACGGAGCCGTGTCGAGCAGTTCTTAGATCGATGGGCACACTTTTTGGAGCTTTCTTCTGAATAACCAGAATATTTTAAAATGGAAATACGGGGGGCATTCACCCAGTTTTAGTAGTTTTTATTCTCATTGTATATATGAACTCAGTATTAAGTTGAATTGTAATTCCGAAGTACTTAATAGTAAAAATTAACCATGGTATTTTGGTTTGTTTTTAGTACTGTACAACTATGGTAAACACACAGGAAGTTAATGAAAATATGGGGGGCATTCACCCAGTTTTAGTAGTTTTTATTCTCATTGTATATATGAACTCAATATTAAGTTGAATTGTAATTCCAAAGTACTTAATAGTAAAAATGAACCATGGTAATTTGGTTTGTTTTTAGTACTGTACAACTATGGTAAACACACAGTAAGTTAACCATGGTTTTACTACAGTCATTTTCTATAAATCTATGATTACACAAATTGTAACTAAACTAAATCTGTAAAACAGCAGGCTATGACACTTTTACTATAGCAAAACGATAGTATTTTGTGTCATTCAGCGCATTCACTGTGACTTGTCATGACCCACCTGATCCCACGCATTGCAATCCACAGGTGGGTCTGGAGTGATCCATGGTTTGAAAACCCCTGACCTAGCCAATATTCTTTCTGTTTAATTTGGCAATTTATTGTTAAAAACTCAGTGTATTATTGACAGTATCGTGTAGATTCTTGTGTTTATGTTAGTACAGGTATAATTCACAATGAATCCCCATTGTGTTAATGGGAAGGAAAGTATTGCAGTGCACAACATGCATTCTGTATCCCCCTACGCCCGACCTTATAGTGTTGTGGGTGGCATCACAATGGGTCTTTTTCAAGGTCTTTGTACACTCCTAAAGGAGAGAGGCCACATATTTTACAGAGACAGTAATGGGAGTGTGTCTTGCTTTGAGGGATTAACAAACGTTTACAGCGAATGGGGAATTGGAGTAAAACACACAATATACGGCGGGTTCTGTCATTTGCATCTGTAACTTTAGCTGACGGGTTTGTGGGAAATCAGCACAGACCGGGGTGCTCTGCGTCGAAAGGCTATCTGGTGATTTTACTTCAGGCGGGTCTACAACCGCAAATGCTTCCCCTTTCATTGTCCACCGGAGGATTATAGGCGCATATGGAAGATTATTTTCAGTGACATACGGAGGTGTTCCATTTAAAATGCCAGTGCAATTTCATTCTGACTTTTGAAACTGTATTTTGAACCCCCCAGAACTACCCATAACAAATTCCAAACATGTGACACGGAATAACTTGTTAGGATGGACGTGAGCTACTTCTGAGACTGTGCAGTTACACATACAGGGAATATTCATTACAAGGAACTAACGAAAAGGAAACGCATATAAGTTACAGAGTATACACCACAAACTAGTGTTTTATGCCTTACTGGACAAAAACAATCAAAATCATTTTATGGCTAATCCGCAAGGCCTCTTAGAGAATTGACTGTGTCTAGAAGCACTTCTCCGGGACGCTCTGCGTCCGTCCGCAGCGCACGAATCATCCACACATAGCGATATGTAATGTAATCAAAGTCAGCGCTGTGTTTTATACAACTAATCAGCCTCAAAAGATCTGCGAGCGAGGGAGACGGGCTGAGTGGTGTGGTACTCATCAGCTTCGATGTATTCGTTGTTTGGATTGCTGTGTTTGTATAAACCAGATTGGTTTGCACTTAACCTTGTAATATATGCAAAACAATCCTCTAGATAGTACTCTTAAGCCTTGCCAGTTACCACTCTGGCAGCTGCAGTAAACTCGGCTGCGTAAGAAAAATAGCGTGTAATAAATTATGACATGAACCAGCGCACGTCACACGGCCTTCGGTCCAGATCAACGGCCAGGATATTAAAAATGGCACTGCAATGCACAGATGCAGGTCAAAGGGTCACGGTCTTTGGGAGATGGAGAGAACCGAGCTCTAGTAAAAAAGATATCTCAATAAACAGAGAGCGGAGGTGTGGCATGGGTCTTTGGAGGTAATGATATATATTCGCTTATACAAATGACTGGAGGAAAGAACGTGCATTAGAAATTATATACTTAGAAAGAAAAACAGTTTGAAACCGCTGGCGCTTTGTAGCCAAAGACCCTCATTATATGTAAAGCAGATGTAATGGGCCCTATTTTCTGTTTAATTTATTTTTGCGTTTATGCTTGATATACAAAGTAAACATGACCTGTTTCTGTATTCATCAGCTGGCACGCCTCATTTCAGATGTGACACAGGCCAGTCGCACGCCCCAACTTTAAAAGGAATCTCCGTTTTGGAACAAGTAGCCCTGTGGTTTTCATAGTCCACTGACAAACAGAAATGTTGGATTCCCCTGTGGTCGCCTTGCTATGTTCTTCGTTGAAATGTAAGAAGGGGCCGGCCGAGAGAAATGCAAATTAATTTATAATTTAATCTGTCTGTCCAGATCAACCCTCGGAAAAACTTTAAAGCATTATTAAATCATTATTATCTCTCACATAAAGTGCTTACATAAAAGTACATACAAATATATATCTAATATATTTTAATATGTTCAATTTAAATTGGTAGGATGAATGCTTACCAAATACTCACTACAGGACTTGGCCACAAGATGGCAGCAGTGAAAAGTGAGTAAACTGCAGCTGGTTCTGTTTATCCTTTGCTTTAATGAAGTGCTGTAAGATTGCTCTTTAATTATTGCTAATAGTATTGAATGAATGAATATAATGTCAAGAACGCCGCGTTAAGCTAGGATCACATTATGCCACACTTTAACGTGCTTAACCGCTTACAACAGTTATTTAAAGCATTGCAATAACCCCTAGCCTTGAGTGAATTTTGGACCATGCATCATTGAAACAAACAGACGTCCTGTATCCGCTGATCTGCTATACTGTGATGGGTTTGCAACATTCCATTCCCTGGACATCATAAATGTGGTGTCATGTGAGTAGCCCAATTCATGTCATGTTTACACAGAAGATAATTGCTGGACTGGTTGTTCTCATTTGATGTGTTGCACATGTGACTTTGTTCCTCACGAGGAGGAGACAGATCAGGTTATGGACGTAAAATGGAAGAATATGGAGAATTGTTGGGTTGCTAGGTAACACAGGGTAAATGCACATTGATCTAAGTCTCCGGAATATTTATGCCCCAGGAAGTCGAAACATCTGGTGGAGTTGGCGGAGTGCTGATTGGCTTTGTGGTAAAGCTCTGCAACTCGGGGCTGTTGTGTTGCGGCGTCCCATACAGGTGGCGGCTGTTTCTACGAAACAAGAGTGGATGTAATTAAAGATCCTGTCATTTGAGGATAATGGGCTTCTCGCTAATGAAAAACTGTTGTAGCTCATGATGATATGTAATCTGTTTTGGATCTTTCTTAGCACAGCTTTCAAACACTGTTGGAATGTATAGTTTAAACTGTCAGTCAAACACGAGTGTAAATGTTTAGAAAAAGGGCATTTTCTGTGAAACGCTACAGACCAGATTAAAAGCCGTGTTATTTTTCTCATTTAGTTATACTTGTCTTTTTTAATACTTGGTATCAGTGTAAACATCTTGATTAAAGGAGATATAGGTCAGACAGTGCTGTATAGAAATCTGTTCAGATCCTGTCATGAATGCAGTGTGCTATTAGAGAGAAAATGTACAGCGAGAACATAATGAAAATAAAGAGGAAGTGTGTAACTACATACTGATACACACAGATAGACATCACATATATATATATAAACAGTGCGGTCTGCCTTTTTTTAATCAAACCTTTATGGGAAATAAATCAAACGACAGCGTTTGTAAGTTACAAAATACAAAAATAAAACGAGCACAGTCTTAATGGGTCGGTTCACTCAATTCTGTCATCGTTTACTCCCCCTCAGGTGGTTTTAAACCTGTATACATTTCTTTGTTCTGTTAAACACACAAAAAAAGACATTTGTAAGAATGCTAGCAATTTTCAGTTCTGTGACATCACCCACTACCGTAGTAGGAAAAAAATATTGTATCTACTTTTTGTTCTGGTGCACACAGTGACATATATTTGGAAGAATTTAGGATAACAAACGATTCTGGGGCACCTTTGACTACCATTTAATTTGACCTATGGCAGTCAACGATGTCACAGAATTGAAAATTGCTCGCATTCTTCCGAATATCTTTCTCTGTGTTCATCAGAACACATTTATTACATTCACATTATGCATTTGGCAGACGCTTTTATCCAAAGCGACTTACATTGCATTATCCTATACATTTATACATAGGTATTTGCAATCCCCCGGGATCGAACCCTAAATTCGAAATCGAATTGATACAGGTATGAAATGACAGGAGGATGAGCAAATGATGACAGAATTTAAATTGTTGGGTGAACCATCACTTTAAATGTGGTTGTATTTTTTTGTCACACTAGGTGGCACTGTGGAGTTTCTCTGCTGTTGCTTGAAAGTGACTATCTAGACTTGTTCGTCTCAGTGCCCGCTTAGGTCATCACAGAGTTTCATTCAAAATTTCTTTTGCTATTTGCTGTGACCTGGTGTTTAGTATAATACGCAAACCCGCCTAAGAGGAATAAGATCGACAGACAGCCCAGCAAGCTAACAAACAACCGTCATGTACTTTCCACCCACACACGCAGGGACGTTAGCATGACGCAGCAGCGCTGGATCTCCTGGACAGGAGCTTTCTTCACATTCCACTTTCATTCACTTTTAATTGGTGCTGTCTCCTGGTGGAATGGGGGAGTCACTCTTGTTTAGCTCTGTCAGAGCAGTGGCACAGTGTTCTGCGCTCATTTCCCACACAACACACTTTCAATTAGCGGCCTGCCTTTCATAGCATGGAGAGGAGGCAGGAGCACTAACAAGTAGTTGGCTAGCTAATGAGGAAGCGTGGAAATGCAGCGGCATGTGACTGGGATGCCCATGAGACATCAGTCACACAACGGGACATTGACAGTAGTACATGTGTTCTGGTAGCTCAACTGGTGGGATTGCCAAGGTCACGGGTTTCTCGCAGGGAATACAAGGACTGTTTAATATGTGGCATGAATGCAATGTGAGTTGACTTGCCGTAATGATTAAAGGGATAGTTCAGTTCTTTTAGGCAATGTATTTAATATCAATATATTGAACCAGCATTTGTTTCTATTTCCCTAGACCCCTGTTGAAAGATTCCAGACATCAGAAAATATCATTCTATACATACGTTTTCTATTATGGATGTGACCAAAAGGACGTGTTTTTTGTGAGACAACATACTTTTTTCTGTGAATTCAAACGCACAAACCTAAAACCCAAATACACACAATAAATGGACATGGGATGCGTGTTTATAGAACATAAAATACTTATATTTAAATTTTCAATCTGCCCATTTTTGAGGACTATGGACTGTTATGGATGTGACAATTCTAATAGTGGTAAAATGTTACTTAAAATGTTATTTAAACCACCAAATACTGATATCGGAGCTATCCGTATGCTGAAAACCTTGGGTAAAATCTGTACTTTTTCATTTACTTTTTTCATTTTTTCAAAGGGTGACATTTGCATGGAATTGCCCTATAATAGCAAGTGATTTTTATGACTTTAGTTCTGATGATGGATTCCGGGAGGAAAAGGTGTGGCTCATTCAGATGGTAATGAAAATGTTTGCTAGATATGTAGCCTATTATGACTTTGACATAGAGTAAATATTTTGTGATTTTTAAGGTCCTACTTTATGGAGTGTCCAACAAAAAGTTTACGTACATACAAGGTGTAAAAACGCTTTAATTTTCTACATTTACATGTACATTTAGTCATTTGGCAGACGCTTTTATCCAAAGCAACTTACAGATGGGGTAAACAATTGAAGCAATTCGGACAACGCAAGTACAACAAAAAGCAAAAGTGCAATCAATAAAACTGGCTTCATAAAGCCTACCACAGTATACAGTGCTAGGTTAGAGTTTTTTTTTTTTGTAGAAAAGAGATAGAAGTCAGGACTAATCGGTAAGGTGTTGACGGAAGAGATGTGTTTTCAGACGATTCTTAAAGATGGCTACAGAATCTGCAGATCTTGTTGCCGCGGGCAGATCGTTCCACAAAAGTGGTACCGATCCAGAGAAGGTTCGTGAGATCGATTTTTTACCTTTTTGGGATGGCACCACAAGACGTCGTTCGTTTGCAGAGCGCAGAGATCTGGTGGGTACATACGTCTGCATTAGCAAAGAAGATAAGGGGGAGCCAAACCAGTGGTGGACTTGTAGGCCAGGAGGAGGGATTTGAATTTGATGCGAGCCGCAATAGGGAGCCAATGTAAACTTTAAGAAGAGAGGAGTGACGTGTGCTCTCTTCGGTTCATTGAAGACCACTCTTGCCGCTGCATTCTGGATCATCTGTAGAGCTTTGGTTGTGCAAGCAGGGAGTCCAGCCATTAGCGCATTGCAGTAGTCCAGTCTGGACAGAACAAGGGCCTGGACTAGGACTTGTGTAGCATGCTCTGATAGGAAGGGTCTAATTTTTCGAATGTTGTAGAGGATGAATCTACAGGACCTTGCGGTGCTGGCAACCTGATCTGTGAAGTTAAGCTGATCATCGATGACCACTCCCAGGTTTCTGGCCTTTCTGGAGGGTGTGATGGTTGATGAGCCCAGTTGAATAGAGAAGTTGTGATGAGTCTTTGTGTCAGCCGGGATTACAAGCAGTTCTGTTTTTGCAAGGTTCAGCTGCCTATTTCTAATAATAGGCAGTTAATATTACCTTACTTCTTGCCCGACTCTCAAATGATTCGTTCAGCGATTCGTCTGTCTAATCCCCTCCTTTCTGTCAGCCTACTCTGATCTGATTGGTCAGATGGTCTAGTCTGCTGTGATTGGTCTACTGCGTACAGCATCTCAGTGTCGCAAAAGAAACGTAGGCGGGCATTACACAGAGTGACGCAAATGTGACATGGAAGTGAAATTTGAACGACAGACGACTTGATTCAGAGTCGACTCCTTCTTCCCAAGCCAATAACTTTGTAAAAAAAAAAATATTTTAAGGACATTGTCATACTTTCTCTTTAAAGAAAGATTTAGGTTTAGCTCAGTTTAAATAAAATTTAAGCTCATTAAATATTGTTTTAGCTTATGATTCATGATGTCATCCAGCACTACAATTATATGTATTTATATAGACCATTTCATCTGACGCGGGCGATGGGACTGCAGCTAACTTCCGGTCTGTGTTCGCTAGTGTATAAAAATATAACTATTTAAATTTAATTCAATTTAATTTATGTTAATAGTAATTTATATGATTATTTTATTGTATAACAATTGTATTAAATACATGATTTGTTGAATTTTGTTGTATGTTCGTTTAATTAAATAAACAACTTGTTTAATGGGTTCTGTAGTTCGGTCGCATTTAAACAAACCGCATGGTACATTGACATCTAGTGGTTGAGCTTGGTATCGCAGTCTAAATTCAAAATACTGCAGAGGCAACTTTAGCCAAGTAACGGTTCTCGGTTTCTTTTGCTTGTTTTCAGAAATAATCCACAGGCACTCTATTGTTTGTGAATATGTACGGGCAGTCCACGAATGTGCGCATGCACAGTAACGTTTGTTTATGTCATTGAAACCGTCTATATTGTTGGGTTAATTTATATTATGTGCATCTTCTGTGGCAGTCTTAGGACTATAAAACATTTGTCCAACCATTGCATTTGGTTTCATGTTACGTTATGTGTTTTGTACTGTAATGCTGTTATTCCACCAGAGACATGAGGTAATCTCAAAGCGATGCGTTTCCTGGCTGTGCACATTAAGGCATTTAAGAGAACGCTGCTTTCAAAGTTATCCTCCTATTCCTACCCTCAATTTTATTAAAAAAATCTTGTTATATTGCTAAAGCTATAAAAATAAGTTAATAAAATTGTATTGTGTCTGCGTAACTGTAGTTCTAATAATAAAACCACTCAACCAACATAAGACAAGTCTGACCATAAATATCGAAAAATCGGAAAATAAGTGAGTGATTACTCAGTTAAGTGTTTGGCCTGGAGACATTTCATTATTAATTAAACTCGGAGTTTCTCCTCCATCTCTCCTACAGCTTGTGGGATTTCAGACGCTCGCAGGCACGCAGATGTTGCAGACGTTCTCATTACCGGTTACTTTCATTTGGAATAATCACTCGTTGGACTCAGGATCAATGATATATAAGGGCGCAATTTAAAGTGAGGTTGCCCCAACCCCACCCAGAAAAACTGGGAAACTGGTCGACTTGGCTCTGATGTTTCTGCTTTAATTGCACCCTACTGAAATCCATCAAGTAAACAGTGAATGATGCAAGGCTGCAAGTAAACCAGAAGGGCTGTGTGACTTCAAAAAGGCCTCTGATCATACTGGATGCTTCACTGAATCATCATCAGCTTGCTCAGGCTGTCAGGAGCCCAAAATGTGTTCATGAAATACAAAAACGCTTGAAAAAAGGAAACGATTCGAGATGCCAAATTCAGTCCAGTTACAGCCCGGCTAACGGTAAAATACAGACAGGCTCATGAGATAAAATGTTTGCTTATTACCTCTTTGCCAGAAGCGTGGAGGGCGTTGAAAAATACACATAAAAAATAAATTAAAGAGAATATAAGAACAATGTGGGTGTTACGAGCTATTTGGTTTGGCCCAGTTTTACGATGTATTTTCTTCGTAACGGAAAACCGCATGTAAGTTTACGTTATGCTTCATATCAACCTTTACAAAAGGACAAGAGAGTCTTTGTGCATTTGCCTTATGTTGATTTATATGGGTGTGAGGGTGGATGTAGATTTATAAGCTTTAAAGAAGCAGGCCAACTGAAATGCCAGCATGCGTGCATTTTCTGTCATTGGTGTAATTTGTTTGTTTGTGCATCTTGCTGAACGTTTGCTATGTATGTATTTGGGTTAAATATATCTCAAGTTCCAATTGCAGAAACTGTACAAATGTATGGTTCACAAAAAAGGATTTTGCATTTGATCTCTTTTTTGAAGCTGGTAAAATGACTTAAAAACACAAAGATTTGTTTTTTTGCATTATGCCATCTGGGCTATTCGACTTAAAAAAAGACCAATGGAGTTTTCATCAGCGCTATCATTTGCTTCCCCTACTAATGTTGGAATTTAATTATGGGGTAATAATGGAGACAAACTGTTCGGCACTACGAGATGCCCATAGCTGTTACTGACAGTCACCGTTGTTTATGGATCTTTCATTCCAGATCCGTAGGGCCAAAGTCATCATAGGTTAAAAGATTGTTGTCCATGCACACAATGCTGTTTATCAATTCAAGTCTGACACAACATATGCTCAGGGTAAAGCTACTGAAGCAGAGAATTCATCATAGAAAGGGCACACCGCCTGTCTCCTCTAGCAGCTAGTCTGGGATTTAGATAGACCGAATGCACTTGGCTGGTGAGAAACAATAGAGTATGCTTGACACCGGTCAGAGTTCAGACTTTAAGCGGATTCGAGCTCCGAACACTGCGAGAATGCAAACGCCTTGCATGCCAAATGTCTGATATCTTCCGATTGAGCCTTGCAGAATTGTTGCGTTATTTTCAGAAGCATAGCTGCCTTCTCTCTAATGAGCATTTGGTAAATGAAGGCTCATTAATCTTTATGCAAACAGCAGTGTAGTTTGTTGCTTTCTGCCTCCTTGTGACTGAAAGTTGGCAGATTCTGCCCGACTTCATGCTCTGCTTCTGATCAGTTGGTATTAATTGTTTATTCAGGATCCATGCCACCATTCGATAAGTCTCAAATCCCTCGCAGGCAGTCTTTCCAGAGCACGTCTCTCCAGCCAGAGGTAAACAAGACTAAGACCTAAATCCACTTTGTGAACTTGACAATGTATTTACATCCATAATCAAGTAATACAATGAAATCTTTTAGTTTTTGAATAGAGTTATGATTGCCATTTAAACAAAAAGCCCAGCTGACGATTTTAAGGGTCCGGAGTGAGACCGAACAAATACGGGCACGGAAAATTGAAAAGACCACTCCAGTTTTGTGTTTAATCAGCATCTCTGCATGTATCGTCCTGCCAATTCAAGTAAGTGTGTCTTGAATTTCAACACAAACAAACCTCAGGAATGACAAAGTCACCCAATACGAAGTGAAAAACTTAGAGAATGCAAAGACTCAGGAAAGTGGTGAAAAAATCAGGCTTATTCAATTATATTTATTTTTAAATGGATCCTAAAATACGTGTACAAACATTAGTATTGTGTTGTGTTGATGAAACATGAATATTATCTTGTTTTTGTTGTAGTATTCAAGATCTGCGAAGATCTTTGCATCTTTTTTGTTATTTTGACCAGTTTCTTCATTTGGGATTTGCGAGAAATGTTGTCACTAGTTGACAGAATAAAACAAAAATGGTAATCTTACTTGAACACATACCTACTGTATAAATTTCGATAAACTGAAAATAATTTTGTAATGGTTCTTAATTTGTTTAGTCGATTTATGTGATCTTTAGAAAAAAATGCAACAAGATTAAAAGATAAAAAAGAATATTGTAGGTAATAGCTATTTGTTTAGGCTTTTAGCTGAACGGATGCTAAACTGTTTAATGGAATTATGATGGTTTTGCTTCACTTTAGCAACATACTGTATACAGACAATGCTTCAATTGTGAGATTCCTTTAGCTTGCTATCTGTCCTTCCTTTTGTTATCCTTCATTCTGTCTTCCTTTTCCTTAATATGTTTGCCGTGAGTTTCTGTTGTGTACTTGATAGGCCAAATATTTCAGCTGCCCACTTCTTTGATGACACGGGTAGAAAAAGATTAGTTCCCATTTACTAAGTCCCTCCAATCTGACTTTGATGAATGGCCAGAACTTGCCCAATCCTTATTGGTTCAAATTGAATGTAATCAAGATGAATGTTTCTTGTGGGTCCAATTATGTTCATGGCCTCTTCTTGCTGGTTAAGATTCCCTCGCTTTACCACCAAAAGAGATCAATAAGTTATTTATTGTTTTCATCCCCCTTTCCAGAGAATGTAAGGATTTACAGTCTGGACGCCCCCTTAAAAATATCCCTCTTTCAGTCTTCTGATCACATCACGCCTCCGCATAATGATTCAACATTCCATGTTGTTAGATAACTGCTTAAACCGTAATGGCCTGGGAGAAAACCCAATCTCAAACTGGATGAGTAACCCCACATTCATACATTAGACTGTAAAGTCCTGTAAACATCTGGTTATATTCCTAAACTCTTACTCACAGTATTTTTCTGTTGCTGAGAGGGCTGTGAAAACTAAACATACCGGACAAAATTAAAGCTGGAATTACTTGGAACTGTCACTGTGTCAAATCTGAGCATGTCAGAACAGTAATCTAATCAACGATGAGGTTTACTGTTAAAGGGATCAAATATTAGTCAAACACAGCTCACAGTAGGCTTTATTTTTCATAACAACGAAAGCTTAGCACCCCTGTGGGCAATTCTGCATTATTTTTGTAGGCCGTTACTCGGAATAGCAACATATCTGTTCTGTTTTTTTCACAAAAACGTTCTTAAATATCCTGATTTCTCTACTCGATAAGAAATGATGTTTACTGCATTAAATAACTTGCATTATATGTCTTATGACCCTAACTACATGTACAGCCGTGGAAAAAATTAAGAGACTATTTCAAATTTTCATTTAATCAGCATTTCTAGATGTATTGTGGCCATTCCAGTCCAGTCCAGTGTCTGTTGTATTTCAATAAAATCAAACATCAGGAGTAAAAAAGTCATTCAACAGCAATGTAAAAGAGTAACAGCATGACAAGACACATGCAAACTGTTATCACATAAAAAATAATTTCGAACTTATTCTAAACACATGGGCAATATTACTGTTGTTTGATTTAAAAGTGTATAGGAACTGTTATTCCAGTTTTCATTTTCTGCAAATAAATGAAAATATACAAATATTTTTATTTGAAATTTGGGAGAAATATTCTTATTAGCTCACAGAATGAAACAAAAACGATAATTTTACCTAAACACAGAAAAAAGTTAAGTCTCTTAAATCGGCGGCTGCATATTAGAATCTGGAAAATGTTGATAATTTAGAAAAAAAAGGAAATATAAAATATAAGTTTTTTTGTTTGTGTAGTATTGCCCTAAGCATGGCCGTAGCCAGCTATGAGGCGGACCTCGGTCATTATTCATATTGAAAAGTAAATGCGAAGCTCTGAATGAATATTAAGCAGTTTAAAAGTCTTCTGATTGTCTGCGTTACACATATATAATTCAGTCTATACAGTTTACAAAGTTGTTTATTGTCCGTGGTGTAAAAGATGGATTCATTTCACTTGATACAGGAGGCTGGCGGCGTCATCCGATTGAAAGAGTTGTGCAACGCACTGCATACCCGTAATGACACACTTGCACACCGTTTTCACGTAATGACACACTTAAGGAAGTTAATATAGTGGGGAATTGCCTATGGGAACATTTTCATTTTTATTTTGGCCATGTTTTTCGATGCATGACCTCACAGCATGCCACTGTCATATAATATCATTTCCCAAAAACAAAATTGTTGACAGTGAAAGTACTGGGTGGCTAGTGTAACGGAGGCCAGCGAGAGAGAGCTGTGCAAGTAATGATTCCCCGATTTCAAGAGGTGCTCTATAGTGACAGACAGCCTCCCCAGTTGAGTGCTCATCTCCCATACTAGACGGAAGCTGGCTCGGGACCCGCTTGGGTCGAGTAGGACCTGTTAGTTATTTTGGAAAACCACTAGCCACAGAATCAAGCCCTCTTTATAGGTCTAAATGTATCATTTGTTAACTTTACTATTCATTATATTTATTAAAGTGGAATGATATAAAACATTTATTGGTAATATTAGGTATAATTATTGACATCCCACCACGGACCTCACTAAATTTCAAACCCTGGCTACGGCCCCGGCCCTAAGCAATCTATTTCAGCTATTAATAAATATTTAAATATATTCCACAATGCAAAATAAAAACTACATTTACAAAAAAGTGTTTGATCAATTTTATTTTAAATAGTTGTTTATGAGTCCCTTGTTTGTCCTGAGCAATTAAATTGTACACAGCATATTCTGCATAATTGATCCATGTTTTCGCACTATAATATATATAAGACATAAAATAATGTAAGCTATATGCATTAAACATCTAAATGCTTGCATGCATGCTGATGTATTTAAAGTAAGTTTACAGACTTACAACATACAAGCGACATACAACACAATTAATAATGCAATAATATATTCATCTTATTAATGCAATAATATATTCTTGCTATACAAACATACAGGCCCAGTCTCACAAACAAGGGTTTGCTTTAAATGATAGTTCACCCAAAAAATTTAATTCGGTCATCATTTACGCATATTTTGAAGAACGTTGGTAACCGATCCCCCATTCACTTAAATTGTATGGACACCAATGCAATTGTTTGGGTGTCGTCACTGTTCGGTTTCCAACATTTTTCAAAATATCTTTTGTGTTCTGCGGAAGAAAGAAAGTCCTACAGCTTGGAAATGACATGAGAGTGAGTAAATGATGACAGAATTTCCGTCACTTTAAGCCAAGATATTTGAGTATCTTTTAGAAAAATGCCTTAAAAACAAACATTACTGGATCTTGAGACAACATAACAGCATTGACATATTTTAAGATTTCCCAGGGCAAGTTATTTTCAGTGAAGACAGCTCAAACATTCACTTTAGTTTGGGACTAGCCTTAAGCCTGGTCTGTGAAACCGGGCAACAATGCTTATACTGTGTGTCTGCAAATTAGCAGACCTGTACTCTGACACTGACCTGTGCTGAATGTCTAGAACGTGACGTTATCTTTCTTTCATTTGTCTGTGGTTCAGTGCTGGGGGCGCAGACACCTGGTTTGGGAATAGTGTCTTTGAAACGGGTGCTCTACCTCTGCATTCAGATGGAGAGCTTGTCACAAGCTGAATCCCCGGATTGTGCATGCGGGGACTAATATAACGTCGTCGGGTAGACTGCTGGTGGTGCTTGATAACCAGTCAGACAAATGGTTGATTGTGTCTGTGTGTGTTATATGCACGGCGAGGGAGACGGCCGCTAACTGCATTCAATAGGCTCACAATTTCACCCTCCAGCACAAACACATGCGCACACAAGACAGGGCTGGAACGCCGAGATATACAAACACACAAGCAGACGAGTAGACACATGCATATATATATACATAGATAGGAACCGAGTTACTGACATCAAAATAGAATGACCATTAAAACCCGCGGGCTTGCATTGTCAGCTGTATGCATATGGAGCCCGGCTAGGGGTTTTGGAGTGGACAGCGTGCTGTCAGGAACGCTCCAGTCTCTCGCTGGCAGGGTGTCAGCACCCATTCCTGGAGCGGTGATGTCTCACTGTTGACGACAGACTGGGGGGGGAGATGGGCCATTGAAGCAGGTAGCAGGTAATCACGAAGACGAGGGTTGAATAGCCTCCACCAGAGGGAAGAGGAAGAGATTGAATCCAGAGGATAAATAAGGAGCATGGTGTGTAATCCACATATCTGAATGATTTTCTCTGTCATTTACACGGAGGCATTTGGTTCCATCTTTCTCTTTGAAGACCATTACGCATTTGGAGATGCCTAAATTTGTATGCAAAATATCTATATATGCACAAGCGACATATATTATAGCTTAGATGTCACCAGCAGAGTTTTTATTGTTTGTTTTCATATTTTGAATTAGTTTTTTAGCTATTATGTAATGCACGTTTGTCATTTTACTATCTATTTTTTATGTTGCTTTATATATATATTTTTTTTTTGGTTAATCATTTTTTTCCTCATTTTATATTTTGTTAACTTTTTTAAAAGAATATTTTAGGCCAGTACTTTATTTGATTTCAATAAACAGAAATGTTTTAGTTTTAGTAAACTATAAAAACCTTGCTTACCAGTACCTGGTTTTGTTATTCATTTGATTTATTTTTAGAAGCCTTTAAGATGTGTGATGTAACATTTTGTTGTATTCTTTTTTAATGGGCTTTAAAAAATGATAATATTTTCCCCCATGGGCTGCCTTATCACAGTCGCTATAGGGTGACCAAACATGCCATTTTTTCAGAACAAGCCCTTGCCGGGATTTCGGTTGAGTCCTGTGGAGGTCACATTTGTCCACCGCATACGTCATCAAGAAAAATAAATGTTAATAAATTATATGTAAATATTAATATATACATTTTTTAACAAAAATGTGAGAACCTTGATTACGCAGCTCTCAACAAATTAATCCTGGCCAGGATATGTCCGGGAAAAATGGCACGTATGGTCAACCTACACTAGTGCAGGTTTGGTACTGTATAGATTCTAGATGTTGCCATCGGTATTTAGCATCGTCTTGATGTCATTTCCTGTAGCTTTGAATCTTCATTTGTCTGTTTCTAACCTTAAAAGGTAGACAGGATGTACTGGTTACATAAACACAAATTTGATAGAAAGAATGAACAAGAATTAGTAACTAAATAAAAACAGAACTTACCAGACCTACAAAATATACAGACACGCATGGCAAGTTGCAGAAAAAATGCTTACTAATTGACTTTACCAGAGATGTTAAATATTTAAACAGAATGCCTAAGGTGTTGCAGGAAAATGTTGCTAAAAGCGTAACCCCAGGCAAACATATTTCACCTTAATTACCAAAGAGATCTTACACACACACAAGACAAATACACACAATTTCTCCCAGCGTGGAAAAGAACTATCCTATAGAAAATAGCTTGAATTATTGATATGCTGTTTGAATGCCTATCTCTCATTGTTTTCGAAACATTGAGAATATCTATTATTAATATTCTCCCATGTGAGTGATCTGTCTCTCTTGCTATTCTGTAATGAAACATGAGATTGTCCACACCATATCCCTGAGCTTCTTCCGACAGTACAGTGCCGTATACAGTATACATTGAAAATGCATGGATAATGATTTAAAATAATTGGCGAGTTAACGGCAAGAACAATATCTTCTTAAAAAGAAATCAATTGTGCGTGTTGTTTTTATACTTTGATTTATGTATTCAAATGATAAGGCCTGATATACAACATACACATGCTTGGATATTTCCGCCATCTTCATTTCATATTCTCTTTCATTGAAACACATTTCCCAACGGACATAATTACTCACCAAACACCCAGCACCTATTTCTCCAAATGAGCTAGTGCTCTTAACATCACATGAGGTTACATTATTCTGCGAGGGGAAATACAGCAATACACGTCGAGTCAGATACAGGACACATGCAACGTGTTTTCAATTACTGTTTGCGCTGGAGTCACGTAGCAGCGTTATCTGATTAAAGATGGAATACTGTAGTGTCTAACAGAATTATATGTGAAATCCTTCTGAATTAACTTTGTAGCTTTGAAGCCTTATCCAGTTCATTACGAAAATGTGCCAACAGATAACGGCAAACAGCAAAGCACCAAAGCGCAAGTTTATCCTGATGAAAGTTTCAGACAAAGTACTTTAAAAGCTGGACAAGCAGTCTAACTGCGGAAGTGTCTCTAATCTGATCCGGACCGTTGGGTTTTGGAGAACCAACAGAGAGTAATATTTAAAGTTACCAAACAATATTTCTCTTTACTGAAATGCTTCACTTTATTTTGAAGCCGGCCGAGGGACATAATCTGACCTAGTTCCTCTGATTTATGTTAAGATGTCAAACTAAGTTTTCTAGACTTCTCCCCTGTTGGCTGCAGAATGCAGAATTCTATTCCTTTTTGTATAATTAACATGGATCCAGGGACGTCTTGACAATGGATTTTTATGACTGAGTGTAAATGTGGGTGTTTCTTTGTATTTGTGCGTGTGTGGGTGTGTGTGTGAAATGAATAATGACCCCTGAGAACGAGCCTCAAGGCCGTGTCAGGGGCAATGTGACTGTCACATCTGGGACAGATGCCTTGGAGCCGTGAACCGTTTTTGCAGCAAAAGCTTCAAGCCCGAGCATACGTCACAACTGCAAAAGGTGGCATTATCAAAGGAATTATGTTGTTGCAATTAATCATAAAAGAAAAACTCATAGTTACAGCAGTTCTTTGAGTTTAGAACACGGTTAAAAAAAAAAATGTGCGCTCTTAATGTGCTCTTAGCAGAGCTCTAAACCGCTCCCGGCTGGAGTTGAGAACCCTCCGATGCATTTTAGCTTGGCTTTCAAACAATCGTACTCTCGTTTAGGAGAGGTAAAGCCATTTAACAGTACGCCTCCCCTGGCACCAAACCTATAAGTGATATTATAGAGATGGCAATCACGAAGCGGCTTTTGTCCCCAAAGTGCTGTTATGTAATGTGGAGGGCAACTCTGCGGTCTGACTCTAATGTGGAGCATACTTTCTCTGATAGCGCGCAGCATCTTTTTCCCTGACCCCGCTTTTGGAAGTATGCAGCCATGCAGGGAGGCTTATAATAACTTTTAACACTGTGGGCCGGTCAACACAGTCATGAAAGTTCTGCGAGCTATGATGAATCTAAGCTGCGTTGAGCCCGGGTCGAAGCTCAGAGTTATTTGATGACCTTAAGGGTAAAGAAAAATATGCGTGGGGTCCAAGTGGTGCCAGAAAAGGAATTTTTGGTATAGCAAGAGTCGTTTCTGACAACATATCATAAAGGAAATAAGTAATGCATCTCACTGCATCTGCAGTTTTTTTATTATTATTGTATCATTTTTTTGCCAAACCAATAAAGGTCCAATTAGTGTATCATTTTTTTGTCAGGGATCTATTAACAGAAATGCATTATAATATACATACTTTTGTCTTACATTACAAAGGGTTATGTTTTTATGACCTAAGAATTTGCTATTATAACCAAAAGTGCAGATACTTCTTCCAGTTTCTGCGATTTGCATCTTTGTACAAAGTATCGGTACAAACATCACTCGGATGCATTGCCTTAATGTGTTGCCGCACAGCTGTGTTGTTATTTTCATGATCTTCGACTTAAAAATCATTTTCCGCTGGCTTTACTTTGTCTAAAAAGACAATTGTTACCATGTGTGGAGAACTATCTCTCTCAGTCTGACATGTGAAGACGACGAGGGGAACGAGAGATAAAGTCATTATTAGCTTAATGAGTCGATGTGCTTATCATAGGAGCACCACATCATAACACATCAGCGTCTGTAGGTGTACATTTCCTTTTCATAAAGGCCAGCACCAGGACCTTCAGATAGTTTGGGTGTGTGAAAAATCATTAAAAGTAAACTGCGTAGATAGAACAAGCTGTCAGCGACTGGCTGTTACTCTTTCATCTTTTCTTCAGTACGTTTGGCTAATTCCTTACTGGTCGCTCATTTACTGTACCTCATCCTACTCGCATCACACCGTGCATTTTCCCTGCGTGGCAAAATAATCACCGTAAGTTCTCACCTTTAAACATAAATCAGAGTAATGTGAAAATAATGCTCTCTAAAATGTAATGTTTTAAAGCGGCCAAGTTCTGCGATTGCACATTTGTAACAACACAGGGGGTGTTAAATTGTTACTTCAAATACGGATTAATCGTTCAGACGTCCTGGTGGAGATTTAATACGTCCTTTATCTTGCAGGAAGGACGGGAAAACATTCGGTGGCAGCTCATGATAGGTGAATTAAGGGTCTTTCTGCGGGGCAAGGTGGCACGCCCAGTCAACCATTACATAGTCATTATTACATCTACAAATGATTGATCTTTTAAGAGCCACTGCTCAGAACACCTTAACAATTAACTCACTAGCTATTAAAGTTTTGGCAGAGCTGCAAAGAGCTTTAAATAAATCACATCATTTTACATCTTCTGCATATCAGATGGCTGAGAACGCCTATGCTAGAGCATATTGAATCTATTTCGGGAAAGATGGTCCTTCTTCAAATATGCGTGGTCTTCAACAGCAAACATTTTTATATGTGACTCACATAAAATATATATGACTCACAGGTAAAGGCCAGTAGTTTATGGTTGTCTCCCAGTCCGGCTTTTTCATATAGATGTTGATGAAAATCTATTTTCCAGTTTGATGGTAATTGTTTTAATTCAAATGTAAATCGCACATTAATGTACGATTATTAGAAAAAAGCAACATTGAACACTCACATTTAAGGGGAAAGTTCACCCAAAAATGAAAATTCTGTCATACTTACCCTCATTTTATTTCAAACCTATATTTCGAAGAGTGTTGGTAGCCGAACGACGGTGGTACCCATTGACTTTTATTCTACAGACACAAAACCAATGCAAATGAATGGGTACCAGGGCTACCAACATTCTTCTGAATATCTTCTTTTTTGTTCTTGTTTGAAATGAGAAGAGGTTGAGTAAATGATGGTAGAATTTTCATTTTTGGGTGAACTATCCCTTTATCCCAATCTTGCAAAATTGTGCGGTATTTTCCAACATAATGCGCATTTAAATGTAAATTTTGAGGCCAATAAATATTGAATTTAAACAAGTTTGAAATAGAAAGTACAAAACCACGGCTAAACAAGCAGATAATTGTTCTTTTCTCTCAGAACATTAGTCACTGAGATCTAATCCTTGTGACAGCTTTTGCAAGGTCACAAAGGTATGATTTAGAGGAACTATTTGTTTTATCGTTCGTATCCTATCCTAAATATAACAACCACTGCCATCTGTAAACCACCGCTCTGTTGTGATCAAGCAGTTTCGAAGCCTGCAATAAAACAGATGTGTGCCCTTTCAGGTTCCTCCTTTCCTGACAATATTAATTGTCTGGTGAAGTGAAGGTGAGCCGCATTGCATATCATCTGTATCAGCACCATACAGACAAGCATTTAGACTCTTATTGGCCAATCCAGCCTCCCCGGTTGCTCCGGTACTTTAGCGATGCTCCTGTGTGCACCCACAAATTTCTTCCTCACCGACCGGCTCTGTGGTTTTAGGAGTTAGTCTAATTACAGTCGGCTAATTGAATTTTAATTGCATAGTTACTCAGGGTCTGTTTGAAAATACAATCACGCATACGCTTAAAATAAAAAATGGAAGAGCACAACTGGTTGTTGATTAATAGTCGCATGCACTTAACTCGAGTCTCTTATTGTGCCATTTTGTTGTCATCACATAAACTGGCTTGCGGTAGCGAAACGCTTAATATCGCTCTTCAAAGGATTTTAGCCGGACAGAGGACTTGGCAGATGTTAGAAATATTTAATGAGCGAGTTCATTTTCCAGCTCATTAGACAGCGGTGGTTTTCCAGGAGAAAGTGAATGTTGTCTGTCTTGTAGGAGCCGAGATCATTGTTTAGGATGATGTCAGATGTGTGATGTCAAACCAACCAAAATCATTTAAGCCTCATTGTGCTTTATGGAATCTAAAGGAAAACTTGAAGTAGTTGCAGTCAACATGAACTTTTTCCCAGTTGCTAATAGAGAGTGAATTTGCCATAACTTACTGGAGGTCTTTCATATTTGTTTTTGTTACTGGCTTCAAAACTGTGTTTTGCATCATTTTTATTAAGAAATTATGTTTCTGTCTTCATTTATTTTAGAACGTCAGCATCAGCCCCTTGTATACGTTTGTCTCTTGACACATTCTTTACAGTAATGTAAAAAAACATTGTGCACATTTGCTTCCCATGTTTATATGCAATATTTCACATAATGTATTACCACATGGGCTTTTGGAGGAAAGACAGCTTTAATAAACTTATGATTGTAAAGTGTTCACCGGAGAACAAGTTAGAAGATGTATTTCCATGAAAAAAAATGGTGTAATAAAAGACACTTTATTTAATCACACTAAATACACTTCCATAAGTGTACTTAAAGTGCTCTATTTTCACACATTAAGTTTGTATATATATATACATACTAAAAATATAATTTAGTTCTTCATGGTGTCTCAAAATAGCACAGTTGAGTAGATCTTTGTAAGTTTATGTCAAAAACGGCCAAAGACCGATATTTTTTTCTATATGTGGTCCAATATGTAATTTTCTGAAGGATCTATGGAGAGAAATGCAATATAATATACAAAACTATGTCTTCGGTGATGTATGAAGACCTTACATAATGCGTTATGTTTTTATTACCTTAGAATAAATATTTCTGTCTACCTACACCGTGGGTCCCCTTACCATGTTGTTTCTAAGTGCCCTAAACGGACAAACTGCTCTACAAAGCACGTTTTGTAAATATGTTTTCTCCTTTGGAAAAGAAGCAAAATGTGACAACATCTTAGTTCTGTGTCAGCCATCTTAGTGCTTCGAAAGGGAGTGGTGGAGTGAGCTGTTGGTTGCAATTAACAACCTCACCACTAGATGCCACTCAATTTCACACACTTGACCTTAAGTACACAATTAGTAGATAGAGCACTTTAAATACATTTAAGTGTTTTATAGTGCACTTTTTCACCTGGCTAGTTTTAGTTTTGGACGCTGGTTTCAGCTGTTCCACGTCCTACTTCTACATCCACTTTCACAGACCCCTGAAACATCTTGGGATCATTGATGTGTGTCACTCCGAGGATGCCAGAAAGTACCACTCTGTCTTTTTGCACTGGGACTGTAGAAATGGATCTGAATGGACTCTAATGTGGTGGTTAGGCACAAAAAAGTTTGCAAGTTGGATGGCGTGTGTGCCATAGTACCACTCCACCACATGAGGAGCATTATAGTAGCTCTTAGGCAGCTCAGCCTGATGTGCCAATGATGGCTGCAACTGTGCAGAATCTGAGGTAATTGCCACACCACTATTTCTATTAAAGCCACAATATTCCCTCATCTGGTATCTATTTCAGCCGATTCTGATTCTTTTCAGTTATGAAATTGCTCTCAGCAATAATAGTTCTCCGTTAAATCACATTCTGTGTCTCATCCAATGTCTTTTGTTGATGAGCATGTTAAACCCGACCACGTTGTCATAAATTACACTAAATCCATACACCTGTCTTTTTTTCTTACTTTTTACACATTCCCTTTTTGCTGCAAGAGATACGGGAAATAGGGAATATGATCAGTCTCTATACAAATCGGATGCTTGTGTCTTTTTTACTTTATGAACTTTATGCCTCAAGAGAGAATAATGTCATTCTTTGACAAAGATCAAACCTGCTGTCCTGCAAGCACATCTTATCTTACTGTTTGTGTCATGAGCATGTGCACCCTGCACATCTCGCACTATGGCTCTAACATATGTTTGCTTTCCATATACATTTCTATGTTTGATAAATCATTTCATGTCAAAGACGGAGAGTGCAGGAAATCCATGCGTACTGTATTCCCCTGCTGGTACAGGATGACCTTTCCCAAACCTCTAGGAAATGCATAACACTGTTAAGCGCATGTACCGTCCTGTTTGCTCATGCAGAACCGCGCACGCCATCGCATTGTTATTTCAGGACGCCCGTCCGTATTACACGAAGAGTTATGAGCAGGGGACACGAGCGAACCGAATTCACACATGGGCGAGAAAACAAGCGAGCTGTTAATGCACGTATAATTAAACAGTCCTCCACAGCAACTCAACTCTCCGCCAAATAATTCTCTCAGGTTCGGAGGCTCGGTTGTGATGTCCAATTAATTGTTGCCAGCCGCATCTTTCTAGCTGTCAATGCATTTCTGTCTAATGAAGCTCGTTTTAATGAACCTGTGGAAAAGGAGGGTTCAGAATCGAGAACGTAAATACATAACAAACACACATACTCATTAAAGGCATGTGGAGGAACACTAGTATATTAGGTCTCATAGACATCAGTAGACTGTACGTGGTCACACGGCCCCCTTGGAAGTTTGTGTACAGTTTGTCATAAGCCAGAGTTATAAAGTAGAGCTGTTGTAGAATAGTTATGCTGCTTGTGGCCACATTAGAACAGGGCCATGGACAATATGTTTATTCATCAGCAGGGGGCAGTGAGGGAGTAACTTTAAGGCAAATTGAAGTTGAAGAGCATTGCATTGTGTTCTCTAATATTTCACTATAGAAAAATGATCATAATGCTCTGTCTGTCTAATAGAAGTTCAGTATTTTATGTTGCTGACCTACGTTTCCATGTTAGTGCATGTTCCTAGAAATAGCTAGATCTTGCATGCACTGTATGTGTACTTGAATAATAAAGCACAGCACATTTGGCACATCTTTATTGAAGTCAGCTTCTTTGGGGTCTTAGCAGTTTTGTTTTAGGTTGTGTAGAAGACTTTATTGATTAGACAAAGCAGATTTTACTTTTCACATCATTATCTTAAAGCAACAGTTTGTAGTTTTTCAACCTTAAAATAATGTCTCTAAAATTATTTTAGTGGTAGAACAACTCTTAAACAGACAAATTCTATTGCCGCTGCTAAGGTAGATAGATACAAACACACAGCACCGCCCATCCCCTGCCTGCGGAAGAGTGCGATATGGTTTCCAAACAACGTTTCTGCATTCACCAGTTCAGGTCACTTAAACAAATTCACGTGTATTGCGGTGCCCACGGGGAAGCTTATACAGCGACATTATTTACAACATTGGTAACAGACTATTGCGCACATCAACCACATGAGGGAACCTGTGAGCAAAAGTTATAAAGTGTCGCTTTAAGGGAACAGCTTGTTCTTCAGGGTTATCCACATTGATATTAGACAAATAGATTTTTAAATTCACCTAACTTATAAAAGCGATTTCCTGCAATCATTTGTGAAATATCACATACATTTGATGAGAACTTTATAAGAAGACAATTTTAAGACATTTTACCTAAAATGTCAAATAGTGGAAAAATTGTAATGGTGGAACTTGTGGGTCCTTGAGGCAAATTTATTTCCTGTTTCTCTCGTGTGGAATCTGAACTTTCCAGTTCAAACTGATGTTTTGAATGTTGCAGATTGCCCTCTAGTTGCTAGGCAACCATCCATCCCAGAATTACATAAAACGTAATCAGATACAGACCCTGTGATTCTTCTCCAAATGCGTTATTAAAGTGATAGTTCACCCAAAATATTTGCTTAGGCCTACCTTCATGTCATTCCGAACCTTTATTACTTTTTCTTCTGCAGAACACAAAAGAAAATATTTTAAGAACATTGGTAACCAAACAACATTTGGCCCCCATTGCCTTCCATTAAACACAAATAAAAACCTTCTTTCTACAGAGTCATATACAGGTTTTAAACGAAATGACGACAGAGTTGTCCCTTTAATATAAACATATATTTATATTATATTTTAGTGTTATCTGCTTGAGCTGTATGGGACCTGAGTTAATCTTTTGTGTTCAAGCTGTTGGATGCCACCTCTCTGTCTCTATGTTGGTCTCCTATTGCCTAAAATCATTGCCTTCCGTTTATACCTCATTCTCTTTGTCATCCCCACCTTCTGGCTCTTGTACACATACACATGTAGTCGCACACATCCAAAGATGCCCTTCGCATTCATCAGGCAATGGAAGGGCTGAATGACAATGGATTGGAAGCCGAGCCGGAGCCGCGGTGTCCACTGAGGCAACATGCATTATGGAGGAAGTCTCTGTACAGAGAATGCGAGACGTTCGGCAGGGACTGCATCCCTGAGCTGAAACACATGGCAAATGGAGAAAGATCCTGTGCACCCCTTTAAGTTTTGGCCTCATTTTATCTCAATGTGCTGTCATGCCAGCCTGCCAGCCGCGCCAATTCATTGTCAGCCTCTCTGACATGCGTGTGGAATAATCACACACTGTAATCCATTATTCCACAGATATATATACTGACTGAAAATGTTTGCTTCATGGAAATGAGAACATGGAAATGTTTTTAAGGTATTCGTTTATCCATGAAAAGGATCAGAATGTGAGGTTTTGTCTTTTCATAACCGGTTAAAATGTCTTATTATAAGACTTAAGCTTTAGAACCCAGTGAACCCACTTGCGTGCGCATTTTTTTAAAGATGTAACAGTGCACGAAGGGAATAGTTTTAGCTTGGGTTTTCTACTAAGAACCGTTCAGTCAAAGGTTCTTTAAAGAACTATCTCTTTCTTACCTTTTCATAATCTGAAGAACTTTTTTTGCTACAAAGAACCTTTTCGTGAAACTTAAAAGGTTCTTTATGGAACCATTTGACATTAAAATGTTCTTCTTTGCAATGGTGAAGCAACTTTTATATAAGAGTGTAGGTTTTGGTTCCGCCTTTTTGAGCACAAATGTGAGTCAGTTGGTGATTTTACCTTAGTATTGAATTTCTTAAAATGTCTAAAGCTTATGTGAGCCAAAAACCAAGAGCACAGCGAAGGAATGATTTTATCGGAAGTGTATTCAAAGTATATCAAGTGTCTATATTTTGGAATCAGAGTTTCTACTTTAGATAGAACTTTGTTACATAATTTCAATCGATAAATAATTCAACAGAAAACTACTTTTTTTCAAAGGACGACAAACATCATAATCAAAGATGGAATTCATCAAATGTTGCAGATTCACTCATTACTCAAGGATCAAGAGATGCATCGCAGTCAGACTCCTGCAGTATTTACCTCGGCGAGATAATAAATCAACTCTTTGAACGGTCGGAAGAAAATACACAAACACCCCGCAGTCCTTCCTCGTTTTATGGGTTTAGTAATGGAGGGCATGGCGAGCGTGTAATTCAATGGCAGATAATTTGTAAATGCAGTGCCACTCAGCCCTGTTTTAATGACCGCTTTCTCAGGTCCTAGTAATTACATCGCTATTGTTTTTCTTGTTTTTTTGCGAAATTGAAGGGACTCTGTAGATGGCTCTTCAAGGTAAAAACACTTGTCATGTGTTAAGGGACAATTGTGATGGTGAAATGTTTTTGCAATCATTGTCTTTAAAATCATTGGATGGCACTAATTACACTCTCCTAATGGCTTTAATATAAGCAAAGAAGATATTGCCACTTGAGATTTTTGAGTTTGAAAATATCACCCAATTCCATTGAAATGAATGAATAGAAAATAAAGAAGAGCTCTATTGATCTCTATTCAGTAACCCAGTTTAATTGAATTCTTCTGATCTTAGATGCATTGTTCATGTAATGCTGTATTTTTGTAAATAGAATAGGATAAACAGGTTGTTAAGCACCCCTTAATACCGACATGGATTATTTAATACTTTGAAACTGTCCTTAACATTGTTTGAGAATATTTTTATTTGCAGAGAAGAAAAACTATTAAAGGGATAGTTCACCCCCCCCCCAAAAAATATCCTGTCATCATTTATTCACCCTCATGTCATGCAAAACCTGCATATGAGTCTTTTTTCTGTGGAAGACAAAAGTAGATATTTTGATAAATGTTTTTGTACATACAATGGAAGCCAATGGGGACCCAACGTTCTTCAAAATATCTTCTTTGTGTTCTGCAGAAGAAAGAAAAGTCATACGCATGACATGAGGGTGAGTAAATGATGAAAAATTTTTATTTTGGGGTGAACTTTCACTTTAAACAGCAGCTCATATTAATATCAGGTTTAACAATACGGCAATGCAAATGAGATAAATCATTAGATAAAGATCCTCTTTTATTATTTGAACTCTTCTACAACCTAAAAACATATTTCCCAAAAAGATTCCTCAGATGTGACTGCTTTGAACTTTCTTTAAAACTTGCCTGAAGCTCGAGCACATTTTGTCTCTGCTAATTAAAGTTGGCCATAGTCTAAACTATTACACTGTGAGCAGATACCCATCTCTGCCTGCCCTCATTTTCTGAAACCGTGACTTTGCCCATAGACCTGATGAGAACAATAATGAGTGAGAGTCAGAACCACAGACCGTGGCCAATCTTGGGCTCTTTCCTTAGGGCGGTCAAGGCTATGTGAATGTCCACAAGCCCACAGCCTCCTGCTTAACCTAGATCAGACAAAGTCTCTCTACAGGAGTCGGCCGATGGGGTTTAGACTGCTCTGATGTGAGGAAGGGCAGTGGGGAGTCATACTCTGATAAAACAAAAGAAAAGGAATTGGAAAGTGCAAATGAAAAAATAAAGGGGAATGTGATGAAGAGCGGTGCTGTAGCTTTGCAGGGATCATTCCTATTGCCTGTTCTTATGTGAATGTGTATTCGTGATTTCGTTCACTGGAAGTTCAGATTTTTTGAAATAACAAGGATCAGATATATGTATATTTCTTTGCTGGATTGGACAACTCTGGAATGTTGTTGGAGGCGTATTATAGAAGAAATTGAATGGCAGAGAAGATCATAAACTAGATTCTTCTGATATAATGTATGCCTCAAATACACCGCAGGTTGCTTTAGTAACAGTCTGCCAAAACTTGAAATGAAAATGTTAGCAATAGTTCAATCCTTAGTTCATTTCTTTGAGCGTGTGCAGAACTGCTTAAAGTCATCCAGTCATTAGAAGGTTTATGGCTACAGCTCCGTCAGTGGACTTAAACATAACACATAAATTAACATCAGTTACTTCATCAGTTACCGAGAATTTAGGAAACTCCAGATATTGTGCAGATGGGTAGTTGACAAATGTATCGTACATGTGTCTTATGGTGTGACAGCAAACATTTAGAAAAAAACGAACAATGAAGAAACATCTATCTTTTGCTATTTTACATTGTAAATATTAATCATAAAAAATAATATACATTGCTATTAACGGTTTGTTTTTAACATTTTAGCCGTCACACCATAGGACACATGTACAGTTTATTTGTCAACTATACCCACATTGTGCACCTGTCAATAAATATTGCAGCGATACAAATATTGTTATCAAACTTTCTCAGTTACATCCACCTTTAAACCATAATATACAGCCATGGAAAAATTAAGGGACCATTTCAAAGACCGTTTTTCTGATTTTAAAATGTACTATATTTATGTATGTGTTTAAGTAAAATGATCATTTTTGTTTAATTCTTTGAACTGCTAACAACATTCTACCAAATTTCAAATAAAAATATTGTTTTATTTGCAGAACCTGACAACTGGAGAAAAATAACAGAAAATATGCTTTTTATAAATATGCTCACATAACGATAAGAAAACTATTTCATATTCACTTTTAAACAATGCAACTTTCTTTGAAGCATAGTTACGAACACAATTCAGATGCTTTGTCTCACTGTGTTGCCACTGCTGTATTATGTGCTTTTTCTGATCTGATCGCCCCCCTGCAGCACCTGTGCACACCCCTCGCAGGCATGCCCCACACTGGGAACCGTGGGTTATGGCAACTGTCTCGCTGTTCTGTCTCTTTTCAGTTGTTTAACTTTCCAACCCACAGTGATTATTTAATGAATCTTTAAACATGATATATCTTTCACATTCCTTGCAGTAATTTTAGTGTAAAATAAACCAGTGAAGAAAAAGATGACATCATAACAGAAGTATTTTCTTTGTGAAGGAATATATTACTTGCTTTAGCTTATTTAGCTGGAGAAGGTCAAATGGTCATCTGCTCCTTTGTGGATCCCATTAATGCTGGCACTCGTAGAGCCATACGATTTAAAATCCCCATTAAAAATGTCTGTTAGATCGGTGTGAGTGGGTTTGTTGGCTGAGAAAGTGAAGATTGTTTAGTCATAATCACACACATCTTTGAAAACAACACTGCTTAGGATAGTAAACTCTAACCAGACTCCAGTAAACAGAACAATAGTCCCAAATAACAACGAATGAAAGTCTAGGACGGTGGGGTGGGGAGGGGGGGGGCTCTGGCACTGAATCATGAGGCATCTGTGAAATCAATTGTTAAAGAGGCTACGTGTTTATTTCCAATATTATCACACCCCTCACCACATGTAAACTTCTAACATTACTCGCGTTTCAAAAGCACGCCTGCACAAACTGTTCTCCTGACCTTGAAGCACAAACGCTGGGTTGTTTTGTGAAGTATGTGAGCATGGAAATACAGTTTGTTTTGCTCATTCAGGGCTCCAGACTAACTTTTTATTACTGTATTTTTTTATTTTTAGGGTCGCAAGCAGAATTTAGGGGCACACCTTAAATCAGCCTGCAATGCAATTAGTTACATATCCCCCCAAAATGGCTGTATTACTGACAAATACTTCGATAATAAATAGACATAACTCACAGAAATGACAATGTGCAAAATGACCAATTTTCATTTCAGAGGGATTTGACATTACTCAATACCGGGCTCATTCGAAATCTGCAGACTCTTTTGTTAATTCTGTGCTAAAAGTTTGGAAAAACTGCAGAATTCTGTGAAACAGTTTTAAATGCGTTTACATTTGCACAGAAATGTAAATATGTGTAAATGTGTTAAAATATTTTTAAAATACTACCTGTCTATGCATTTAACAGCAGGTGACAGTGGTTTGGTTCTGCTCATCATTTAAAAAGAAGCAGAGCCGTACACCAGACCAAATTAATACTGAATTCATTTGAACCAACAGAAAAAGTTGCATTTTGTATGAAAAAGTAAATATTTTATTGTTCATAGTGTTAAAGCAAAACGATAATACACATTTTATTATGTATTAAGGACACTTTTCATCATGTTCACTACACAATGTAAATATATTTTCACATTAACTTATAACAAGAGCATTCGCCTGTCGTTCATTTGGGTTGTGAACGGATTGGAAATGATTCACACTGTCTCGAGTAATCCATAAATGGCGTATTCTGAACTCTTCCACGGTTAGTTACTTTTAAAAGTCTGAAATATTAAATCGTTCGTCCTCAGGCTCAAAAAATCCGTCACAGCAAACAGCGAATCATAGTAATGCGCTCACGTTGTGTCTGTAAACTTGTCAATGATGAGCTGAGCTGTGACCGACGCGACGACAGCGAGAAACATCAGTTATCCAGCCGCGCAGCTCCGGACTCACACACATAGGCCCACACTGGTGGGCTCGCAATCTACTCGTCTTTTCACATGAGATATAACAACTAGAAAAACATCTAAATTGGCAGGTCGCACATGCGCGAGTACTTGTCAAAAACGCTTGCGCTGTCTCAAAAACTGGTCGCAAAAATGCAACCATTTGGTCGCAGTCTGGAGCCCTGTCATTGTTTTTTGTCTACACATTCGAATGTTACCTTTACCAATCTACTATGCTTCACTGTAAATTGTCAGTTTTCTTTAAATTGTCTGAATTGGATAATGGAATTGACCATCATGTGGTACCTTTGACGCTACTAAATCGTGCACTTATTTAAGAGCTTGCTGCTCCGAGCTCCTGGTGTGTAGAAATGCAGACGCTAAGAAATAGCCTGTCCTCTGGCCCTCTTTAAAGGGCAATGTGTAATTGCTACAGCTGACAGTCTGTTAGTGGCACAACAATTGAAAATGCCTTCGTACAATAGTCACGCTTACATAAACCTCTGCTGAGAACACAAATACTGCAAGTATCTACACAGCATTGTAAACAGTTTTTTGTGTGTGTGTGTGCATATTTGGGTGGCTTCTGCATTATCAGCCCCTCTTCAGTAAAAATTATACACCCAAATAATGTTTTGATGGCACGGGTGCATATCAACCCAGTTCTGGCTGGATACCAACTGTGTGCCCTTACCTATCATGTGGATATGACTTGTTTGATAAATTTCCGTCAGTTCGAAGGAGGACAAAAGCATTTCATAGGAGGAGGGAGGGACACATATCACCTTTATTTTGTCCACAGAGGCTATAGGATGCTGTCGTGGATGACAAACATTTTATGGGTGTTCCTTCAACTTTGAAAACTTTTTTGGTCTCAGGGGTTTATTTTGATTGAACATAGGTTTTAACTTATTTTTTTTGCTTAAAGGTTTAGTCTGTTGATTTTAGTGCATCTAGCGGCGATGTTGCAAATTGCTCAGTCTCACCGAGCGGGTTGGGGGCTGCTTCCACTTAGAAGCAGAGATAACGTATTTACCAAATGTGCTATGTAGAGCAGTTTGTCCGTTTAGGGCTACCGTAGAAACATGGCGGCGAATTCCATGTAAGGGGATCCGCGTTGTATGTAGACAGAAATAGCTCATTCTTAGGTAATAAAAACATAATGCTTCATTACGTAAGATCCTTATACACCCCTAAAGAAATAGTTATGTCCTGTATATCATATTGCATTTCTGTCAATAGATCCTCCTTAATATTCCACATTGCACCTTTAAAGCTCACATTACATTTTTCATTTATTTTGATATTTTCAAATGCCTTTTATGTAAAAACTTTACTGTTTTCACCCTTCCCAATTTTTCAATCTGAAAATCCATAGTAAAAATATCAAGTGCATTAATAATTCAGCAGCTAACTAAACTTCAATATTTCTTGTGTGAAATGATTATGTAATTTTCACACAAATAATGGGTTTCCTCGGTTCTATTGTTTTCTAAATAACAGGGCCAAAATCGCCCACAGTTGAAGAAAATCCATATATAAACTTAATTTGCTCTTCTGTCCAGCAGCTTGTCTTTGTCGTATTCACGGCTTCGTGTGTTGGTGGAATCCATAACATGTAATCCGTCTATCAGCTATACTGTGACTGAGAACAGGTAATTACAATCAGTATCCATATGTGGACAATAGAGGCAATCAGAGGGATCAAATGATATTATTGACCTGCCTCTAAAAAATGAAAAAAGTTTCCGCTTCAGAATTAATGAGGTGAATTCATCTTTTCCAGTTCAAAAAGAACAGTGCTTACTGTAAAACTAAGTTGCAAGAACAGCTCATTCTAACTTTCATTTCATAGTTTCTATTAAACAAATATCACCTATTGTCTGTCATTTATACAAAACCCACATTTCTAAATAACTGGTTTCATTGTGTGGTTTCAGCAACAGAAGATGACCAAGTATATTTTGATGGATGTATTTGCAAGATAACATTATTAAGTGTGCATGTTTATGCGAATGCTTCAAGCAACTGCTCACCTCTATATTTTTGGTGCTCAGGGGAAAATGGCAGTTTGATGGATTGACTTCATAATTGACTTCATCCACCAAGAGCGCTTTTAATTTTTTCACAACCAGAGCAGATGGGAGTGAATGATAAATTGAATGTGTACCGAGGTCTTTTTGGAAACCAACTTGCCATGCAGTTAGACGCTGGGTAGTTTACAAAATGCAAGCGAGAGCGGAACAGACAAGTATGATTTAATGATGAGCGAATCAAAAAATGAGAGGGCAAAATGTGATACAATAGCAAGCACAATATTTTTATAATGAATGCAGATAGACAGAAAAGGCTTTTTTGGTGGAACCATTTTTTGAGCGTTTTTTCTGTGTATTTTCATAGGACGTTAAACCTGGTAATTAATGTTATTCATTTGAAGTGGCTGAGCTTAATGTCTAGACAACAGATTGACAACAGTTAGCCGTGCAGACCATGACAGGTACAACAGCAGTTCAGCAGTAACCAACTGAATGAGAAAACAATAAAGCACAAGAGTCGCAAACTGATAGAGGGAAAATATCGTATTGTAATGTAATCAGAATGAGATTTTTGAGATATGGAACAAAACATGCCTCCCTAGTCGCTACTTTATCAGGCATTAGTTTTTGAGAAAAACATAAATATGTCACTATAAACTTGATTGTTTAGAAATATAGAGAATTTGGGGCAGTCGTGGCCTAATAGTTAAAGAATCAGACTTGTAACCCAAACGTTGCCGGTTCGAGCCTCACCAGCAGGGATTCTAGGTGGGGGGAGTGAATGATCAGCGCTCTCCTCCACCTTCAATACCACGGCTCAAGTGAGACCCTTGAGCAAGGCACCGTTCCCCCCAACTGCTCCCTGGGTGCCGCGGCAATGGCTGCTCACTGCTCTGGGTGTGTGTTCACGGTGTGTGTGTTACTCACTGCTGTGTGTGTGCACTTGGATGGGGTAAATGCAGAGCACAAATTCCGAGTATGGAACACCATACTTGGCCTCACATCACTTTCATATATATATATACAGTGAGGGAAAAAATATTTAATCCCCTGATTTAGAGATGGTGGTCTAGTGGGTTAAACCACTGAACTGGTAAATCAAAAGGTTGCTGGTTCGATCCCAGCAGCCACCACCAGTGTATCCTTGAGCAAGACACTTTACTCCACGTTGCTCCAGGGGGATTGTCCCTGTAATAAGTGCACTGTAAGTCGCTTTGGATAAAAGCGTCTGCCAAATGCCTAAATGTAATGTAAATGATTTTGTAAGTTTGCCTGCTTACAAAGAAATGAAGGGTCTACAATTTTTATGGTAGGTTTATTTTAACTGATAGAATTTTTTTATATAAAGGTTATAAATTGATTTGCATTTCAATCAGTGAAATAAGTATTTGATCCCCTACCAACTAGCAAGAATTATGGCTCCACAGATGGGTTATGTGCCTATATGGACCGCAGATTAGTCCTGTCACTTTAAGAATGTACTCCTATATCAGCTTGTTATGTATATAAAAGATGCCTGCCAACAGAATCTGTATCTTCCATTTCAACCTCTCCACCACCATGGTCCAGACCAAATAGGTTTAAAGGATGTCAGGGACAAGATTGGAGACCTGCACAAACCTTGAATAGGCTACAGACAGAAGCTTGGTGAGAAGGAGACAACTGTTGGTGCGATTCTTTGGAAATAGAAGACATACTAAATAACCATCAATTGCCCTTGGTCTGGAGCTCCCTGCAAGATTTCCCCAATGGGGAAACGAGAAAGGTTAAAGATCAGCCCAGAACTACACGGAAGAAGCTTGTTAATGATTTCAAGACGGTTGGGACCACAGTTAGCAAGCAAGGCAATAGGCTGAACTAAAGCACGTGCGCACCCATGGCCAACAAAACACTCACCGCATGCGGTTCATGTCCGGCATCTTTTAGCGCTGGGACGGCTCCATCTATCAGTTTCAAACGATCTCCAAATCCAGCGTTATATCCACAGTTTATATAACATTCATCACCCAAATGTAGTGAACAAACAAACACCCGAACTTCGCGAACGTAGGCTCTCTCTCTCTCGGGTGACGTCTGCGAGTGCTCCTCACCTGCTCTCCTTGCAGCCGCGTGCTTTTCCGGGAGAATTGTCCAATAAGGGACTTAGAAAAAACTGTTACGAAACAGCTTTATATGTTCGAAAAAAACTTTCCGAAACATGTACGATCGCTCGGGGAGTGCATCGAGCACAGAAATACTACATAATACTCCCAACTCGTTTTTTGACAAGTTGACCATGTTAAGCATGAGAAGACAGCACGTTTAACATTGTAAAGAAGTCAGAATGCATGAAACATCGTTGCAGGGCCGCTTTAAGGAGGAGCACATTAAATGTCCTAGCCAGTCTCTAGACCCTAGTCCTATAGAAAATCTGCAAAGGAACTTCAATTTGCTGAGGGACAGCCAAGAAACCTTGAAGATTGACAGAGGAGTGGACTAAAATGTATCCTGACACATGCAAACCTGGTGACCAACTATCAGAAATGTCTTACCTCTGTGCTTGCCAACAAGGGTTTCTCCACCAAGTACAAAGATTTTTTTCTCAAGTACTTATTTCACTGACTGAAATGCAAATATAACGTTTATAAGGTTTATATAACCTTTTTTCCCCTGATTTTTTTATATTCTGTCTATATCAGTTGAAATAAACCTACAATAAGATTAATTAAAAACCCTTCATTTTTTGTAAGCAGGCAAACTTACAAAATCAGCAGGGGATCAAATATTTTTTTTCCACACTGTATATATGTGTTTGTGTATGTGCGTGTTATATATATTTAAATATATTTGTATAATAGACCATCCGCAAGATGTAAACAACGCAGGTCCAGAAGCACTTCCTGTTCCAGTTTTTTATTACCTTATTTTTTATTGCACATCTATTGTCTTGATGATGTTCATTTTGATTCATTCCAAAAGCTTCTGTTGGGTGTATTTTGTTGTGTCGTGTCAAAAAACTGAAACAGGAAGTGTGTCTGGACCAGCGTTGTTTGTGTTTAGCAAATTGTTCTAAAAATCATTGTATAAAACTCTGTTCAAAATCAGGAAAAATCAAAGCTAACCTTCATCCCGAATGTTCTCTTTTCATATAAAGCCTACTACAATTTCAACAAGGTCAGACTTGATCAAGTATATATTTTATGCTCTGTCACAATCTGTCAACTCTTGTTTACTGCTTCACACAACTTGTAAAGAAACATTTTCAAAACAAGCCCCTCATTCTGAGTGCATCGCATTAGTAGCAACACCAGGAAAACAAAATACGACAGCCAAAAAACATTTTTTCAAGTTGAAAGGTATTGACCTCATCAGGTTCCCAGTGATCATAGTGACAGACAGATCAATATGAAGCTGAAAGTCAGTTTGAAACTATCCTGCAGTTCATAATACCTCAGGTCATCGATTCACTAAAGTAAATGCTGTATTGGTCAATATTTATAATAAATATTTCGTATCTGACAGTGTTGTCCCACATTGAGTGATAGGCAAGAAAAACCCCACATTCTGTGAGAAAGCAGCGTGCTCTTTTTTTTAACCGGTATAGCCAGAGTTCAGGTCGCAATAGCAGCACTGAAAAACAATTGATTTAAAGTAACGCAGGACCGCCTAGAGATCCATCGTCGCACCTCGATTGTTTAATGGGCTCCTTTGATGGCTTGATGTGATGCATGATGCCCTTACCTAAACAGTCGAAGAGATACGCTCGACAGAGCAATAGTGTGCTTTGCCTTTAGGGCGGCTATATCAATTTCCTGCAATTGAGTCAAATGCCGGTGTTTGCTCTCCTATCAGCTCAAATAAGGAGCTATTGGGGGATGGTCGGCTTCGATTTCCCACGACTGGGCGTTTGTCACTGTTTCTGCTGCTGGCGAGCAGTGTGGCTGCGGTGATGCGTTGGGAGGGTAACAGATGGGGTTGCTAATGTCATGAAGCAGATGCTTGTTGGCCAAAGTTAATGATGACGGGCATGCGCATCTGCAGCGAACGCTGAGCTTGCTTACAAGCGAACATTACGCTTTCACAAAGAGAATGAGATGGAGGCGGGAAACTTTTACCTGCTGCACACATGCCAGTTGTGGTCATCAGTTAATCCGCCTTTCCGTGGGAAGGATATTGTGGAAATGAGAAAATGAAGGTCAAATTGGAACTTGTGAGTTTGCCATATGGTAGATTTGGAAAGTCCTTGAAAGTACAGATGAAAGCAAATGACAAACTGAAAAAGTGTGTTTAATTGACTTTCATTTGTGCTATTCTTAATGCATTACATGAGGAGCCATTGAAACTCACTGAGTTCTTAATTCAAACCTTTATTGAGGATTGTATGAAGGTGAGCTTGTGAAATATGTTTTCATTGAATGAGAAATCCGTTGCCCACACAATGAATTGAAAGATAAAAACAGGCATGCTTATACTAGATCCGTTAAACTGCTGTTTAACATTGGACATCAAGTGGCAATCCAAACCCGTAACATTTATTATAAAGACGTTAATACAAATTCCTTTAAAAATGTAATAATATTATCATTTTCTGCACCGGCCCAGCAATCTGACTGAAAATGCCTTTTGTAGTTTGAATGGTTGCTTTCTAAATATGGCAGCCATGCGCTTCACAGAACACATTGTGTTTGGCACAAACCATGTTTGTCCTGCGTGAACCTGAATTTAATGCAGTCTGGGTCCATCTTTTTTCTTCACTTTTCAAAGTTTTCAGGGTGTCACACAGACTGTCCACGTCGCCATCTGCCTGTGACAGAAATTGTACAATAGCAAATAGAGTTTGAAAGTACAGCCCGTTTTCTCAACTACAAAACTATGGAAAGCGTTGTCTTTTCTTAAACATAACCCTTTTCATTTTGCTGTTTGATTCGTTTTCATAGTTATTTTTATTTGCACTGTAGCACTTTTTTACTTCCACAGCTTTATGAGAACAGGCCCGTGACACCATATGACAGTCACCTTAATACAGGACTTCTTTTCTTTTATCAAATCTTTCAGTATTCTTATTCTAATTCCACTTGTTTTCCTCCACTAGTATCTATTTCCTCCATCCTTAAGCAGTATTCCTCACTCAAATCTATAAGTAGTATTTCTTGTACCTATACCCATAATTTAAAGGTTGTATTTCCTTTATCTAATTCCACTAGAAGTAGTTTTTAAATTTACAAGTAGTATTTCCTCTATTTCCTCCTATTTCCTTTATCTAAAAGTAATATTTCCAAGTACTATTTTCCCTATGTCCTCTTGAGTATTGAGTAGTATCCTATATTTTTGAGTGGTATTTTCTATTTCTAATTCAACTATCTAGACTATATCTACTATATAGTAGTATTTCGTCAAATTTCACTATTTATTAGTAATTCCTCTGCCTATAAATATAATTTCCCACTATGTGCAAGAATCATTTATCCATTTCCTGTACCTCGGCAGTATTTAATCTATCCATTTCTTCGGACATTTGCTTTATAGTCTGAATGGTTTTCATCTGGTTTAAATTAACCCGACTTTTAGTTTTTGTATTTTATGTATACCGCTAAGTTATAAGGGCTGGGTTTCCCGAAACCTTCTTTACGCTACGTCATTCTTAAGTTATACCTTAAGAGTGGTAGCGATATATTCGTAAGCACGACGTAGTGATACAAAGGTTTCGGGAAACCCAGCCAAGTACTATTTCCTCTATGTATAAGTAGTATATTCAGTATCTTTTTCTCTAGCTATAAGTAGTGTTTCCTCTAAGTTTTACTAATGTAAATGTTATTTTATCATTCATGTTTTCTTAATTGATCAAGTGTTCACAGTTAATGAGCCAATAATACAAACTTCACAGATGTGAGACCAGTAAATACTGAGCAGCTTGGTATATAAAGAAAGTTATAACGTTGTGCTAATTACCCACAAGGCAGCACAGCACAGTTAACAAAGAGGTTTGTATATTGTATAGTGAACAGCTGCTAATTGTTTTGATACAGCGTTAGCAATTGTGATTACAATAACAACATTTGTTTTGACAGTGTTAATAAGCTCTGCAAACGTGATATCTTTGTAGTCTTTGAATAATATGTTACATTATAACATATCCATCCGACTTCAAAGCCAAGTCTAACAACTTCATTTTATTTGATATGAAGACATCAACCTTTTTGGTTTTTTATTGTAGTCGTGCAACGGTTTGAATGAACTGAACCGGACTGACATGGTGATTCTGAATGAACATTGAACAGTGAACACAGTGTTGGCTTTCCATAAAGTTTTTATCAGATGGTTTTATCAGACGCATGCACATGGCCCGAAGGTAACTTCCGGTCTGTGTTTAGTTAGAACAATGTCTTTTATATGTAATTCATATTCATAGTAGTAGGTATATTCATATTTTATTGTATATTAATTGTATCAAATGAAATGATAATACTCAACAGTTATTGATTCTTTGCAGACGTCTACCGTAAGTTGAGTTTGGGCCACGTAACGTTTGTTTATGTTTATATCGCTGAAGCTGTCTAGAGATGTTTGAAAGAAGCAGATTTAGTTTAGGCAAATACGCACACGCCGAGCCTCTGCAGAGGTCAAACCACAGTGAATTACACTGCCATATATTTCCCTTTCTCCTCATGTCAGACCGCTTCTTTCTATTACAATGTCTGTCAGGGAGCAGCCTGATTTAATAAACAGTGATTTTATTTCATCTCTCTGTCTTGCGATCTCTTGATGAGAACCCTCAAGCACTACATTAAGTCTCCTGGATCCATTTAAATGATTTGCATGAGGGATGTGTTGAAAACTGATTCAGGCACCCTAATCAAGCGAGCTTACTCATGAGACGATCTGTCTATATAATGCTCTTCATCCCGTTTTGCTTCCCCGGCACAATGATGGATGTTATTATTATCCACATAGTCATTTTATTTAAAGTTGAAACTCGAACCGTAGCAACAGACGTGATGTCTGCGGCCTCGAATTCGACGGATCCGTCTCATTCACGTCGAGCCAAAACGTCAGACTTTTCTAATAAAAGAAATGCTGAGTTGAAATTTTATTTTGTCAGGAGCTCAGCTATTGAACGCGTGATGATTAGAAACGTCTTTCAAAATGCAGATTTGACGTGCCAAGGGCTGACAGGAAGCCGGAGAATGAGGGACGGGGATTTCAGCAGCGAGTTTCCCATTGATGCCTTCATCGCAACTGAAAACGGATATCTGCTTCCCCTCCTTAATGCCGCGTTTCGTAACCGGCAGGGCCCTTTTCTTTCTCACGCTTAGTCAATATTTTATTTTTTCAATTCCCTTTTTTCCTTACGGCTCATCATCACTTCTGAGGGCTGACAACAGAGGGGGCTGCTACAAAGAGAAGTGTGGACAGGTCCGTGCATGGGCCATGAGACTCGGCTTATCTTTCCTGACTGACTGCGAGGAGAGTCATACCTTTCTTTTATTAAAAATGGGAAGTGAATGCAGAAATGTTTAGGAGACAGACAGACACGCTTTTAACTGCAATTGAAATAATCAGACTGTCCTCTATGCCCCTGCAGGAAAGACAAATAACATACGTGGGTATTTCTTTAAGTATGAATGGGCACTTCTGGGCGTGTGGACTTTTAGAGAATCAAGTCTTTTAAAAACTTTTTACATTCTTGCTACATGCCAGAATGTAGTTTATTCACTAGATATAATAGTTTTGAAACATCTTTGATGACCAAGTGCAATAACATATCCTTGCTGTCATTCAGAAACCTTGTATCTCCATATTTTTTATATCGGATTTTTATTTTTTGGCGTCATGTGACACCCCTTTTCATCTCTCTCCACTGGCTACCGGTTGAAGCCCGTATCAGATTCAAGTCACTAATGCTTGCCTATAGGACTATCACTGGATCTGCACCGGCATACTTTCACACACTCGTACACCCCATCAAGAACCCAGCGTTCAGCAAACGACCGGCGTCTTGTATTGTCTTCTCAAACGGGCAGTAAACGCGCTCCCGCTTATTCTCCTTCACAACTACTTCCTGGTGAAACATTCTTCCTAACTCAGTCCGGTCAACCACCTCCCTCACAACATTCAAAAAACTACTTAAAACCCATCTCTTCTGTGAATACTTGACAGAATACTTTCTCTCAACAAGTAATTTTGTCTGGGTTTTGTTGAAACTAGTAACTTGGTATTAGCACCTTTTGTATTATTGCTCCTGTATGACTTCTCGCTTATTGCTCCCTGAACTCTCTGTATGTCCTTTGGCTAAAAGCGTATGCTAAATGACTAAATGTAAATGTAATGTAAATTTATTATTAGTCATCCTTTATGTCTTTCACTGGGTTTTCTCCATATCTAACCAATAAAAAGTATTAAGTAGTGCTTGTCAACTTTGCCAAACAGCATTTAATCATTTAAAAAGTACAGTGTTTTTTTAATTTGGACATTCGAGGTTTCGGAAGGACAGCGACTATGATAAAACTTTATTAGTGGTAAATATGGTCGCTTTCATACAATAAATAAACATTTATTGAGGGGAATTGCCATGTAGCAACCATAAAGTAACCTTCATAGTACAAAACAAAAAAATATTATATTAGTAAGTTAAATATGTAATTATTAATAAAAACTAATGTGTGGTGAAGAAACTGTACTTTATGCACGGTATACACTTTATAAAACAGTGTTTGTTTTTCAAAGGGATTTAAATTGATGTCTAGTTTAAGAAGCATCACAATTACAGACAAAAGCACCACAGATTTTAAGCTTCACTTTGGATGTTGCATACGAGTGGTACAATAACATTCAATTACCCTACTTTTTCAGCGAAAAACCATTTCTGTTTCTAATCCATAAGACTTTTTCCCAGGGCTGATGTTTTTATGATGGATCGCATGAAGCACCGCTCATATATTTATTATTGCACATCTCATAGCTATAATTCAATCCATGAACAAATACACAGAGAACACTGACACTAGAAACAAACGACTTTTCCCAAATGATCTAATTTCATTCCTTCATTATAACAGCAGGTTATAATGTGCAGGAGGAACCGAGTGCGGAAAGCCATGCCAGACCCGTTGGAGATATCGGCAGTAAGACTGTCACGCTGTTGTGACAGAATAAGATGTGCGGAAGGGCCTATGCAATCACAGGACCATCCACCCGTGCAATTTCCTCCAGAGGTCTGTCAGAGCTCAGAAATCACACACCCGCGCCACGTCTGTGCTCCTCGCTGGGCTGCTGAGCACTCACAAATAAGCACCGCTACATGCTATGAAGTCAGTTCCCCCAATTCATCTCCATTTTCAGCCTGTGCATCTAACCTGCAGACGAATCAGCTGATCCGGTGTTGGGCTGATTCTAGAATTTACAGCGAAGGGCAGTTTTCTCTCCGTGTGCATGTGAGTACATCAAACTAAAATATAACCTCTGATGGAGTTGTCAAAGACTGTAGGTAGAAAATCATCCTGAAAATGACAAGATTCGAGCCATAAACATGATGCAGTTCATTTTCAGAATTGTAAAAGCGCTTTACTTTACTTATTTTTATTGTGATTAAGTTTAAAGTGCAGTCAGCACAGTAATGTTATTTTTTCTGGCACTTGTCTTTAAAAACAATGGGTATGGCAGTCACCTCTCTGCTGCCCCCACCAGAGTGGATGCTCCCTGTGGTGTTTACTGTATGTGGACCATAAAACAAAAGTTGACGTCTGAACAACGTCAATGCTTGAAAATGTTCCTGTAATTTACCACTTAAAAATAACCACACCTAAAAAAATGCTGGGTTGATTTAACCGATGATTGGGTTTGTCTGTATTTGACCCAACTATGGCTGTCACAATCGGGGTATGCTTGTAAAGGAAATACAATTTCTGTTGGTTTATTATGTGCTTTTCTTTTTTGGGCCTATGATTTACAATGAAAATATGAGTGAGAGAGTATGTAACCATCGTGAAGTAAAAACAAGTGCTGAATTATTTATGATTTTACCATATGTGTAAAATGAACACAGCATCAATAATATTTGTTTTTAATATCATGGTTATTGTTAATACCAATATATTGTGACACACCTAGACCCAACATTGGGTTGAAAAAGAACTGCATTTTTTACTGAATGTAACCTTGATATGATGTTAGTCCTCTTTTTGAACATTCGTCAAATACTATTAGTAGTACTATTACTTTCGCCACACATAAAACTTTAAGTGAAAGAAAAATGACTCGGTCTACGTACCTTTGAGGTTAGCTAAATATTTCATGACAGACGGGGTGGTACAGTATCTCTGTCTTCCTTCCCTACCCCATTACAAAACCTTTCTTTGACCTTTCAGCCTCTCTCAGCTGTACCAAACACAAACTATATGCATAAAAACGCTTTGGCCACTGTGCTGTTTGGAGAATATACAGATGGCATGAGTTACAGGGGAATAAAACCAGGCGATTTAAATGTTGAGTTAAGCACTCTCCCAAAGGGACATGTTCTTTCACAGTAGCCAGCTTGCCTGAGTGGGTTCATACGAGGGCCAGAATCGAAATGTTAGCGTCTGTGTGAGTATGGATTAAACATGGCCCCTCAAAACAAAAGGGAATTTTTTAAAATTTCCAATCTATGTCTGTTGAGACTTCAAATCCTTTGAGAGATTGCGACCGTAAATATCCATAAAAGCCTAAAGGTAAATAAAGCACCTTGTGCGCAGCTGCGTTCATCCCTTCTTCAATTTTTCACAGTGTAAATTCTCACAGCGCTGTCATTCAAACGGGTGTCTTCAATTTAGCGAGGCGATGAGAAACGCAGGAAATTTCCTGCACTGAGTAATGCGTTACATTTTAATAGGGCAACACCTGCGAGGCCAGGGGAATAATGGCCCTCTTGAAATAAATTAGTGGGGCTTTATTGAGATCTGTCATGGCTCAGACAATGGCTCCCTGTGCCCAGAGAGCTCTTGAGCGCTAGTTCGTTTAAAAAGCTTGGAAACCCGAGTCCTTCACTTCCTCAATTTCTTTCTTGTGACAGTCTTGCTACTTCCATCCTGGACTTAATTACTTTTTCATTTTTCATTCGCCTCTAGAATCGCCTCCAGCCTCAATTTGTTCTCTTTGAAAGAATATGTGGAGGAAAAATAGAACGCCTAAAGTGAATGTTTGCGTCTGGCCCTATACTATGGGCTTTGAGTTTCACACCTAACAGAGGATGAGCTGTGCCTGGGTTGTTCTATAGAATAGGTGTCATTTGTGTCCCTCATAGATTTTATCGTTGACTTTAATAATGAATAGTTGAGGCCATTTTTACTGAGTGTTAATATAGACCTTTACATTGGTATGCATTTGGCAGTGTGTGCAGGGATAAAGGCATTTTTAATAAACATAACAAACAAATGCTCAGTGGTATGAGCATTGCGTTAACAACGCAAGGTTGTGGGTTCGATCCCAGGGGATGTATAGGAATAATGCAATGTAAGTCGCTTTGGATAAAAGCGTCTGCCAAATGCGTAAATGTAAATGTAAAATGTGATATCAAAACTTTATGAAAATCACATCATCCCTTTAAAAACGAAACTGTTCAAGGTCAAGTTAAGTCTCTTTTTTTAATTAATTTATCTTCTGATTTAATATTTGTCGGTAGAGGATGTGCTTTTAATTGATTGAATCCTCTATTTTGTAGCACTTTGAGATTTCTGTAAATATAAAGTGCGCTATGAATAAAATGTTTAATTATTACTTGACAGTTACATCCCAAGATACCGTACATTTAAATATATTTATTAAGCTAGACTTTACAACTCTCTTTTCACACTTGAAAAGGGACTGGATTCATTGAATGACCCACCTGGTGTTCTTTGAAATATGCCAAAGCTGAGCATATTCCCATCCAACTGGCAACATGTAAGACAACTTCAGAATGCTGCACAGAAGGGTTTTTTTAAGAAAAGATGCACAAAAGGCCCATTTTGCCCAAGAACCGACAGTACCTGCTAGACTCTGAGATGTGATTCAGATAATGAGTTTATGCTTTTATTTCTACCGGCCTATTTCACTGCAAGAAAGAAATGCAAAGGTTAAAAAATAAGTTCTGAAAGTGTCAGATTTTGATGGGTCTGTATGTTTTCAGTCAGTTTTGTATATCTGTGGCTGTACTTTTAAAAAGTCAGATGACTTTAAAACCCATTTTGCTTACAGATAACCTACTAGTTCAAACATTTTACAAACCACATTTAAGGAATGAACAATACGCAGTGCCATTAATCTTTTAATGTGAGTTAACGGTGCCACTTTGAGAATTTACCATTATTTGAGACAATTCGATTCTTCTGCGTTCAAGGCCTGCGGTAGGTTGATCGGATCTCCAGACTTAATAACAGTCAGAAGTGAGTTTGTGCTAATAATAGAACGACAGACCCACAGGTATTTCACACATATCTCTGCCACCAAAGGACCTAAGCAGTTAATCAAAAGCCACCAGTGGTTTCCCTCATGCATTCAGCTGTATTTAGCAGTTGTGAAATTATTCTCACACCTAGAGACAAGTACATACATGCAGGGATGATGCGAGTTGTCATGTCAAGTTCTCCAGAGAGAGGATGATTTTAAACACCTTTTAATGTAGTGCGTGCAATTCAGAGGAATATTTCTAGCCCAGAGCTTAGATTGGTCAATCAGTACTTTGAGAGGCATGCAAAACCTGAAGCTGTGTATGAAATTATCAAATTTCATGTTCCATGAATAAAACAATGAGTTAATTAAATCGTTGACTTTATTCCGTCACTCGCTGGCATAACAAATTGAAATGGTCCTGTGTGATTAAATGGGATGATTGAATTGTAATTATTCTTTATAATTAGTACAGCAGAGTGAGAGCATATCATGAAGTAACAACGGAATCAAAACGAAAATTAACTAAGTAGTTTTTATAACTTTATTTGCACTTTACTACAGTAAAAGTTGTTATAGCCGAACAAAGTTGAATGTTGGAATTACACTTTTTTGTATTTGGCAGATGCTTTTATCCAAAGCAAATTCATTAGATACATTTTGTACGTGTGTTCTCTAAACCCATAACCTTTATGCTGCTAATGCAGTAACATTGTTCACAAAGAGCTATGCAATCTTAAAGTATTTATACTGATCATTTAAATGTGGATCAGATATGTTTAAAATACTTGATAGTGCAAAGTAGCATAACATTGCTTAGAGTGGACGTATTTAATATATCACGGGAATGTTTCAATAAAAGTGAAGATTAGAAACATTTTGATGGCTGTATTAGGGGTTATACGCTCTTTCATCCTGATCACAGCTCCTCTTTTCTTTTCATCATGACTACAAGGATGACATTGTGAAAAAGGGTTCAGCACTTCCTGTAAGTAGCCTGTGGAGACGAATAGGATCGATCTTTCTAAACTCTAAAAAATGTTGGGTTATTTCATCCCATTGTTGGGTCAAAAATGGACGGATCCAACGGTTGGGTTCTAAATTAACCTATGCTAGGTTGTTCAAAGCCAAATTCTGGGTTGTTTTAACCCATTTTTGGGTCAAATATAAACATTTCTCTGGGTTAATTTAACCCAACAGTCGGGTTTGTCCATTTGTGACCCAACAATGGGTTGAAATAACTCAACATTTTTAGAGTTGAATCTGTCTGTCTGTCTGTCTGTCTATCTAGGTGTCTATCTGTCTGTATATTGAACTATCTATCAATCGATCAATCTATCTATAGACAATTGTATTGCAGATTTGAAAATCAAAAAGTAAATAATTAAGAATAAACCCATCATTTAAGAACATGTTTGGCTGTTTGAGTAAGAGAATCACACAGTCCATTGAGACATGGCCTCAACATTTCTAAATGAAATGATTCACCCAGATTGTCCCGGTAAACCCCTATGGAGTAGACACATCCTGTACCCGGTTTCCCCTTTGGAACCATCTTGTCTTTTCAATGAATGCCTAATAGAGCCCTATGAGATGTGTGTTATTTCTGGAGAGCGTGTCTTTGCATGGTAGAAACAGAGTCTTCTGAGGTCTGTATTGGCCTGAAATCTGCCATGATATTAGAGTTGGAACGAAGGAGAGCTGATGAATTGGCTGGGGGTGCAGAGATTTGAGAAGGAGCCCAGGGGCCGGACAATGCCCCCAGGATTGACATTTTCCGAGATGTCCACGTTGCCTTTCAGGAATGAGGCTTTATCTCTGGGACTCTAACAGTCATTGCAGAGCTAAAATTTATTACATAAAAAAACGGAAATTGTGTGGGTCAAGGGATTTGCAGACCGTACGCACATATACACTACCCACAATGCTCGGTGCGCTGTGCCAAATGCATATTTGTAATTCCTAAAAGCATCAAACCATAACTTACTTCAGTTTGATCAACGGCTGCCCTGACAAGTCTATATACTGTCCGGTTTTAACAGCCAGGAGCATACGCAACTGAATTACTAACCTTTGTCACATAGTTTCCCAATCTTAAAGCAAGAAAATATCCAGACCAGACGAAAGCCAGAGCCTAAACTCAACATAAATCCTGACGAGCTGATTTCATTCCCAGGTTTCTTTAAATCAAGAGATTTTAATCAAGGAGTTTAGTGCCTGTGCTGCTTTTGGTTATTAAAATCTGATGTGGCCGGGTCTCTTGGTCTCTTTTTTCAGGTGCGTGCTGGTAATTAGATGGAGAGAATCAGACAGAGGTCTACTCAGCAAAGATTGTCCATTTCCTCTCGGTGTGGCATGATTTAAACATGAGCCACGGAGATGGATGAATTGATCTGAGGGGTTAGATCAATGGCTATGCACGGCCACTAAGAATCTCTGTCTTGGTGATATTTACCGCCAAATGACAAGATCAATTTAAACTCACTCTAACACAGTAGATAAGCGCAATCAATCACAAACCGTAGGTCTCTGTTACTAATTCCATATCTGGGGGACAGATCTGAAGGAGGCTCCTTAGGATTCTGCGAGCATTGCCATATAATAGCCGTAATCTGGATGTGGCTCAGGTACTCGCGATACTGCATAATTCACTTTGGATTGAGTCCTTTAAAAAGAGTCAGTTGCGCAGAATTGTAATGATTCTTTAGATAGGTGTTTAAACAGGAATCAATGAAGTTGTCTTGATGCGGGTTCGAGTGTGATAACCTCCTTCCCCGTTCTCGTTCTTGCAAAGACAAGCGAATCGCTAGCGGTGCTTTAAAGCCTGTTAGTACACTCATAATTTTATGTAATACATGCTCATTTTTAGCTAGGGTGCATTGGATTTGAGATGTAGCATTATTGAAATATTAACATCGAACAGTGTGCTTTTTGTCCAGCGTTGAGAGATCTCAGTGGGAATTAATAATCTGTCTAATTTTAGGAAACAGCAGGCAGTTTGAGTGTTTCAGTAAGAACGAGAGAATTGCAAGGTTAAATCCCCGGAGAGTACCAACATTTCATCTTACATCAGAGGCACCAGGAGGAGCAAAAAAAGTCTTGCACTGAAATCTCTCAATATTGTTCCGACACTGCATTCAAGGATAGACGGGTGAAGCCAGCATGAAAGATTTAACAAAGTTTAGCCCACCCACACGAGGCAACTTTAACTAGCAATGTGTGTTACGTTTTCTGGAGAAAGTGTGAGTGGTCCTTGCCTGTACAAAACTCACCACTGCTATTTCAGGGACTATAAGTGTGGTTGCTATGGCGTTGCTAATGTGTTCTGGGTGGTTGGTGGTTTACTGGCTAACTGTACATACATACAAAAGACTAACTAGCTTGAGACATTGGTTATAGCCTGTTATATTAACAACATACACAATATTTCTACATCATATTATTTAGATTGGTGGAGTGTAATCTGGCAAATGAATGCCCGAAAACACATTACAAAAAAGATGTTTAATGGTTTTAATGGAAAAAGCGCATTCATAATGATATTTTAATGGAAACCATTAGAATTGATGTAATGGTTTCTACTGGGTTTCTACCCTGCTGAAAAAAAACAATAGAAACCATCACAGAATTCTAATGGTTTTCATAAAATTCCATTAGCTTTTTTCATTAAAACCATTACAAAATTCCTTTATTTGTAGTGTGTTTTGGCATTCCAATAAGATTTATGTAACATCCCACCTATAGAATCCATCACATAGCAGTATATACCATTATATAATACCATTATAGTTTCCACTAAAACCAATGCAATTCCCATTATGAATACATAAAATCCATTACATTTTCTATTGTGTTTTGAGAAGGTTGTTGTTTTTTTCAGGAGGGTATTGTTTTTTAGCAGGGTCATAATTACTCTAGCAACATCACCTATTAAAACATTTTTTTTCATTAAAGTGTCCAGGCTACCGACACAAAGCAATATCTCAACATTCTACAGACTGTCCAATAAACTCAAGGTAAACCCACAAAGACAGCGTGCGCAATCTCTCCTTGGCCCTTTCCTGTCCATCAGGCAGGTTAAAGAATTTGAGCGGACGGGATCTGAGACAGAGATGCCACTGACCCTGACCCTGAAGATTAAAGCTCCATGCAGTGCGTGTCAATCAGACCAATTGTACCGGCCTGCTAGTGCTGACGGGCTGAAACGGCGCGACGGTGGGGATGATGCACTTAGTTTGGCTCCCACTGACAGCGGCTTGTGAATGGATGTTTGGAAGACCTCCAAAACTTCCTTTCTCATTTTATTTAGTGGGGATCGATAATTTGAGACAGGACAACAACAGGTCACTGGTGCAGAAGTAAATCACACTCATGTTTGCATGTTACAAATGCTTCTGTAGTACACAAATAATTGATCTTTAAGAGGGTCTTGAAGGGATAGTTCACCCAAAAATGAACATTCTGTCATAATTTACCCACCCATTTACTGTAATTTCATACCAGAGAAAGATATTTGCAAGAATGTCTACCATAGTAGGAAGAAATGGTAGTCAAAGGTGCCCATAAGATCAAGTAGTCAAAAGATATTTATACAGGTTTGGAACAACCTGAGGGTGAGTAAATGATGACAGATTTCACATTTTTGGATGAACTAAAATGAACTACTTTAAGCACTGGTATACATGTAATAATAATATGTTATGATTTTCTGTGCAATGTGTTTTAGTGTAGTCCATGTAGTGGGTGTAGCATTTTTGCAGAATTTGAAGGGTTAAATTTTACCATGTGTATTCTCTGTGAATATGAAGAGTTGACTGCTGAAAGACACTTTTTGGGTACCACTTTACAATAAGGATGTATTGGCTAACATGGACTATCAACAAGCAGTATAGTTCTTCAACACTATTTTAATAATTTTTATCTGTCTTTATTCAAAGGAAGATATTTTGAGGAAATCAATGGAGACTAATATTGTTGGGTTACCAACGTTCTTCAAACAAGTGTTATTTTGTGTTCTGCATAAGAAAGAAAGTCATACAGATTTAAAATGATGGTAAGAAAATGATAACTATTCCTTTAATCTTAATGAATGCCAATACAAATGTTTATGTTGGTTAAGTGTTTATCATCTAATATTTTGTTTTTTTGTTTATATATATATATACAGTTGAAAGAAAAAGTATGTGAACCCTTTGGGCTTACTTGGATTTCTTCATAAATTGGTCATAAAATGTGTTCTGATCTTCATCTAAGTCACAACAATAGAGAAACACAGTCTGCTTAAACTTATACCGCACAAACATTATACGTTTTCATGTTTTTATTGAACACAACATGTAAACATTCATAGTGCAGGGTGGAAAAAGTATGTGAACCTTTGGGTTTAATAACTGGTTTCCTATAGTTGCAGATCAGACCTGCACAACGGTCAGGGAGAAATTTTGGACCATTCCTCTTTACAAAAGTGTTTCAGTTCAGCAATATTCTTGGGATGTCTGGTGTGAACCATGCCTCGCACAAAAGAGCTCTCAGAAGACCTACGATCAAGAATTGTTGACTTACATAAAGCTGGAAAGGGCTACAAAAGTATATCTAAAAGCCTTGATGTCCATGTGTCCACGGTAAGACAGATTGTCTACAAATGGAGAAAGTTCAGCACTGTTGCTACACTCCCTAGGCGTGGTCGTCCTGTAAAGATGACTGCAAGAGCACAGCGCAGAATGCTCAATGAGGTGAAGAAGAATCCCTAGAGTGTCAGCTAAACACTTACAGAAATCTCTGGCACATGCTAACATTTTTGTTGACAAATCTACAATAAGGAAAACATTAAACAAGAATGGACTTCATGGGAGGACACCACGGAGAAGCCACTGTCCAAAAAAAACATTGCAGCACGTTTGAAGTTTGCAAAAGAGCACCTGGATGTTTCCACAGCACTACTGGCAAAACATTCTGTGGACAGATGAACCAAAATTGAGTTGTTTGGAAAGAACCACAACGTGTGTGGAGAACAAAAGGCACAGCACACCAACATCAAAACCTCATCCAACTGTGAAATATGGTGGAGGGGGCATCATGGTTTGGGGCTGCTTTGCTGCCTCAGGCCCTGGACGGATTACTGTCATCGATGGAAAAATGAATTCCAAAGTTTATCAAGACATTTTGCAGGAAAACTTAAGACCATCTGTCCGCCAACTGAAGCTTAACAGAGGATGGACGATGCAACAGGACAACGACCCAAAGCATAGAAGTAAATCAACAACAGAATGGCTTCAACAGAAGAAAATACGCCTTCTGGAGTGGCCCAGTCAGAGTCCTGACCTCAACCCGATTGAGATGCTGTGGCATGACCTCAAGAGAGCGATTCACACCAGACATCCCAAGAATATTGCTGAACTGAAACACTTTTGTAAAGAGGAATGGTCCAAAATTTCTCCTGACCGTTGTGCAGGTCTGATCTGCAACTATAGGAAACGTTTGGTTGAGGTTATTGCTGCCAAAGGAGGGTCAACCAGTTATTAAACCCAAAGGTTCACATACTTTTTCCACCCTGCACTATGAATGTTTACATGTTGTGTTCAATAAAAACATGAAAACGTATAATGTTTGTGCGGTATTAGTTTAAGCAGACTGTGTTTCTCTATTGTTGTGACTTAGATGAAGATCAGAACACATTTTATGACCAATTTATGAAGAAATCCAAGTAAGCCCAAAGGGTTCACATACTTTTTCTTTCAACTGTATATATATATATATATACAGTATATATAAAATATATTAGTTAATGCTGAAATTAACATGAACTAATGTTAATAAATGCTTTGAATGCATTAACTAATGTTAATACACGGCTCGTTGGAATGTTTCATTCTGATTGGCCAGTCGGGACGTTTGCAGGTGCGTTATTCCCAGATAACAACCTCTCAAAACTAACAACACAAGGTAACCCGGATGCATCTCATCATTTTGACAGGTTTTTTTGAAATATTAAATTTAATATGTCTTTTAATAACATAATGTATAATTTACAAATGATTAAACAAAATTGCGTGTTCGTGACATTTGAATGTCGTTTCTTACTATAAAACGGAAACGTTACATTTCATGTCCAGTTTTTTTCACATGTGCCAAGTAGCCATGTAATAAGCAGGATAATGTACAAGCAGCCGGCTGTTATCTCGAAATAAGCCCCTTCAGTGTGGGCTTTCTGCGATAACAACCGGCTGCCTGTACATTATCCCTTACGTAACAAATACACACTTATTGTAAAGCCTTACCAATTTTTCCTGTTTATAAATGAAACACAGACAATGTGCATTCAAATCTCCTACAATGTGAGGTAGAGTGAAGACGAATGGAAAAAGCTACAGACCGCAAATGATAACGGCACGAAACATGCACAACTAAGGGAGCAATTAAACACGGGTTTAAAATGCCACGGAAGTAATTGCTCAATTCATTGCCGGCTGATGTTACAAGAAGACCACTAAAGAACAAACAAATTCCATTCGATCGTATCTTTCCCTGTTCATTTCTTGAAATACCATGCGTCCTTCTCTATCTCATAGTAAAGGCCATAGTCAAGCGGTTTAATACATTTTTAGTCCATCAACAACAATAGCCCACAAAGCCGGGAGAGCTCAGCAATTAGAGGTTTTTGGCTGGGTTCCTGTATTCCCATGCTCGGAAAACCTGCCATCGCTTCACCGTCTGAATGAGACTACTGACATTCACAAAGCAGGTGTTATTGCACCTGACTGAGCTGTTTCAGATTTGATATCGCGTCACGCTGGTCATTAATACCCCAACGCTACTGGCTGGGATTCAGATTTTCAGATTCATGGTTGAACTCACTCTTGACCCTGAATTGCTTTACTGTAAAGGCTTGTTTGTATTGTTTGGGGTTTAATAAAGGCGTCTGTGTGCCGTGCGGTGGTATCTTCAAAAAGACAAACGATAGCTTTGAGGCAGCCTGACAGGCCCGGCGTTATATTGCTAGTTGAAATGTTGTCAAAATAAAGATAGCGAGAAGTTTATGGAAGCAGCATTAGAGTCGTATTTACCACCGCATCATTACCTTGAACTTAGAAACGCCTAGAACCCATGAGGCATAGCGAGACTTTAACCTTATACATTAGCTTGAGCACCACAAATCATTGCACACGCCTAAAATAGCAAGACTTATATAACATTTTCCAGCGACTAGTTTTAGATTGTGTATGGCTGTGTTTGCTTCCTTTGTCTCCCTGTAATACAGCTGTCTGTTGGAAAGGTCCAATCTCCCGATCCACACGAATGAAGGTCACTTCATTCAGCCTGACAGTCCTTTGATACATGAGCGCTATTATTAGCTTATCGGAGGAGCATAAGGATCTTCATTAGTCGTGTCTTGATCAGAAACGAGCCCACGTGAGCACGATCAAATAAACATATTTACATCAAAAATGAGTTGTCACGTTTACAGATTTTCTTTTATCAAATACATTTTAGTAGTGTGTGTGATCCCTATTCGAACCCTCAACCTTTGCGCTCCTAACTCAGCGCTTTCCCTGATACATCATACACATACATCTGGCAGGCATCTATTTGATGTCTGCTTTTACATCTGCGCAGTGGCGTCATTTCCACTGGGGACAGGGGGGACATGCCCCCCTCACTTTTTAAAATCCCGTTCGTGTCCCCCTTACTTTCAAATTTGTTTGTAATGATTTCTTAACCACACACCGTCATCGGCACGGAGAAGTACTAGGACCGAAGGACACAGATAGTCCGTCGTGTGCACACTAAAAAAAGATAATTGAAAGATTGTTTTCAATCACGTGTTTTTGATTTTAATTTAATATAAATTTGTTTTTACGTGGCCGTTGTTTTCGTAGGCTATGTTAAGCGGTTTCCTTATAATGGACTTTTACTTTTTTCGTTTGATAAGGACTCGTTCTTTTAACAGCAGCTAGTGTTTATGACAAGGCTTGACAGAAACGTTGGCTTCCCTGGTCGTTGTTTAGGTAGGCCTACATAAACCTCGTTGAGCATTTTAGAAAGTCATCCGGCAGATTCAGGTTAACAAGCCATGTTTTCTGCCGTTTCTCGGTCAATACTCGCATTTTCCCCCTTCATGAACCTCAACTTATGCTACACAATAAAAACACCTTTTGGTTTCATGGTTTAATCAATTTAAACAATCAAAAACAACACAAAACAGGTTTGTGATAGAATTCAAATCAAAAACATTTTCCCCCATTTTGTGTCCCCCCCACTTCTCAAACCAAATTTACACCCTCGCATCTGCGAGACATCATTTTTTTATTGTCTGATCCTCAGCATTTCGTCTCTGAGACGTCTGCTGTCAGATCTCATATAGCAATCTAGAAGATGTCTGTAGGATGTTTATGATTTAGAACGTATGTACAACTGCTGTTTCTGAGATGTCTCTCAGATGTTTTCCAGATCTCTGGATCTTTAGGAGACATCTTACAGACCTGGTTGACAATTAAAGCTACACAAACACTTTGTAGTCATGTAGCATGCATCTTAAGAATATATATGTATTAAACAAAACAAAATGATTCACATCTGTTTAATGGAACAGTCACGCCCAAAAAGGTAATTCTGTCATTTCCATTACGTTCCGAACCTGTTGTTGTTTTTTTTCTCAGCAGGATCTTGTCGGGAAATCAGCAGGCGTTTTTTTTCATAATCTTTCCCACTGTTCCTTTTACATCGCATCACTTCACGGCTAGCGAGCGACTGGATTTGCAACAGAGAGCGACACAAAATTTCACAAGAGATCTTTCTGATATGTTCCGAGGTAAAATTATTTTCTCCCTCCATCTAAAAGCCCCTAAAAACAACAACAACAAGAAACCCCTCACTTCTGATTTGGAATCGCATTCCATGCACCCGCTGCACACGTTCATGCACCTTTATCCAGTGTAAAGGCAATAACGCAGCGTGTCAGGTTGAGGACTATCGTCTTTCATTGTGACTTATCTGTCAGTATTTTCAGCGCTCTCAAAGCTCTGATTGGTGATGGGGCGATGCATCATGGGGTGGAAGAAAAGGACTCAGTTTATCAGTCACCCCTCAGATAAAGACAGAAAATCCATGACAAAGTACTCGGCAGCAAGCAAACGCAGACCCCAACCGCAGTCCCGATAATCTCACAAGACTGACAGCGCCAAGAATCACACATTTTCATTCTCTTTGGTTGCCGTCTTTCCCCACGATCCCTCACGCTGGGGATCCGACAAAAGAGAGAAGAGAGATAGACATAGCTTTCAGGCCTTTTTGATAGTGTCAGCCCATCTTTGGCAAAGTCACATTTCCTTTTTTCCCATTACTGCAGAGGACTAACCTAATTCTCTTCTGAAAAGGTCACTTATCGAAAAGCACAACATCCATCACTCTGAGTAAAGCCATTACAGTGGCTTTATTTTCTTCATCTAATCCATTGCGAAGGATTTCAACTATATATGAAGTTTATTTTCGGACTGGTAATTTTCACATATGTAAAATCATTCAATTGAAGATTATGAATGCTCTTGAAGTATAAAAATGAAATGTGGGCTGTAAATTTGAAGTGTTGGTATAGAAAAAAAATATGAAAACAAAGGGATGAAAAATATTAATATAATATGTAAATCCTGTAATAAATAATCTTCTATCAGGGCAGTTCAAGTTTGCGAAAACCACCTGCGAATATAGGCGAGTTTTCACAGTCACAGTGCAGCTTATCATTACAGACAGAACCGCTTAAATGTGACTTTCAACTTGACTTTTAACTTGACATTGGAAAAATACGCCACTTATGGTGCGAGGTGATGAAAAATCGTGAGATGTGATATAATGGCCAAAGAGGTCTGGCTGCACGTACAGTAGGACAGGAACACGTGAGTGTGTCATTATAGAACCTTATTGTGTCAAAATATCATACATTTAAAGGGATAGTTCATCAAAAAATAAAGCAAACTGTCATCATTTATTTACCCTCATGCCATTCAAAACCAGTATATGACTCTTCCTTCTGCGGAACACAAAAGAAGATATTTTGAGAAACGTCTCAGTGGTTTTGTGTCCATACAATGGAAGTCAATGGGTGCCAATGTTGTTTGGTTACCAACATTCTCCAAATAGTTTTTTATTCAGCAGACGAAGCAAGTCATACAGGTTAAGAATGACAAGAGGGTGAGTAAATGACAAAATAATTGTCTTTCTAGGGTGAATTGTCTATTTAAAGTTGATTGTATTTCTTGCTAACTAATGTTTGCTTGCTTAAGTGCCGTACGGGAGATAAATTAAGATTTCAGTAAACACCAGCTTGACCTGATCTCATTCAAATGTGCATTATTTAACCTCTTTGGGTGATGGATTGCATGCCTTTCTGAAAGTCTATTGACAGGATATGTGACTCATGAATCATTTAAAGGGCAAAATCTAATATGATGTGTATTGAAACGCGTGATAAACAAAAGCCCAGACTCAAAGTAACTTGACAGCGTTTTGTCTTAGATGAACAGAATCAATCAAATCGCTTGACACTAATTGTATAACCACTGGGCACGCGCACATATTTCCACAGAGAATCTAGATCATTATTCGCAACGTTCTTTGAACTCAATGTTATATGTGGCCGATCTGTTGAAAATGGGGGTTTCAACATAATGTCCAATGTAGCAGCCGTGGAGATTTGGGGATCTTCAACCAAAGAGATTGAAAATCTTGTCATGAAGTGTCTTGTGAATTTTACCTGTAAATGCGTAAATGAAGTTCACATGACCCTCTGCAAGCTTCTTTATTTCAGATCTACAGTGTAGAGAAATAAACAACACGATCAGTCACCGGAAATAACACCGGAGTTAATAACTTCGGAGTAAGGAGATGTTTAATTTAAATTTGATACACAAGTGTGATTTAATGACTGTCTTCCAGTCAATGCTGTTTTGTTAAGGAAATGCACATCTAATTATCATTGAAATGCTATGGTGCACTTCAGGTGTTGAATATATTTTGCAATTCATTATTTTTACCGTCAGTGAATGTGATTTATTTATATATTATATGGTTTCTTGTATACAGCAGAGATAAACAGAGTTTATACAGCAATAGCAGACATAGTTAATTTAATGAATCCCTCAAAAACGTCAAACATAAGGGGTATGATTTGGTAAAAGGTGCGGAGGAGCAATGTCTGCTTTTCATTTTTCATCTTGCAATATGCGGTGCATAGATTTGTGATTTCTAAGCTGAAGATTTAGCGGGCACATTTTTCCGGAGCAGATCACTCTGTTCTTAGCTATGTAAATTATGCATGCATTATTCATATAATAATGCACCCTTAAAAACACTTTTTAGAAGCATGAAACATGCTGAAAGATCGCAGCACTCCTCTACTGAACATTTCTCATGTCATGTCGCAATTTTAAATAAAATAAGGTTAAATGAAAAAGGGGTCCGTGCATTCATTTCTTTTTGGCTACTTTTATGTCATTGCATAAATCAGTTTTCAATGTAATAGGTGTTTCATCCATGTTATTTCTCTGCGTTATACAACTGCGTCTGTTGCATGACACCAGTACAACCTCCCAGATGTTGTTCTGGTGTCAAGCAGGGTAGGTGTTCCAGGTATCTTGTCGGGGGCCCAGCCCGACTGGTTTATCACTGATACATGTGGTTGCAAATGATGCTTTAGCCCTGTGCTTCAATTTATCATCTGGCCCCAGGCAGCGAACAGCTGAGCCTGGAGAGATAGGCAGTTTATTTTTCATAGTTATTTATTCTGTGTTCTCTATGCCTTTGTGTGTGCCTGTACTGTATGTCCTAGGCTTATTGTTGGTTTGGCAATTGGGGAATGGGATCTTAATCAATGTGCTTTTTTAGAATTATAACTATAAATTAGCGCTGACTCTAGAAGAGGTAGAATAAAGCGAATTTTGTGTACAGTTGTGCACAAAGAGTGCAGTTGCATGTGGTTCTCTGTTTTGACACCGAAACACAACTGGGCCTGACAAGTGATGTCCACCTAAGATTAGACATTTTTGGGGGACTAAACAATGACAAAAGTTCAATTTTGGGTGAACTATTCCTTTATACTTTTTATACAATGTTTATGTCAGATACAGATTTACTACTCAGACTTGCTTTTGTATCGTCTTACTATTTTATTCCAAACAAACTTATTATGTCTTAAATTCATAGAGTTATATAGTTAGCAATGTTACAAACACACAGCGGAGCGTATTCGAATCAGAGAAACCAACCAGTGCCCTGGAAACATCACACACAAAAATCTATTACAAAGTACAGCGAGTGGCATTCAAGTGTTTTATTTTGAATTAAAAAAGAGAGATTCAAGAACGTCTCCGGAGACGGCCGTGCACACGGATCATAACAAATACGGCTATGTTAATAACGCATGTGGGTAAAGTTAATAACGGAGCAATTTGTTTTGTGTCTGGTCTCATTGCTCTTTGCCACGCAGCTCATAATTATTCATCTTTATTCAACTGGGCAAGCCAATTAATTAAGCCTGATTAAATCCAACCAGACCATAAACAACAAACATCATCTCTTCATAACCGAACCATTTGAGGGATGTCGCCCAATGCATTTATTTCACCAAATCAGACCTTCGCCGCATTCATCTGAACGCGGTCACTGGGAGTGAAATAAACCAATCAGCAACGTATCAGCCAGACGGATCCGCAGCCCGGTGCGCTCCGAAGGGGGGATATATGAAAGCAGAAATCAGCCTGAAGTGGGCAAAGCAATTCTGAAGTGTTTGAGACATTGAGAGATCACAGGCTGCCGTGTTTCTGGGCTCATCTACCGTTCCAGCCTGTGGCATTTTTGCACAGCGGATGTCCACTGGCTTCTTCCTCGGCCAAGTGGGCAGAGCGAAGCCGCTATCGGATGCTATTAGATTATCCGACATCATAGAGACACTCAGGTGGAAAAGGGTATTTAATTTCTGATGGTGTGTCAGTGAGGAAGATTCCAGAAATGAGAGAGAAAACCATACCCCACAGCCTTGGCATGAACTTTGTTTTGGAAGCACAGACGTGTGCGGAGCCTCATTCAAAATACCGGTGCAGCAAATGGCAATGTGAAATGAAGAGAAGTACAGAATGACACACTGCCCACCGCGTGTGAAAGAATTTTCTGTATTCATGAAATACACGGATGACCTGCACGCGACAAAATATGCAGCAGGTATCCAGGGCACGTGCGTGGAATACTTATTCCCAATGCAATGCTTTCCAGTTCCATTCCAATGCAGCAAATGAACCAAAGCAATAACATCTATGATATTTAACTTTACATAAAAGTGAAATATACAAAACGATAACAATATATATATTTCCAAAGTCTGTAGTTTGTATAAAAATATATTTAACAATAAAAATACAAATAGTAGGCAGTATACAATAATACTGCGCGGTATACAGTTCGAATTACAGTTAAAAGCATTCCTTCCAACTGTAACCAAACAAACAGTTCATCATTGTCATGTTCCACAAATGCATAACAAAACTATTTTCACTGGCTCTTACGCTCGAACTCTCGACAGATAACCGACCTCCACATTTTTTCTCCTACATCGGTATGCAAAAGGGAGTCCACACGTATTAGCGTTATGAGTTATTTATTGCTGTTTTTTAAAGCATTTCTGCTTTATAAATGATTTTGTGTTTAAACCTTGAGACGGATAAGCCATCAGTAACCCATTACACAACCTCTCCTCCAAGCACCAAAAAGATTGTGCTTTATTGTTAATGTAAACATTAAATTTTAATCTGGCACCAAGAATGTTTTAAAAGACACAATTCATCCTCCTGTGCAGAGTTCCTGCTTAAATGTTCTCGCCTCTAGAGAGTAGAATGAATCACGCTCTCTCCGCGCGGGCCACCCCGATGTGATTTATTTGCTGATACCTTGTCACCGTGTAATTTATTGCACTGCTTTTGTCTTCTTTTTAGTATACATGGAGTGATCAGGCCCGCGAAGCAGCGAACGTGATTCCATTCCTAAGGAGATTCTGTTCGTCCAGGTCTCCAGGTCAGCGAAACTATCCAGGCCTGAGCATTTCAGTATGAAGCCATTTGCATAATCTGGGAGAAATATAGCTATTTTAATTTGTTTTGTCAGTGGTGGAATTCAATAGATGAAGATGTGATCGCATCAATGAATTATATGAATCTGTCAAAATACAAACCATCAAATTTAAAACACAGACGCATGCGAAAAAAAGAGATTATTTAATGTGATTGGCGCTATGCTATATAAATGGAAGCCATCGAAGACTTGAATAAGCAATACGAACAGTAGGTCAGATAGTCAAGTGGTGTCATTAAAGGGACAGTACCCCAAAATGAAAAATCATTTACTCACCCTCTTGTCATTTCAAACCTGTATGACTTTCTTTATTCTGCAGAACACAAAAGAAGCTATTTTGAAGAATGTTGGTAAAACTACAGCGGAGCCCATTCACTTGCACTGGTTTTATGTCCATACAATAGAAGTGAAGGGGTAAAGCCATTGTTTGGTTACCAACATTCTACAAAATATCTTCTTTTGGGTTCCGCGGAGGACAGAAAGTCATACAGCTTTGGAATGACAACAGGGTGAGTAAATAATGACAGATTTTTCATTTTGGGGTGAATTATCCCTTTAAACGTGTGATATGACACGGCTGAAACAAATATTATGGTTTGATTTAGACGCAATGCAATGTGTATACACGATTTAAGGTTTCGAAAACGCTGTATTTTCCACATACCGTGCATGTTTGTATCTCCTCTTTGCCCCGTCTCTCTGAAACGCGCAGATTTTTAACAAAGGTCGTAGCTCTGAAAAGCGAGGTGTGCTATGATTGGCCAGTTGACCAGTGCGTAGTGATTGGTAAAATATTGCAAGCGTGTGACAGAAATGTAACACCTTTTAACATATTTGGAACATCAGGTTCAAAAGCAATTGTACTCAGAGGTACGCCCACCTTACTTGCGTATACATTCGGGCGGTCTTAGTCAAATCATACCACGAACTGACGTAAATTTGTGGGGGTGTGGTTACACGAGGCGGCTTCCCATTTAGATAGAATGCATCTTTTGTTCCGACACTTTAATTTGTGCAATTTTACTTGTCTAATACATGCATGGGCAACTTATAACACGCTAAAGACAAAGAAAAACACGCATTCGCGCAATATGACCCCTTTAAGGGTGTGGCATGTAGAGTACATGTTCAACTGAAGTCACAGAAGTTATAAGACAAATCAAAGGTGTACAAAAAAGGATTTACAAGACTGAACGCAATACAGTTTTACACCTTGTTTATAATCATTGCGATTTTAATTTAGAATCAGGTTAAATGATGTTTAATGACAGAACTGATATGATATGAGCAGGTTGGGTTGTTTAGTTTAATATATAACAGCCTCATGTCACAGGCATTTGTAACTATTTTAAGAGCTGGCAAATATGCACAAATATTATAAAAGATAATAATGAAGCCCCACCCCTAACTCTTACCTTACCCATCACTGGCGTGAATGCAAATCATAAAATAAAAAAATTAAGATACAAATTAGTTTGAGTTCATACAACATAAGCCACCTTGTAAAATAGTAAAAAATTGCTGTGAGATGTAGTTTTTTTAAACTTCTTAATAGCATTTTTGTGGTGTCAAAACGCTTCTTGTAAACAAATACATTTTCTGACTGTATGTGTGCTGAATCAGGCGCCAAGGCGGCACGTGCAAATAATCAACGCTATCAGAGGACGCGATTCATTCTTGGAGAACATCCTAGACAACATTGTGCCTTTGTACTTGGATGTGTCGAGGGGGAGTGAATTTTCCTGACATTTTGCCTGCTTGAATATTAATAGATTGCTTCAGCTCTGCTCTCTGTGGCTTTCTGTCAGGATACACTGCCTGGAAACACCAGCATTGGCAAGTGATGATTCCACACCATGCCAGTAGCTTAAACCATCCTTATCAAGCGGTTGGCGCAGCGTTGTGCCCTGTCCGCGCTTCTCACACGCCCAGCCTACCCGAACCCACTGAGATAATGTGATAGCAGTCACCCATGGCCAGCCCAGCTCTGCGTGGCAGCAGAAAGAGTCCTTCACACAATAAAGCAATGAGGCGTGCATAAGGAAACGCACATCTGCAGAATTCAGGAAATATAGAATGGAGAAGGCGGTTAGCCAGCGGTGTGAGAGGGTTCTGTATGCGGTTCGAACCTCTTTTTGATGTCTTTCTGTAGATATTGATATGAAAATGTTGTGAAATCACTTGGCAGTAGGTGCACATGACGAGAGAGCAGCGGCTGTGGATGAATTTGGAGACCCATCATTCAATGATTGGTGATATTCGTCTCAGATGAAGGTTGCATTTGGAATTAGGTTAAATGATGGGTAATGACAGAACTGGTATGATATGAATTAGCAGGTTGTTTAGTTTATTATATAAGTCAGCCTCATATCATTGTTGAACAGAAAATCTGGTTAGCCAGGTCAGTCAACGGTGAAATTAGTAAGACACCAGAGGTGTGTTTTGACGCAATGCCAGGCCTGCATTTCAAATAATCAGCGCTCTCTCTCTCCGCTTTCATTATTTTCAACCTTTTGCAAAAATGTGTTCATGTGCAATATTTAACAGTGCTCTGCATTTGGGCAAACAAAGACGTGAGCACAAACATCCCTGTTGAATAAAACAGCATATGCTGGTTAGGTAGGCTTTGAAGCATGGTAGCTGGTTTATGCTGGTTTAAACTGGTCCTGAGCTGGTTTATCTTAAATGCATCATACTGCTTTTTTCAACAGGGATAACACTATGAGAATGAAAGTGTGACCCTTTTGAGTTGTCATTATGGTTACCATGGTCTTTCAGGTACTCTATTAAAAGTCTTCCAGATGTTTCTGCTTTGTGTGAGGATTAAGCATTAATTCACAGGGAGCCGTTCTGCTAATCTTAGGAATTAGAAGAAAGAAATTAACCTCTGGTCTTATTATTTTATAAATAGACCGCTGAGTACAATCCCATTTGACTTTTAAAGCATATGCTGTTTTTCATAATAGAGCTATAGGAATACACAAGTACCTTATTTATTTATTTTGTTTATTTATTTATGTGTCAATTAATTTCAAAACACAAGAGCTTTCAAACAAGTATGACAAATGATAAACAAGAAGGCAAGTGAAAACCATCATTCACATTTGTTCTCCTAGTGTTTAAACAAAAAGAAAACAATGTTATGTGGCCCAAACTTAAAGGAAAAGTTCACCTCAAAATCCAAATCGTGTTATTTTTAACTCACCCACACGCCGTTCAACATGTTTTAAGACCTCCTGGCATCTTCGGAACACAAATAAAGATATTTTATTTGAGACGAGAATACTTTATGTGCGAAAAACGAGTTTAATCGATACATTCTCCTCCGTCTTGAGCTTGTTATTTTGGTTTGTTTTTGCAAATAAAGTATTCTCGTCGCTTCAAAAAAATTCAATTGAGCCACCATGAGCGGATGGACCAATTTAACGATGTCTTTAGTACTTTTCTGGACCTTGACAACAACTATAACCATCATGCCTATGAGGAGGCCTTGAAATCTCTCGGATGTCCCTAAAATATCTTTATTTGTGTCCCGAAGATCCGGGAGGTCTTAAAACATGTTGAACATCATGTGGGTGAGTAAAAAATAACACACTTTTGAGGTGAACTTTTCCTTAAACTTAAGGACCTCCAAACAATCCGTAACTGTTGAGAACTTTTAAAGTAATTTAATACAATTAATATACCATAAAATATAAATTAAATATCAAAATAAATATCAAATAAATACCTTCGGGCCAGGTGCGTGTATTTGATGAAACCGTATAAATGCACTCCAAATAATCAATTGCCACTGTAATCTTTATTATAAAATGTACAAATAAGGTTTGCATTATATCATCAACATATTCAAATGATTTCAATGTATTATTTCATGAATTAAGTTGTGCAAAACCTGATAATTCAAGATTTGAGAATGTTGCAGTGGGCTTTAATGGAAGCAAGAAAATCTGACCTTTTGGATGCACTGGATCCTCTCATGCAGCGACACATACAGCAGAACAATTATAATAAATAAATATATTCCATTCTATTATTAAGTGTATCTTCCTTCAATACAATTTATTGTTACTAATATATACAGTATATAATTCAAGAAAATGCCAAACACACGTTAAAGGGACCTAACAGCACCAATCGCATTTGTAAGCACGGCTGTCTCTCTTCCCCAACTCCACAAATTCATTCTGACTGAATCTTAATTAACAAATCAGTCTTGCTTTTATTTGAATATGCATGTCCTGTGCACAGAGGACATAGGAGTGAAAGACAGAAATCGAGAGACGGTGGAACGTTTACCGTGACAGTTCTGCTAACAGTGGCAGAATTGTAAAATGGCTGTAGAAAGCAGGACGGCGGTGGAATGTGACAACTCTGCAAGCCAGCCACGATTGGTTAGCCATATTAGAAATGTTTGGGTAAATATGGTATACATTTATGCAAATAAGAGCGGTACTAAACCGCCTTGTGACAGAGAAAGTGAATATAAATGGTACTATTTCTTAGAGAACCTAAAAGGGGAGCTTTGCGAAATGAAGACGTATAAATCAATTGTGGAACTTGTCACAAAATTTGTCTTGTTGTAGATGCTTTACGTATTTTTGTGTGTGTGTCGTGTATGTGTGTGACATCCAGAGAGGTGTCCTCATTTGTAAAAACAATATTTGTTTTTCTTGTAATTGTAAAACTGCTGTTTTCTCTTTGTATAGGATTCATAGCTGTGTATAAAACAAGTCTAGGGACCGTTTCCATTTAAGTAAACACGTGTCTGTGTGTTATGCAAGAACATGTCTTTGTTGTCCTCTGCGAGTGTATTTGTCTCCATATTCATGGCCCATGCCTTCATGAGAAAATGACAGGAAAGAGTAACCTTGACCTTTCCGCAGACTCCCGCAAAATGAAGAGAAAGATCATCATTAATCGCTAGTCATCTGCTCGCGTTTCTTACAGCTGCTTCTTGTCATTTCAGATAATGAGATGGATCCAGAGAAGCGGTCCCGGTCTCAGATGACCATTGCGCTCGCCCTTGAACCCAGCTGGACCTCCCCAGAAACATAGCGACTCATTATTCCATCAGATGTCACATCGAGGCGGGCAAACCGTATCCGAACTGTGATGGAGTTTTTACATTGTTTAGACGGATCCCAGAATAGAAGCCGTATTTCAAAGCCGTGACTTTCACAACAGTGTTCGGTTACTGTGTTCACGGCATCGTAACTTTTTAGTGTGCACCTCATTATTGCCGCTTTTACTGCAACGCTGTTGAAACACAAAGCAGGGGAGAGTAGGACTGGTGTCGTGTCGCTTCAGTTGATCAAATGGTAAATAACAATAAATATGCACTCAAATAATACGTTTTTTTCTTTCATATCCTTTCTCGAACGGGGGACAAAGTTGAAAAGAGCATCCGAGGCACAATAAAACAACTGTGCCGGATACCCCCGGCTCTGAGCGTGAACGACGCAATAAAAGTCTGATTATTATTTAGAGAGAATATTGCTTCCATAAAAGAGCAATTCTGGGCTGGATTCACAGGACACAGCACCAAGGTCTCGCCGCTAACGCGAATTTGGATGGATTTCCACAGTGGAAAGTACAAAATGAAACGAAGCAAATGGCCACAAATCTGAATAAAAGCTCTTCGGCGATAAAGCGCGACATACGTTTGAGAACATTCGTGCCAGCGAAGCTACATACGCTAATGTTGCGTGTTCAAAAGCGTGCGTCAGATGTCGGGCACACGAGGGGGAGCTTGAGTTGAGGCATTGCGGTGGATATTCAACAAAGTGTTTTGGTCATGACCCGGCATGAGGATAGATAGGGGCTTTGGCCTGGCCTCATCCATTTACTCAGGGGAGCTGCTGGGCTGGGAAATGGCAGCCTATGACAATATCTCTATTAGCAGTGATGGAAAGCATGTCAGCGAGCTTTTATTAACAGCCTTCGCTAGCCCGCACCAGACCTGCTGCCATTTGAGTAATGCAACTCAGCACTGAGCCCCAGACCTTTAATGTACACCCATATCCCTCTGCTGTAATTTCCTGAGAGGCTAGGTCGTTCGTTTTGATTTGTATCAAAATATATTAATAAATTATTCTTTCAATTACCAGTGGCCTTCAACACAGAGAAGACAGGCTGGAGAACATTTTTCACACAGGTTACAAACCAGAACAAGTGGTTCAGCATTTGCTAGCTCACCTCACATTTGAATGCACGGAACGTATGCGACTCTTTTCATGAAGTGGGTACCAAACAGGCACTGAAACTGAAGGTTATTTCCTTCGTTTTCAACAATAGTTCAGAAAACATTGGTTGTGTTTTGGGAGTTTATACTAAATATTACGTGTCGTCTGTTTTATTCATTTCAAAAGAGGTTTGCAACTATTGCAGACCTGATACCAAAATTTGGGACTAAATACAGTCTGATCTTTGTAATTTTGTAAACAAAAATTTCTATTTTTTCTTCATTTAAGCTAATAAAGTGACAAGATTTTATGTAAATATTGTATGAAGTAATAAATAAATATATAATGTTAACATTTTAACAGCTAAGATACCTCTAAGAATTCACCCTGAAATAGTAATAATCATTTGTTCAGCCTCATGTCATTTGACTTCCTTCCGTGAGCAGTTATTGAGAAATGTCTCAATATGTTGTATCCATACTCTGGAAGTCAATGGGGGGCAGTGTTGTTTGGTTACCAACATTAAAAAATATATTTTCAATTGTGTTCTGCAGAGGAAAGAAAGTCATACAGGTTTGGAATGACATGAGGATGAAAAAAGGAGGACATTTTTTATTTTTAGTGAACTATCCCTTTTATATTTGCTTAGAAGAATAGCAAACACAGAAAAAAATTGAACACGGGGTAAGCTATATAAACTAGCATTTGTCACAAGTAGTATGTACACAGCTGCATTCATATTAGATACTGTAGAAAGAATATCTGTCAATAAAAAGGCCTCCAGATCTCTCTGTTGACATTCAGTGGCATTTCCACATTTCCTGTGGGGTCAGAGCAGAATAAATCTTTGAGAGTGTTACGACCCAAAACTCATACCGTGGAAGACAAACATGTCAACGAGGAAGCCACACCTTGTATGCAATTATAGCCGCATCCACCATTTACTTGGTTAGTCAAGTGAATGCAGAACTAGTGTGTTTCCCTTGTTTCTTGAAGGTTGTGGTGGTCTCAGCAGACATACAAATAGACACTCCATTAGTAATATTAGCCTCGTTTTAAAATAATTTAACACAAATAAAGGATTATATAATGATAGTTTATAAGTAGTACAGTATGCAAAGTAAATCAATTGAAGATTTAAAGGGACAGTTCAAAAAAACAAAATTCTTCATTTACTCACCCTCAAGTTGTTCCAAAATCTGTATAAAATTACTTTGTTTAGATGAACACAGGGAAAGATATTTGGAAGAATGCTTGTAACCAAACCGTTCTTGGCCACCATAAACAACCATAGTAGGGAAAATAACAATGGTAGTCAAAAGTGCCCCAGAACTGTTTGCTTTCCTACATTCTTCAAAATGTTTTTGTTTGTGTTCAACAGAACAAAGAAATGTATAAAGCAATTTTCCTACTATGGTAGTCCATGGTGCCCAAGAACTGTTTGGTTACAAGCATTCTTCCAAATATCTTTCTCTGTGTTCATCAGAACAAAGAAATGTATACAGATTTGGAACAACTTGAGGTTGAGTAAATAAAGACAGAATTTTCTTTTTTGGGTGAACTGTTCCTTTAAAACAGCGTTAAGCACATAATATGTATCAGTGTGTATCACATCATTCTCTTTTTTGTATTCTGTATTCTTCCAACATTAGAATTAAATCTCTCATCTTATTTTAATAGGCAAAGACAGCCAAGAGGCATTGGTTAATGCGATTGGAGCCGAAATGACACACTTCGGCTTTTACAAGTCAGTTTCTGCTGTTGTGGCCACACAAAAGTGACACAAAGGACCACAGGACTGGATTGTAACCGGCTGTGTTCATTGAGTGAGTAATCCCTTAAAATAGACTTTAGCAGCTCTGGCTTCTTTTCAAAGGGACACCGATTCACATGTGATTGATTACCTTCTGCCTTCGGTTGAACCCCGTCCACAAAGGCCAAAAGATCATAGTTAAAACCTTGTCACATGATTACATCCAGAACTAATCTCTCTCCAAGGGAAATGGAAAATCAGAAGTTTCCCAACCGGTAACCAGGTCATTTTATCAACCATTTAAACTAATATTACCTGGGATGGTCAGCCCACATCACACACAGTCAGAGCTGTCAGATACGGCGCCGGGTCGAGGCAGCGAAAAAACCCGTTCCATCCCGCGAAATGATTAGAGCGGCTGGAGCCGAAACAGGGGCGGACAGCGGAGTGGACGTCAGGGAGAAACCAGACGTGAGTGCACAACAGAAGATGAACCTGTGTAATGAACCCAGAGGCTCCCTGCAGTCCAATCCTAACCCCTTCCAATTGCTCATCACAAACCGATCATTCCAATCCACCGCCTAATAGTCCCGCATGATTCCTGCTGCCCACGTTCAATCAATCCGCTAGGCCTTCTGGCACCAAATGAATTTGGCATGAAAGTTTTAGAAAGCTTCGATTTGAGCGTTCACCTGTTCACATTGATCATATTTGAAAACTGGCTGTTTAACCACCAAATTGATTTCATTTCATCCTGTGGAAACCCTATTGATTCAATATGAAAAGAAAAAAACGGTCTCATAAGAGAACACTTGGACAAATAGGGAAAACAGGCCAAATTAAATGTCAGTGACCATTTAGTTTAATTTTAGATTATTCATATTACATTAGCGTTGTGTACTCCACTTACTGTTGGCTCTTAAGGCAAAATGTTGAATGCTCCCTCATTTGTAAGTCGCTTTGGATAAAAGCATCTGCTAAATGAATAAATGTTTTTGTAAAGAATAATGGATGGCATTTTAGCACGCAAATTGTATACACTGGTAACCATCGAGAAATCAATTTTGGATCATATGAGGTTGATTATTCAGATAGTTGACATGGACATGACCAATAAACAGTGTCGCACGTTGACAGCCGATTCCGAAGAGGACTAAACTTCGCCTTTGTGGAACACTGCGACTCCATGCGGAACCGCTGTGAAATTTTGTTAAGAAATCAAAGTGGAACATTTCCGTTTTGTATTATGATGCAAAACAGCACGCACAGTATTAATATCCAAAATGTCAGTGCAGTTTTAATGTCATGCTGTACAAGCATGTCTCTTATTAAAATGCCACAACAAAGATCCTGCATTCAAATGATGTAACGAATTTCAATGAGTCTGAAACAATGACAGGAGACATTATTATAAGGCCGGAGCATGTTGTCACGTTGCATGGGGCAAGTTGTCACGATGGGACCTGCCCTTGTACTTAATTCTTCAGTGAAAAATGAATAAGGAAACAAAACCATTGTGTAAATTGCACAAACCTGACATTTGTGAAAAATCTTGTGCGGTTTAAATGTGCCTTCACTGTTTAGTTGATGTGACAACTTGCCCGGTCCCATTTTATACGATAGATACTAAATAAAATAACATGTAGAATATGAGGGCGAGAAATCAGAATGGGAAAATAATTTAAAATATGTGCCACTCAGTATTATTACCCACTAAAAAGCATTACATGATGGGATCACATCACAGATTTGCTGGTCTATTGAAAATGACTTGGTCATCTCCGTGCGCCTTGTATAAATCACCTCTTTCAATTGAAATCATCCGCTGAGACTTTTATCATAGCCGATACGTTATTTCGCCAAAGCCGTGAATGCACAACTCCATTTAATTGACTAAGTACAATAAATGGAGCTTTTGAAGGCATTGACATGCATGGATAATGAGATGCCTTTGATGTGAATGAATATCCATTTTGAAATTAGCGGCAGTCACAGGTGTTTTGCTGTGAAAAGTGTAATCAGATCCTTTGAAGTTTTATATTACATTACCAAATTGAACATGAAGAGCCTATTCATTTGCATAATTTAATCTGTAAAGGAGAAAATTTCAGAAACCTCTCCTTTTGCTCTCTACCAGCCTGCCGCAAACATATGTTCCTTTGGCTGGCAATACAATAAAGTGTGAATGTCTAAAATTTGGTGAATTTGAATAATCCTCGCCTGAATAGAATTTAACGATGTAAAGAACTAGAAATGGGAAAGACTCGACTTTAAATCAGTCTTTGTGAAAAGAGATTAATTAAACTGAGGAAACCAGGGGAAATGGAAAGCATTGAACGTTCATAGCCCTGCAGAGCATCATTTATGGAATGTAACATTAAATTGTATCGGGTAGGAAGTCAGGACAGAATGTCATACCACATATTCAATATTTGCTATTTTAGCCACATAGAAGCATCCAATGTGGAGTTAACAGCCTTTAATGGAAATCAATTTGCTTTCAAGCATAAAATGTGTTTAGCTCTATAGAGCTACGGCACAAATGCATTACAACAGAAGTACAATTATTGAAATGTATGTTAACAATTGCCACTTAGACCTTGCCTCTTGATTGTACTGAGCAACACTTAAGGGGACAGTTCTCCCAAAAATGAAATTTCTGTCATGATTTACTCACCCTCAAGTTGTTCCAAAACTGCATACATGTATTAGCTTGTTGAACACAAAGAAAGATATTTGGAAGAATGTTATCAACTGAGATTTGTGGGGCACCACAGACTACCATAGTAGAAAAATAGATATATATTTGTTCTGTTTAACACAAAAGAATTTAGAAAAAACAACCATTTCTGGTCACATTGACAACCATTTCAATTGTTTTACTATGGTAGTCAATGGTGCCCCAGAAATGTCAACTGCTAACATTTTCTATGTATCTATCTTTGAGTTCAACAGAACAAATATATTTATACAGTTTTGGAACAACTTGAGGTTAAGTAAATGATGACAGAATTTTCATATTTGGGTGAACTATCCCTTTAAATGTCTAAAAATAATGTCCAAAGAAGTTTTGACATCAAAAGTTACCTTGACATTCGGCAAACAAAGTATCAAAATGATTAAGACTTTAAGCTCTTACAGAACGTAATAAGAATGTTCAAGTAGATAATTAAACTTGCATCAGTAATTTCTTCAATCTTTAATACCATGATGGCTATCTCTTAATTGCATTGTAAGGCTGGTCAGCGTGCCCAGGGCAAGTATCCAGAACCCCTACTAAAATACTTTGGTCATTTTACTAATATTTGCATAGTTTAATACTGTAAATTGATCTTGAGAAAATAACCCAGAAACCTCTCAAAGCATAGTATTAAAACATGACATAATTCAGATTTTACAACAGGAGGTATCATTACAGGAACATCGCAGTTAATGTAACCCAGAAGTTTTACCAACCAGCACTTGATGTACTGTACTTTGGCATCCAAGAGGCGCATTTGGGGAAAGGCTCATTTACAGTAAGCTGAGCTCTGGGGGTTTATTGATTTCTCAGAACAGATTAAATGCCCTCATCTTCACTTGACAGTTTAAAATAAACAGAGCAGCTGTCCACTGTTAACTGCGTAAGCAGCAGTTGAGTTGTTTGCGTTGCTTAATTCGCATTGAGCGCATGCTCATGTTGGTGTATTGACTTGGGTTTCCACAATACATGTTTTTTTTGGCAAATAAACACCATTTTATGTGTTTCAAGAAATCACATTTAACCATGAAGTTTATTACATCGCTTTGCCCACAATGTGGCATAACATTTGAAACAGTGCTTGACAATGGAAGCCATGGGCTTATGGGGTGTCCATTCGGATGCCTACAAAGTCAACACTCTAAGGCCCTTGCTAACTCTTACAAATGAAGTACTTCAAGTCCATTTACCTGAATATACATAAAGTTCAAGTACAGTATATTTTTAAATATCAGCGTTGTATACTTCCAAGTGTTCTATTTGAATACTACTTGGGACTACCTTAGCTCACTTTATACTTTCAGCATACATTAAGTGTAGTGGTAGTGAACTTTGAGGACACAACTAGTTTACTAGTGTAGTATTTTCATTTGAACTGCAATTATACTAAATGTAAACATATAGATACACTTATAGTTTACAAGTTCAGTTCTCGCAGCATATTATTCAGTTTATGAAAGTACACGCATATTAGTATGTTCCTATGTAGGTATTCCTTTTCATACTTTTTTTACTTTAAATATAAAAGTGTACCTAAAGGGATACCTCACCCAAAAATACAAATTCTGACATCCTCATCCGGTCTCTTTCCTCTGTGGAACACAAAAGAAGATATTTTGAGAAATGTCTCATGAGGTCCAATGGGGTTTGGTTACCAATGTTCTTCAAAATATCTTCTTATGTGTTCTGCAGAATACAGACCACACATACAGGTTTGGAATAACATAATTTTTCATTTTTTGGTAAAACTATCCCTTTAAGTGTACTTTTTGAAAACTGTTGTTTTACAGTACATATAATTCGGCATCATTTCTTGTTTTAGTTTAAAAGTATACTAATAAAACTGATCACATAACAGGCTATAACTGCACTATTGCAGGTACATGTACCTGACTTGGAGTGATGTTTACAAATTTTAATGCTTGCTGGAGGTCCCGGAGTGACCCCATCAGACTTCAGTCTCGACAGGTGATCATGTCACTTCAAATAAATCATCAACCATGCCATTACATTATTTATTTAATACCATTTCAGGCCAAGGCTATAACATTAACCTTAAAAAACAGCGAGGCCAGCCAAATGTTAATCGACAATGTAATTGAAACAGGGCATTTGTAATTAAGAATCCATTCTATAGTATCCAGAGGCCATTCATGCCCCAACACCTGTGTTTTCCCTTGATCTGCACAACTTCTTAACAGGGAAAAAGGAAAAGTTCTATTTTTTAATGTATCTGGCCATTATCTATCATTAAAGGCAAATTTCCTTCTTGTTCTCCTGGGTGTTTTCTTGACCTAATTAGAAAATGAATACACTCCGCAAAGAGGAATGTTAGGGCGAGTCATAACGTCGCACGCACCGGCCCTTTCTCCAGATCCCTCTCAGATGAATCTGCTGGGGAGAGGCCCGTAGATTTATGGGGCACTTAATCCAGCAGCCGGAGAATCGATAAACAAGACGTAGGGGCCAGCCCTAACTTGATAACTCCGAAACGCTGATATATCATAACACACCTGGTACAGGCAGGGTGAATAGCTCATTCATTTTTAGACGCGTAGCCTTGATACCGAATGGTGGGTCATGTTTCTCAAAGCCCATTCAGATGGACTGCCATTTTTGGGAGGGTGGTGAGATGGATGGGTCACTGAACACCCACTATAAATACTAATCCTGCTAGTTTAAACAATACCGCAGCGTGCATTATGCATATCTGCATGCCGAACACATCTGCCATGATTTACTGTAAGCAATCACATACCCTACCAGAACAATGGCTCATTGTGAGGTGGAAGATTGTTGAGGCGTCCTATATCTTTCCTAAGGAGTGGCCCGAAGCATGGAGTAATGGGGCACAGACCACTACTGCAGCACGTTCTGCTTTGACGATTGAAATTGATTCGTTGCAAATGGAGAGAAGGGTTGGATATGTCTCACCAGAGTCAATGGCAGGTGACTGTGAGCTTCGAGCTTAGATTAACCCGTATCCCTCCTTCGTTTGCGAGACTGTCCTCGTATTCACACTCCATTAAAGTCAGCTGTTCAGAGAGTTCGTCATGCCTATGGAGAATATAGACATTATATGGGCCCTGCACTCAGAGCCATTTATACACAATAGGCTGAAACTCGAAGCGTGTTTAATGCACGACTGTACTTGACTGCTTAATAGATGGCTGTACTATTGGGTCTGGTAGTAATTTGGCTAAGCGCAAGAAAAAGCAGAGAGAAATTTGAAATGAGCAAGCTTTTCGATCAGGTAATACAATGTAATGTAATTGAATGTAATTTGTGAATGGTCTGAAAATGAGCTAAGATGAACCCTCTTTGAAATATGTTATACCAAATATTTTTAAATATTTTTGAGTTAATAAATACATTCATATTATAATTCAGTTGCTGGCAAACCTGATAATTCAGGGACCACAGCCAGGTTAATTGATACTGTATCTGTTTCAATTGAGAGGGTGAACTACGAGTAAGAAAGTTACTGTACTATAATGATAATCGACGATAACAGACCCTGGCATCCATTGCGAAGGGCAGGTACAGTATGTGTGGAATGCGCGGAACAACGTGTATTGTAAGTAAGGGATAATGTACAGGCAGCCGGTTGTTATCGCAGAAATAAGCCCCGACAGGACCTTCCGCAAGGAAAAGCTGCACTTTCAGTTTTAAGGTAAAAAAAGACGTTCAAATGTCACAAACATTCAATTTGGTTGAGTTATTTGTAAATATAATGTCACATGATTAAACGACATATTTACATTTGATTTTGTGTAATATTAAACTGCACCCGTCAAAATGATTTGCAGCATCCGGGTTGCTGGGTGTTATTTGTTTCGAGCGGTTGTTATCTGAGAATAACAACCCTTGGAATGTCGCAACTGGCCAATCAGAATCAAGTATTCCAGAGCGCCGTGTAATAAGCATGATTGCCGTACTGATAACGAGTATAGTTCTGTTATGGGAGATCCTATAGAATTGGCTGAGGAGAGAAATTAAACTCTCTACAAACAGAGACTAGGTAAAGACTACCCCAACACTAACCCCTTAAAGTTGGGGATATGAGACAACCGGGAGGAAGCAAGAGTTAAGTATGGCGCAAGCTTATATTTTTGCAAGGGAAATCGTGCCTGGTCAGATGTACAAGCTTATTTCGGCCCAGAAGCCGAAGGCACCAACCCTAGATTAAGGATAAAGATTGTAAGGTAGGAGCATAGATCAACATGGGAAGGACAACGATGTTTACATTGTGATAAAGGACCAACCATACCTGTACTTTTCGGTACAGCTCAAACTAGGAGATATGCATGGATCATGAATGTTACTATAACAGATATAAGACCCGAGGATGAAGGGACTTATTACTGTGCGTGGTCTTTATATGGTAGAGATGCGTATCAGGAGGTTCAAATCAGTGTAGCAGAACCTAAACAAGAGCTAACCGTAAAAGATGTGATCAGCGAACTACATCACAGGATATAGATTTCCTTATGGGCTCAGACCTTACCCAAGACACGAAAGAAGTAAGAGTGGCAAAGGCTAAGCGTGACGGCAATTATGCATGTGCATTAACTTTATTGCAGAGAGGAGTTGTACAGGAGGAGGTTGAAGGAGATCATTGGGTGTGCATGCAACTACATTCTATGTGAAAAACTCAGGAAATGACAGCAGACATGATACTGAACAAAAAAGGTATATGTGACATTCCTACACAAATGTCTTTGATAGTACAAATGACAGAGAATGTGCGTAAGGGTAGACCAATAGCATCCATGATCCGAGATTACAATTGCTCGTATTCTGGTGCACCTTTGAACGGGTGAATGGGGGAGTTTATCTCAATTGTTGTCTCAATATTAGCTTTCCTTATGATAGTGCCTTGTTTGATACAGTGTATTAATGCTTTACTTATGCGTTCTCTTACTGTACATCTTTGACACGGCAGGGAACTTATCAGGTGATGTTAGCACAAAACAAATCCGATGCTACGCCCGAAGTTCAGATCATGGTTCAGACCACACCGGAGGTTTATCGTGATTTTTTTTGACCGTGGGAATCCGCATTTCCTACTGAGGACGATGACGAGTATGATGATTATGTTCATACTTATGAGTTAGAGCCAGAGGAAAGGGTTGTAGCGGAAATTGAGGAGGAATTTATTATGGCTGAAGCCTCTGTGGTTATAGTCGAATCAGGGGATGAAGGAGAGGAAACTCCAGTTTAATTTCAATATTCTATTATAATGTCAATTTTATGATTCATCTTTTCTTTTTATGATTTGAGTTGTATACTCTTGCAAATGAAAAACTGTGCGTGTCGCAAAAATAAAAATACTCTAAAGACAAAATTCATAAATGTAATACTCTCCGCCTAAACGTCCTCTACCGGACTCCAATTCCCACAATTCCCTGCTAACACACCTGTCGTTGTTGATTTCATCTGCAGCGGTTCCCCATTGGACTCATTATTTGGACACTATGTAAGTTTTATCTTTGTTTCATTTCATGGTCGGTTATTAATTGTCAGTTAATGTCGTTTGTTGCGCTAGTCTCTGTGGACTTGGATTAACTTTGATTCCTGGTTCTGTTTGGTATCATTTATTTGGACTTATTAAACCTGAAAACTTTACCTGTGGTAGTGACATCCTTCTGTTCCCGTGTATCTTGTACAATATAGGTATATATTCTTAACACATATAGAGATATCCTTTTATACTCTTTATATATTATTTTATACTCTTTATATTCTTTTGTTGGACACAGGGTTATATGTAGGACTGTTGGTCTTAAAGTGGCCATTGTGAGATTCTGAGTTTGCATGTGTCCCAACAACACCGTTTGTATTCACCTATTGTGTATTAAATCCTGAAATGCCATATTGATACACTATGTTGTTTTCACACATACTGTATAAAGTGACACTGAGAGTTACGACTCAAAGTGCCTTGGTCATTGCTTTGCCATTGTCTAGTATTAGTTGTATAAACGGATGCATTTAAAACAAGAAACTCACGTACTACTAAGCTAAGCACAAATTATGAACAATATGTCTTGTGATTTTTCCATCTTCCGAAGTGCCAATGTCTAAATTGGAGCTTTACATCACTTCCTCATTTATCACATATATTGGACCCTTCCCCAATAAAGATTTGACTGCGTTCAACTACACTTCTGTGTCTGTTTCGTTGTTGTTCCCTGGATCCAGAGCTTCTGGGTGTTCCATCAACTAAACTCTTAAACATTAAACATTAGACAAAAGTTATATCTTAACAAGCATGCATTAAAGGGATAGTTCACCCAAATTTGAATCTTCTGTCATCTTTCCTGTAGCTCAGTGGTAAGAGCATTGCGTTAACAACGTAAGGTTGTGGGTCCGATCCCAGGGGATTGCAAATACCTATGTTAAAATGTATAGGATAAAGCAATGTAAGTCGCTTTGGATAAAAGCGTCTGCCAAATGCATAAATAAATAAATAAATAAATCTACTCACCCTTTTGTCATGACAAACCTGCATGAATTTAGTTCTTCTGCGGAACCCAAAAGAAGATATTTTGAAGAATGTTAGTAACTGAACAGTGGCGGTACCCATTGACTTGCATTGGTTTTGTGTCTTTACAAAATGGAAGCGAATGGTTACCATTGTTCGATTACCAACATTCTTCAAAATATCTTCTGTTGTCTTGGAAGAAAAATCGTCATACCGGTTTGAAATGACAAGCGAGTAAAGAATTGTCATGTGTAAATCCTCAATAAATTCAGTAACGGTTAACAGAATAAACAATCTTGATGCGTCCTACTTTATATTAGTCTGTAGCTAATATGAATTACTTTTAAACATGGTTATCGTGCAGTCTTGCAGTTCAGTTGGTGTTCAGATAAATAATGCACTGCGGATGCCAGTTAACATTCTCCTGCCAGCAGAAATGGACTTTGTCTCAGGACAAGATATAAATCTTGACAAAACATTTGCACTCAGCACCACAGCAGACCTTATCAAACAACTTAGGCGCGCATTTGGGGTTGTTGTGTCCGCCTTCGCCGAAATTGAGCCGCGCCATCAAGACTTCTGTCTCATTTACATGCCGAGTCTTGACAGCATGGTCACTTACCAAAGAGAAGTGGCATCAAATTCTGAAGAAGCCTCTTATCCTAGAGTGCCTCCTGGGTTGTTTCCCTTAATGGGGATCATCGCACTACAGAATTGCATGAAGACCTCTACAGAGGAGTGCAGCAAACTCTCCAAATGAACCAAAAAGAGATTTAGAGAAATAGTCTCCTTGTATTCCACAGGGGCTCGGTGCAAATCATCGATGCTTGTCTGTGCTCTTGTCAAGGGACTTGGAGATGCAGTCCTACCTGCGGCAAGTGAAATACAATCACAAGGGCAGTACCACTGATAGAATACAGATGCGAGTGTGCCTACGATCCACATCATTTAGCTAAGAAAATGCGGTGCCTTTTGAGTAAGGTTGAGAGGCATCTAGCCCAGTCTTAAGTGTGATGTTAAGACTTCTTAATGAAACGCCTCAAATCGCTTAACAATGCTGATAATTAATGGCCCAAATAGTTATTTTATTTGTCCCTTAAGATACACCTAATAGGAAATAACACGAGCTCAGCAAGATTGCAGAGCGCGGCCAGATCTACTGGGTCTTATTTTGCGAAGGCTGCTAATTCGGAAGGATAAGATGCGCAGTAGAGCGTTTAAATTGAAGCTTGCGAAAACATATTTGGTTTTGACCTCTGCTGAGCGAAACTCTCACCTCTCTCTCTCTTCCCTGGACACTCTGCGAACAATTAACCTGCTGTGTTGAATTCTTTCAATTACATTCGCTGATGAGAAACAAATAAATATAAAATGTAATATGCGAAATGCTCGCAGTGTAATGCACCGCATTATGATTTCATAGGCAATGGCCTTGTCCAGTTGTTGTGATCTCCTTATATTATGATAAATTAAAGTCCCAGCTGCAGCCAGGAGATTTAATTAAGATTCAGCATTCACCTTCGGCAAAGGTAGCTTTGTTACTTAATTCCAATTAAACTGCATGGCTGGGGCAAGACTTGCATCGCTACCTATTCAGATATCCTTTGTTTGCCCTCGGCAAGCAAATATAATAGAAACAAATCATAAGTTTCCACATTAAAACCTTTAGGGGATACCTTTAGGCGTTCAGGGAAAACGAGAGACAAGACAGGTGAAAAAAAACAAACAAACTACTACTGACCTATACTTTTTTAAAAGCAACCTTAAAGGGATAGTGTACCCAATAATGACAATACTGTCATCATTTTCTCACCCTCAAGTTCTTCCAAACCTGTATAAATTTCTTTGTTCTGTTGAACACGGATATTTGGAGCAACGTTAGCAATTGTCAGTTCTGGGACATCATTCACTACCATAGTAGAAAAAAAAACCGTTTTGTTCAACACAAAATTAGATATTTTGAAGAATTTAGGAATCTTCCTGGGGCACATTTGACTATCATTGACATGTTTCCTACTATGGTAGTCAATGATGTCCCAGAACTGAAAATTGCTAACATTCTTCCAAATACCTTCCTTTGAGTTTGGAGGAAATTGAGGGTGAGTAAATGATGACAGAATTTTCCTTTTTGGGTGAACTGTGCCTTTAAAAGAAAGTGCCTGTTATAAAGAAACATAATTACAAAGCGTCATTCTTAGAACTTGTTCTATATTTGGGTTAGTGATGATCCCCCTGTACATGGTGATGTAAATATTCCAGACAAAGCATTAAAAAGGCATGGGAAATATTGAAAAATGAAAGGATAATCATACATCATTTTTGTGAGTAAAAGAAAATGTTAAGTTATTGGATTTTTCTTGCACCTTTTAATAAGCCCATAAAGTCAGATGAGATTTAGGTCTGACATAATTAAAAAGACATTATTCACAATATAGACAGCGATGGTAATCATAGAAGTAATAATGGATTTGCTATATATTTGTACACCCAGTCATTTCAAGGTTCTGCAGGGTCAGATCAAGTTCTTCAGCAAACCCCACGCAGACTTACATTAGGAACACACGAGGCAGAAAGAATGATCTGTTAGTAAGAGAATATGTTAATAAGAGAATATGTACGTTTTACTTGCAGATGTTTGTTGAATTACGACCAAATCATGAGAACATGTCAGTTTGATAACATTAGAACTGCAACACAATGAGAAATGATGCCAACAGACATCCAATTAAAAGTGTACAGACATCTGGCAGTAAACATCTTCAGCATCTTGATAAATGACTCGGACAGTATTTCATCTAGAATTAAACCATCTTAGCAAAGTTCCTCTGTGCCGCCAATTTAAAAATGCATACTTAAGTATAATAAATGTAAAGTCAGAACTGACAAGCTTAAAAACAAGCACACACACTCTCACAATGTCTCCAAAAGGTATTGACACTTTTGGATGCGTAAAACATAGATTTTAACATTGATCAAACAAGGATTTTAGCATATGAGTTGAGGTCCTTCTTGCAGAGAAGGTCAGGTGCTCTAGCAGAATAATCACAAGTGCGCAGAAATAAATCATCGCAACCAGAAAAGGCAGCACTCGATAGAAGTGCAGGTGTGTAAATTTCCCATCTTTTAAGCCACGAAAACTAAGATCACCTTCCAAAAGAAAAAATATAAACAAACTGCAAGTTGTTGACACTTCCAATCCATATAGCATGCCCCTGGGGAATTCAACTTTTGCGATGTTTACATGACCTTGTGATGAATCCATCCCCATACACTGTCGCCAGGATGAAAGTGTAAAAGACTTCAGACAGTTATATGCCTTTTCCATCTGGGTTGTTTGGGACGTGACAGCTCCGCTAGCGTAACTTCTAAATGCCACTAAATTTGTTTGTGTCTCTACACCTAAACGTATCGTATATGAATAATTACGTTAAGATAAATAATTAATTGGAAAATGTTATTTGATCTTTTATGACATTTTGCCTATAAAGACGTGCGCTTTGAAGGTTTCATTCAATCCTTCTCTTGAATGCAGGTGCATCTAATGGCAGTTTTATAATATTTTGCGGATGACATTTTGTAGATACAAAACTGAGGCTTTTCTCCTTGTCGGTTAATGCATCTACCTAAAGAAACCTGGTTAAAATAACAACGGACTGAAATATTGTTTGTTTAGCTCTCAGGTGTGTGTCCCCATGAGGGTATGATGCTGCTAAAACTATGAATACTTTTAGTCTCAATTTTGAGCAATATGTATTGCTTTATATTTCAAACTTCTGTCTTCATTTATTGTTTGTGCTATATGTCTCTAAAGTAAATGCTTTCTTAGATGTTTTGTTAAATGAAACTTTAGTGTCCAAGAGGCTATTGTGTGCATGTGCACATACAGTGGGACTATCTTATTGCATTTCAAGTGTTTTTCCATGATGGGATATTCTTTTTCCCTTTAAACTTCAGTAGACACTACATTGTTTGGAAGCAATTGGGATTAAGATTGAAGAGCGAATGTAGTAATGCGGAGGGCTTTCATTTGTACCCTGTTCTACATACCCCATGCGGCAAGAACATCAAAGCCTTACACCGACCGGAGAACTGCTGGGTTCTCTGTAAAGACATCCAATAAGGATTCTTCATTGGCAAGACTTTAAAGTTTTTTGAAACATGATCTCACAGAAATCTGAAGACTGAATCTGAAGACATTCCTGCGCTTGAAATTCAAATTTCTTTGCCAGCATTCGTGCATTGTTTGTTGAGGTCTTTGGAAAGAAAAGGAATTATCAAGTACCCAGAGGGAAATTTGATGCTCCGATGTTGCTCTTTCATAGTTCACTTCTCGATTGTTTCTTTTACAGTAAGCATCAGCGTTGTCTTAAATGTTTCTCCATTGTGCTTTAGGAGGAAAAATACTGTACACAATTGTTGAAACATACAGAAAGGATGAATCATTTTGATCAACTGCAGAACATCATTTACACACTAAAACAAAAAGGAAAGAAGGAGAAACATAATTTCATCAGAAAGCTGACTTTTTACTTTTTACTTTAGTGCATAAAGGTCCAACTGTGTCTGGGTTAATGTGACTTTAAGACCCGGTTTTAGAGACAAGGCTTAAGGCTAGTCTCAGACTAAATGGAATGTGTGACCTGTCTTAACCGAATATAACTTGCCCAGAAATATCTTCAAATATATCAGTGCCCCTGTTTTGTATCAAGATGCACACCAGTAATGTTTTCTTCTGAGGCATTTTTTATAAAAGCGACATAAATATCTTATTTCAACTAAGGCATAGTCCTGGCTTAAACTAAGCCGTATCTGTGAAACCAGGCCTTAATGATAGAACAGTTCACTTTTGGTGTTCGAAGTATCTGATGGTAAATGCTAGGGTGCATATGGAAAGTCTACATTTTAAAGACAGATACATTGCTGTGATCTTTTAGGGACTCTTAGGGAGTCAGATCTCTATGGTTTGTTTCTCTGGAGAAAATTCTAAAAAGCTTATATTTCCATCATCTAATCCCATTCCTGTACAGAAGAAGCAACTAAGATAATAAAGAACTATTAATCAGGATATGTCTGTCCTGTGAGTATGTTCAGGTTAGATAAAAACATGTGATGGTCCTACATTCTGACACCAATGTTCTATATAAAGTCAGGCAATGCCTCTGCATTGTGTTTTTCTACAGAACCAACACAGAAAAGGGCAAAAGTCCAGAAACACGCGTGACCTCCCGTGGATCTCGTGTCTGTTTGAGTGAGTGGGCAAAGTGTTCGGCTCCTGATGGCCGTGACCTCCCATGACCAACAGGTGTGTCTTTCATATCTTCAGCCAATTAGTGTTCATGGTTATGCAAGACAGACCCGGCTCATTAGAGTCTCCACACACCAAAAATGCAAAGATGGGATGAAGGTTTTTGTTTCATAAAAACAATTTCTCTTTAGTGTCCGTGCTAGTTTTAATCAAGCGCTTAATTGGGTTGTTTTGACCACCAGAGCCGATGTACTCCCAACATGAAAGGACATCTTGTCTCATTTAGACAGAATCAAAGAGATAGGACTTCTTACAGCACTCACATTACTTTTCCTTGCTGGCTTTATGTTGGAATAATATATGTACTTAAACTGAAGAGTCGGGAAACGCAAGGTTCGCGCATTGCGATCTGCATACGGGCTTATACCCCAAATCATGCAGATATTAAAATGTTGTGCTTCAGGCGGTTTCCAAGGCATTCATAAAAAATTCCTTGGCCTCTTTCACGATGAATGCATAAACAGCGTGTTAGTAATACAGCGGTGCATCTGCAACCAGCGTTGCAAACTCACACCGACAACGTTGCTTCTGCTTCGTAACTCTGTATGGAAATAAAATGATTTCTCGGTAAAGGTAGATTCACATTTACAAATGGTAATTAATCTACAAAGAAGAAACTGAAATGACAAAGTATACGCTATAAAGTGCTCAATCATCTAGATTCATTCAGGCTTATAGATAAAGCCGCTTGCATGCCTGTCACTGCGTGTGGAACGTAATGAAGCCCGACAGATGTTTCAAACAACAGGCGAGTAGTTTTGCGAGAAGAAAGCCTCGGTGAAAAAATGACAGAATTTTCAATTTTGGGTGAGCCGTTCCTTTAAACATCAGGATGTTTTCTAGCAGCCTGGATAAGAATGTTGGTTCAACTGAATAAAGACAATAAAATTTCACCATTCATTTCTCCACCAGTCATTGTAATCAATGCATCAGGAAGTGTGTGAAACAAGGCTCCATCAACAAAGCGCTTCATCTCTCGCTTTCTCTCATTGGGGCTGTGCACAGCCAGATGGGAAAATTGTCAAATGTGCCGACGCTGTCATGGAGAGCCGTTGACCAATTGACAGCGCACGGCTGCCTACATAAATCAATTGTGGCCTGGAGCTTTAAAAAGTATTAAATGCAACAGTAATCTTCTTTGTTTATTGCTGTGGCAGGTTCTTGAGACATTGTAATGTTTAGAAGCGAGGAGATTATTCACAGCCACTCGTGACAGCAACCGCACTGATGGGTGCCTTCGTCAGGTTTGTATTTTCATTGTAGGAAATTGCTTTAGATACCATGTCGGAACTTTTGTATATAGAGGCGGACAAATGTTTTATTACCTTTGCAAATTGCAAAGGGAACCGATGTGTGATGATGCCGTTGGTGAGCCGTCACTTAAGCTCGGCTGTATATTATAGATGTACTTCTTTATTCTTTTTCATTTAAATTTCATTTAAATCTCCACACAATATCTATTCAATTTAATAGCGGGTCTAAGTCATACATCTATATTGTTGAAATGATTTTGATGGACAAACAGACAGTCAAAAGATACTGGTACAGACTGCCACGGGTGTTATACACAGCAGTGTGTGAGAAGCAGGTCGTATTTCAGGTCCCATTTCATTTTTAATCACCTTGGTAGTGGCGTTCACATGAAAGTGTTCCTGACCTTTTTCACAAAAGGCAGGAAGCATCTGCTCCCGGTGTCCTAAAGGTCAGCAGCACTGTGCCATCACAAGCGTCATTAAGTGCCACCAACCTTTTGCTCTGTTTAAATGGCAATAGAGACAGCCGAGCTGAACACCATTATTCTCTCAGATAGACCACTGGCATTTTTATAAATTACTGGTCACAAAGAACTTGACAGATATATGAAACAACAAACAACAGTTAACACGACTGTATAGTGCTGTGAACAAGATCCAAGATCGTTATTGTCATGTGTCCTAGATACAGTGAAATTCTTACTTTGTTTACTTGAACAAGTTGTTATTATACAAACCTAATGGAGTTTTATATATTTAATAAAAACGCACATAGAACTCTTGTTTCTTTTAATCCAGCTTTGGAAAGTCATCTATATACAAATGCATTTTCTCAAAACATGGATTTAAAATTTGTTTATCTTTTATTTACTGAAAAATTGGCCAAAAATATTGACAATTTACTGTCCGCAGTAGTTTATTGGACAAAATTGTTTGCAAAAAAACTAACAAACTACATGTAAGGTTATCGGGGTTTTACTGGTATGTAACAAACACAGGTGCTGTGTGTAATTTTTTGGAGGATTTATTGACAGAAATGCAAAATAATATACATAACTATGACTTCAGAGATGTATAAAGCGTTATAAATGAATGAAGAGGTCTGTTTTTATTACCTAAGAATGAGCTAACTGCTCTACAGAGCATGTTTCGTAAATACGTTATCTTCTTCAACAAAGAAGCGAAAATGTGACTACATCTAAGCCCTGTAGGCTGTGTCAGCCGCTGTAGTGCTTCGAAAGGGAGGGATGGAGTGAGCCGTTGGTTGCAATTCGCATCCTCACCACTGGATGGTGCTAAATTTCACGCACTCTATGTTTAGAAAATGTATTTCTCTTTCGATTAATAACGACTACAACCAAGTAAATGGTTAACATTCATTTTTATACATTTGGCAGACGTTTTAATCCAAAGTGATTTACAGTGCATTCAAGGTATACGTTTTATCTCTATGTGCGTTACCTTGGAATCGAACCCATGTGCACTGGCTGATGACAATAAAAAAAGTAAAGACCTTCAATTAAAACTACTAACATCCAGATTCGATGGGAAATACAGAACCTTTGCTCATCAACCATTTTATTGTCTTGCAAACCCAAACACATGCACAAATTGACCTTACTCTCATATGCTACATGTTTGTCTCTTGAATAGCGCAGTGCTATGCTTCGCACTTTGTGAAAGGAAACAAAGGCAGTAGAACAACAAAGCATTGTGGGATTTATTGTATTCTACGCTCCGGAAGATAATTATCATTCATCTGTCATCCTATTTTGTGGCTCAGTGGTCCCATATATTAGCAACTGAGCTCACCAGCATTTAAAAGTCTGGCTCGTCAATGTCAAAGGAATGAATCAAGTTTCCCCAATTATCCCAAAGCACGCTGATTTATACAATAACATTTATATTAGGATTCAAACTAGCACTCAGCTGCTCGCTCAGGGAATGAAAATCAACCGCTTACCCAAGCCACACACAGATCAGAGATTAGAATGTAATTTACAGCATCACTGATCTGGATGCAATCACGGCAGAAGTCCTCAAACGCAGAGCTAAGGGTGACGCGCACTTCACACTTTGTTGTCGTGAGCGTTATCGATGCATCAGAACGCCCTCTTCTCTTCAGGACACCCTAAAACAACGATTATCCTCGTGATCTCCGCCCCATACGCTTGCTGATAGACTCCCACTTAGAGTGAGAAAGATCTCATTTTCACATCTGCCTGAAGATGGATGAGCAGCCATTATTACACAACGACCGTCCCTCCACCTACATTTCCATTCGCGAAGTAAATTAAGGAGGCCCACACTGTACTGTCTGAACTTGCGTGCCGTACATTTCACAAAGGGCTCATCATTACTACACCGTGTCCGGCTCCCACACTAATGCCTCCTGACATTTGCGGTGAGGGTGTTTAATGGCGAGTAGACGCGGTGCCTTAAATCAGCGTCAGTCTTTAGCCCCCACCAGATGGCCCTCTTTCATACGGGGGCTTTCTGACGCTCTGAAAAATGCTGATTAATGTAATGGGGCTCTGCACCTCTCCTAGCAGCCTGGTCATTGCTAATTACTTCCATCCACTGCTTGAAAGAAAATGAAAAAGAAAGGGAGAAAGGATCTTATGTTCTTTTGTCAGGTTCTTTTCTTGCAGCTACATAACCTACAGTCTCTTCCTTTTTTGTCTGGGGCTGTATACAGTCGCGATTTCTTTAAGACTGCAAGGGAAGCTCAGCTTCCCATATAATTGTCAAAAAATGAATGGTCAAATATATGTACTATTATGTTAACATTTTATTGACTAAAAATGCGTTAAACACGTTCATCTCGAACGAAAACAATTTCGTTCAGAATCAGCTACTTAGGTCGGCTGACTCGATTTCCTTCTCATTCATTCCCGTAGCGTACAGTGCATTACTCTGTTGAAGCCCAGCGTCCATTGACTTCAATGGGGCTGCTTTAAACAGTTTTTTTCAGTGCTTAGAAACAAGACGGTCATTGGATAATGCTGCGATTATGTCCCGCCCACGGACGCTCAGCGTCTCTGGGATGAATGGAGGAGTGGGCTGGCCCGGACTCCGAGCGTCTGCGTGATGATTGGAGGGTCTGTCATCTGTCATCCACTTTTATGTCCTAAAACGCTCGTTTTTTGGGGTCGACAGCTTATAAAAACGTATTTCTTGTTTTTTTTTTAGCTGTTTGCTATACACATTGTCACATATCAGCTTTTAGACTTTTTTTTTTTTTTTGTTATAAATCATAAATGACAAGGAGGCGGCAGCTTCTCGCAATGCAAAGAGACGGTTGGTGTGGGCGTGGGCGTGGTCTTCAGATTATGACGCGTATCACTCTGTGTCTCCATTTCCAACTCAGTCCCATCGCGGATTTTGCATGTGTAGTCGAAAGACAAACTGCTGCAACCTTCATCGTATATTTCACACAATTTCACACCACATTCATTGTTTCAGTTTAACATAATTCCCACATTTTCCTCCCGTTGAGTTAAATAAATATATATATATTAGATCGTTTGTTCATTAATTCATATAGTCACTCGTAACACAATGGGCCAAGGCCGTTTAAGCAGCCTAGCTCTGCTGGCCATTGAGAGGACACTGGTCAAGTCACTGGAAAAGACGCCTAGTTGGTACGACAGGGTTACAGAGCATTTTCTTGAAAAGGAACGTAGGGCAGAATTTACATATAAATAAATGGACAATTTTTATGATTTAGGCCGAAAAATGAGCTTCCCCTCTTTAAAAGATCAGCAGCCGCCACTGGTATACAAACATACATATACATATATATGTATCACGCCTCCGATTGAAGCATATATATATATGTATGTAACGATTTAGTAATATATTTTCTTTGTGGAAGAGCGTGCATATTTGAGCATCTATACCAAAAAGATCCAATAAACCTGGAGAAAGCGATCCGTTCATCCCCTGTCATTATACGTTTGCATTCCCATTCATTACCTGCTCAAGACGTACGACTCCCTGAAAGCATGTTTTAAAACCTGCCATCTTGGCTCTCTGGAGGTGCAGGAATATGACATCATCATGACACTGAAAGGCTGACGGCACCGCAAGAATGCGCACAACTCCCGAGCCTTTCATTGGAGCCGTGATGTGGAAGTCCATTTCACGCTTTTATGAGCCCTTCAAAAGAAAAAAGAAATCATTCACTGGCAAAAAGCAGTTTTAATATAAATATGCCATCAATGTGAATATAAACATACACAGGATATTCACACCCACATTTTAACACCCACATGAAAAGATGATGCCAATTCTAAGCTGATAAAGGACCACAAAGCTATAACACAGGTACACACGAACAAAAGTGGTGTAATTTGGGCTTACGAGCCATCAACAAGCTTTTTATTGCGCCTTCTCCTGATTAGATGATGACATTTAACCGGACTCTCATTACACCACCTTCAAGCTTCAGGAGAAGCTAATGGTGCCCTTTTGAGCTTAGAACGCAGAAAAGCTTTCACACATCTGAAGCCGGAAAAAGACTCGCAAGGTGGGCAAAAAAAAGGTTAGCTTTCTTTTCAGCGGGAAGAATGACAAGAAGTGTTGCAGCAACACACAGAGGGTTTTAGTTCATGTCTAATATGCACACCTGTGCATGCCTCTATCCTCACCTCTGAATGTCTATATAGACTTAACGTCGTGTCATCTTTTAAAAAGCACATGCTTTTTGACTATTTGATGAAGAAAAATGCATACGGTACACTTACTTGAATGAACTAAAATGAATTGCATGACAGTTGTGACTCAAACCATATGACAATATGAATGGTTTAATAACTTATATTAAAGATAGAGTATTATGCACATCATAGTGTATGCAGTGCAGAAATGTGCTACACATAATCAGCCATGGTTAATATTTTCATTGCATAAAAGTTTCTAATAATTTGGGGATTACCAAGATTTTCCTTGAGAACACAACATTATTAATTTCTTCAGGAGGAAAAACTTTTAATGAGGAAATAATACTGAATCCACCTTTAAAATATTAAAAAGAATCCATAAGAATCAAACGACATTTGGGCTCTTAATGCAATGCACTACCAACAGAGCTACAGGAACACTTAAAAAATATATTTATTATGTATTATTATATTTAGAAATATTGATATAAATTTAATTTAATTTATTATAAATACAAGTGCAAATAATTTGGAGACCATTTCAGAGACAATTTTTCTTATTTTAAAATGTACTATTTATAGGTGTGTTTAGGTAAAATTATATTTTTTATTTCATTCAATAAACATTGAACAATATTGCTCCAAAATTTCAAATAAAAATATTTTTTCTATTTGCATTTATTTGCAGAAAATGGAGAAACAGGTCAAAATAAAAAAATTTCTGACCTTAAATACTGCAAATAAAACAAGTTAATATTCCCTTTTAAGCAATACAACATTGATATTTTTTTACGTGATAACCTAGATATCTATTACAGTTTTTGTCTTTTTACTTGTCATACTGTCAGTCTTTCCCATTGTTGTTGGATGTCTATATGTCACTCCTGAGGTTGAATTTTGTTGAAATTCAACAAACACTGGACTCGAATGACCACAATACATCTAGAAATTTGAAACTGTCTTTTACATTTTTTTCCACGGCTGTATACATATTTATTATTATATTTAAAAAAAGTTATACATAATGATGTTATCTTTGTCATATATCTGTTAAGCAGACCCACAGAAATGGGTTTATCCCTTTCTTTCAATATATAACAGCAAAGCCTTTGGGAGTCATTGTAATGTGGGTCCATTTGTAGTCGTATTAGGTGTGGCAGTGAAATGAAACGTCTGCGTGTCACAACTCTGAGTCATTTCTATAAGAGCAGATAAATGGAGAAGAAAGACCATTAACCAGATGTGCCGCTTGCAGGAGAATGTCACATTAGCACACAGCACATGAAGACATCTCAAGCAGGTGTAGTTTACTTCAGGTGTCTCGAAACTTCTCTTGCTTGTTTTGTGTTGCTTTAGAGTCAATGCATGTGTTAGAGGCTCCTCACAGCTTCTTGTGGAATAGGAAACCATGCAATCAAACAGGAAAATTCTAAGTGTTTTACACAGTGTTGCAGTGATTTTTTAAATGATTTATCCTTGCACACCATCATTTTTTTATTATTAATTTGCACTTGTAATCTTTAATCAAAAACGTTAAGCTCCTCTCCCCCTCTCATCAACAACTCTTCACCAAATGTCGACAGCAACAAAAAAGAGGTAGGACTATACTGACTGTCCAATGGCCAGGCATTTTTAGTCCCTTCCCTGCAGGCCAAACTTACAACAAACCAATCAAAAAGGGAAGGGCAAAATAAAGCCCCGCCCTTTAAATACACGTCACGTTACAGAAAAGAAGTCAATCGCAACCTTCGTTTCATGTTGACTTTAATATCACCGCTGGTGTTGCTCTTTAGCTTTGTTTCTCTTTTAGCATGGCAGCATGACATATTTGGTATAAAAACTAAATGGCTCACATTTAGTGAGGAATTCAGCCTTTTCGTCAATTTAACCGAAATTCAATTTTAATCTAAAATTCATCATGCATATTGATTCATTCTTAGCTTATAATGAGCCAAATCCATCTTCTGATCTCAATTTTTTCTCCTCATCTGGTAGAATTGAAATCGAATTGACCTCGGCGCTGAGCTGTAAACCTCATAATGAAATCTTTCTTATAATAAAAGACAAAAAACTCACCCATAATCTCCATGGAGAGAAAATCTCAAAGATATTTTTCACTCAGAGGCCAAAAGTACAAACAATGCCAAAGCTCTGACTGCAAAAACAGACATCTAGCACACTGTACAAGCTTTGCCTTCATTTTTCTTTTTTATGTTCATTCTTTGCTAAACTAAACGATTTTCACTGCACGCTTTTCAACTATAGCTCACTATACTCATGGTTGGGAAAAGAAAGTGTGAATGTTCTCCTTTTTTACTGAGGGTCAAAGCACTAGCTGCAGATGTTTGAAGAAACCTTCCTTTTTTCTTTCCCCATCAGCGGATCTTTTCTTGAGTAATCATGTTTTTCCTCCCGTCGACTCGCACCCGGGCCTGCAATAGTCTGGGAAGGCAGCCGAGCACCTGCTCTGGCTTCCAGTCTCGTGTTCTGGTGGAAGACATATGGTCACGTTTTTTTTTTTTTTTTTTTTTGCTGCTGGTTGCATGATCAACCACTGGAACTGCATGGAGTTGCTCTCACTGCAGCCTGCTCAGATAAATTAAAGTCCAAACTATGGGGCTCGAGGCGTAGCAAAATTACTCCACAACATCGGATCATTTACCAAAAGCAGGCCAGTGTCCATAAATTCACCGGAAAGAAAAACAACAAAAGGTGAACATGCCAATGTGTGGACAGTCCTATAAAATGGACTTGTTTGCCCCTTCAGCAAACAGGACTCGTGTGTTTACATTGCGCGTATAGCGAGTATCCATCTTCATGTCCGAGCTACGTGTTTTTGTGAACCAAAAAGGAAGTTTGTGACTGATAATCAATGAAAAAATATGGGACGGCGTATTTCAGGCTGTGCCATTAACTAGTCGAAGTGCACTAACACTAGCATTAAAGAAACAGTTTCCTCCACAAACAAAAAACCTGTCATCATTTACTTTCCCTTTGTAGTGCCAACCTCTTTCACTCCTTCTTCCATAAAACACAAAAGGCAGAAGTCGCCATACACTTTCATTGCATCTTCCATATACAATGAAACCAGTCCCTGGCATTGCACCTATAGCATATCATTGTGCGGTTTGACTAAACGAGTTTGGAACAAAACAAGGATATTATGACATCACTGAGGTTACATTTTGAGTTAACCATCACTTTAGGCAGGTTTACAAATGCACGGCAAATGTGGTATCACATACTGTAACACTCAAAGTCGCACTTTACATTTTACAAGTGTGTTAGAAAACATCCAAAGTAATAACACTCAACACAGACCCGCATTATTCATGATGCCATTTAGATGTGCGAGCGTGGGAAAGAAAGCAGACATTTAGAACACTGTCAACGCCTACAAACCCATCTTAGCTATTAGACGTGGAAGACTTACTTCGCAGAAATGTATCGCCGCGTTATCAGGATGACATTATTCAAATCTCAGTCTGATAGTTTTCACTTAGCAGGAGTTGTTAAATCACTCAGACATGAAAACAGAGATGAATTCATGAAAATACAAAGGCATGCTTACGATTCGGATCTGCGAGCGTTACGCTCCACCGTCTGCGAGATATTCTGGTTATCGCCCGTGTCAGTATCTAAGGTGCTTTGCAAACTTAGACTTTGAATTGTCAAAGATAATTATTATTAACAAAGTCAAGCGGGCGTAAAGGGATGTACACCATCTTTACTTCTGCAATCGCTCTCGTGACAGAGGTTTTGAAACTGAAGAGTACTTGAAGGTTTAAATGCATTTGCTTAATTGCTTTTGTATTTACAAAACGAATATCAGTTATGTTCATTATCAAAGTTTCTGTGGAAGTCAGTTCTTGGTTTTCTCTTCGCCGCACTTGCAGACAAACAACTGATTTGTTTGCACAATCTTGTCACACGGATGCAAACAAAGAGAAAACAGACAGGCAGTGAGTTACAGCCAAATATCCAGCAGGTGCTTGTGCGTGATTGGAGTGGCAGGCGTAGCTCTGCTCCCACTGAATGCCAGAACACTGTAGTCTGACCTACAAAAACCCTACGCCATAATCTCCCCGTCCTCCGACACTCTTCCAGACAAGGTGGAATATAGAGATTTGAAGGCTAAACAAAGTGAAGTTCGAGCAAAACCCACAATCACTGAAATAGTTGGAAATCGTTTAAAACAAGCACACAGTTGGTGGAAAAGTTGGTCATTATGTACTGTGTGGCGTGCAAACAAAAGCAAATGCCTTGGTCCCAGTCTGACTTCCTACACCACAATTAGATCTGGGTGTTCTTGGAAGCGATTTAAACCCCCGCAGTCCTACATCTGGTAAGTCAAAAGCACGGAATTCTGAAATAAAATATATTAATTTGCCTTCCGGTGCAATGCAGTAATAGGTTTTTAAGTCACTTTATGGACAATGGAAAATTCATGTTGTAGCTCAAACAGCATTCTGCTACATTTTAACTGGCAGACAAATCATTTTCTGTACAGTATGTTCAATGCTAATATTATTGTATAACCTACATTCCCTGTTTTTATACAAAAAGCCAGTATTTAAAAAAGTGTATATTAGATCATAAAATATGAGGGAGAGGTGCCAGTACTTTAGTGAATATTGTATAATCACTTTTTACTCCAGTCATCATCAGCATTAAATTAAATAATATTGAAATTTAAGCAGAAAAGATCATAGAATACAAAACAGATAATTAAAAAGCAAAAATGAAACATTTCACACTATTCTGGATACATGAAATCCGCACATCACACTACAGCACTAGAAATAACATTTAACATGAATTATCAAATCGAAATGTTAAACAAATAAGATTTAAAGGCATACTTCACCCAAAAATGTAAATTCTGTCATCATTGTCTCACCTTCGAGTTGTTCCAAATCTGTATACATTTCTTTGTACTGATTAACGCAGAGAAAGATATTTGGAAGAATGCTTATAACCAGACAGATTATGCCCCCCATTGACTACCATAGTAGGAAGAAATACAATGGTAGTCAAAAGGGCCCCGGAACCGTTTGCTGATCTACATTCTTCAAAATGTCTTCTTTTGTGTTCAACAGAACACAAAGGAATGATAAATTATTTTTTCCTATTATGGGAGTCAATAGTGGACAATGCTAGTTTATAAGTGCTGTCAGTGAGTATGTTCCCATTCTGCTATAATCGAATGATTTGAAATACGGCAGAAATGCGTTTGTTTACACTGAACCGGAAGTTTGGTAGACGTATGGCCTTGAGCATCTCTTTCTCTCACCTGAATGAGAACTATTACAACTTCAATCAGCTTCACTCTAATTGTTGGACATGTCGCATTGTTGTTTTCATGTGGTAACCGGTAGCAACAGTAACCCATGCCTACGCGAATCTCTTGCTGAGCGTAAAAGATAAAGGGATATGCTTTCAAGTTTAGACATTATACCATGATGAAATGCAGTCCACGATGCTGTTTTATAGAATCATAGAAATGAATCACAAGATGGCCAAATATAATAGTTATTCTTGTCAACAACACTGATTAATATCACAAAACAATGAGACTTTCATTTTCCATTCTTGTGTTGAGTACGTACTGAATTGCTACTGGCAAGAATAATTTGAACGTCTACATGTGGGTTATTCTTCATCCAAGGGGCACTTTTGACTATTTGAAATGATGAAAAATGAAACATCTTAAAACTATGTTTCATCATCAGAAACATTAATCATGTCTCGGGTTTCTTGCTGATTCTGGATCAGTGTGAGCTGTAGTGGCAAATTGTGAGTGAGTGAGCGGTTAGAGACCTGCTGTGTCAGAAACCACTCATTCGTTCACCAATCGCTATAAAGGGAATGACATTTGAGGCCACTGTATGTGGAGAAAGTGAACAAAAGTGAAAGAGATCTTGGATATTGAAGGACAATGGACCATGCCCTATGTGAATAAACTCTTCATAAATATAACAAAAGCTTTCCACATATTATTGAAGAGTAAAATGGATTGTAAAACTTGTAAAAGTCATTCTCCCGCTGTTCATTTGTCATGTTTTTTTTTGTACAACAAAATTATCTGCAAACTCAAAATGGTTTACTAGGAGATAAGAAAGTCGTTTCAGACACAACTCTCATCAAGCTGCTGATCAACTTGCAGTTGCTTTTAGATGCCTCTCCCTCTACACCAATCAGATCAATGCTGTAATTATTGGATGCAGCTGTGGTTGGTGAGGAGGAAGATTATAAATCTCTGTGTTCTGTGGTTTGTAGTAGAGAAGATACTGCTGGCACGTTGTGGTGCGCAGGGCTCGCTGAGTTCTTGCTCAAATTTCTTTTTCCTCCCTGGTGAATGCAGTAATATAATTTAATCGCTTTGTCTGCCTTTTTGTTTTACATATTTCTTGGTCGAGTCTAATTGGACTCCCTTGTGGTGCCACGGCACCTTTAAAGAAAATAATATACTGTCACTTTTAAAAGTCTAATATGAAGAAAAACGTTTGAGTGGGGTGAAGCAAGTATAAAATCGTTAAAATGTGCAAAGAAAGAGGAAAAATGTGCTTGAGGTTTCTTTTATAGACATAGAAATTCTAATATAGAAATTTAAAGATCCAGTGTATGACATTTAGCAGCATCTAGTGGTTGGTTGGGATTTCCAACGGCTCACTCTACACCCCTGTTCAAAGCACTACGGTTGCTGACACAGAACTAAGATGTCATCACATTTTCGCTTCCTTGCTGAAGGAGATAACGTATTTACATAATGCACTATGTAGAGCAGTTTGTATATTTAGGGCTACTGTAGAAACAACATGCTGAATTCCATGTAAGGGGACCCTCAGTATATATATATATATATAGATAGAAATAGCTCATTCTAAGGTAATAAAAACATAACGCTTCGTTATCACATAGTTATGTATATTTTATTGGATTTCTGTCAATAGATCCCCCAAAAATCACACGCGGCACCTTTAATTCCCTTGGGTATGGGGAATTTATTCAGTATTTAGTGTACTTGCATGTTAACATTCCCTGAAGGGAACATAGAAGCATTATGTCAGAGTTTGAGTGTTCAAACCCAACCCTTCAGTCTTTCTTGATTTGCCGTTCATTCTAGGCTCTTGTGCTGTAGCAGCCTGTTATAAGTTACTTGAAATATCACAAGCATCCTCTTGACCTGATTTCATTGTCATTGAAAAAGAATAATTTGTCTTTGCCTTTTTACTGGAGAGAGCACAATGTCACAATCGATGAGTGTAGCAGTAACAGCCAAAAGCTTTGCCACAAGCTAATTACAAGGGGAATGAGATTACAACAACCTTGGAGCTAATGGTTTTACAAACTGTAATTTGTCATTGCAGTTTTGCCGGAAGTAAAAAGCTTCGGTTAAAAAAATATCCAGACACAAATATTGTCCTGCTTCCCTTCAATGACAGCCACCAAAAACATACTTCGGTACGGCTAGTGTCTGGAACTGTGTGTTTCACACTTTATCACTCGCGTGACATAGAGAGGCTCTCCCAACGTCTTTCTGAGATGTTCCACACGCATGCACACGCTGCACCGCAGTAAAGCTCCTGGTGGCTCACTTCTCATTCTGACAAGATGTTAGACAGCAGACTCTATCACCTCTCCGTAGGATTAGCAGTGGCTGTAATACTGTAGACGACAAAGAATTTTTCAACTTCAGAATTAGCCCCTTAGCATCTGCGTTCAGCTCGGTGACAGTTTAAAAATAAAGATGACCTGGATACATTTTTATTTCTCACAGTTGTGATATACTGTCTTCAAGCTAAAAAGGAGAAGAAGAAAAAAACAATGGATCATTTCCCTTTGGCGGAAGATACAAAGAATTCTACAATTTTCCTAAACCTGTGGCAGAATAAACCTCTCATTTTGAATGTTTTTTTTTTTCATTAGGATTGAATTGTTATCTGTAATACATCTTTACCCACTGCAATCTGTTTAACGTCACATCACTGCCATGTCCTCCTTGTGCTCAGAGGTGCTTTTAAACCACCATGTGGCTAAACGCTGCTTTTATCCTGTAACGTCTTGTTGTGAATGACAGGTATATGTGAGTGTGCATCTGCTGGAGGTTTGGGAATACAGCCCAGGGCAGATGTGTCCTGCTGTTTGGTGCACAGAAAGCAAACACAGCAAACACCATCAACCATCTGCTGGTGCAAAATATCACCCGCCTGAATCCGTGTCTGTGCCATCCTTTTGGCCCCCATAGAGACAACATGTTACGCCATTCTGTAATAGATTGTCTCCACACACAATCTGGAAGCGCGGCCTGTGTAAAACTGGCTGATTTCCAGGGAATGTAAATTTTGTGTGAGTGCGACTTATATTTCTTAAGTTTCAGGCTGACTGAGATTAGAGATGTCAATTTACAGATTTTATCGGGTGCTACGAGTGAGAACGATGTCATCTTTTTGAGGGCTCTGATACACTTTGTTTCCACAGCAACAGAATGTGTTTGTCAGTCCTGTTTTAGAGCGCTAAATCCAGTTATGTTCACACGTCGGTTATTAAAGAGAGTGACAACTGCATTCTACAGTACTGTATAAGCAAACTGACTGACTTGAAGTAAGAAATCAAAGGTTTTGTGGCTTTTTGTATGCAACACAATCTCACGACAAATGCATAACTATTTTACAATGTGGCTAGTTTTGGCTAATTCGTGCGACCTCTTTTAGTACCATTTGCTTTCGTGCTAGTGATGTTAGGGGTGGGGCTTCAGTATTGCTTTTTTCCAGTATAGTACATTTCTGTACGATTTACAATGTACGAATTCATATGAATAAGCCGGTTGGAAAAATCAGGTCGGAATATGTTAGCTTTAAGAATATTTATAAACTACCATGCTATAAAACAGGTCGGCAACAGGCGGCCCGCGGGCCATAACTTCGCTTGAATTTGCCTTCAAAATAAAAGTACGAGAACCTTTTTGCAGCAATGTTTTATTTTGAAATGAGTTGAGAGCTTTTAATTTGAAATGTTCTGAACAATATTCTAAGGAGTCTGTCGATCGCTAGACACACTTCTAAAATAGCCGTCATGAAGTCTGGGGTATGAAAAAACTAACAGTGAAGCATTGAAACGTTTGCTTATAACGCTGGGCCTCAGCACCAACACGTTAACAACAACAAAGAAAATTCAGCTTCCCATTTCTTTTGAAGGTGCCATGCTTGTCTCGTGGTGCCGTCTAATATTATATTCTTTGCAAACAGCGAACACATTTGTTGCAGATTAGACACACCCGCTTTGCATTCACAAAACTAGGTAGGATGAATGCATAGTTGTCTCCCCTTTCTCTTTCTATGCCCTATTTTCGCTTTAGACTCTTTGATAGTGCCATTTTCTCTCACCATCCAGCTAGCTTAAATGTTAACATCACTTTGAGTGTAAAAAATAGGCTATGTTGAATAATTATACAACTATTATGTAATTATATATAATTATATAATAACTATATTTTTAAAAGTAGGCTCTTGTAGTTGCGTTTTTCATCAATTCATTTCTTAAATTATCCCTTGACATATATTCTGGCCCGCCATCTAGCGGCGAATTTGTTTTTTTGGCCCCGATGCCAAACTTACTTGCCGGCCCCTGCTATAAAACATTGACAAAATTTTATAACATTTTGAACTAGCTTTTCATCAGATTTCAGGCTGTGAGGTAAAAAGCTATTGGGTATTTTCAAAAAGGGAGGGGTACTCAACATGCCTCAGCCTAACTTCCTGTTTCACTTTTTTCTATTTACTATGCACCTTGGTTTGGATATGATTTATTTTATTTTTATATGATTTTTATACTTTGAGAAAACAAACCCTATCCATGTGCACAACAATCTAAATGACAAAGTATAAGTAACTACTGTCAAGTCTTCGTTTTGAACTCACTGTGAGGGTTTTGTTTGTGCATGTGCCTTGAAGTTTTCCCATCACACTCTTCTGTTGCTCTTGAAAAGCACCCGCTCGTCTCTAGCGAGCAAACCTCCATCTGCTGAAGGCCGTGGCAGTGTTTTAAAGTGAACCTCACCTGCCTGCCCTCTTGGATGGAGTCTTATTATCGCCTCAATTATTCAAGTCCTCCAGCTGTGCAAAAATGTCATTCGCATTATTTTCAGTTAATTTCATGTCAGGGCTCCATTATGGATGGATCCCGCTGTTCTTCAACACGTGTGAGATAGCCTGAGATGAAGAGAACTCATTGCCATACATCCTCCAGCACCAAAGATATGCAGATGCAGGCGTGTCATTATACCACCCTTATAGTAATGACACATTATATCTCCAGTTCAACTACATTAAATATGCACAATCACATTGCGGCTGTACCCAGCGATCATATAGCACAGATCGCCACCGATCCAGCCCTCTTTTGCAGTGAGAAACTTTAAAGCCCCCGGTCTCTGTTATTGAAACGAAAACTCTTCCCACTTCCAATAGCAGTGTTATTTTCAAACCAATTATTTGACCTCTTCAAGCTTGCGAGCAGCTGAGCACTGCTGCTGAGCAAACGCCACCCAGACTGCCAGGCGAGGAGACGGCACACCCCAGACGGTACATGTCTTGCTGATCACACGCGTTGTAACGTCGTGCAGTCAACTGCCGGTTTCCGTTGCGGACGCGGCATAGACAGACCCATCCATCAGAGAAGCCCACACTCTCGCCCGCCACAGGACAGAGGCGGTTGAAACACGATAAACCTTGATCTGCTGTGAGCTATTTTAATTTACACCCACTCCCAGTCTAGAAAGATCATCTGATCTTCACATTCTAGAAATGTGTGAACATAAAACTAAGTATGGGGAGATTGACAGACGACAAATTTAGATGCATTGAGCAAATTCCAGTTTTGTGTTCAAAGTCAAGGACGAGTAGGATGAAAACAAAGTTGCTGTAAAGGTGCTGTGTGTAATATTTATGCAGTGTTGTAGTCGAGACCGGCTCATTCGAGTCCGAGTCAAGACACATCCCAGTGTAGGTCGAGTTCGAGTCAAGACCGAGACCCGAAAGGGTTGAGTCCGAATTCCACATAAGGTTGGGTCTGAGACAAGACCTAAAGAAATGTTAAATGTTTGGTGGAAACAATAAAACTGGCACCGAGCTCATAGAGTGTATTAAATATACCATGGCATGTACACTGTGTTTTATTTACTTGGACTGATATTAGTTTCAAAATATTATTAGTTGAGTGTAAAAAAAGCCACATAGTAAGTCGTGTAAAGGTAATTTTATTACAATAATGACATGTACGTACAGGGGAAATCTGTATAAAGTATCAAATCCGGAGTTTACCAAACTACTTTTAGTTTTCACGTGGAAATAAATTAAATATGACTATTTTAAATAAATTGAATTGAATGATTTGAATGCAGTAAGAGAGCAAAGAAACCATTAAATCAACATCAGTTTTGTACCCACAAAAATCCCCATTATTGTGATCAGTGTTTGCTTTAGTTGGGCTCTTGATCCTTGACTTTTGTTAAATGAATTATTTTTGGATGTGTAATGCTATTATAAAAACACTTGTGCACTGATAAAGAGAGAGGAGCTTTTACACAAGTTGAAGTTTTCCAGATGGAAATTGTCAAGCTGTAGTAGTTTTAAACATTATTGATACATCGGTGACTGGTCTGAGTGCTGTGGCTGGTCAATGCACAAGTATTGAGAGGAGAAAACAAACAAAAACATTTCACTGACAAACACTCATCATACAAACCTCAACAATGGTGACAATTATCAAACTAATTCATATAAACAGATCAACTGCAATGCATGCTGGGAAGTCATGAATGAGTGTTGTGCTATGGTGATACCCAGCATGCATTGCAGTATGAAGCTTTCCTTTGTTGATTGTCACCATGGTTGAGTGTCATATGCAGATTCTTGATGTCTTTGTGTGTGTGGTTTAGCAGTTTGTGAATATGTTAATTCCTAAAAATCACAGTATATCTTAAACCTCAAACTAGATGCACACACATGCTGCCAGTCCATTAAGTGTGACTTGAATGAAACAAAGCTGTTTCATTACCAGAACGGAAATACTGAATGAAATTTTCATTGCCTGAACTATTTGAGTGTTGGTTTGCATTATTTACTGGTCAGAGTGACGTAAGTTGCATCAGCAGAATGGTTGTTTGAGAGGAAGAGCAAGTCATTATGATTCAAAGATTATAAAGACAAACATTTTTACCTTGGAATAACATGCACACAGATGAATCGTTCAAACTAGGACCAGAATTGTGGATTAAAGTGCAGAGTACACATTTTGATGGCCAATTTATTGACTTTGTTTACCTTCCACAGCAAGTTTTAAATAAAAATGCCATCTAGCCTGACTGGAGCTATTACCTTTTATACTGTCTTGTTATTTTCACAGCTTTCCTTTACAATATTGACCAAACAAAATCTGTGCTTATCTTCGCCACCCTGTTGTTTCGGTGAATATTCTGATACCATCTTAGCGTAGCTGCAATGTAGATGGATTTCTGGTCGACTGCGTCTCTAGCTCTCCATGCCGAATTAAAGTGTTAAAAATGAAGAGTTGCTTCTCAATGGATTCTCACCCATCACATCTTTAGGAGCGAGGGTTCGAGAACAGAGAGAGAGAATTTACACATTAATGTAGCATAATGTGATCAGCCACATCTGTGACTTTAACGGAATCGAATAACCCAAAATATCGTGTGTCTCATATCACATGCATTTTCAGGTTTCAGAGCATTTCTTTGTTTCTCACAGTGTTGTGTAACTAATTCAGTAAGTGTTCCAATTCACCTATTGCTCCAACAGAGCCTCTACTCAACACACAGCCTGCGGGCCGCAATCTTTCTGTCGATTGCAATAAATCACATGTGTCTTCGTGCTATTATGACTGTTCATTTAATCTCCCAAGAACTGGTAAATATCCAAATGAATCTTGCAATGTCTTTGTACAGTAACTTAATTACAAGAGCATTTACAGATTGTCTATCGCTGTTGAGAGAAGCTAACAAAAGGATGTCACAACAGAAATAGAGATGTGAATGTGTGAGTATACTGTTCTTGATAAAATGTGAAACTGTTTATGCATCAAAGCACAATTCTGTCAGGGATCGATTCATAGAGCGCATTTAGATATTCATTTATAGTATCCAGTCTATACAGATAACCGTACACTTTACAGGCTCCATTGGTTAACTATACACTCACTAATCATAATAATTTAAACATTGACAAGTTAATTTTTAAAGTCATTGTTGCTGCAATCTCAAAATGAAATTTGAACACATTCAAGATTCATGGCCTACATCGTGTCATTTTAACACATTATGTGTCATTTTGTTTTGATTGTGTGTGTAAATAAAATGAACAACACAAGGCACAAGTAACAACAGTTGAGGACAAATTGAATTTTTAACACAACAGATTTTAGGCCTAGTCCACACACAGGTATTTGTTTTACAAAGTGTTACCTTCATTTTAAATGAAAGATTGACCGATGCTGAATTTCTTCCCCATACCGATAGCCGATTAGTCAAAGTGATATCTGCTGCGTATTTTTTTATTAATGTTTCTTAGCTTTCTGATGTTATTTATCTATAAAATGACTATTTAAATTGAACATCAAACTCGTGACGTTTCTTAACATTTTCTATTTACAGAGCACAAATTCATTGCGTTTTCCTGTCGTCTTTTGACTGACAGGATATATCAGCCCTATTCATCGGCTGTTTTAAATTATCATCCGATAGCCAATAGTGTGTAAAAAATTGCTAATATATCTGTGCATCTTTATTTCATATCAAATCTCTGTCCACATGAAAACGCAAAACACGCGTTGTCAAGAACATGCCGAACCAACAGATGGCAACATAACCGTAACCGTAAAGCCATATTGGCCAATCAAAAGCCAGAAGAAATGTTATCACAGGTCCCTGTAGACTTAACACAAAGGAGATGATGGTGACATCACATCCAAAATCTCCAGTTTCTCCGTCTACTCGACAACACTGCAACTGGAATGACTGAAAATCTTCACCCTGGCGGGAGTTTTGAAATAAGTTTGGTTTCAGAGACCTGATACTTAGATTGTAGGTGAAAGAACGGCAGTTATAGAAATTCCTGTGTTCGTTTGGACAGGGCCTTAGTGTACTGTATTTAATGCTCCAAGCACCAGCATGAAGAGACAATGAACAACTGTAAACTCAAAAAAATGCGGGGTTGTTAAATTAAACCCAACATTTGGACCCAAAGCTGGTCTGTTGGTCTTCAACATTAAACAAAAATGTGTACTTGAACTAACAATGAGCAATATATTATTATAGTATGTTAGCTGATGCATAATGTTAATAGATGAAACCTTCATGTAAACTGTCATAATAGCAAAACATTAATAATGCAATAACTGTATTGAAGCGTCATCTAAATGCTTAAGTATTATTAAACTGTTATTTGAATAATCAATCTAAAAATCTCCTCTTAGACTTGTTTGTTTTATTATATTCTTATGTTACAATGAGTCCTTGATACATTCTACAAACAGACTGCTCGCCTCACTTCTATAAAAGAGTTACTATTAAAAATGTAATAGTGTGGCACTTAAGGCTAAAGGGAAACTGCCTTGTGGCCCCTGAGCTTTCCAAACTTGAGAAGCCTTATACAGTTGCCGTATAAGTGTTAATTAAATCAAATAGGAAACTACAACGCTATATCTGTCTAACTGTAAATGTTTCCTCTGGAGCCGCACAGCAAACATTTCAGCAATTGACAGAAAGTGGGCATTACCTCAGTTGACTCTGGAGCTGCCAACCTGTATTAATTACAACAGGGTACGGTCAATCACAGACTAAACCATCAGGAGCTCGCAAAACAACGTCACCGTACACAAATGATGATGATAACGCTTTTGTCCATTCATTCTTGAACGCCCCAATATTAATTTACAGACAGAGTTTAAACTTTAAAACCGGTTTAAATTGAATCTTGTGGAAAAAGCGAGCTTTAAACACAGAATTTCATTAGCATTAATGATTACTCACCCCCCGAGTCCAGGGCCAAGCTTTGACCATAGGAAATGCATCATTAGAATTCTCCGTCCATTTTATTGACCTCACTTCAAGAGATCCATTCTTACAAGCTTAAAAGCATCAATCTAACAATTTCCAGTGTGAATCAGGGACTAATCAATGACGGTCATTTGTAGTTGGTCAACCTTACGGAGTGATAAAAGAGCTTGGAGGGCATTAAAGGCCTCTAAAGAAGAAATATAGATCAGAAGCTCGCTGAGGGTCTCATTTCCGTGCTGCACTGGACTTTAAGCGGCCAGGCACGTTTATCAGCCTGACAGACGTGACATTACTGCTCAAAGATGGCTGTCTTCCCTGAAAGTCAACAGTGTGAGGAAAGCCATGAACCGCAGGGAGGGAAATTAGAAGAAGGTTACCACTGTAAAGAAAGCAAAAATGTACATTTACATAAACAAACCAGAACTGATCTACAGTGTAGTTCAGAGAACAGCGTGTGACTGGGAAAATATTTGGGCTGGACCTCTCACAGTGGGATGCATGTATATTCAATGTGCAAGTACGAGGGCATGTTATTTTGGATTCAAGGAATTTGGCACCAAATACTCGAAATAGTGTCTGTTTAAAGTGTATAAATTTAATCTGATTGGCAGCGGAGATCTTGATGTAAACTGCTAAAGGCCATTCATTTTAATATGAACTCTCATTTTTCCGAACAAAGTGAATTCGCCTAGAACAAATTATTAACCGCAGGCTATGACAACCTCATTTATTTTAACTCTGTAATCCCACTGTAGTATGTCAGCAATTGTGTCATGTTTTTTTTTACAGTAAGTATTTTATGCAATTTCAAGGTAATAAAGTAATAAATCTCCTGAGCCAAAAAAGAGCAACATCTGAGAAATACAACTCTCTGTGCAAGGAGGTGTAGGACACTTGATTTAATATAGTTGATGTGAGTGACTTTGATTCGCATTGCACATTGGTTCAGACAGCTGAACAAGCAGAGCGAGATGAACTTGTGCATCCTTGAAGTCAGCACTGCCTTCCCAATCTTGATCTTACGCTGACATTACTGCTCTGTCTCAGAAATGTCATCTTCTCTCTGTCACTCTGAAAAATGTTAAAACGAGGAAGATTATACATGATTGCAAAAAATCTGGGTCATGGATACATAGCATAAAAAGTTGGAAAAGTTGAACAAAGTTTTCGAAGTAACCTCGGATCTGAAAATAAAGATGATGAGCTAGATATAACGAATCTGGAATTGGAAAGTTTGTGTTTCAGAAATGAAGGTGGAGTCGGATTTGAACTCTTCAGATATCTGCTGTGTCAAGCATTTACCTCGCAATCTCAATTTAAAGGGCAATGAGTTTGACATTTGAAATAATCAAGTGCCCCAAGTTAACCACCTCCCCCTTACATCCCATTTATGTAGTTTTTACATTTAAACAATTGTTTAAGAGCTCAGCCTCAGACGACACATTCATTTGACAGTTTGATGCATACTGAGCAATAAAAAAGATCTGTGGATTGTCATGCCATAACGTGCCAGTCAAAGCTCCTCCATGGAAAATTTGCCAATGGCCAGATGGCTGAATAAATAAAACTATTCCAGAAGAAATGCAAAGAGTCGGAAATATTTAATGAACATACTCCAGAATGTGTTCCTACACAAATGACAGCTGATGTGTTAGATTTAAGCTAATTGGGAGCAATGAAACAAGATGAGACAACCCTGATCTCAGGAAAACCCAACTTTATGATGTGGTCATTTAAGATGAATTTGTACAATAATTATACCAAAACACAGGATTATTTAAAAAAAGCAAACATGAAGCTCCACCTCTGTCATTGGTGTAATACTTGGGTTAATTTAGCAACCGATTCTCTAACGTAAAGTTTTGACTTGCTTTCAAAGAGTGTTGGATGAACTTGCTAGCAAGAGTTTTGATGCTTAAGTGAATTCTGCAAGTCAGAAACGACAAAGGAGGTCACCGGATTCTGTGTGACTGCAACATTTGTATGCTCCTTTACTCATTTGGCCTTCAGCAGAAGCAGAAACTCTATTAAAACTACACGACCCAAAGTGAGTCTGGCAATCCTGATAACAGCTATCTGCAATGTTGCTAAAGAATGACACTGATATTTTAGACTGATAAAGGGTATGAAAATATCATGTCTTCCAGCCGTATAACCCGAAATCGAAATAAAAGACCAAAAATTGCCTTTAATGTGTCCCTATAACGGTACTTACACGGCAAAATCGCAAGCCATGTTCCCTCAAGTTTTGCAGAGCTGCTTGTAAGGATGTTGCCAGCTTTCCTGAACAGCTGTATGGCAGATGTTTTTTTGGGCATATGTCTAGATACATCCAGAGATTTGAAAAAATGATCAGTCCTGATCAGCATTGCTCATGGACAGAGTAAGGATAACTCTCCAGCTTGGTCAAGCACCATAGCAAGCTCATGTCATCTTCCAAAAGCCATTGAACTGTATGTCCCCGCCACGTACTTAACTAAAGCCCTTGGGCCTAAGGTAAATAAGGCTTTATATTCATATGTGCGTAGGCATGTAGTGAATGCACTGTTGTTTACAAAGTGAGAAAGCTACACCAGCAGCCTAAGATGTTATTAAAATCTGCAGAAAGAGCTGAGAATTGGTTTCGTCTGTGAAATGCATCAGCGTTCAATAGCATTATGGTAGCTTTAGCACTAAAGCTTTATGACTTCTGACAAATAAACACACATTACAAGAGCAGAGCATTCCAAAATATTCTGATTCTTAAGAAGGTTGACAGTCTCACTTTAGCATTTTAGATCGTATCATGAATATCAACATTTTACCAGCCACCAATAATCCTTTACAGTCAGACAGTTTAAAGCTTACTGTACATGCAAGAAGTTATCATTCTATTTTTCCTAGGGTCGTGTTATTAGAACAGTTTGTTATGGTAACACGCATCATATTTTGATTTAACAATCTTCCACTCTCTGTCTGACCCCTAAAAAATAAATGCTCAATTTTGAGTTTCTGCGCCTCTAAGGAACTCCTCTGCATGTGAAATCCACACAGCCTCACACACCGGTGGAAATGTGCTGTTGGGTTCAATATAGTTAGCAAATCCCCCATCCTTCTATAACAGCCCTTGCCAAAATCTGTATAAGATTATGAGTAGATAAAATAATCAAAGCCAACACAAACTTCTAAGAGCGGACCGATGTAAAAAAATATTTTTGTACATTTTCTTTCTAATTGTCAAACAGCACATGCATGATCTGGCAAATATTCCTCATTTAGATTTTCAGTATTTTTGCTGTTATTATCTATTCTGCTTATTTAAGGATAAATCACTGTTACTGAACAGGTTGAGTTTCGAATCACATAATAGACCACTTCAGAAAACGTAGACAACGCTGGTCCCGAAGAACTTCCAGCAGTTTGAACAAAATACAACCAACAGAACATTTATAACCAAATCAAAATGTACAATTATTTTATTTAAGATATAATGATATATCATTGCTGACCATCTGAAACCTGTTTATCAGGAAATGGAAAAAACACTGTACTTTTTAAATGATTATTAGTTTTTTATATTTTGTATTGGTTAGATATTTGCAAAGCTCAGTGACAAACCTAAAGGTTGACTAAAAATAATGATTTATGGTTAAACATAAAAATTACGAAATATGGAGATACAAGGTTTCAGAAGGATGCTAGATTAAAAAAATTGATAGAAACTCACACCGGAAGTGTGTCTGGACCAGTTTTTACATCTTGGGTCGTGGTCTGTAGAGGTACCATTTCATGTGAGGGGTCAGACCTCTTTCGTCTGTTTGTCACAAAATTGTGGATGTACAGCGCAAATAACGTTTTCCTTTTTATATTCATTTGTTTCTTCGGACATTGTTGGAAGCTTTCAGTGTTTTCCTGATAAATCATGCTCTTTTCTCAAATAACCAAGCACCATTTTGTTTCCTCATATGACCCCTTTGTGAAAAAGCCTAAAAATGATTATCCACAGATAAGATCCACAGGAAGGGAGCAATATCTTCTTGAAAGTTTTAGAGACTTTTGGTTAAATAAAATAAAATCAATCATTTGCCACGAAAGCATCATGAAAATTCTGTTTAAAGTGAAATATGACTGGAAACTTCTTTAAGCTTTATTGTTTCGACTGACCTGCTGATCCAAACCAATATATCTGAGACATAACTAAGACAGGTTCGAAATAACTAGTTAAATAGAAAGAACAATTTCAGGCCCGTCACAACATATGACCTGCCAGTCATAAGATACCCCTAGAGGAAATTTAAGCTGTCAGACCCAAAAAAGTCCTCTCAGTACATGAGCCGGCGATCTTGAATGAAGCATAAAATAAATAAAATATACATACATGTTGGATGACTTTCGTAGAAAGTTTTGTTTTGATTTTGATCTCATCTCATCCTCAATTAATTACGATTATAATGCTGTCTGATCTCATTTTTCCTAAAAAATTATAATGATAAGGTCTTGATGTAAAATGTAAGCTCATTTGTCTGTTCAACAAAGAATAATTGAAATTTGCTGCTGTGAAATAATTACTCTCTCATTATAATGTGAAAACTGCAAAATGTCTGTGACCTTTTTTCTCTGTGTATAATGAAGTTATCCAGGAATGTATTTTATTTGTTATTGCATTAATATGCACGCTTAAGCCAACAGGTAAAAACTACAGCAAGGGACACCGGGGAATGTAACAGTCTAGGCCAGACAGTCAACACAGCTTCAATCATTACTAGGGAGGGTTGGCTTTTAAATCTTGTGCCAAAATTTATGGCGCTAATTAAATTTACTACCATCACCTCAGGAGGGCGCTGGCCATGTGTGACAGATATTTCACCCCTGTAGCTAATTTCTGATTGGTTAAACTGGCAGTGTTACAACTCTCCTACGCATTTTGTTATATGAGGACACAAAGGATGCTTACAATCTCAAGGAGAAAATACTTGCGTTAAAAATTAATCAGAGTTATGATAGTAGATTGTTCAGATTTATTCAACTGATCCCCAAAGGAAATGGTTTTTAATTAATTATCATAGTTAGAAACAGTAATGTGCAGTGATAAAGAACTAAAAGCACTCTTTGGAGCACACTATTTAGAAAACGTACAATCAAACCTGTGTCCTCGAAGGTTACAGCGTGTACTTTTTACCTCCAGGATACTTTGCACTGTCCTTAACTGTACAGAGACAACCAAGTAAGCCATTTATACAGTGATTTCCCCAAAGTCTTAACACTGGTGATATCAAAAATGTCGCTCTGTTTTAAGCATTCCCTGACATTTGGGTCAAGGTAATTGAGGAACATACATCTTTCAGATTGTCCACAACAAAAACTCATTAGTTTATTGTGACTTAACTCAATTTACTAGGATGTTTTCTTCTTACATTCACTTTTCACCGCTGCCGGGGGAAGGATACAGCATGTTATATAGTAGCATCTGTTCATCTTCAAACACCCGGAGGACACTGTAAATTGAAAGCATTGTGTATAACATTCCTCGCCGAAATGCAGTGAACTAACAAACACAGCTGAACTTCAGTACAACGAACAAAGCACATTGATGGTCGTGCTCTTTCTCCCGCTCTTGCATGCTCTTTTTCTCGAGAATTATCCAATAAGAGACTATGAAAAGTTGTTGTGTAAGGGAATTCCATGTTAGAAAAAAACTTTCCGAGACCTATAAGAACCCTATGGGGGTGGTTCCAGAACATTACAACTAAGTACTATGTCCAACTCGTTTTTGACAGGTTGACCATGTTAAGCATGAGGAGCCAGCCTGTTTTATAATGTAATAGAAATAAGTATGCATGAAACACTGTTGCACCACCCCTTTAAGGTGACAGAAATCTATTGACAGGTCCACTTGCATGGAATTTACCATGTTGTTTCTACAGTAGCCCTAAACTGACAAATAGCTCTACAGACCGTGTTTCGTAAATACGTTATCTCCTTCGGCGTTTTGTTGTAATTTGTAACCACACCACTAGATGCAGCTAAATTTCACAAACTGGACCTTTAAATCTTAAAATAGATGAAGACAAACTGTATTTGAGCATTTTTAGGTCACCTGAAAATGTGAAAAATTATCAATTAAAACTTCCTGATGCATGAAGAGAAGTTCCTTTTATCATTAAAAATCTTACAAACTTTCCTACAGTAATTCAATTTGAGTAATGAAGTGCATTTTATTAAGTATAATTAATGAATGCAGTGTATATAAAATACTCCCATTTCCTTTCTGTAATGGCAGTTTTTTTTGCTGTTGTATGGAACTGACAAGGCAATACGTGAAACAGCAACCCAATGCGTATATGAAAACTTTCTGGTTGTCAAACTCAGTGGAACACGCCATTATTGGGAGATACAACACCTGTGTGAGCTTGAGAGGAACCGACTTCATACATTAAAACAAAATTCATTGAGAACAGCTGCTTAAAAGCAATGACAGAAAAGTTAATAAATCTGAAAACATTTAGCACCATTTCTTTGCAGATGATGTTTTTTTTTTCCCAATGAATCTAAATTTGTCAAAATGATTTTAGCCCACGATGACTCCTGAGATAGGCGCAGGCTCCCCGTGACCCGAGGTAGTTCGGACAAGCGGTAGAAAATGGAATGGAATGGATTTTAGCCCAGTATGTCTTGACATAAGCTCAACTTCCTGCATATACAGTTCTCCTTATTGATTCCATTGTGCTATTTGCACTCATGACAATCGTTTTGTTAAGAGAAATTATTAAAGCAGGTTTATCATTGCATCAATGTTCCTGATCATCTAGTGGAAAATCAATTCAGCACATAGAATCTTCTTGCGGTGCAGCATGAATACCTAATGAGTCGCCTAACGTAGGTAACATTTAAAATCTGTTCAATCAGTTACACATGAGACAGGGTGAATAATGCATTTACAACACATTAAGTCAAACACTACAAGACACTACTCTTTGCATGCATAAGTTGTGGGGATAAGACTAAAGTCATGACCTGCCTCTCATTAGACTCCGGTAGGGGGAGATGAATTCGTAACGGATTGTGCAAAAGCATCTGCATAAAACTCTAGAGAATAATTGAAAGTAATGTTTCCAGACTCAAATCCTGTATTAACGGCCACGCTTAAAACAACTAAATGCATTAGTTCTCGTGGTTGCAAAATCATAAACAATGACCTGCATCCTACAAGTTTTATTATACTCACTGGGAGGGTGAAGGTCGGGTGTTGTAAAGTGCTGAACTTGTACATTCTGTTATGTCAGAGAGATGAGTGGCATGCAGATAATCTCAAAGGGTTAAATGTTGCTTATTAAAGCTTGTGTGTGTGTTGTGTATACGAACATGCACATGATTTTTTTTAGGCTATTTGCAAACCATGCCTGTAATTTAAATGGCCTTTGCTCTCTGCTCATTGATGAAAGACTGATGAAGCAGAAGAGTGTTTTGTAATCAAAATAGACCATATTTCACTGCATAAATGATGAATAATGTATTAGGTAGACACAATTGCTGACTCAGATCTTCAAAGAGCATGTTTTAGGTGGGAGAAAGCGTTCATATAATGAATTCCTTTTTAAATGAGAAACATGAAGAAGAACCCTGATCTTATTATCCCTGGACATCACATCTTAACCCTTGTATGGAGTTTATGTTTTCGTTGCTCTGCGAGGTTCGCAAGTTTTCAGTCAATAAATAAATATTCATGTATAAAACTTTATACATGTTTATTTTACCCAATTACAAATGCAGCATAGTCTATAGTTACATTTTTTTTCATTTAAATCACATCAAGTTTTTTTTGTTGATGTACTAAAGAAAAATCAATGATATGGGTGAAAAAATCAATTACATTATTTTTGGTAAATAATAAAAAAGATGTCCCACAAACCTGAACACCACAAAAACATTCATATGATATAACTTAACACAAAATGTTTACCAGTTTTTTCATTTATTTTAAATACTGTAATAGAATATTTGTATATAATCTTTATTATATTTCTATTTCTAATATTTAAATTATGTATGTCTCCCTGGCAGAAGAGACTGTGAAGTCTCAGTGGGATTATCCTGTTTAAATAAATACAATACAAATGTCTATAATAGACTCTTTAATTAGAACACTGATTTATAGTTTTACTTAAAGAAAACTATTTAATACCCAAGTATTAGCTCTTGTTGAATGAATGACATTTAGTGACATTTTAGAAATATACAAAATAGGAAAAGTGCTTTCTTATAACATTTATTACTTGATGGAATATTGATTATATTAATGATTGTTTTCCATCTTTTCATTTAGTTTTTTTTTAACAAAGCAAGCCAATACATGTACAAACCTACAAATGAATCTACAATTACTGAGTGAATAAAAGCAGCCATTAGGTCAGATATACAACGAATATGTTGCCCATGTCAGAACACATCAATCTTTTGACTTTTGACGTAGTTGCATAGAGGGAATAAAAACAAAAGCACTACTGTATTCAGACCTTCACTACAGTCTGAATGCTCTTACAAAAAGGAAGTCTTAAAAAGCCAAGAAACTAGAGTACGGATTCTGATCGCCCCCTTGGGCAGTACACAGGGTCCTGTGCCGGTCAGATCCGTAGCTAACAGCGAAAAGAAAACTCCTGTGGCTACTGGATCCCCTGTAACTAAACAGAAAATGCTGTATCAACACAATTATGTATGCAGAGCTTCCACAATTCTGTTCACAGCATTTTTGAGCAAGCCCTCGGTGTGTGATTTCATATTAAGAAGTCATCATGCATGTTGTGCAGGAACGCTTAGCCAAATGAACTGGGGAGACGTTTCAAATCAACATTACAAACGAAACCAAGAAAACGAAACGCATTTCATCAAAGCCTCAGCACAAACCGATACTTGATGTGTTTTTGACGTTAAACTGGATTTGTGTAATCGACTGTGGAAACTCTATGAACATCCAATATCCTTGGCAAACCAGATCTCTTTACTGGCTGGTTGTGGTGTTGTTGTAGAGGTGTATAGTGTTCTGATCTAAAATAGAGCCATTAAGGTCAACATTACCATCCACCAATCGGAGCATTTGAAAGTGATAAAACATTTCCCAGGTCTATTTGTTTTAAAGTGCTTTTAAACCCACACAAGGACTGTTCAGAAACCTAGAGCCCCCAATGGAAATAGCTGCACTAAACCTATTTTCCATCTCATAACATGACTGAATGATCAGCTATAGTGCACTCCACCCCCTTTTACCCAACGCAATATACAACACACATGCATTGTTAACCCGAGCGAGGAACGATGCTTTCAAAAAGCGCTCGAATGGGATCATGCAAACTTTTTATACACGCATACATTTTTATATATTAGGAAGGATGCTGAATTGTACAAAACTTATTAAGGTCCATTAAATAAATAATTTGTTTTTTGTATGTTTATTTTTATAAACCATATTTACTAAAATGTGAATGGCACCTTGTGTTTTCAATGCAGTTAATCCTTTCACTTTGGTTTTCAGTTCTTTGATATTTCTTAAGACTGATCAGAACTATTGTGACAGCGCACACATCGGTAGATTAGCGCTGCATAGTCATTTATCACTTTTATTGATATTAAATGTGTTTCATTTATATTTCCGTGTCCCTCTCTAACGCTCCAGACATGAGTGGAAAAATGATGTTTGCATTGTAAACGTATAGGCACGGAAGCCAGCTGTTCAAATGCATTGAACTCAGCAAAAATATTGAAGGAAGAACATATGTTCACGCTGAGAGAGATATGGAGGGATCGAGCCATGCTTTACGTATACAGTTTCTTCAGTGGGGAAATATATGACACGGCATTTGAACCTTTGACTTTTGATTTACAAAGTATGTCAGATTATGGGGAGGAGAGGAAATGATGGCTGATAAAAAATTAAAGGAGAGGAATGAATAAAAAACAATGATTTTTCTTGGTCAAAGGTGGGCCCGCTGAGCCATGCTTGTCTTGACTTACATGCATTCGTGCCATTTCCATGTTTATATTTCTCCTTCTCACTCCGAAGTCTAAAATCATTTATTTCACTTAACCATACATGCATACTACAAGTTTTATTTCATTGATTGAGTATTAGGGGTTAAAGCACATAATAATCTGCATAGAAAACTGCCATCTTTCTTATTTTTTTATTTTGTTACAAGAGGCATTTAGCCTGTCTGGCATGCTGTATAATAAAAGATGAAAATGTCCAAATACAGCTATTTATTAGCTAGACGTATTAACAACTTCATATTTTAATGTGTGGTCAAACCTGCCATACGTATCTTGACAAACTATGGTGTTTAATGAGACCGTCAATGCCCAAACGAAAATTAATTTGACAGACGGTCTCCATCTTTCATCGGACTCGCATTAATAACAACAAGCTGCTCACAAAATCAACATCCGCAGTTTTAATTCGACAAAATACGATTATTTTATAAAGCACTTCAGAGGATCGCTTGATGTCGCCTTAAGAGGCAAACACGGGTTGAGCTCAGGAGCTGTAACACTCAACCAAATGAGTTTGAATGTCTGGAAGGTTAATGTCTAATGATTGCACTATCGGGAGCTCTTGATCGGGGATCCTTTACTGAATCTGTCTGCTCCCGAGGCCTGATTACAACAAGCCAAGGTCTGCATTTGGAAACAGTTCACATATACCTCACATAGTCAAGCTCAAGGGCTAGAAGCAAAGATAAGACCGGAGCTTAAATATTTCCCAGCCTCTCAGTAAAATTGCAACAGACTAGCTTAAATAAACATTCCATTAAATTTCTTGGCGAAGTAGCCACTTGCAAGGTCAGCAGTTGACGTTAATTGATTATAATTTCCGGCAGTGCGTGAGGTTCTGCTTCCAATGTGTTGCAATCACATGTGCTTCTCTATCTGCATCTTTTTCTGCATAGAGGAAAACGTTAAGGGTGTCCAACCCTTAATCAAACCTCAGCCAGCTAATCCAGATCTCCTGGATAACTGGAAAATTATAAGCAGGTCTGTTTGATTTGGCTTGGAGGTGACCTCTAGCATCACTGGGCACCTATAAGATAGATGCCATTGTTTAAGAGCAATCGCTTTTATCATTAAAACAATATCATATCTTTATAGGGGGAACAAAACAGAAGTGAAGTGACAGTAATGAGGACACAAGATCAGAGAATGGTGGGTTATTAAATATTAACGGAAGCAATATTGGGGGCAGCAACTGATTCCCCACATCAGCTCTAGGAGCGATATATTATGTAACATGCTTGGAATTCATCTGAACTGAATTTAAGTTTAAGTGAAGAATCCACATGCATACGTTATTTACTCCATGCATAAAGAGATGCAAACGCCAGTGAAATAAAATTAGGCTGATGAGAATTTTTTTCAGTGCACATTCTACTTTCATCATACTTCACAAATTTGTGTTTTTTTTTTTTTATTGACTGCAGGAATCCTTTAATCCTTTGTGGTATTTATTTGTCCTGTCATCTGTCAACTGACTGTTTGTCTGGCTTTGTTGTTTCCTTTGTACCGCCAAGACAAATATCTTTTTGAATAATGCATTCTTTGTAGTCATTTTAGCTCTTGACATAGGCTTAGTATTTTTAATTATTGTTTTCAAAGAAAGTTTGATTCCTTAAACGCAGGCTCGCGCTCGCTGTGATCAGTTAAGTGCTGCTCTTCAGAAGAGCTGCATGCTAATGTTGGATCTACATCCACACCCAGGGTTTGCCTCTTGACATTTGAAGATGATTAGAAAATTGCCTCACACCTAACCTTTGCTTCCCAAAAACCTTTCATGTCCTTTTATTAGCACATCTATTATCATCGTAATTAAAACTGTTTCATTTTGGCACGCACATACACAATCTAACATACATATTTATATACACCCAAACGCCCCAAAAAGGATAGTAAAACTTAAATAGATTTCAATTCTCGATTATTTAAAAATCATTTTATAAATACACAGGCTACTATACTTTAGTGTATAGAATAATTAAGGTAAACTTAGAAATCCCATTTGTGAATGAAGCATTCAGCCAAGACTGAACTCAATCAATATAATAGTACTGAATTAATTTAATACATTTTAATGCGTGCTTCTTCATTCCTATTTAGACATAGTCTCATGCAAAGACAAAGAATTACTCATCAGAACTGATGAGATATGGAAATTCAATTTGCGAGGCTTTGAAATGTTGTGGCATTTACTGTTCTTCCACACAAGGTATCGGTGGAGAAAGAAAACTGTGAAGCATCAGCCGCTCAAGGGGTTTATTCTAAGCACTGAAAATGATTGAACCCTGCTGCTGGGAACTAAACCCAGTTTCTGGTTTTCCATTTTGATGACCAGAGCGGTATTGTCCTTCTGTACTACAAACAAAGCGCTGAAGCAGTAGAGCTTTCTTAACCAGCTTTACTGTCAACTCTGAATTGTGTTGTGTATTATTGCTTTGACTTGCTTTTAGGACAGTGTGTACTTAAAGGGACAGTGCACCCAAAAATAAAATTCTGTCTTCATTTACTCACCCTGGAGTTGTTCCAAATCTGTATACAGAGAAACACAGAGAAAATATATTTGGAAGAATGCATGTAACCAAACAGATCTTGGTCACCATTGACCACCATAGGAAGAAAAATGACAACTGTTGTCAAAAGCGCCCCAGAACTGCTTGCTTACTTTCTGAAAAAAGAGATTGACAAGATATTTTTGTGCGGTGTGGTTACAAGCAATCTTCCACATATGTTTCTCTGTGTTCATCAGAAGAAAAAAATTAAGCACATTTGGAACAACTTGAGGTAGAGTCAATGAAGACATCATTTTCATTTTCCTTTAAAAAATACAAGGAATTATGAATCCGATTCGCTCTCAAATGTTCATTTGGATTGAACTCTAATTCAACTCACTATAGTGCGAGTCATCAGAATTATTACAAGAACTGTTCCATTAACCAGCGGCCTCAGTCAGCATTAAAATCATTTATCACATTTTATATGTTAAATGATAAAACATCCCATTTAAAAATGCAGCAATTTTGTTCCCCAATCAACCCTGAGCGCGGTTTTACTTTTCTCCAGTAACATTTCCATTTGTCTCTCTGAGCTGAATGCGTAAAGAAATGACCTGACAGAAATGTTCTAGTCATTACTGGCATAACATTAGCAGAATTTCCATGCACTGCCTTTCCTCTGTATTTGAGACAGAATAGTAATCTGTGAATATATTATGCAGCCATAATCCCTCAATGTGGACTTTCCTCTCTAATTTGTGACCTGACAAGAAAAGTGGACAATTTCAGATAATATCTGGGTCACCATGATAAGTCTTCGCGCCGTGTGCCATGGGTTTTGCCCCGGTGTAAGGGTCAGAATCTATAACAGGTGGGAAGGTTTAACTATGAGGAAGCTCTTTAAAATCTACTAAAATTCAGTCAAGCACATTGTAGATTGCTGTCTGAAACACAAAGATAAAGTTAAGGACAAACTAGCATTGCCACGGTCGAGAGGATCATGACCATTTTAGTGATTATGAGCAACACTTGGTTTAATGTCGACACATGTTGAGAGCGTAGGACAGATTGATAATTGCCAAAACAGAGCGATGGTGTTAAAGGACTTCTTGGTATATTACAGAAATAATGTCATTAAACAAAAGGATGGCAACTTGAAGATGAGATGATGGCATCATGCGAGATCATCTGATTATCGAAACCGTCCATGTGGCAGCATCAATGGCATTCAAAAGGCGCCTGAGCTTTGAGACGAAATAATTCAAGGTGATCTTAATCTTGGTAGGTCAGGTGGCTGAAAGACTGAATGATTATCCCGACTAATGTGATTTCTTTCTGTGTTATAGATGGACAACCCACACAGAAGTAGCTCTTTCTCTCTTTTCATCACTCCTGTCCTTGGGGAATATTTAATCATTCATCATGCCATAGGGGATAAACTGCTGTCAAAAAAGAAGGATCCGCGAATCAATCCATGATTATTAACAGGTTGTGGTGAGTTTCAAACCCCTGGTGACAGTGAACTTTAAAAATAGCATTTGTGTCAAATACAATTCTCTTCATAACTTCATGAATCTTTACTTGACTGATTACTCTAAAACCATTTAAACCAGTGCTTCTCAACTGGTGTCATATGCTAGGATAATGCAAATATTAATAAACGCAGCTAACCTCACAATCATGAGAAGAGGTAAATATAATTTTCATGTAGGTTTGTCGACCTTTCCTAGGTAAAAAAAGTGCACTTAGTACAATTTAAGTAACCTAACATAATGTACTTAAAGTGTAATTACTAAGTATACTAAAATAAAATAAAATAAAGAATGTTTTCGTGGCTTCTATTCATGGTGTCTCAAAGTAGCACAGTTGGGTGTACTTAGATCGGCTTAGGTTTATCTTAAAGGGGGGATTTAACGCTGTTTCATGCATTCTGACTTCTTCACAATGTTAGACGAGCTTCTCATGCTTAACGTGGTCAACTTGTCAAAAAACGAGTTGGACGTATTATGTAGTAATTCTGTGCTCGATACACTCCCCCGAGGTACGTATAGGTTTTGGAAAGTTTTTTTCGAACATGAATAACCGTTATGTAACAAATTTTCTTAGTCCCTTATTGGGCAATTCTCCCGGAAAAGCATGTCCACGGCAACACAAAAGAAATAACCCGCCCACCTGTCAACTGACGAGCGATAGGAAGACTCGCTTACCATCAAGATTGGCTGCGCTGTGGGCTTGCAGCTGCAGCTCATTACTCTTGCGATAGTGAGAGAAGTTGAGGTGTGTTTGTTTGTTCAGGGCATTTTAGTGATGGATGTTATATAAATGGTGGATATAACGCTGGATTTGCAGATAGTTTGAAAACTGATAGATGAAGCGTCCCAGTGCTGGACATACAGGACATGAACCGCACGTGGTAAGTGAAATTTAGTCCTAAGTCTGTGTTTTGTTTGCAATCGGCATGTTGGCCATAGGTGTGTACGTGCACGTGCATAATGTAAACAACACAAACTTATAGTGATTCAAAACAGTTATGCAGGGATAATGCGTTGATGTATTGTGTGCTCGTGATTTAGTTCCTCCCCCCACACACCCCCAGGGTGTTGTCTGTTTTCGGAAATTATCCTACAGCTGTATCCATCTTTTATAAATGTGATCAAGCTAAATAATGCGAAGTGTGAGATAGACCTACTACTCTATAGGTACTCAAGATTAGTATGAGATTGGCAGAAACTGCGTGTTCAACCGGACCTTTAAGAAGTACTTCTAAGAAGAATGCTTGTAACCAAACAGTTCTTGGCCACCATTGACTACCATAGTAAGAAAAATTATAAAGAATTGATGTCTTTGTTCTGTTGAACAAAAAAAATATATATTTTGAAGAATGTGGGAAAGCAAACCGTTCTTTGGCACTTTTGACTATCATTATAATTTTTCCCATATGGTAGTCAATGGTGGCCAAAAACTTTTTGGTTACAAGCATTCTTCCAAATATCTTTCTCCGTGATCATCAGAAGAAAAAATATTTATACAGATTTAGAACAACTCGAAGGTAAGTAAACGATGACAGAATTTTTGGTTTCAATTCATTTTTGGGTGAACTGTCCCTTTAAAGTACATTTACTGTATTATTATGGTGCACTTACAGTGCACTGGGTTAAGAGACGAGAGAAGACACTTACCGTATCTCTTGTAGACAATATTCATGTGATAAACATGTTTTTTGCCGTGGTTTATGCTGTGTCTGGTAAATTATTGGTAATTTCTTTCAAGAGCTTAAAATCATTGACATTCAGAAATGTAGACATTGACAAACAAAAACGGGAGGTCTGTTGGGGGGATGTAGTTCATTTTTTACTGGCATTATGTTTGTTTGCTAAACAACTCTGGTACTGAGTTACTGTAGGTCACCAATGTCTGAAGCAAAAATGTAGAAAAATACTGCATTAATTACGGAAGGTCAAACAGAAACCCATTTCTCCAAACTTCAACTTCACAGCAGGAATAACCTGTACGGACAATCTTCAGCAGGTCACCGAATAACTGAGGATATTATTGATTGAATCCACCGTTTCCACACAAAGCTTTCAACTCTGCTCTCCTCTCAAGGCTTAGCAAGATACGTTAACTTTTCTCTCAAGTGTGGATCCGAAGCCCTACAGTAATACCTCTTGCATTGCGGGAACGAGATAAAAGTAAGGAATTAAATATTAATGCGAATCAAGCTGGCCGGCTGCCATAATTCATCTTATGTTCGTCCAAGCCAGGACTAAGAATAAAAGGTGTTGATATAGCTGTAGGGGATCTTTCACCTCAGATTCATTTAGAAGATGAAAAGGTTAAGTCAATAGGATGACCTTAAATGCTCGGCCTTTGCTTGTGTGAAAGTGGAACTTCGCCACCATGTTTGGCAAACTGGGAAATAAAAAAGCCCCCATTTTTGCATTTTACAGCACGTTTAGCTCTCCAAATGCACAGCACACCGCCTGACCACCGACTTCAGACTACAGCCCACGGCACTGTTGGCAAAAAAAAGAGAGTTTTATACTTACCTTCTGTCACAACCTCTTTCCATTTTTCTTTTTTTCCTCCACCTTTGCCTCCCAGAATAAACTTGTGAGCCACACAGCACTTGTGAGGCTGTGATTGCGCATGGCACATTTATCTGTTTCCAAGGGTATCATTATCCCTCTAGGAAGTTTAGCATTCAGTGAGCTGTGACAGGTGCGGGGCAATTCTGAGATTATTTATAATGACGGCTCCGACTCGGAGTCGAGCATCATCTGCAGCTGTCCTGGGGAATTTACCCTGATGCACTTAAGTTTTATGGATAATGGCCGCGCTCGTACAACCAACCTAGAAAAATAAATACGTTAAAGTGGCACAAAGTCAGTTTTTTTTACACGAGTAAGTCAAGAAAGGGGAACTAATTTGAGGAATTTATGCAGGTAGCGCTCATGGCTGTGAAATCTGGCAGAGACAGTGTGTGCACAAGAAGAAATGACAGGTAATGAGTGTTAAAATAATGACCTTGCTAGAGAAAGTATAGAGTCTAATATCTAAAAAGCAGAAAAATGTAACCTATATTCAACCAACCGTCTACGATAGAACAAGACAGGTTAAACTTAACAAATTTAAGGAATATTGCTTACTGTGTGATTCGGTAGACAAATGTCTACACATTATCGACTATAAAACATTTAAAGGAGCAACGTGGAGATTTGAGCGTCATCTAGGGGTGAGGTTGAGAATTGCAACCAATTTAACATGACATAGATGTCGTTGCGTTTTCGCTTCTTTGCTGATAATGTATTCATGGGATCCGTAGAGCAGTTTGTACGTTTAGGGCTACTGAAACAACATGGCAAATTTCATATAAGGCGAATGTATAAAAATATCTCATTCTGAGGTAGTAAAAACACAACGCTTCCTTATGTAAGTTCTTTAAACACCTCTGAAGACATAGTTATGTATTTTTCGTTGCATTTCTGTCAGTAGATCCTCCAAAACATTACACACAACACTATCTATGAGGAATGTGTGATGTAAATATAGCACAGAGATGACTCAACGTGGTACTTCTGAAAGATGAGTCCTGTTTTACCCGCTCTTGTGTATTCTGCACTGTTCATTAACTGTAATGGGCACATAGAGGGGAAACAAGGCAATCGGTTGGATATTAACTGAAGAGCAGCTTTGCTTGTTCAGGGGTTTCATTACTGCACATTTGATGTTCGTCCTCCAATGGAGACGGTCAACAAAAATGTAAATTTCAAGTTCTTCCTGTGGTGTCACACTCGGCTCATGACAGATCCCTCTGGAATACGTTCCTCCTTCAAACAGCCTACCAACAGCACAGTGCGAATAATGAAGCACATTACTGTTCGACTGCCAATTATAATATTCATCCAGTGAACTGCAGAAGAAAGTGTTAAAGGGACGAGAGTGAGTCTTTAGTGAAGTCTGACGCTGGATGTGGCAGTAAAAAATCTGTTCATCTAAATATTGTTATTGGAACCGGCGCACAATGAGACAGTTTTATCATTCCTGTACTTGTCGCCGTGGCCCGAAGGAGCAGTGGAGACTCCGGGGGCCCTCGGTGATGTGGACCCTATTTCATCCCCTGTCAGTGGGGAAGATGGATGACTTCTCCCTCAAACTACATCAAAACAAGTTCGGTTGACTCCTGTCTCACATCAGTGTACCTGCAGGTGGACACAAAACAAATTAAGGCCGCTAGATTGTCTTGTCTGCTTGTCATATACACACACTTTCAGGCAGAAAGGAAAACACAGGCATGGTCTTTTTAATGAGCATGAAATTTGCCAGTTTTGTCATCCGTACACAGTGCATATACAGTAGCTGATTCAAAATAAAGCATTTTTAAACTTAAAATGAGTTTTTTTTACTTATGCAAATTCCTGTTGGCATATTATTATTCAAACAAAATGGGGGAAAAGTTAATCACCCCTTTTAAGTTTTGTATAAAAATACACATTTCATTAAATGAGCCAATTTAACATACTGGCTGCATCATTTAGTTACAGTAAACGGTATACAATACATCCAAATAAAAACATCATGCTTAACATTATCTGTTCATATTCCATAACTTCAACCATATGTAAACGTAGCTTTGTAGACTATGCCTATTGTTGGCACCTCCGACAAAATTTAAATGAATATTCATTCAATAGTCGCTTTGGGTGTAAATGTCAAATAATTTCCAATCGCAAATTAAGGAGTTATAGTTTGGAAGAAATATTGTTGATTGAACCAAATCCAATTGCTCAATCAATATCTTCTTTATTATACTTCAACGAAGGGTACATTTTCTCCACTGCTTTATATAGTAACAGTTTGTCTGGTAGTTTGATTAAAATGATCAAAGCATAGTGTGATTTAATAAGTGCTAATAAAATGATACCGCAGATGTGGGAGACTCATGCAGTGCTCTCTAATGAACTTCATATGGCAGAAGCTATTCTGTACGCCTAATAAAATCTACAGTAATTATTCTATTGATTAATATACTGGGGTTTGCTGCTGGAAACATAACGTTCAATAATTCTGTTTATTCAATATTTAAATAATTTGTGCCGACAAATTTAGCCCCAAAAAAAACCCTTCAGTATAACCACATAACCTATTGGCTTACGTCTTAAGCTCAGTGTGTAATAGTATCCAGCGCTTTAGGCTGAAATGATTGACCTGATTACTTTGTGCTTTGTTCTTCTACGGTACCAATAATTCATTCATTTATGATTGGAAATTATTTCGTAAACGCAATATCATCTCCTGTTGTCATTATTAACAATAATCAAATTATTGTGGAACACATCCCTTGGTTCCTGTAGCTCATTTGGTAGAGCATTAAAGAAATAATTCACCCCAAAAATTCTGTCATTTAAAAACCTGTTTGACTTTCTATCTTCTGATAGGAAGATATTTTAAAGAATGTTGTTTACCGAACAACGGCGGTACCCATTGAGTTTTGCATTGGTTTTGTGTTCATACAATAGAAGTGAATGGATACCACCGTTGTTCGGTGCCATTAAACCCATTTACACAATAAATGGCCTCTCTGCATGAACGGTTAAATACTATCCCTACAACAAGGAACATAAGCCATTAGGTCACATATCCCATCGAAAAGCACTTATTCTACAGGAGTCATAACTCTGGATGTACAGTATTTTTTACAAAAGTGTTGTTTTCTTGGATCATTTTTGAACAAACACACAGATTTGCATAGATTTGACACTCCAGCGTACCGCTTACAACTAATACCGACATCCAGCTGCAATGATGCAGTTGTCAAATCCTCCAAGCTGTTCTAAATTCATGTAAACGGATTATAAGGTGATCACAACTGCTTGAAAACAGGCTGCTAGCCTAGATGAATCTTTCACAGATCAAACCATCTTCAACTGCTTTCAGCTGATTAGGAAGATAAGGTTGTATAATCTTCTGAAGAGCTCTCATTCCGAGTTTCAATGTCCTACACGGATACTATTTCAATCCGTGATTGTCTCCCCTGAGACGTACCGTGTATCAATGGAAACCATGACAAACTGACAAACCAAAACGGTGACACACCACTGCGTATCTCCATCACGTTGAAAACAAAGTCATTTCTAATATCTGACTGTATCGTTTTGCCAGTGACCGACTACCTGTGACCTTGTCTTGTAAATGCATCAATGTATATTTTTCTCTGAATTCTAAATATAATGTCAGTGCTCGGAATGGTCAAAAGTGAAGGTGGCAGCAACAATAATTTTCTCTGTAATTTTCATGTTTCCATTGCCGATTTCAAATTGCCTACTTACAGGTCTCTTGTGTCAGCTTACCTAACATCTATTTAGAATACCAACACATAATAACTGGAAGTATTCTATGCCTTGTTGCCATTCACCAAGAAAAAAATGAAAGCTTAAGTGACAGGTTAATATTGCACAGAATGGCAGGAAAAACTGAATGTAGCTTTTCCATAAATGGTATCTAAATGTATGTTAAATACGAGATTAAATGTAATGGCCGCACCAATGTCAAGCCTTTGTGTTTGCATTGAGAAGGCACATTGTAGTGTGCAAACATGTGCTCTCTGATCAACGTGACAATCTAGTCTCCTAAAGTTTAGTGCATATCTATAATTCATCTTTATACCATTCCAAAAGAGCAAAGCAAAAAAGATTTTATCTCGCTATAAATCACTTTCATGGACTGAAGCTCCTCCACAGATGAACGCTTTCCTAAAACTGTGATATTATGCAGCATTTTCCCAAGTGCTGCCAGTACGTAGCCTTTTGTGCGCTATAACCTGACCTTGAAAACATCTGGATGGGCTGCTTGATTAATGTTGCTGTTGCTTCCGAGTCCTCCGTTAAACACAGATCACAGATTGATGTAAAAGGATGTTGCCTCGTTTCATCTCCCTACTGAATTTGCTGAACTGTACGAGACCCTGTAGAAACAAGTGTTAACAAACTACATCTCTATAGGGATGGACTTTTAGGTCACTGCTTCTTTGCTCACCAGTGAGAAATAGCTCCGAATTTGACAGAAGTTACAGTAAAAGTAGCACTTTGCTATTGAATTATTAGATGAGATGAGAAATAGCTACTGTACCAACTGTAGGCGCTTCTCCAAGCAATTTAGGTATGCAAGAATGCGTCATTTCATAAATCAGCAAAGACCACAAATCTTAAACACATAGCGAAAATTGGCCATAAAATCAATGCGCTGGCGATAAACAATTTTAAAGGAATATAGCAGCTGCGGTGCAGTTAATCTGAATTAGCCGAAACAGGTACTAAAATCTGTGAGCTGACATACTATGTAGCATTTTAGAGATTCAAGACACAATTGTGGATTTAAAGATGCAGGATGTAATTTCCGCACTAATGCTACCGCATGGAATTGCCTTCTGCCATTGGTCGAATAAACTCATATTTTTGGTTGTGCTAATGTTCCTCTGTCGGGCTGACTGGGACAGAACAATTTTATCAAAGTGTTTTTTCTTACAATACAAATAGCTTGCATATGTGTGTGCATATGTTCCTGCACGCTGTCTCCGCATATTAAGCTACCACATGAGAAGATATTTTATCGACAAACAAAATGACTTCACCTTTAAGACAAATTTCGGTTCTTCCGCCGCTCGCGTTTCCAATTTCGTATGCAAATTTCCAGAGAAATATTTCACAGGAACAGCTTGAAGTAGTCCGATAATGAATGCATATTTCATTTTCATGGCGCTTTTATAAAACAAACCCCATTAGTAACTTTCCGATTCATGCCTTGAAAACAGATCATTAAGCAGACAGTAATATTTTCTGCGTCTGTTAACTTAATTCCTCTTTCTGTGGCTGCCTAATGATTTGCTTCATAATGTACCGCAAACAATAAATTTTCTTCTAAGTGGTGATTCATGACGTTTCTATGTAACCATAATTCAAAATCTGACATTATTAAGAGGGTTAAATTGAACTGAAAATTTGCTATCGTGAAAGTGCAATACATATAAATGATGCTAATGGCACATGTATAAATAAATAAAAAAAGAAGGAAAGGGCCCCAGTTTTCCGTAATGCCCTCCATTATGTCTTAAATGTTAGCTGAAGCAAAGAGAAATGCTACTAGGGTACTACAGGCACATTATGTGTTGCCAGATACACTAGAGCAAACCGCTCCATTGTGTGTAGACTGTTTCACCCTTCAGTAACTACAGGACACCAACACATTATACTAGACCAGAGAAGAGACAGTGTGCCAGCCAGTGACCAACAACATCATCATAGTCTTCTACAGCAACACAATAACATCCCACAACAGCAGATTTGGAAGCTCATTGGCCCTCAGGTGTCAAATGTGTACTGGGGACAAAAGGTAATCTCACTAGATCTCTGTTCACACAACAATTCACAGTTGTTTTTCTTTCACTGTTTCAGTTTTCCTGTTATTCTCAAGTGCGCTTCTGTGTGTGGTCATTTCAGTGATGGAATGAATTCATGGCTATGGGTGTATTTCATATTCAGTTTTCCCAGGTTGCAATTCATTCAAATGCCTATTTTCAATGGTGACTAAGGTCCAGTGCACATTTTTAATAGTAAAATCCTTAAGTCATCTATAAGATCAATGGTTCTCAAACTGTGGTATGCGTACCACTAGTGGTACTTGAAGAGACCCCGGTGGTACGTGAGGTGACATGACAGAATATTAAAATCTCTATATATTAACATCTCGTGTTTACTATGCCTACATGATTGATTAATATGGAATACATCTCAGCCTATGTGCAATTTTTAAATAGTTGTATGAATTATTGTTGTTTATTTATCATTTGTCGATGCAACTCAGGCGCGTGACGGGCAGTTCAAACACAGAGCGGGAGCAGACAGGCGCTTGTGAGTCCCTCCATCTCTCTTCCGACGAACTGTGTGCAAATTAAGTTTCTTGTGTATTTCTGCACTTGAACCGCTGTTTAAAGCTGTTGTTATTGCTGTAAAGTGATAGTTCAACACGTGTCTGCGTCTACTCAAGGTAAAATCAATGGAGCGCGCGTTGCGATGTATTTTTGACGCGCCGCTTTGACAAGAGCCGCTGCAGTAGTGTAAGTGTAAGTCTCTGTTTGTCATATACAGCTGTTCTCTTGATGTTAAATCTCTTGATGTTAAATTACTGCTGACTAGCTTGAAAACATGGAAAATACATGTTCTTTAGTTTTAACCGCTGGTAAAGAAAGTGTTTGTATTTTTAATTGAGTTTGTATATTTAAGAATTGGAGGACGGGGCGAGAGAAAGATTCACAGCTCTACTATTAATTTAAGTGTTCATGTGATTTTCTATGGTGGTACTTGGAACAGCTAATTTTATTAAAGGTGTTACTTGATATGAAAAGTTTGAGAAGCACTGCATTAGATTATGTATCTAAAGGTCTAATGTACATTTTTTGGAGGATCTATTGACAGAAATGCAATATAATACACATAACTATGTCTTCGGTGATGTATAAAGACCTTACATACCGAAGCGATATGTTTACATTACCTTAGAATGAGCTTTTTCTATCTACATACACCACGGGTCCCCTAACATGGAATTCGCCATGTTGTTTCTATAGTACCCCTAAATGGACAAACTGCTCTAAAGAGTCCGTTTTATAAATACGTTAACTTAAAGAAGCGAAAATGTGACGAAACCTTTGGTCTGTGTCAGCCACCGTAGTGCCTAGAAAGGCAGGGGGAGCGGTGGAGTGAGTCGCTGGTTGCAATTCGCAACCTTTATTTTAGCATTGCAAATACTACTGTGACTAAAGAGCTTACACATACTGGTGGATTAACCATTGCAGAAAAATACAAAATGATTTTGGTAATCACCAATATCTGTGGCACAAACCTTTCGTTGGGTGATGGTCTAATAAATTTGTCTAAAAAAGGAATAGTTCGCAACAAAATGAAAATTCTGTCCTCATTTACAAACCTGTATGACTTTCATTTTTACGCAGAACATAGAAGAAGAACTTTTGGATGAAAGTTGGTAACTGAACAGCGCCGGCACCCATTCGCTTCTATTGTATGGGTACAAAGTCAATGGATGCCGGTTAACAACATTCTTCAAAATACATTCTTTTGTGTTTTTCAGAAGAAAGAAAGTCATACAGGTTTGAAATGACAAGAGGGCAAGTAAATGATTATATATAAAGATACAATTTTCATTTTTGGGTGAACTACCCCTTTAAGCACTGTATACAATGGTAGAAATGATGCGAAATAGCCACTCAGTGCTGTCAATCTTGACCAAAGTCTTGATGTATTTCGTATAGTCTAACACAAAAGACCACTGATGTCGTGAAGTCAGCATCAGCTTTTATTCCACATCTATGGGGCTTATATCGAACAATCTCACATGCAACAATTGTGAATGTGCACAATGTGCACTCAGCTTAAAACATGTCTTTGTAATACCTCTGCAGCGATTCACAGAACAATATCTTAAGAAACACAGATACCTTCTGAAAGCTGTGACTACGGTTACTAGAGTTCCAACAAAAATGTCTTGCTTTACCAATTTTGCGGAAATTCGTTTTTTCTTGGGGTTTAACTCACTCCACACACTCATCAATAAATCATCATTCTCATCTTCAGTTCATGTTGTAAAGTCAAGATATTGTTTGCATCGATTCAATAACCAAGAGACATTGGGGCTTTGGGAATGCACACCTGTGGAGAGCGTCTTACAAAACGTTTCTATTAGACTGAGATTATCACGTTTCTTTCTCACGTAAAATATTTTGCAGATGACTAATAAAGCCCTTGAGACTCAGAGGGGGTTCAACGTGTGCTTTTGTGTTTAATAGTCCTGTGCTAGCAAATCTTAAGCATACGTTCCTTTCAGCAAACCGCTTGTCTTTACAGTATGTGGGTTGTTTGTTGTAATGCCGGTCATAGGTCAGGGCTGTGTTAAAGCATTGGGTTGTTGCTCTATGTAGCTCAAGCATTTAACACTCACCGTATTGTCAAAGAGATGCCCTGAAGTGGGCGAGAAAGAGAGTTGAGTCACGTTGAACATGACAGAAAAGGATTGGGTGAAACAAGCAATTTAGTGGAGACCTTTTGGTTAAATAATATCTCTCTAAGCTACAGTACTCATACAGATTGAATGGCCATGAAGAAGTTTTTCCTTTGCTAACCAACAGATGTATGGCCTTCAAACATCTCTCTATAGAGCTCTCTGGATAAAGTTGGACAGTTTGAAAAACCAAGCAATTTCTTTATCAGAACATGTTCTGTGTTATTTCACATTTACCCTTCCAGATTTTTCAAAGTACTAATTATGATCGAACATATCTCATACATTTGCTTAACCACTTCACAAAGAAAAAATCCCGGCTTTCTGAGAAATTGCTCCAGCGATGAATAAAAATAGAGGCGACGTAAGCGTCTGCATCCGGGCAGATATCAGAACTGTCCTGCCGTCACATGCTGCGACACTAAATACCATCAACAACTAGCACATTGAATTACATTGAATTTCATGAGCGTGTGAGGTCGCGTGGCAAGGTCACCTGATAATTTCGAGTTAATTGCGGTTGAGACAAGATATTAACATGGTAAATTGCTTTTATTAATGATGTGGAAATCAAAACGTGTGTTTCTTTTCTATTCACACCTCCTTGCACTAATAGGTTGAAGAAAAACACAGCCTTGCACATACCCTTGGGTAAACGCTTAACCTCTGTCACTGGCAAGGTTAGGTTTGTGTCCCAAGAAATATTATTGATAAGCGGCCACGTAGATTGATTTCCTTTTTTAAACAAAGGTTGAGAAAGTCAGTCATTTAGCTGTGGCTTTCACTGTGTCTACTATAGACGCAAGCTAAACCGCTGCCATTATAATCAATGAAGCTGTCTGCACTGTAAGCCCCCGCTGCGTCTTCGGCTGACGGGCGCTCCGTTTCTATTTTTGACAGGATGCACCGCTATTCCGGCTACTGTAGCTTTACATTATTGTCTGAAATATAAGAAGTTTCATTGACAGTTGCCATAAGTCTTTGAATTAATATGTTATTTAGTTTTCTATAGGAAGGCTGGGGAAAGTTGTCACAGTGGTTATCTCAGTTTCAGGAAAATTACACAGACGTGTTTAATTCATATGAATTTTTTTATTAATATTTTATATTATTTTCTATCCATTTATAGAATAAGAACCCCATACGTCAATTCAACACACCAAAAAGTCTCTCTGAACCAAGACAATACTGTATACCATAATTGACAGAAGTACACATCGAGGACTAGACACACTTAAAGGGATAGTTCACCCAAAAATACAGTTCTGTCATCATTTGCTCACCCTCGAGTTGTTTCAAATCTGTATAACTGTCTTTGTTCTGATGAACACAGAGAAATTTATTTTGGAAGAATGCTTGTGACCAAACAGTTCTTGGCCACCATTGACTACCATCGTACAGGGACAAATTACAATACTGTTTGCTTTCCTACATTCTTCAGAATATCTTTTGTGATAGAGAACAAAGAAATGTATACAGATTTGGTACTTGAGGTTGAGTAAATGATGACAGAATTTTCATCTTGGGTGAACTTTTCCTTTAATTCCTGTTAAGACAATCAACCTGTCCCAGGCCATACAATTAAAAGCATGAATATTTTCTCTCACTATTCAATCTGTGAAGGATATAACAATTTTGGATTGGAGAATTGAAATGAGCATCATCTAATGACTGACCTGTTTAGAAGGAGCCAGATAATAAACCAAGGTCATGTTCCATTCATGAATATTTTAATAAATGTAATAGCCTCTCATATCCCATATCTCATCAAGCTCTGATCTGAAGCTCTGACTCATGCTCAAGAATGTATTTATTAATCGTAGGTTACCTGCTGGATAATCTCAGTCCTTCTCTTACCTAGCAAAGCAGACTGTTGATGTGAATCATTATCACTTTGCGTGAATCATTAGATGCACATACATTCATGCATGCATGTAAACATGCCCGGAGAAAGATATTACCTATATATTCTTATTCAGTCACTTTCAAAAGGAAGTCTGCTTTGGTTAACTAAATGATTCACACAAAGGCCCATAAAACATTCACAGCCAAACATGTAAGCCTTTTAGCATCATACAGAATTCATCAGACATCAGTCTGAGATTGAGTCATGCCTTGAAACCACAACTGAGCCAATTTGAACAATTCGATTCAAAAACCCTTTATTAAGTAATTACTCACAGGCCCCAAAAGCACGCAACTCAATGTGTTAAATGACATCATACAAGGTATTATGTGTTTTTTCCATTGATCCTGTAACAGCTGTTTCCATGAAACTCATTTTATAATGTATGCAAAGCACATGCAATAATAATGTGTTGCATGCTTTTATTTCCTACAGGCCGCACTGCGCCAGCGTGGCAAAAGAGCACCGTGTTTTACAACCTCATGTTCCCCAGGTGCTGCATTTCATTGCACAGCCTTTGTATAATAAATGATCATCTTGGGCTTGTAAAGTACTTTTTTATCAGAACCAAACGATCTAATTACGACACACTCCAAACTATATAAATTCCTTCATTTGAAAACAAGGATGCCTGGAGTATGCAACAATATCTCATAAACAAGGCACTATATCAAAACCCTGCCTAAAATTCCACCTAACTACATTTTATAATCTATAAGCAAGTTAAAACCAGCCTTGTAAGTATTAAGTATTAAAACTTTTGCATCATTTATAGCTGTGAAATCCCCTCATTTCAATTAATTTTCTTTTGAGAATGTTTGTTTTATGTTAAGGTTGCAAGAGATCCTATCAATAAAGATGTACAGAATTAGTCAAATAAAAAAAATATGACATATTTTCCCTTTTAGGCCCTTTTAATGATTTCCGTATTAGGATAAAACAGGCAGATATTATTTAAGCTTTATCTCTCCATTTCACCACAAAGCATCTACCTTCTATTGAGAAAAGTTTTTCATTCCCATTACTGTAACTGCAAATGTTTTTGCTGTTCACACATTGTAAAATATTACAATAAAAACGTCAAAGAAAACAACTGACTGGAGTATGCCTGCAGTGTGAATGGTACACAGAGAATCTTATCGTAAACAAAATATGAAATTTTATATTTGTGGTCCCTGAGACCCCAAACACATGAAGAATGGTTGAGAATGGTCGAAGCATGTTGATAGTTAGCATTTTGTCATTTACAATCTTGTGTTAAGACAATAAACAATAACACAATTTCGCAATAATATGGAATGTAAAATATTAAAGCAGCCTTAGGATCTCTAAGATGAAAAACAGAAGATGAGTTTTCTATCATAGAAAGTGTTTAAAAAATACACATATTAGCAAACTAGGACTGTTTATACATGTTAAAACTGTGCTGTTAATTTGAAAATTAAAGGGGATATGCAACCTTTATGCTTGCGCTTACTAATCAGATGTCGTAAATCAGACATATTGTCCTTGTTTGCTGGAAAGGAACCTCATTGACCTCAAACATTATTTAGAGTGTTGTGGAATAATGAAAATTTAATCGTTCATTATCCATTTGGCTAATGTCATGGAATGTGCACAAGGATATTTCTAATCCTCGCCCCCTCATTTCATGACAAATGATCTGTGACAAATAGACAGAATTTAAGGGTCTATTATGGGTTGTGCTTATGAATAAAGCTGTCTTAACTGGGCTCAGACAGAGTCTTCACCATTTGAGTAAGCCGTGTTTTGGCCTAAACCAAAAGAGGAATTCAACATTTGTGAAACCGTTCTTATAAATGAACTTCCCAAGATATGAATCAGTGTGACAATCACCTTCACGCCATCCAAATCCACTTTATCACGCAGGATTAATGATCATTAGTATTACAATTTTCAGCATCATCATTTTTGGGGGCCAATGTCAACATTAGAAAGCACAGCCAACAATATGAGACTTCTCAATACTAACAAAAGTGTAACATTCCTGCACGATTTATAACTCCACCAACAAAACCGTAGAGGGGCTCATTTCAGTCAATCCTCTAAACAAACACCATATTTCTCTCTGTATGTAACCTGTGATCAAATGTCAAACGTGCGCTGAGAAAATGAGGGGTGTTTGGAATGTTTGGATTGGTGTTTTTCAATCCCCGGAGGGAGAGATCATGGAGGAGAATGTTACATTTTTGGTTTACCTCCGGTTTCTGAAATCCCAACAGTCCTGAAGCATTTATGTTTAACCACAACAGTAAATATTAAAGTAATTCCAGAAAGTATCTGTTGTATGTTCTGTCCAAACAACGGGATTAAACCAGATTTGCACATTGTAATTTAGCACAAATACATGTGCTACACAACATCACTCTTTTTACAAATTGCAATCGATTTCTGGATCTTTTTAAGTGAAGGAGCAAAACTACGCAACACTGCAGCCCAAGCAGTCTACAGGGACAAACCTGTTAGTATATCACTGACTCGCAGCTACAGACTTTTCAATAAGAGGAAAAATGGCTGCCTGTGTGGAGGTTATCAAAGTCCTTTCATGTGCCTGTTAAATAATGAATACATGCTGATACTTAATCTGTCACCTCTCAGAGATCCATTATTCATAAGTACAAACACTGTCTGAGAGAAATACCCACCTGCAATGCTGGGATAAAACCCAGCGACAAATACTGTTCAGTGCTTTACGAGTGAATCCTCGTATTTTTAGGGGCACATTTGCTAATTTTATTAGTATCAAATAATGGCATGTGGATGGATAAATATTCTCACCTGTCTTCTTCCAAAGGCTCAATTTTGATATGGTTCACATTACAAGGTTCACATTAGTCAATGACAGCCCTCACCTTTCACCATGGAAACTGAAATCTGCCGGCCGTGCACATGATAAATTCTGCACAATATTTTATTTGCATAGCCGCAGGCATGCATAACTCTGTCTGGCCAGCTGGTATTGTCTTTGTTCTTCAGATGCCCCCAGGGGCTGAAATGTGATTCTACCTGAGGGTTGATCTCCCAGGAGGAGTTTGACAGAGCTGATGGAGGAACTGGTGTCGGTCGAACAACTGAGCACGCAGGGCACGAGTTGGAGGCAGAGAGAGAAAGTCGAGAACCCGAGTTGACTGAGAAACTCTCTCTACTCCTGCAAAGGGATTTGAATGTCTCAGTGCATAAACCGAGCTAACTGCTGATTCATACCGCCGGGGTTTGTAAATGCTTGTGCCCTTATCGCAAGGTTTTGCTGGCTAGAATGATGAGATTATAAAATTTCCTGTAAACATAATAGCCTTTCGGTTATGGTTTAAAATAAGATTGTGAATGCATTTGTGAACACAGAAGTTAACACACTAACAATGGACAACTCTTTTTACAACATGTATTAGGTCATTTTGCATACTGATTTTATTGGCAGCTTCAGAAAAAAACGAGCATTTAGTTTACCTCACAGCCTGGAATCTGATGAGAAGCTGAAGTGCAGAACGATGTCATCAAAATTGTTGATCCGTATCCACAAGAGACTGCAAGTTTTGAATTCGTCTATCGCCTAAATGTGAATTTTGTCAATGGTTTGGTGCACACTATGTTTATATATATATATCCTTAAAATAACTCAAATAATTCTTAACATATTCATGCTAAAAGCCCAAAAAACGTTTTTGCCTTGAGGTCCCTAGTGAGACACTGACTGTGGCGTAAAAAAATCCCTAAAATGTTAGTGGAGAAAAGAAGCCTTGGGAAAAACCAGGCTTGGGTTCATCTCGGTGTGTTGATCTCCGCATACACATGAGCAACATTGAAAGGGTAAATACATTAAAAGTTGGTTGATAAGATTGATAATACGATTGTATTTGTTAACATTACTTAATGCATTAGCTGTCATGATCTAACAATAAAGAGTTTTTCGGAATGAATGAATCCTTGTTAATGTTAGTTCATGACGCATTAAATTAACAACATACATTTCATTTTAAAAGTGTATTAGTAAAGACATTAATATTGACCTAAGATCAATAGACGCTGTATAAGTATTATTCATTATTGGTTTATTTTAGCAAATATATTAACTAACATTAACAAATACAAACTTATTGTAAAGTGTTACGAATAACACAATAATACGGCATTTTTCATCATGGTTCCAGTTTACAACAACTCGTTACAAAACAAAAGTGTCATTGGATAGATATCTTAAAATTATTGGGATGTCTGGTCTCATTTTTTAAAGTAGATTTCAAAAGAATATTCCGACTATAACCAACCATACCATCTTAACCAACCATATACACTACAGTACATATGTACAACATTCTCTTCTCTGTTTACCCACTATGGGTTTGACATCTCAAAGCCAGAGCGGTTTATAAAACATATTGATTAAACAGTGAAAACCCAAATGCCTCTCTCTCGTTTTAGCGCTCCTCCGCACTCCGCTCGAGTTAGACTGCTACCATGATGTTCCATTAACATGTATCGACCAAAGAATTAAAATATCACAACTCCGATCCACAGGGCCTTGAGCAGACGCTGTCGCTATAACAGTAAAACGCATAAACGCCGAATCAATAAGAAAAAAACTCATGCATAGCAATGTGACTTCACCGCTGAACTTTTTGACAGCATTTCACAACACGCTGCACGGCGCGTCTACATACATGTCAGTCAGTGTGATTAATTTGTTTACTACAGCAAGGGTCATACCTGACACTCCTACTGCGGCGCTGTGATTTTAATGTAAAGCTCGATATTATGGGCCTGCAGGCAGAGAAAACTTGCTGCTTTGACTTTACTTATGTCAGAGGCAGAATGTCAGATTTGGTTGTGCTGCAGGCTGAGACGTGGGCCGGCGTCAGACTGCTGACATAACAATCCGAGTACCGGCAACACATGACAGGTGGCTCTCGCCACTGTGCTTGTGCATATATCACAGGAAAATACACACTGTCATCATCGCTGAGCGGCGTGGAGTATGCTAGCTCACAGTTTTTTGGCCTGCATGGGGTGGTCTGAGAAAATTCCTTTCGTGAGACATTTCAAAATAAAATGCATGTGACCTTAAATCTTGTGTTTCCTATTTATGGTTGGATTTCTAACTCCGACCGGTTTTCAAACCTAATCTATCTCCTGAGAAACCAAATCCTGCCAGCTGTAGAGCTGTAGAGGCCAAAGCTTTTTCAGAATATCCTTATAATTGTGTTGGCTAAAATGTACCGTTCTTGTAATTCAGTTGTTCCTGTATTTCAAAGAAGTTGGAGTGATACACTGGGGTATGACTTTCAATTTCTCTTCACTTCACTGCAACCTACTTACTTACGCGAGTACATAACTATCTGTTTGAAATGGTCTCTTTACCTCGATTCATGACAATATTCGATATAGAGGCGAAAAACTATGGATAGCATTGACGTTTTGCTCTGCAAAAGCATCAAGTTTCATTAAGGTTTTCTTTTTACGTTGGTCAACTAAAACGGCATCAACATCAACTTACATTAGTTCAGTTAAACTCTGGGTTCCGTTTTGACTGGCCCACTTAATAAAGAAAAAACGGGAGCTGGTCAGAAGTAGAGAAAATACAGCCCGAAACAATTTTAACATGCTGTCTTTCACTAAAAAAAACTTTATATAATTATATGTGTAGAAAAATACATATTTCATATAATGATAAAAATTACACTGTAATTATATTGATAGTTTTGTTCGTACATCTTAATGCCCTTTATGTCAGTATACCAGACGTGAAAGAAAATAAAGGGCATCTTTGTCTGCATAGTAAAGCCTCTGGGCCCTTGCCAGGCGCGGTATTTGTTGGGAACCTGTTGGTTATCTATAATTGCATTCTGGGATCTTCAACTCCTTTCGGATACTTTAAAAACTCATTATATATTTGTTTAGTGAGGCAAAATATCTTCAGCTTTTAAAAATGCGTACAGAGCCAAGAAGGGCCTAAATGCAAACATGTTGTGCTTTATGATGATCATGGTAGACAAGATTAAGTGCATCTCTGTGGGGGGTAATGGTGACTGTATTTAGTCATTCAAAAGGGCAAATTATTGCTGAAACAACTGCTCATTTATCTATGCGCCCCACGCTGAGACACAAATTCTACATCATAGTAACCATGTGCATGGATTAATGGAGAGAATGAAAGAAACGGAGAAAATGGAAAACGGCAGCATCGTAGTGGTAAGCAGCCAGTAAGGTGGGACATAAATTAGGCCCCATGACTCTACGGCATTAATGAGTGTTTATACTCACCACATTTTCCTTGTGCGTGTGCGTGCAGAAAGCTCTTCAATATGGTAGACATTTGCTGCTCTTGAAGAATGTTGTACCCTCTGAACACTTGGCAATAAAAACATATTAACATTATTTTAGAGGGAAAGAAGGCTCTCCGGTACATGACCAAAATCATTTTCAATTTAATGAGCTTGCAAAAAGTCAGGGAGACGTTTGCAAGCTGTAAGCACAAGCTGTTTTCACCGTGGAAGCCAAGAAGCACGGCAGCTGCCAAATAGGAGGGTGGAACGAAACCTTACTTCGTCCCATTAAAAAGTAATAAAGATCACAAAGTATTTTTAAAGGAATAGTTCACCCAAAAACGAACGCAAAAAGACTTTTTCATATCATTCTTGAACAAATCATAGATGAGTTGTGAACTGGCTCAACTGATTCAGACATTACTATGCGTTCATGAATGAGAGCTATTGATGATTTCAATGAACAATGATTTACATTTTCTTTATAATGCATTATTAAAGGGATAGTTCCATCATTTACGCACCCTCATGCCATCCAACCTGATTTCATGGGAATTCGTAACTATTTTACGAGCTGGCTTATTCGTATGAATTGTGAATCGTAAAAAAACGTTCTGCCCTCACCCTAATGTCACTGGCGCGAAAGCAAATTGTACAAAAAATGTACGAGATTGTACGAATTCATCTGAATAAGCCCAAATTGGCCACAACATAAAATAGTGATGTTTTCACTGTGATTGTGTTGGTCATTCCAAACTTCTTTGACTCTCTTATGCAAAACACATAAGAGGATATTTTAAAGAACCTCGGTAACCCAACAACACCGGCCCTCATTGGCTTCCATTGTATGGACACTTTGTTCATCACTGTGTTCCACAGAAGAAAAACTCTCACAGGTTTGGAACGACACAATTTTTGAGTGAACTATCCCTTCAAGGAGGTACAAGACAAGCGGCCAAGATTGACAACTTAATGTTCCTGTACCTATAACTTATTTGAATATACTAAATAAAACCAACAAACATTTGAAACCATTTAAACTATTTTTTGTGAATGAATCCTTTAAGCATTCTTTCTCACAAAACTAAGCTCTGTAATAGTAATCAAAAGAGGCCGAAGGAGTAGAAACCAGCCAGCTATGTATGTGAAGTCAAGAGGAAGATGAGAAAGACTAGGAAGCGAGGAGGATGAACTTCTGATGAAAGTGTAAGTAATCATGCATCCTGTTTCAGAAAGAAGACAGCCCAGGTCAAATGGCTGTGCCACGTTTGGTTAATTACCTGTCTGAGAAGGCTGTTGTGCGGAGACCAAATCCACTAACCTCCTGTCTGTCATATTAAGAGGCTTTGTGCACTGCGGTCACCAGTAGACAGCCCCGAATGAACCCGAGCAGAAATCAAGTTACCTGCGGTCTTCCCTGGAGATAAAGTCCCCCTCCCCGCCATCTCCAGCTCCCTCTCTCACAAACACGCACACGTCTTTTAAAGTCATCGTGGAATATTTCAATCGAACAAGTCTTGGCAGAGTTGATGGGAGACTCATGAGTAAGCTCAGCACTGATGGGCATAATGGAAAGCTAAATTTGTAAATTCACACTCCGAGTGCCAGGGCACATACTGATCTTTGGTAAACAACATGCTGTGCGATTGTTCTTAACTTCACAGCGTCCCGCTCGACTTGACAAATGCTAAGTGTACTCTCGCAGACAAAGAGAAGAAATGAACCTCCACTGCGTGCTAGGTCACCGCCGTTGGACGTCGCCACATGCTAAGTAACACTTAAAATGCAGTTATGAGCATGTAAGTGGCCAAGTTCAGCCTTGCCAAATGGCATCCGAGAGTGCAAAAGCTGATTTGATGCAGCGCCGTCTGACTAGCCCAGTTTCACTCGGACAGACAGGAAATGGACAGACGTTGCATGGGTTGGATGCGGTGTTGATGTAATCCCTTCCAGAGCCAGAATTCCCACAGTAACCGCCACAAAAAAGGAAATCCAGTGTGGAAATCCAGGAACAGTAAAGCCGCAGCACCTGTGAAACACATTGTCTGGCTTTTTCTGTTAGTATTGCACTCATTCATTTTTTTTACGTGTCTGTGTTGTGGATATGTTTGCAATGACCTATATCTGCTGTATGATTTAAACAGATTGGGGTTTTCCAATAAACTCATAGCTGCTTTCATTTAACACACATACATACGGATGCTTTAGCTTTAGTGCAAATGTAAGTTTTTTCTGCAGTCGCAAATAAAGCGACTTAATTAAGATTTATCACTGACTGCACTTGTGACTTCTACTTTGACAGCTACTTTGACTGCAAAAACAAGACCAATCCATCTAAACAACTCACAAATTTATTGTTTAACCAGCAAACACTTTGTCCTTCATCAATGCGTTCAGTCAATAGAAGTTTGAGTAATGGCTCCCGATTCACTTGTAATACGGCTGGATCATTTCAGAGGCCGCGACTTTGCCAGCATCGCTCATCCCGCTGCTTCTTAACAACCCGTTACTGTGAATATTTAGCATCACACAGCATGACATTCTACACTAAGCAAATACGTTATATTCAACATGGCGACGTATGAGAAAAATAGCCTCGGCCCTTTTACGAGGGTTTCCAAAAGCTGGTATAAGCTCTCCACCACTCCTGAGCCGAGCTGTTAAGCCCATTCTGGTATTCAAATACTTCCGTCACCTCGTATATCTTCTGACACACACATGTTGGAATTTGTCGTCTTTTATCCATTCGCTTCCAGATAAGAGCGAAGTGGGAGACGACATTTTTCTCAATTTTTGCAGCTGGAGGGAGGCATGATTAAGTGGTGGGGATATATTCCAGAGAACCGACTCTTTTAAAGAACCCAACCCTCCTACGTGTGTGTCCTCTGCCCCTGCTTCTGCTGCCAGGCCGGCTCTGGTTTCAGGCCCACGGCAGATCGGCCAGACGCTACGCCACAACGTGATTTATCATAGCAAATTGAAAGATTCCAAAGAGGGAGTCAGTTTATGTTGGCAGGGCGAAACCTCTGGTTGGTTACAGCCTGCGCAGCCAGCTACTGGCCCAAATTCATCTCTCTTTCAAACTCAGGGTGTGATATTACTATTAAAACAACATTAATTAATGTGAAGATTTTGTACTGATGCCTCGAGCGGTGTAGAGGCCCTCGGATTTCATTTATTTGGCACGGATACTTAAATGGCTCGGATGACCCCAGAGGAATGTTTCGGTGCTCTTTTTTTGCGTAATAAAGTTCTCAGTTATGTCTCAGATGGTTCTGATAAACTTTCCAGAATTCAAAAAGACAAAATAGAGCAAAAGTACTGCATGGAAAATGTATGTGGAAAGTTTAGCTCTGATAACTTAAAGGGATATTTCACTCAAAAAAGAAAATTCTGAGAAATCATTTCCTCACCCTCTAGTCATTTAAAACCTGTTCTTATGCAGAAAAAATCGTTTAAAGAATGTTGGTAACTGAACCCCGGCGATACCCATTGACTTGCATTGGTTTTGTGTCAATACAATAGAAGTGAATGGGTCTGCCGTTTCCTTCCCCTCCTGGGTGAGTAAATGATGACAGAATTTTCATTTTTGGGTCAACTATCACTTTAAGATCTCTAAAATCTACAGGAGACATTCTGAGATTACTGGAGTCCGAGGAGGAGATTTACAGTAAGCATATGTCTCCATTTATCTCATTGTTGTCTGGGAGAATCAGCTGAGATATTAAAGAAATCACATTTGTAATTTTTCTTTCCTATGTGACAACTGAGTTTGTACCGTCGGCATATCTGAGCACAGCAGTGATTATTATCCGGGCAGAACTCTCTGTGCTGGAGGAGACTGGCGATAAATCAGACTTCGGGCTGGCGCATGTTAAGGTCTCACTGCCAAATGTTTGCCACCGCCTATAGGCTAAAGACCAGAGCCTGACGCTGTGTTTATTTTTATGCGTTGTTTTCGCTCATGCTGTGCGACAGTAAAAACCACATTCTCCAAAAATGTTGTACCATTCACTACTGACAGCGTTAAGAGACTCTGCCAAAATCTAATCCATAGATTTAGCTACACGTGTTAAAAAGTCTGCTTACAACATTTGTCAAATGTTTTCGGCATCGGACATTAAGTCATCGAATACACAGAGATGAGCTAAGGCCCGGAGAAAAATAAGCTTTTTATTTAACAAAAGGAAAGTAATCTTGCTAATGACATTTGGGGGATTTTTGGCCCTGTCTCTTCACTTGATGGAATAAGTCGAGTCCCTGTGACATGATATACAGGCAAACCTTTAAGCCCTGCACTTTTCAAGGAGAAAGCCCATTAGCCTGACTTTACAGACGGTATCATAAATTATGACACAGGGGTTAGAAGCTCTCAATTTATAAACAGGTAATGTACACTCACACAAATGAGCCCTTGAGTCCGGCTCTCCTGCGTCTGCACAGAGAAGGGAATATAAAAAGATCGCTGGTCCGGGAACATCAACAGCCTCGGGAGACGAAGTCTTTGTAGTCACTCTGAGCTGACTAGGAAAATGAGGGAAAAAATGACAGATGAATATGATATAAGGCGGAGGCGTATAAGGCATGCATAAGCCTGGAGAAACCAAAGCTTTCTCTGGACACAGACACAATGTGTGTGTTGGCCAATTTTGCCAGGAAATCTTTTTTTTTAAGTTTTAATATTTTTCAAGTAATTAAACACCTTTAAAAAAAACTGTTTTAGCGGCAACAACATAAACAAACATTATGTGTCCCGAACTCAACTTCCTGTAGACCTCCACAGAGTCAATTATTGTTGAGTAGTTTTAAATTGATTAAATACAAAAATATACAATAAAATATTGTGTTTTCATAGGATATTTAATTTAAAATAATGTTAATATATATTTATATTTTATTGTATAATAATTGTATTAAACAATTTTTATTTTATTTTATTGTATATAAATCTCATTAAATAAACAATTTGTTGAGTGAATTGTATAACTTTGTCGCATTAAAGTTTATCCAAGTAATGGTTCCTCTACTGGTAACCCAAAATAAAACTGGCTAGACATACTTTTCACTTGCTATAATGTAATTTACTTGTAATTTATTTTGCTTGTTGTCAGAAATAATCAGCATGGTCTCTAATCTTTACAGATAGCCTATGTACCGAACGTTAAGCTTGGGAAACAAAAGCGTGCACGCGCAGTAACGTTTGTGTATGTTGTTGCTTTGAAACCGACTATTGGGTAGCAAGGGTTAACTTCTCCACCTCCCAAACGTCATTGCTTTACATTTTGTGGAATAAGACTAAATAAACAGAAAATAAAGTAGACCACAATAACTTATTAAAAACATTCATCGAATCAATTGCATTCGGACATTTGCATTTTCAGGAAAGAAAATAAGATGCTTTATTTTCCTCCCTAAAATCTTTGAATTCAATTTGTAAATATTGACTTTTACATGCTCTGTTTGTTTAAATGGAAGAAAGATTTAGAAAAAAAAAAACGTAGTGGTATAATGAGCTAAAAGAGAAATACCCTTCATAGAAATCGATAAGGTATCTGTGCCGTGTGATGGGATGAGTTGCGTCTGTTGGCAGGTCTCGCTTTGGGCCTCAAACTGCTCTGAAATCTCTCTGAGTGCAGAGTCATTAGAAATTCACTCGCACGCCTTACAAACACTGTGATTACCAGGCCACTGTCAAAGCCACGGCAGTGAACAGAGTATTAGAACATAACATGGAAAAATGCGAGTATTTTCAGGCGAAGCTAAAGCTCTCGATTACAGCTAAACAAGGGAACATTTCCTGAAAGATTTGCAAGCACTTTCATCACTGAGATAGGATGCATCCTTTTCAGCAAACTGCTAAGAGGGTTATTCAGCACGAAAAAGGTAAATAGCTATTAGGCACAGCCAAACCATGACGTGAGTGAGAATTAAAGCTAAAAGAAATAAATGCGCCACATTACGAGGTGCTGTAAGAATGTTTTAACGCAGCAAAAAACGAAGAGGAAAGTACACAAACAATGGCTGGTTTCATTACGCCGTCCCGTTTCTACATTCATTTTAAAAACCGAATTCATTAGTGCTGATGAACTGATGAAAGATAATAGGTATATTCATCACAACTTTTCCAGAAAGTCCAGTGTGAACTTTCATTTCCTCGTCGCACAACACACAATAGCTACACTTGTTGGACTCCGTTCCCTAGATCCTTAACACAAACCGAGTCTTGTGATTTGGATATTGGAGCCAGTTGGGCCGTCAGGTCGCTGTATGCTTTTAAAAGCCGGCTGTCAGGGGACACGAGCTGCAAATTCTTCCTCTCCATGTTTACAAGTGAAAGGGCATTCATTAAAATGAGAGGTTGTTATGAAGGTATCAGTTTGACTGGATACAAGCCAAATGTTGGCTCTGGTGTATTGCAGACACCAGAAAAGAGAACACACACCGGCCTCGAATCATTGCATCTCAACCGGTCTAAAATTTTCCCAGCAAGCAGAGCAAACAAATCCTGCATCTTAAAAGTGAGACTATGACTGCTGACATATCCAAGTCAACAAGAAGCGTTGCTTTTGTCAATAAATGCCTAAAGGGAACGCTGTCACCATTTACTCAACCTCGTATTTTCAAACCTGTATGACTTTTTTCTTGCTCAAAACAAAACAAAAATATATTTTGAAGAAAGTTGGTAACCGAACAGCGCTGGCACCTATTCACTTCTATTGTGTGGACACAAAACCAATGCAAGTGAAAGTGTGCCAGTTAACAACATTCTTCAAAATCTTCTTTTGGTGTTCTGAGGGAAGATTTGACAGGTTTGATAAGAGAAGAGGATGAGTAAATGATGACCGAATTTCCATTTTTGGGTGAAATATCAAGCAAGTATTGATAGTGTGTGGGATTCTATTTTCCTATCACCTTTTCACATGCTCTGAGTTTCTGTTCATTGAATCAAATAAGTAACATTTTATCGTTACATAATGTGTTCTTTTTGTTATACCAGTTTCTTTGCCGGTTATTTTTCTAGTGAAATCATAAAGCAAGTAAAAACATGCTGCCTGAGTTCAAGTTTTGTCTTTTGACATTTCCCGTTCTTTTTATTGACACATTTCTTGACCTCATTAAGATAATTATTTTTTTTTCTTTTTTTTTGTGCACCGAGGAGAATAATGAGTTACATAAGCATAATTTGGCTTTCTCGCTTTTATTAAACAGACACCGAAAGTGATTGTGCAGCAAATTACAGTTCACCATCACGCATTTATCCCCATAAATAAATTAAGACTCGTATACTTTATGAGTTCAATTCACGTGTGAAGATTCAGTTCCTTGTTAAACCCATCAGCGCTCCCAAATGATGCCAACGCAGGTATGGGTTAGTAGAATGGAGCCAACATTAGAATACAGTAAACGTAATGAGGGATACAAATCAAATCAGCGTTTAAAAAATCCGACGAGGTCTCCAGTCAACCCTTTGAGCGCCCGCGCCTAATGCTTCACACGTTTATGAGAACACCACTCCCTCAACTCAGCATGACTATGGGAGTTGCAATAGCGTTTAACAGCCAGAATAAATAATGGTCACTGCTCTGTGTTCCTTAATGTTGATATATCTCTGCAACAGGACAGGTGCTGCCGCTTTGGGTTCCTCAGATCGGCGCAATTAATCTAACTTGTCGTGTGATGAACTCGGACGAAACTCACATACCCAGAAGGCATGAATAATACAATACATTAAATCTCACTTTAACGAGTCCGAACCTTGAGGAGAACTGAGGCAAAAGGCCATAAACTGAGATGCTAATAACAACCAACCGTACTGTATATAAGACAGAAGGAAAAAAACGATATGTTTAAAGTTGCGCAGAATGATATTGACCATATGTGACTGGTTTGCACTGGTACGTTCCAATTAATCATAGCCGGGTGGCAGACGCCTCTGTGCCACCCCGGGAAGAATTATCTCCTCTACCTTGACCCCACGGTAAATAATTGGAGCAGAAATTGAGCCCCCTCATTAATATCGCTTACATTAGCATCATTCATTGGCCTAGTTACTCTGGCAGCCAGAGGTGTGCGAGCAAGAGAGATGGGCTGATTGAAAGATTCACATCTGGCCAGCGAGTTTCTATCTCGGTTGCTGTCAATTTGAGGCTAAGCTACATTTGGCAGCGCTGTTGTCTGACCGAAGCAGAACTGATTCGCTTTTCATCGACGGCTGCTACTAGAGCAAAGAATCAGAGCGTCGAGTGGGCGCCCGAACGGACCTGCAAGATGAGAGGTCTTTTCTGCCTCATTGATGCCATATGGAATAATGAAAAAGTTACTCGACACCTACCAGGTTTGGTGGCTCTTTGACACCGGTGATTAAGCGAAACTGCCCCTCTCATTCCACACTGACTCATCAGTGCTAAGTACGGATAATGATGACAGATGATCCAAATTATAGGGGTTGTAAATATAAGGGTGCTCGAAACAGAGCAAAAAAAACCTGTACTGTTTCTTTGGAAGAATAACACATTTTAGGTGCCGTTTTATACCCATAGGGGTATGAGAGCGAACGAGCAACGGCTGGGTTGAAAAAACTGCAAGGTGGCCCTGGTTTCACAATACCATGTGTAGTCATTAACAGTCTTTTCCTGTCTATGTCGGATGAGAGCAGCCGGGCTCCCAGGCATGACTCTGATGAGAGCACAGAGCCCCCCACCATCACCAGCCCCAAGCCTCTCTTCTCAAGCGGGCTGTCTCAGATTCACTGGAGTGTAGCGTGTACTGGTGCTGGCCATCTGGGTCAGCCCTCCAGACTGAACGCAATGATAAAGCCAGTCTTCAGCATGACAAATGGCCGACTCGGCCCGAGTCGCACATCTCGCTTCACAGTTTCACAAGATAGTCGTTAGTGGGATGGTGGATGTCGTTCCTGTTGTAATAATCTGTGTGCTCTCTGATCTGGTTTACAACATGGCCGTTGAAAAAACTTGATTCATAACATTCAGAGGTCAGGTATTTACATTTATGCATTTGACATTCCATTTTCAAGGCCGATTTATAATGCATTCGTGCTATATACTGAGAATTTTCATCACCTATTAAATCCGTCCTGTAAAATCTCAACACAAGTTGGTTTCTCAAGGTGTATAGACCACTTCGCAGGATGTAAACACTGGTCCTGGAACAGCACTGCCGGTTTTATTTTGTAAAATCTTACATTGATAATTACATCTTAAAGATATCTGTTTAACATTTTAATTCAGTTTTATTTGTTCAAATGTGCAGTGTTAAAAAAACTGAAACCGGAAGTTCTTCAGGACCATCTTCCAAAGTGGTCTGTAAACTACAATATGTTTGATAATAAGAACTACAAAAGAAACACAATGAACTACTACAAAATAAGGAATTACTGTGTATTTTTATTGCATTAAATTAGAATTTCTTATGATATACTTTTATTACATACTGTATATAAATGAATTACAGTCGCTGTCTTTCTGTTTTTCAGGAAATAGATTTTTTTGTATTTTTTATCATTGCATACTGTGTTATCAAGCACTTTTTAATACTGTTTATTGGTTAGATATTTGCATTTATGGCAGATATAGATATAACCCATTTATGGCAAAAAAATAAAAATCACGATATGGGGTTACAACGTTTCAGAGGGACAGCAGCGATATGAAATATTTGTAAAGAAAAGTAGTATATATTATATAATCTATTAGGCACAGAGTCATTTTAGTAAAAGGTTAAAAAGTTTCATTTCTACACTCTTAAAATGTTGATTTGTTTTCAACACATGGTTGTGTCAAAGAATAAACCCACCCATTGGGTTAAATGAACCCAGAAAGTGTCCATATTTGACCTAACCACAAGTTGAAACAACCCAAAATGTTGTGTTGCAACAACATCTTCGGTTAATTTATAACCCAAGGGTTGGATTTGTCCCTTATACATACATACATTTTTAAAAGCCAGTACAAAGCTTGTCAAGGCTAAACCAAGGAAACATGCTAAAAGCAGCCTTGCCCCGACTTCCCTCTGTGACCTCTAACAAGTCATTCTTTGACTTAAAACATTATTTGGTTGCCATACGGGGCTGGCGCAGTCAGAGATCCATAACAAGGGGCAGTTATCTGGTGCACCACACAGCAGAGTGTGCTTCTCTGGTGTTGTTCTAATTTGTCTCAAACCGGGAGAAGTGCTGATTAAATAAGTCAGGCGGTGACTGAATGAACGTTTGACCACACACTTCCCAGCTCCCTGGGCTTAGCAAACATGTTTGTTTTTCTGCCTCGAAGAAACTCGAAGTTCTGAGTGCTTCCGTGCCTATTAACAAAAACAACAAAAAAGGTTCATTGTTTGCTGCAGTCGGACCACCATGCAGATTCAAACAGACCTCCAACAGTTCACTGCACTCCAGAATATCTCACTGATCGAACCATAGCGAGTTCAAATATTCCCTTACCGAAGCCTAATAACCACATAATTTTGAAAAGCCAACTCACAAAACCACACACAGGTAAATGATGTTCCAATTACTGCATACTTCGTGTTCTTACCAAAAGTTAGGTCAAATAAAGTTGGTGTTTTCATCAATGCAGTATATCTAAACAATACCGCTGTTACCTGTCTCGGCAAGGATTGCTTAATATAAGCACAAAATAATGAGACGGCGTTGCTGGAACTCTGCGATGTTGAGAATGTGATATTTTTATATTTATTTATTTTTGTTTGTTTTATTCTCTCCAGCGGAGCAGACGTCTGCTTTAAGCTTTCATCAGTATAATCCTGACTGATACAAGCACAACCACACAGCGTTGCAAGGCCAATAACAAACTAATAATGCATTATACAAATTTGCAGATGCATATTGTGACACATAATTTAATTAACGGCTAAGAGCCAGCTTTAAAACGAATTTTAATTTTGCATTTTGTCAGGCCGTCACTAGAATCAGCAGATGTTGGGAATGTATTACCAAGCCTAACAAGCCAAACACAACTTCAATGACAGATACAAAAATGTGTGTGTGTGTGTGTGTAGTTTTGGGAATTTGTGTTCATTCTTTGATATCTAATTTGTGCTCAGAAGGCTTGTGTCTTTGATTGGCGTGATTGGTTTGAAGTCCCATAGTCTCACTTGTCATCTGCGACTAATGAATTTAAATTGATAAGAAATTGATCAGGCTTGCCGTAACCAGCCGGTTGTGATTCTTATCCATAAACTATCAATTATGTTATCCTCCTGTCATTTTCAGGTCTCCTCACATCCTCCGCCATTGATTGGATGAATATAACTGTATCTAAACTGCAGACACCCGATATCCGTAAATCCCAGTACTGAATTTGACTGATGTTCCAGATGAGCAAGAACCCATCAAAAGATTAAAGAATTGATCTTGCGATATACGAGAGAGTAGATTCATGTCTTTTTGCTTTGTGTCAGAACGCGCTTAAGATGAAACTGTATTGGTTTTATGGTTCATTAAAGGGGTGTGCATATCGTATTTTGCTCTAAAGGAAGAGGCGGATTATGTTTGTGCCACAGGAGGAAATTAGTTACTGATCTCTCATCACTCACTAGATTGTGATTCATATGCAGGAAAACGTTGCGAAAGGATTGCAGCCAGAAACAAAAAATGTAAAAAGTACTGAAGCATTTGAATAAATCATGACAACATACAGATGGAACTCGAACCCTTATGAGTGTTTTATCTCAGCATGGGGTCCTTCCTATCTCCTATTCGCGTGAATGCTTATTATCACGGCTCTAGTTGAGCTATTACATGCAGTTAAGTGTCATCCATCCCTTTAATGCAAATGTCCATTTAAGTTTGTTACCCGTTAACCTGAGAGCAGTAGTTGGTCAAATAAATAAGTTTTCAGCAATATGCTGTATGCTGCTAAGCCTTCTGTTGTACATCCTATTTTATTATTCAGTTGTTTGCAAGTCTGATCTAAAAATTACCCCACAAAATGTAATTCACTATTGCAATATAGTGTACCTTTGTTTCATATAGAGCACAAGGAATTAATAATAAATGTTTTTAACTGCAAAGAAAACACTTATCCAGTGTGCTCATGAACGTACGTGTACTGTATGTGTGTGTGTGTGAGTGAGTGAGTGTGAGAGAGAGAGAGAGAGAGAGAGAGAGTGTGTGGAGAGAGAGAGAGAGAGAGAGAGAGATTGCCATCAACTGAATTCATTACCGCAATCCCTCCCATAGGTTCCGAGGGGAAACGGCGTTCCGTGCATTTGAAATAAACAATCTGATGTAACTAATCATGGTAGAAGAATCGGACCTCAGTCAAGAAGAAGTGTAACATCTATGCTCGGTTGTGAGGAGTAGCGAGACGCGGGACTTCAATGCGCTCTGGCAGTTTAGTAAAGGGAGCGCGGAACTCCCCAGCGCATCAGCCGAACTGAAGCAGCGGCACTCGGGCACATCATGTTGCGCAGACGCCTCAAATCCTCCCCAGGATCAAGCACTCAGCACAATGTTGTTTTTTAGACGGTCCGGACTGAAGGATCGACGGGCTGACCCTCAGACGGAGGGTGGACTGTTAGGGCTGTGGGATCATTCTTTAGTTTAATTCGGAAATTTTTACTCGGAGAACAACGGGAGGAGATATGCTGAAAGAGTTTATTAGTGCCTGGATGGGACGAAGCTTATTTTATAAGGTAAGGAGTGTGGAAATGTAAGGTTTTAAACAGCGCTTAAGGGAGTCGTCAGTTCTTTACAGAAAAAATATATGTAGTCTTTTCCAATTGTTTGCGATTTCAAACCTCCGTTAATTGCCAGAACTTTTACTCGGCTTAAGAAATGCCACGCAACCGTCTTTATACGTAGGAAGTTTACACATTTAACCCACAAATCGCAAAATAATAATTTCCAGAAGAATGTTTAGAGCAGATATATGTTAAACAGTTGCAATAGTTATATTCCATATGTGCATTACCAGACTACATATCAACCGTACTGTATCTCACTTGAGCATTTCTATTGTTCTATTGTAAACCAATTATATACATAAACCTAAAAATATATATAGAACAATATATTACAATTATATATATATATTTATATATATATAATATGGACCAAAATTTTGCCAGAATTTTGATATTTGGAATTTCGAAATGGTCACATTCTAATAGCCATAGTCGAGTTCCTGCCTTTTAACTAGCAAAAAATCGAGTAGTAAACCCTGTATGTGCAAGCCCAGGATTTTTCCACTGCAGAAAATTGACTGTAATAGACTATGACAAACAAAGAGGCCGTATCCTTTAAAAAGTATTATACACTTTTAATGTAATTATGATGAATAAAGATAATAACAAAAACATTAATAATAAAAAAGACTATCAAAATGGCTGTCTATTAATTGGTGAAAATTGTACAAGTAATGGCGTATTTATGCCATCAGCTGGACATGGATTACATCTCAATGATGATTACGTAACTTATGATTAGTAGTTATGATAGTCTTTAACAGGCTTAATGATTATCCAACAATTTGCAATGATCCAACATGAAAGGCGTGAATTAAAATTCTGCCCATAAAGGACATCTGTTATAATGACATGTGTTATTGACTATAGGTGTGCTCACATTCTGTAGAACCTTTCAAAACTCACTGATTTGATAAAGCAGTTCTCACTGTCCCTGGGTTGAGAATCATTATTGCATGCGTGCCAGAGCATTGGAGAACAGACCTGTCCATCATCATGGCATTTGACAGACTAAACACCTCAGTGCCCTTTACAAGTCTCTGAGTTGCTGATGTCGCCAGTCATCATTCTCTTCTCTCAGAGAACAAGATGACTGGCAGTATAGAGATGCTGTTTTATTACTGCCTGCTCTTTCATACGCTTTCTTTCTTCTTTTCTTCTTCTTCTTTCTAAATACAAAATAAAATCCATTATATTTTTGATGATTACAAATGAATTCAAACACCAACCAAACTAATTACTTCACTGTTTTATGTCATGTGAATGTTTAAAAAATCCTCATTTTGGTGTGACTGAACACATGTCCTCACACACACACACACGCACACACTGCCAAAACTTCTGTTGTTTTTATACTGACCGCTGGCTGTTCCCACAATGTAGGTGGATCTCAGGTTTTACCGACAAGACCACACACGCATGTTAGTTTTTATACATTGTGGGGAATTTCCATAGACATAATGACTTTTATACTGTACAAACTGTACATTCTATCCCCTAACATTCACCCTGCCCCTAAACCTAAACCTCACAGAAATATCTTGGCATTTTACGTTTTCCAAAAAGCATGAATTATTTAATCTTATTGTGGGGACCCAGCAACTACCTGTAGACACACAAATATAATAAATATTAAAGCGTATTCTTTTTGCTGTAAAAGATCAGAGAGTGACTTCAGGGGAAAAAATAGATAGTAGATACTAAGAAATCCGTCCGTGAAGTAACAACTTATCTATTTTTTATTTTCTGTTAAAACAGGTAAGTGGATCAAAATGCAACTTCTGAGGGACACTGTGCCTTTCAGGGAGCGTCCAGCTGCGCTGGGAGAGGAGGTCTTCATCCATGAACCCTCCATACTTGCTACCCACACACTTTGAAATCGTCCCTCCCTGAACTCACGAGTGACAATGTGATGAGCTTTGATATCATTTCCAGCCAAAGCATGGATGGAGGGATGAAAAGGAGTTGTACGAGTTAATGAGACTATTGCTCTTGTGTTGGGGAGCTTAGGACAGGCAATTACTGGAGGATTACTTGCTGACTTCAACACAGCATACTCTCCACAAAGCAACCTTGAAGATCCATAGAGAACTCCATTGGATTTTATTTGGTTTTCTTCCCTTTTTTAATTACCTGCCGTGCTGTTGTCCAAAGTGTTACAAAATGGAGGTACAGATCCGAATATGGAATAAAGACTTTCCTACGTTGATCAGCTCGTGGATACCAATACTGCTAGGCCTTCACTTGCATTTCTCACGGGCCACGAGCTGTCCGGAGGAGTGTCGATGCGACAGGACCTTTGTTTACTGCAACGAGAGGAGTCTAACGTCCGTGCCTCTGGGGCTAGGAGAGGGTTATAAGACCCTTTACCTCCACAACAATCAAATCAACAATGCTGGATTTCCCCTGGAAATGCACAACGTTGCCTCAGTGGAGACGGTGTATCTCTATGGCAACCAGCTTGACGAATTCCCCATCAATCTGCCGAAAAACGTGCGGGTACTCCACCTGCAGGAGAATAACATTCAGACGGTGTCCCGGGCTGCCCTCGCACAGCTGCTTCGCCTGGAGGAGCTTCATCTGGATGACAACTCCATCTCCACCGTGGGTGTTGAGGACGGGGCCTTCAGGGAGGCCGTCAGCCTCAAAACCCTTTTCCTCACCAAGAACCACCTGAGCAGCGTACCTATCGGGCTCCCCGAGGAACTACGAGAGTTGCGGCTGGACGAGAACCGCATTGCGCTCATAGCCGAGGACGCCTTCGAGAACGTGACGGGCCTGGAGGTCCTCCTCCTCGACGGCAACCTGCTCACAGACGAGGGCATCGACCCAGGGGCTTTCCAGAGCTTGGCTAATCTTCAAACCCTGTCGATGGCACGTAACTCGCTCATGTTTCCTCCCCCTAATCTACCCACTGAGTTTTTAGTCAAGCTGAACTTGCAGGATAATCAAATGAATGAGATTCCTTTGGAGGCCTTTCGCGGCCTGCACCGCTTGGAGAGACTGGATATTTCCAACAACCAGCTGCAGTCTCTCACACAGGGCGTCTTTGACGGCCTCCGCGGCCTGAGACAGCTCACTGTTCGAAACAACCTTTGGCTCTGTGACTGCAGCATTAAATGGGTCATACTGTGGTTAAAGTCGCTGCCAGCCAGCCTCAATGTCCGCGGATTCATGTGCCAGAAACCAGAGAGGGTACGTGGCATGGTAATCAGAGAGCTGACCCTGGAGCTCATCCAGTGTCCTAACAGCACAGCCACAATCCCACGATTCACACAACAGCCCACGCTGCTCTTCTCCTCCACCGCTGAGTCAGCCACTCAAACGGCCTTCACACCCCCTCGTTCCCTGCCCACAGCCACCCCTCCACCTTTTGCACTTCCCCTACCCACCGCGGGTGAGGAACGGAGCACAATCGTCCCCGACAAACCGGGGCAGGAATCGCTGCGGGTTTCTTTCATCGTGCTAAACGCTTCGTGCATTCAGGTAAGCTGGGTATCGACTTTTACGGTCACGGCTTATAAGGTTACCTGGGTCAAGCTGGGTCACAGTTTGATCGCCGGCCCCATGCAGGAGACGATGGTGGTGGGCGAACACGAGAGGGAATCTTGCTGCAAAACCTGGAGCCCAAATCCTCCTACCGCATTTGCGTGGATCCGCTAGACGCTTTCAACAATTACCACCCGGGAGATGATACAATTTGCTCAGAGGTGACGACAAAATCTGCCTCTTTTAATTCGGATGACAACGCCACTGGGCCCGAGCAGGCTAGCCAACAGGACCCCAGCTCCCCTCTCCTACTGGCTGGCCTGATCGGTGGGGCGGTGCTAGTGGTTCTGGTTGTAATGTTGAGCATATTTTGCTGGCACATGCACAAAAAGGGAAGGTCAGACTCGTCCAAATGGAAATACAGCAGAGGCAGAAGAAAAGACGATTATTGCGAAGCGGGGACGAAAAAAGATAATTCCATTCTGGAGATGACCGAGACTACCTTTCAGATAGTTTCTTTAAATAACGAACAGCTTCTTAAGGGGGACTTTCATATTCAACCCATATACACACCCAACGGCGGTGTCGGATTCAGAGACTCCCAAAGCAGAAACAATAGCACAGCATACTGTAAGAACAGCGTTCCAGAGTCGGATCCATGCCATAAATGATGCTTTTCGACAGATTACATCCTTTATATTTAGATCAGACTTGAACACACTGTATAGGATATATTTCAAAAGACTGTACAATATGTAATTTATATTCTGACCAATGATATCGCCTTCTTTTTTTATATAACTTAGTAAAAACACAAAATGATTTGTAAAGTATTACTTTCTCATGTTGTGTTACTAGAGCAAAGGAAACCTTTATACAATGCAAGTCAGTGAATTGTTGCACACCTGAAACACACAGAGAGTTTACAAAGTAAAACCCAAATCAATGAAAAGTGCCATGTGTTTTAAACATTAAGTTTAACGTCTGAGCAGTGTGCTGTTGTTTTCCCCAATATAACCACAAGGTGGCGCCTGTTCTCATTGCCAGTTTTAATATAAGGCCTCAAGCTACTCTTTGAGCCAACATCTCACAATTTTACTCAACAGTTCACACAACACTAGATAGTTCTTGCAAAACATCTGAAAACAAATCCTGTGTGACACAGGACTACAAAAATAGGCAGATTTTCTTAGCTGCCAAGCGTACACGCTCTCACAGAGACATAAAATATGCTTATGGCTCACGTACGCCGCTGCGGTTCTGCTCTGATGAGCTAAATTTCTCCACTACACAATAACCAGCCGTATTTTCTGCTCGTATTTATCGTTTGCATTGTTATATATGAGACACAGAAACTACATTTCCAAACAAACCATCATCTGCAATGTTTTTCTCAATTGCTTGCGTACTGCAGTAACTTTAGTTAGAAAGAGCCCATTTGTTCTTACAAACAGTCAGGCTGCTTGTTACAGGTCTACTTAAATGGTTGAATTATAGGGTTTCGCTCTTTGTTTAGAAACATTTCAACCGTTCCGCTGCCGAGTGAGATTACCTCACAGAGTGGAGTCCAGAAGTCTAAGACCATTATTAAAAATATTTTCTTATTTAACTTTTAGCATTATACTATGCTCATAAACATGTAAGTAAAAAGGTTAAGTATTGTGTCATTATTTGGGGCTATTTCTGGGCTATCATAACAACATGCACTGGCATTGACAAAATCTAATGGTCCATGTTATCCTGGCATGATCTAAAAATATTTCAAAGAGGTTTTTGTGGGCTTTAGTGGAAGGAAAGTTCTCTACGGAGAAGTAAAGAATAATGGTGTTTTTTATTTCCAGGATTAAATTAGATGATTTTCCATATTTCAGTATGGTCTCTGACATTTGGATTCTACTTTGTTTCTTTATATGGGTAGCCGACAAATAAGCCGTAAATATGTCCTATGGTATAACAGCAAAAATTTTGAAAAAACATCTCTCTTATGCTACTTTTTATGTACGGTTATATAATCGGTTATTTATATTTTGAACGGTTATATAATCTGTCTAAATGTCTTTGTTCTGATGAACACAAAGAAAGAAATTTGGAAGAAGGCTTGTAACCAAACAGTTCTTGGCCACCATTGACTACCATAGTAAGAAAAGTGCGTTATAAATGTATTTGTTATGTTGAACACAAAAGAAGATATTTTGGAGAATGTAGGAAAGCAAATAGTTCTGGGGCACTTTTGTCTACCATTGTAATTGTTCCTATGGTGGTCAATGGTGGCCAAGAACTGTTTGGTTACAAGCATTCTTCTTTTCTCTGTGTTTATCAAAACAAAGGAATTTATACAGATTTGGAACAACTCGGTTAATGGTAAATGTTTTGAACACAAAAGAAGATATTTTGAGGAATGAAGAAAGCAAAACAGTTCTGGGGCTCTTCTGACTACCATTGTCATTTTTCCTATGGTAGTCAATGGTGGCCAATAACTGTTTGGTTACAAGCATTCTTCTTTTCTCTGTGTTCATCAAAACAAAGACATTTATGCAGATTTGAAACAACTCGGTTAATGGTAAATGGTGACAGAATTGCCCATCATTAGAGAAGCCCATGGTTTGGTGCCGTGAGCCATCTTTGCGAAGCTCTTAACTCTGTATGCAACTGACAGCCATTATGAAAACTTGAAGAATTAACATGATGGCTGTGGTTAGGCGGAATTTATAACATTTTATTTATCTCCCCGTCTTAATCTTGCCTGCAGGACAGCCTCCAGTATCAACCGAAGATTACCGCATTGTAATGGCTTTGAAATGAGATCTCAGAGCTGTGAGCAAGTGTCAATGAGCCATAACAAAGCAATAAACAAAACTCCAGAGTTAATACCACTGCTGACCAGTTTTACGACCGTTTTTCGCTTGATCTAGCTCGTTTTACACATACCACCCATATAATGTTAGACATGCATCTGTCTCTTTATCTAATGATGTGTATGTGGGAAGAGACGCACAGATAACCGTAAGTCATATAATGACTGGCCCATTGATCAAAATGGAGGCTTGTGTGATTGATCACAAATGTTCTCAAACATTATGTTTCCCTTGAAAAATAACAAACGCTTATGCAGGACTGAATATTTCATGATTCTGCATATTGAACTATCAAATTTGTAGATTTTCTATCTCTTTGTTTCCTTCTTTCCTTCCTTCCTCTTCTTTTTTTTTCCTTTCTTCCTTTCTTTCTTTCTTTCTTTAGGGACAGGTCACCCAAAAATAAAAATGTGGTCATATCGTTCCAAATCTGAATACATTTCTTCTTTCTGCGAACCAAACAGTTCTCGGAAACAATTGACTGATGATAGTCAAAAGTGCCCTGGAACGGTTTGCTTTCCTACATTCTTCGAAATATCTTCTTCAGTGTTCAACAGAACGAAGATATTTACAAAGAATTTGTTTCTACTATGGTTGTCAATGGTGGCCAACAACTGTTTGAATCCAAGCATTCTTCCAAATTTCTTTCTCTGTTTTCATCAGAACGAAGACAGAATTTTCATTTGGGTGAACTGTTCCTTTAAAGTACAAACAGTTTTATTATTTATGAATAGAACTGGGTTATCGTTTGATCGATTGCATCATTAGTTTGGCTTCACCATGTCTGAGTAGTCCAATTTTGCGGCTAATAATTTACATGCATAAATAACACAATAAACTCGCACCCGCAGCTCCCCGGCGTGACCTTTCGCTCTCATCAGGCAGTGTGCGCGAGACAGTAATTAGCCATTAAATCTGTACATCTGGGCCCTCCAGCAGTGTGGTCAACTCTAAATGAGCTAGAGAATAAACCATTATTCTTTTACCTCCCTCTGTCCCATCACAGAGACCCAGGGAAAGGCCAGTAGTGTCTGTCTGGTTTATGAGTGTAGCCACTGGGTTCAAATCAACACCCATTTGTAATCATAAACAAATATCAGAGGGAACCGTGTGACTGCACGCTTCATTACAATCAATTCACAAGGCAATTCCATTATGATTGCCAGTGTCCAGACCGACATCTCAGAGAGCTCGCACATATTCTATTCTCTTTCGACGCAGATCTTATGAGCCTTCATAGTCAATTAAAGTTTGGATGGTCACAGTCAGAGGTCATATAGCAATTATCTAAACCTGATCGCATGGGACGGGCCCTCATATGCAACCAGACGCTGTGATGCCCGACGGACGTGTGCGTCTGCCTGGGATATTAATATCGGTGTGCTGGAGGTTCTAGCGAACCTGAAAGCTGTGTCATTATGGGCCTGCAGCCTGAGGTGAGAGAAACAGTAGGGTGTGCAGCAATGAATTGAATAAACACAGCGTAATACAAGCCGATAGAAGAAACCAAGTCAGCTGAAAAACATTCCCCCTCTCCTACCCTATTGTGCAAAGCTGTTCGGCATCAAAAGGCCTTGTGGAATCAAACTGTATCCCATAATGTTATTTATTCGCTTCAGAAGTCACAGCATCTTTAATCAGTGTTGTTCTTTTGTGGATGCAAGGGTTTGTGGTTGAACGTGCAAATGAAAACGGCGGCTTAAAGGGATTGTTTCATTTATTCACATTCCAAAACTGTATCAAGTCCTTGAAGAACGCTGCCAACCAAACAACACTCGCCCCCATTAACTGTCATTGTATGGCCAAAAAACAACATTTCCAAAGTTGACAAGCACTTTTTCATACTTTTTATTGGTTAGATATGTGTAAAACCCAGTGACAAACATAAAAGGTGACTAATAATAATGATTTATGGCATAAAATTAAAACCAGGAGATACTGTATGGAGATACAAGGTTCAGAAGGACAGTAGCCATATACAGGTTCTGGAGGACATGAGGGTGAATAAATGATGACAGAAGTTTGTTTTTGAGTTAACTATTCTTTTAATTCATCACAATATTTTTCAACATATCGCCATAGAGTAAATGCCATTACAATTCAGGTCTCTATTCATCTGACTTACAGGGTGTCATTAAAATAATAATAATAAAGGAAGGTTTACCATTAATATTGATTCATTTACAATACTGGTGTTAACAAATACAACCATTACCTGCAAATTATCACAGTTAGTGAAAGTTCACCCAAAAAAGAAAATTCTGTCATCATTCTTGTCATTTCAAACCTTTATGAATTTCTTTCTTCCGCAGAGCACAAAAGAAGATATTTTGAAGAAAGTTGGTAACCCAACAGCACTGGCCCCCATTCACTTCTACTGTATGGACCAAAAACCAATGCAAGTGAATGGGAGCCAGTTAACAACATTCTTCAAAATATCCTCTTTTGTGTTCTGCAGAATAAAGAAAGTCATACAGGTTTAAAATGACAAAAGAGTAAATGATGATAGAATTCTGCAGGGAATGGTTGTATTTGTTAATACACAACATCGTTTTTCAACGTGTATAATGTTAATGTCAATACAGCTATTCATATTAGCTTACTGTGCATTAACTAATGTTTACAGTTACAACTTCCAATTTTAAAAACATATTAGAAAATGCCAAAATGAACATGAACTAAGATTATTAAATGCTGCAGAAGTATGGTTCGTTGTTAGTTCATGTTAGCGAATGCATTAACTAATTGTTAAAAATACAACCTTACAGTAAAGTTATGGATATGTAACTGTAAATCATCGCCCCAAAAAAGAATAAAGCTGTAAAAAGAAACTGAGAGGAAATCCTCCAAAAACTGTAAGCCATATTGTAGCAATGACTGGAGGCAAATTACAAAAGAGTTGCTAAATGTTTGAGTAAGTTAAACTATAAAAACAAGACATCATAACCACATAAACCACCCGCAGGGGTTTTAAGGGCTTTCAGTACTTGCATAACTATAAATTAGAAACAGTGAGAAAGTATTTAATTGTGTTTTCAATACAGTTTTGCTAGAATAAAACGATTTCTCATTTAACAGGGTGTGTGTTTTGAATTCCGCTTTGGTTTGGTTTCGTGACATTTGCATTTCCAATTATTCCGAGGATTAAGCTTTCGCTAAAGATCCAATATAAACCGAATAAACTTGTCTTGCATTTTTTACATAATCCTGGCGAAAGCTAGTCATGTGTGATTCCAAATTACAATTTTGCTGCATCATATCTTTGTTAAAGAGAACTGATGTTTGTATTCGTAACGTATGTCAAAAAGCAATTTCAGACCAACTATAACGAACAAATCACAAAGATGATCTGCCAGACACTCTCCGACCTTTAACATCAAAGGGCTGTGAATAATGACGTCTTATAGATACGTCTGAATTATGCAATAGAGGTGCGTGCCGTACTTGCCCGCAGCGGGTCGTCACCTGGATGGATCTCCCTTTAATGCAATCTCCACAACCCCAGTGTCTTCATAAGACAGCCCCGCTTGATGGATCTGTAAGAAAATTACATATTTCTGATAGATCAGAAATTCATCCCACACATTATTGCAGGGGATGTTGATTTTAAATCGCTGCGGTTTCCCCCGTATGACCAGCTAACTCAAACATACATAACTTGCTGATGCGCGTTTAATAGCTCATATGTGAACTCGTGCACGTAGGAAGATTCTGGCATTTCACTTTTATTGGCACCAGTGGGAGAGAGAGACTCGATGTCCCCGTGCAATTATCAATAATTACACTTGCCTCTAACTGCCTTTCTGATGCAAATATTAGACATGAAAATCTTTCAGACATTTTATGTTACACGTTCTTGCCTGAACACAATAATCAAGCAATGAAGTTGATGTAATGCTTTGTGTCTTCAATAAGACCGTAGGCAGTTTTAGAAGCGAAGCGATAGGATGTGTTCATACATTGGCCGGGAGCTCACACGTAATTATCTTGTTTCTTTTCCTCAAGGGCAGTGTCAGGAAATCCACCGAAATGCATTGGATTATTGTTTCCTGTAGTACAAAACCCCCTAAAAAAACTCTTGTTACATTTTTTTCTCACCTAGAAATGTGTATTTTGTGTAGACACACGAAGACACAAAGAACTCACAGAAATATGATGTTGTCTTTAAACCAGCTTATTCTCCCTTTCTCACTTTCTTTAGAAAATTGGAGGCGGATTAGTTTTCATTGACTTGGCAATCCTGACTCTACTGATCTATAATGACAACCCACCCCCAATTCTGCAATTTATCAGCGCTTGCGGTTAATGAGAAATCCACAAGGCAACATTTAAAAAGTAATTTGAATGAAATCGGTGCCAAATGAAGATATTGAGAACCTCCAAGCCCACTCTCTCAGAAAGCGACACGCCCCTGACCTCCTTCCTCTCTGCCCACTGGCCTCCATCAATCTTCAGAAGCACAGCAGAGCAAAACTCTTCATATTTTATCTTCATTAACGTTACCCCAATGTAATCAGTTACCCCTGGGGTTGCAAATATTCAACTACTCCGCACTCATGTACTGTATATGAGGAGTTTCATTAACAATCTTTTCTTAAGACTACGAGACTCTCAGGAATAGAAGAGCTCAGGAATAGAAGAGCTTATGTGTATATTGTGGGTAAAAGCAATACATCAAGAACCAAGATTATCTTGGTTCATTTGGTGACTTGTTGCTGAACGTACGCTGAGTTTTGTGCACTTGTGAATTATTGTTTCTGAGTAAACACTGTACGTAATATCGGATAGAAAGGGTATAATGAGAGCAGATAAATCATAGCTATATTATTAATCCATTGTGGAATGGCTTTATAAGTAATGAATGATGTCTTGTGCCGGGAAAGACTGTATTTTGCTTACATTTATAGAATTATAATTCATGATAATTATTGCAAATTGTTTATTGCATTTGTGAATTGTCAAGTCCAATTGTGTAAGAGATCTTTGCACATTTCTCAACTGTTATAAAGGAACTGCTGTGCTCTTTGTTGGACTGTATACGTAACCACAAGACTTGTCATTTTCTTGACAGATGCTTTATCCAAAGAAACATACAGTTCATTCAACATGCAAACTGTCAGTGTTTTCCCTGTCAATCAAACCTATGACATTTGCACGTGTTAAGCTCCCGATTGAAATAACAGAAACGGATTAGATGTTATTAAAGCGGAAATTAACCACTCGATCAAATGTACATTACGTAGTAAACTTATTTTCACTTAAATAAAAAAACATATGAAAGGTTCGATACACGTAACCATCTAAGAAAAAACGTGATGTTTTGTTATGGCTTTGGAGCAAGGGCGCCGCCATCTTGCAGCGCCACGGCACGTGACATCACCGGGTTGGTTCGCGACATTGCAATATTATAGATATTTGAAGCAATATTAGAAGAAAAACAAGTGTTTCCTTACTTTTTGAATACGCGCTTGTTTTAAACAGGATGCAGCACGTTTATGTGCACTACATTGTGTTACTAGTTCAAAGCTACGTAACATATTTTACATTATTGACCGGTGATGACAAGTTAGCTTACCTGCTGATAATAGGGCGTTCCAGTGTTTCCGCTCGGACATCTTTAAGAGAAAGCATTGCCACCTCCAACACGCGGCATAACATAGTACATGTGCGCAGAAATGGTGATGCAGAAATGGCCACGCAATATATGGTCCAAACAACTCTAACTCTAACACGGTAGGCATCGGCACACACCATCCACACTGACACCAGGACCCGCTCTTCACCCCGAATTGGGGGGTTCACAACTTCTTCCACCCGTAACGGATACATTGCTATGCCCTCTCGCCGTATTGGCTCAAATGCAAGCAATAGGACTAATGTACTCATCAGCTCGTTCTAGTTCGTCTCCATCCAGTTTAAAACAAGCGCGCATTCAAAAAGTAAGCAAACACTTGTTTCTCTTCACTGCTCAATGTAGGGTTTTGCAATCGGATAATATTGCAAAACCAACCCGGTGATGTCACATCCCGTGGCGCCGCAAGATGGCGGCGCCCTTGCTCCAAAAGCCATAACAAAACATCACGTTTTTTCTTAAATGGTTACATGTATCGAATCTTATATATGTTTTGTTTTATTTAAGTGAAAATAAGTTTACTCAACAATGTACATTTAATCGAGTGGTTCATTTGCGCTTTAAAGGGATAGCTTACCCAAAAATTATTTTTTTGTCATCATTTACTCACCCTCTTGTCAATTTTAACCTGTATGCCTTGTTAACTGGCACCCATTCACTTGCATTGGATTTGTGTTCATACAATTGAAGTGAATGGCTGCCGGCACTGTCCAGTTACCACCTTTCTTCAAAATATCTTCTTTTGTGTTCTGCGGAAGAAAGAAAGTTTAAAATGAAAAGAGGGTGAGTAAATGATGACAGAATTTCCATTTTCGGGTGAACTATCCCTTAAATGTTGTATTGTTAAAGGGAAAGTGTGCAGTTTCTGCACCACTACCTCTGCAAAACAGAATTGCCAATTCTTCCATCGGTCCCAACCCAACCTTACACCATTCAATTAACCTATCCGACTCAATCTGACCGTTCAGACTAACATACCATGAATCTGGTTAAGAAAAGACACACTGCACCTTTAAGTCTTCCTGCAGCGTTTTTAAAACTGCCCAGATAGACTCAATTTGTTTTGACTCAACAACCCATTTTCTTTGGAAAGTCACACGGAACATGATCAGCGGACTATACTGGAGCTGTAATATACACCGTTTCGAGTGGATTCAAGGATAGCTCTAAATCCACAATCGTCAACCACAACCATACTGCATTTCCAAAGCTGGAGATTAATCTAAATAATGGGAATTGATTGAAACTCAGCACCCCCAAACTGCTTAGGAAGAATTAAACTTGCAGGAAATGTGACTGAAATGTAAAGTGAGTGGCACAGACTGGGGGAAAACGGTGAGAGAGAGAAAGTGAGCGAGAGAGAGAGAGCAAATAATAGTCTCTGCTGTGCAATCAAAGCTCATGATTAGCTGATCACAGTCCACAACTGTTGCACTTCACCCAGTTAAAGCAACCAATAAAAATCAGCCCGCAATCAGTGGGGCTTATAGTACTTAAACTGAAACAAATACCCATAAAAACATTAGTTAAATTAATGGACTGGGACCAGTCCTGGGATACTAAACTGAAATTGTAGTTTGCCAAGATGCAAGCTACTCACAAATGAAAAGGGGTTTAATTTAGTCCAACTATGGTTTAACATTATATATCTGTTTTAAATATTTTGCTGGTTGAATGATGTTCAAACGTTTGTGTAGTGTTAAAGAACAGGAAGTTCTTCTGGACCAGCATTGTTTCCATCATCCGAGAAGGTCTATATACGAATATATAATATACAGTATATCATTTTTTTATAGAAAACAAGGCTGTTCTTTCACTTTTAAGCATCTCTGTTAAAAAAATAATATAAATTACAGGTTGATTTACGCACTTATCTTTATGGGTTGATGTCAAATTATGCCAAACTGCAACACAGTCTCACAGGAATTTGTGACATTATCACGAACTGTAATCTATCAATTCGTGTTTACTGACACGAATTTACCCCTTTTTCGTGTCAGTCGGCATGACTTTCAATCTTATGTATTTTAATACGCGGACTCTTTCAAAACTTTTCTTTTGATATCAGTTTATAAACATATGAATGTAAATACACACACAGTCTGTGTATGGAAAGTCGTGCTGAGTGACACGAAAAGAAAGTTGTGCTGAGTAACATTAGAAAAAGGTTGTGCTCACTGACACGAAAAAATGGGGATATTCGTGTCCATGAACACGAATTAATAGATTCCAAATTTCGTGTCTATGCCACGAACTGCCGTGAGACTGGATTGCAAACCAACATACCTTGCAAAGTAATACCTCACTTAAATTGAAATTCCTCAAAAGGTAAAGCTATATATTAACAGATTTTTTTAAGGTACAGGCTCAGTTAAAAAAATATAAATGGCAGATCTAATGAAAGACCAATTTTTTGGCATTACTCAATTATGGTAAACGTATCTTGAACGGACACATTTATGCTAAATACTCTACAGAAAAATGAATACAAAACTAATTCAGAACTAATTTAAAAGCATGTTTGATTATTACTTCAGCTTACTTGACAAAACCATCTAAGCAAGTACCTCTAAAGGCTTTGTATTGCTATTTTTAGTCAGCGCTGATCAAACCATGTCTGCATTTATCTTGCACGTATTTCCGCTCTATCTTCAAACAGGGTTGAATGTAAAACAGGTTAGACACCTCTCCTGTTTCCATATGCAGTTCTGGGACACACAAAATAGTTTTAATACTAAGCTGACCTTTCATGAATTTTAACAGAAAATGTTGGATGTTCTGAGCGACGGAAATATCACAGTATTTTCCAGACGGGGATGTAGCGCTCAGCTTCTGTGTGCTTTTGGTTTAAATGAAAGGTTTGAGCAATGTTTGTGTAATCTTCCCAATCGGATTATCGCTTACAGGGCCTGCAGGAAGAGAACAGCAGCTACATTTGAGCTCAGCTGTATAATTTTCAAATGCATATGCAGCCTGTCAGACTGCTAAAAAAATGTCATGTTTTACAGTAGTGCCTCTTCATCATCTCTGCAAACTCCGAGTGCAATTTTACAGGAAAATATAGATGGTTTCATTACACAAAATAAATGATATTTTCGTGTAGCCTTCAAGTCCTGAGATTTTTCATATTAAACTCCCATTGGCCAGATGTTCGGGACAATCAAATGATGAGTTTTTGCCATGCCTGTTTCAGAGCGTGTCTTTCATTCAAGATTGTCATCAACTTTTTTCCCTTTTGCACTGTAACAGAATGCATTAAAGGGACAGTTCCCCCCAAAAATAAAAATTCTGTCATTTATTTTCCCCCACAACCGGCTTCTTCTGTGGAACGCAACAAAAGATATTATGAGAAATGTCTTGTGGTTTTGTGTTCATACAATGAGGTCCCATGTTGTTTGGTTTCCAACGTTCTTCAAAGTATCTTATTTTGTGTTCTGCAGAAGAAATAAAATTCATACAAGTTTAGAATGACAAGAAGGTGAATAAATGATAAAATTCTCTTTAAAACGGCTTAAAAATGGATCAAAGTGTAAATCTGCACCTATACATTATTTAAATATGAATTTGTTTACATGGCTTGATAACGTTCTGAGCCAGATTTCAGATCATATCTTGTTTGTTTATCATATATCTCAGGCTTATAAATTCGAGTGTGGTTCATCTGCAAATAGATTTTGCAGTGAACTAAAACACCTAATGCAGTTTTCTTTCCACAGGAACGCCTCTTGTGTCGGGAGACATTATGCAGTAAATTGGTGGTGTTGTGTGTGCGGTAGCATCTATCCCTCTGGGATTTGTTTCGGTGGGAGGTGAAGTTTGTTGTGTTTCCCCAGTGCTTTAGCAAATCATTATACAAACTAATGCGCTACAATCAACCTCTGCTACTGTCACTTATGTACTCTTAAAATTATACTTGCAAGACCATTAAAAGACATTAACATTGCAACCTTACATATTTTTTAGCTAAACTCCCACCGTACAAATATTTACTAATGCATTACAAATAGATCAAATTAATTCAAATGAATAATAATTTCGAATGATCTAATGCGGGTGAATCCACTTCATCCAGAATAAACTGTCAATATTGTTTCGAAAAATCCTTAACCACATTTTTATTTATTAAAGACCTAATGTGTCATTTTAAGAGGATCTATTAACAGAAATGCAATATAATAACACTATACATAACTATGTCTTCAGAGTTGTATAAAGACCTTAAATAAAGTTATGTTTTTATTACCTTAGAATGAGCTTTTTCTATCGACATACACCGCTAGTCCCCTTACATGGAATTCATCATGTTGTTTCTACAGTAGATCTAAATGGACAAACGTAAATACCTTATCTCCTTCGGCAAAGAAGCGAAAACGTTGCACATTGCAGATATTGCAAGTGAAACTGTATTTTATGTAATTTGTGTGACATCCCCTTTTATTTCGGATTGTTTTGTTCATGGTTTCGACAATGAGGGCATGTCATGCAAACTGTACATGATGGCTTCTGTTGTTTTTAGGTCTCAACGGAGCACTTTAGAAAAATCATTGGCTGACACATCGCCACAGGATAAAGGACATTTAAGGCTTTATTTTATGTGCAACGTTCTGTCCGTACAACACTTTTTGGCCGCTTGTCTTATCTCGCCTTTGTACAGCTGTGTTTGATTTTCAGAGAAATGATTGCTGTGTATAGAACAGGCAAGTGTCTGAACAAAACAGATAGGATGACTCATCTACCCCTGACAGTGATGAGCCTGTTAAACCACAAGGCTGAAAAACAAAGAACTTTACTGGACCCGTACAGATGCATGTTTTTCCTGTGAAAGCTTAGATGTGAATCAGTATTCATGTGTCAGGCTTTGTGTCACATGTCTCACACTCGCTTCTATTTTCTGTATCTACTGCTCCCAGAAAAAATTGTTCTGTTAATTGCGTTCATTTCATTTCAGTTGTTTTAATCCCATAATGGTTGCCGTTCCAGTACAGTAGGTCAATGCCAGTGGCATAGCTGATTTGAAAGAGCATAACTTTAAGAGTAGACTGTACGTCACTTTGGATAAAAACATCTTATAAACGCAAAAAATGTCGAAATCATTTCATTTCATTTAACTGATCAAAGAAACGTTTCTTGTTTGAATGTTATTTAAATATGGTACAAGAGTGTTTTCTCCACACCATCCAAAGGAAAATAAACAAATAAATGGTAAAATGGATCAACATCCCCCACATGAATGAATGGAGGAGAGAATAAACGACCAAAGAATGAGAGATGGAACCCTGGAGATCACACTAGAAATGAAACACGACGGGCTGAATCTGTGATGTCAATAAATGCAACTGTGGAGAAAGAAAAGACTGGGGATTTTATCACAGGAAGGATGAGGTCACACATTTTCCTACCTAATTTCTTTTTATCTCATAGCATAAATAAAAAATGTGCCACTGGCGTTTCATAAACACCACATCCTTAGCATATGCATGTGGGATTAAAGTGTACATTGCAAAGATCCAACAGCTCCTTTCAAGATACGGCTTACCTCTCTTAAGAGTTTTATATTTAGCCGATTGCTTATGACAACCAACATCCGTTGTAGCTATCCGACATGTACGGCATATTAAAATTTCATGATGCCGAATGCCAGACTCAAACCTTTTAGAATCACATGAAAGCAGAATTAATGTATTCGGGCCCTTAAAATTCAAAACATGAGTTGTGGCTGCTTCTCTTTTCCCTTACAAGAAACACATTGCACTTGTACTTATGGGTACTTAATTGAAAACTATTTCTTCTGTCTTTTTTATTTAGTGTTATTAGCATTTTTAGTATTTTTCATTAGATTATATGAATCATCCACCCTGGACGTTTGATCTGGACATTGTGGAAATGAAGTACAAATATCTTCTTTCATTACAGCTGCTGGCAAATAATTATACAACCAGGCTGCAAAATTGACTTTTGCCTTCAGAACTATGGTCTCGTGAACTGTCATCTTCTAGTTAATTTCCCTTGAGCCCACCTCTTACAAATTGTGTGTCACTCTTTACAGAATTGAAATGTAATGATGCTTAGAGGTATCTTCAATCAAGCTGTTGGACAATAGATACATGGATCCTTAAGGGCTCATATCGGAAAGGCAAAAGCACTTCTTTAAAGTAACCATGAAGTAGACGTGCTATTTTATAATCCAGACATATTCTCTGTGATTCTCTCAGCCTTTTTTATGACGGTTGCAGTACCATGACAACATCAAGTGTCATGATTTCATTCACCTTGCGTGTTTATTTCAAAACTGAAACAAAACCAAAGAGAAAAAATCCATTCACTACTTAAAGGAACAGTTCACCCAAGAATGAAAATTCTGTTTTCATTTACTCAAGTTGTACAGAGAAAGATATTTGAAAGAATGCTTGTAACCAGTTCTTGGCCACCATTGACTCCCATAGTAGAAAAAATGATGTTGAACACAAAAGAAGATATTTAAAAAACATATAAAAGTTCTGGGGCACCTTCATTTTATTTTTCCTACTATGGTCAAGAACTGATCGGTTACAAGCATTCTTCCAAATATCTTTCTCTGTGTTCATCAGAACAAAGAAATGTACACAGATTTGGAGCAACTCGAGGGTGAGTTAATGACGACAGAATTTTTCTTTGTGGGTGAACGGTGAACTGTCCCTTTAAATAATGTTTCACAGTAGCCAGATTAACAAGCCTGCCATCCACTTGTTTTTTTCCTGAAATCTCTTATGAGGTGTTCCTATCAAAAGTTTCAAAAAAATTGAAAACAGATAAAGCTGCCATGCTATTAGGCATTCTGAAAGCTACCGTCAGAACTGTCCGACAAGTCAATGACGGAAACATTTAACATGCACAAAGCATGCTCGAAGCAAATGCAGACTTCAGAGATGGTCTGAATTTAGTTGCCATGCAAGCCAGAAGATATTCAGATGTGCAAGCGTTCATTTACCCACATCACAGCTGTGCGGGACACACTCTCCCTGTCATGCTTCAAAGCACGTGGTGAGTCATTTATATGAGGTAAACACTGATTCATACACCAGTCAACTTGTCCTTTACTTTTTCTGTAAAGTCTACTTAACAATGCTGCTGTGTTCTGCTAGCGTTCTTGTAGTCACAAGAGAGATTAGCTAACACAGTTCATTGCAATAGCTTATCAAACTGTTCGGATCAGCTGAATATGCTCTCTTTCTTTCTCTCTCTGCTCTTTGCATGTTTTTCAGCATATTCTCAATGAATTAGTTGAATTACATTAAAGAGCTATTCTTAATTCTTGGTTACGCATGAAAGTCCATTAAATCTCATGTAATAAGGGTGGAGAGTGACAAACCGTATGCTGCAATACATATTTAATTGACTTTGCTTAGCTGGCCTATATACAGTAGAAGCTTCACAAAGATTCTGTTTTTCAACTTCCTAACGTTCGTTGTAATAGCCATTTCATTTTCCGAGACGATTTTTCCCTCTGAACACCATGCATCATGTCATCTTTTGTCTTCCTTCGCACAGGCATAAACATTTTACCAGACAAATACCTCATTTACTCGGTTATCAACAGCGAATTTCAGCCAGGTAAATGTCATTACGGCTCTCATTTGCTTTGACACCTTCGGAAAAATGCAAGAGCACCCGGGGTTCTTAATTTTGCGTGAAAGAACAGGTGATTGATTCTGTGCCTCAGACCACTCCGAGGAGTCAAATGACTGCTTTATGTTCCAGCTGCACAATAATTCACTCAGATATTGAAATATGCCATCCATCAAAGAGCTCCCCTAATTTCCCTCTGGAAATAATGAGTCCTCTCATTATTTAATGCAACTTGCCAGACCGGGGGCTTTCTGGAGACACGTGTTTATTAGATTCCTGTACTGCATTGATTGGTGCTAGAGGGATCTTCACTCAATTCTGAGTTGAATGAGAAAGCAAAGCTCCTGCCACCGACGGTGTCTATACCGAACAGCGGCGTGAAGATTCATAGCTTGGCTCCGTAGGCAAGGCAAGTACACAAATCTTGTAAATTAAAGCATTGTTATGGCGTGGCCCAATTCTGCTCTCTGAGGCATGATGCCCTTTTCCGCAAAGAGACGGAAAGGGCACGCAGCTAAAAACAAACTTTAGACTCGCTTTTGAAAAGGCAAAGGGAAATGTCTATTTACATCCTGGGGAACCGAATTCAAGAATTATAATATCATTAAGAAAACAGGTGACAAGCGCTTCCTGTTGCACTTATGATACTTTTAAACTAAATTAAGGACTTTGTTCTGGTCATTATGCACACAGAACTGTAAGAAGAAATGTCAACGTGGCAACGCTGCAGTTGCCATGAAGGATGCCGCACAGAAAATCTATTCAGGAAACATTGCTCCCTTCCTTATAAAAGCCAGAGTATTAACAGCTAATCTTATGCAAAATGGAACAGCCAGATGAAATCCAATCAGCTGAGTGCATTTCCTGTTGCTATATCGTACGCATTTGGCATCATAGTGAGGGTGAAACACTTGGGACACCGACAGAAAAGGGTGATGGGAATATGGGCAAGAGCGCTTTACTGGTATTCAAATAAACCAGCTCATATTCATTTTTCAAATGCTACAAAAAGGCTGGGTTATGTCCAGAGACGGTATTACTTCAAAACCATGAAGTGAATTTCTCAGTTTACATTAACACAAAAAGGAAAAAACTTTTAGCGTTTAAAAGACAAGTTTACATTGAAACACTGCTTACTATGTCACTTTGGATGTTGATAGCGACTTAATTTCTTTGCACATTTCGTTCGAAGGAAAAAATCTCTCTGATCACCTGATGCTTTGTTACTATGTGTACTACAGTATTGAAGGTAAAAGATATCCGATCATTAAGAAAAATATTTCAAATAACTTTTTATCATATACGCCAACTCACAAACACAAAACTGTTTATCTTCTGTATTCTGATTAAAAGTATTCTTTAGAAAGGTGATTAAACTCCAACGTCTTGTCTAAAATGATGAGAAAATGCTTATGTTAAAATTGGATTTTTGCCCATTAAACAGATGTCAACATTTATGGGATGGCTTTTTTAAGTCCAAAAGATGAATTCTTAGGGAATCATTCACGTTTCGTAAAAATGAACATATTTCTTCTTTATAAATGCATAATAAATCTGCTCTGGCATATTGTTGATTTAAAACTTTCCATGTTTTGTATTATTGCCTTCGATAAATGCAATTACAAGCATAATATTTTTTTTTTATATTTTTATTTATTAATAGGCAATATTTAAATAAATATTTCTACTTAAATTCTCTATGCAACGCATGAATTACGGCATTCTTGCATAACCTTTTTAGATATGTTTGGATCCTATCACTGTACAAAATGTATGAAGTGAATTGTTTTTAAAAAGCTTTTCAAATCCCTTTTGTTGAAACCCTCAATACAGTGTCAAATTCTCTTCTCCAGTATTGCAACCATCTGGCAACAAAAGTACGGTGAATAATTTGACAGCTGCGTGGGTACTGAAAGCTGCTAACATTTCAAAGCCAAGTCTCTACAAATGATCAATTTGCTATTGTCAGGTAAAAGTTTTAGCAGTTTCATCCCCTGACGCATTTTGACACACCAGAGGATAAGCGAGAGCTTGGAGATAAATGTCTCTGTTAAAGGCTAAAACTCTGCTCATAAAAGATACATTCCCGGTCCCTTGCAGGTGTCGCCTTTTCCTTTTAGAGCCTGTCAATGTTTTTATGTCTCTGTATGTGCCTGAGTAGGGGTGACAAATGGAGGTTGATGCCAGGTCACTCTTGGGGACCGAGTGCGGCTACTGAAGCAGGGCGACCGATTTCCGAGCGCTCGGTTACAGTAACGCTGGGATGCAGACGGCTGCGCAAGGTCGTGTGATATTTATATAGATGTAATTGCCCAGCACTGATGCAGAGCGGAGAAGAGTAAGTCCCTCACACAAGGACCTTTCCCAGCATTTCTCTCTCTGGAGACCAACAAGGTCTCTGTGCACAACAAAGTGTAGCATGCAAAAGTTCAGCAGCTTCACAACCTCTTGGGGTCATGTTAGTGGTACGGCATATTTAAAAAAAAAATGTAATTCAATAAATGACACATGTGACTCCTCTTGCACTTAAATGAAGGTTTACAGACACTAACAACATTGTGACTTGCAAAAGCATACAGAGTCAATACATAAAGTCATACTAGCATCAGAATGGATGATTGCATTCTGCAAGTATGGTTAGGGTCACCACCAGAATTTCTAAACCTAAAAGTTCATTTCCTACCGATCATTTTTGACACTGAAAAATGTATAAGCTAGTTTGCATTTAGCAAACAACAGATAATAAAGCAAAATGAACTAAATGGAAGACGAAAAAGACAATCCAATCTCCAAAGCAGCCGCCTAGCCATCCATCCAAACAATCCTTATAAAAAGACAATCTGTCAACTCAGTCCATCCGCATCATCCAAGCCACCCCCGACTGATATCGGTGGTGTGAATCTGGCACACTCCATGGGCTTCTATGAGACGAGTATCAGCTTCAATTTGTAAAACGTCCCTCAGCACACCCTTGCATCTGTCTCAATCAATGAGGGCAATTGCCGAAGGCTCCAGACAGGCCGTCTGCCGCTGCTTGTCCCTGACAGTCCCAACACCAGCTGAGGTTACAGTGTCTGCTGAAAGCCCCAGTCAGCACTATGTCATGTTCTGAAAATCATTATTTAGGCCTGCAGGGCCACGCCATTTCCTCACAGCACAATTAAGTGTAACACTTGTGTATGAGAGAGAGCAGAGGAGACAAGTTTGTGTCAAGGTCAGGGTCATGACTTTCAGACTTATTATCTCGTGTTTGTAAAGGTGGAAAAATGGCTTAAAGTCCCCGTGAACTGGAAATTGTGATCGTTTTTTCTTCCGTATTTTGACGCATTTCCGAGTGAAATGGAGTTTCTAAAATAGCGGGCGTGGCTTTCGTCTTTCTCTGAGATTTGATTGAATGTATAAAAACAGCCGTTACATTTTGAAATGGAACTGGCAGCTGACTGACAGTTGAGGGGGAGGAGTTAACGGAGGATCCGCCCCACCTGTCTTACATACTTCATTTAAGATGGCTAGTCATTACAGGAAGGAAGTGCATTTTCAGATTTTAGCTAAAGATTATGAGGGCACACGGATTTAAAAAAGAGAATGACCCACATTTATAAACTTTTTTTTATTTTAAGTTTATTTGAAAGGGACCATGTTCAATTATAACATTAATGTTTCCATATCATGCATTGTACCGTATTAAGCCAAAAGGGTAATTTCCATCCGCAATTTATTTACAATAAACGCTGCAATATGTCATGAAAAAATAGGCATTGTGATTTTTTATTTCACTGGGACTTTAAGCAATTTTTTGTGATGTAAGTAAATACATATTGTAGACGTTTTTATATTTCTATAAATAATTATTTCTTGGTCACTAGTCACATTTTTTGACATTTATCCCTTTTGTACAAAAGGTCAGATTTCTTTGCTTCAGTTTGCTTCAGCACGCTGGATGCTTTTTGGAATGTCCTCAAATCATGCAAGGATAGCACGGATCATCAACTTTGATCAAACTTGTGCCAGCACGGGATCTGCTGTCATTAAAGCAAAAGGAGGACGTCCATTCATCCATTCTCGAAACCTGCTTATCCAACCACAGGAGGGCTGGAGCCTACATCTTGGATAGAAGGACATGCCAAATAATAATACATTTTGAAATATTACAATTGAACTTGTCATTCAAACATTATGCTGACAATTTTTTTTTTTCCATCCATCCATTTTCTACCGCTTGTCCGAACTACCTCGGGTCACGGGGAGCCTGCGCCTATCAATTTTTTTTTTTTAAATGTAGAAAAAAAGAAAATAGAAAACAAACTGTTAATAATATATTATTGAATATTATTTATATTTATAATATTAAATAGCATAAGATTAATTTATCTTTCAAATTTTTTGCGGTCACAGGACACATTTACACATTTATTTGTCAACTACCCATGTATCAAAAATTATGAAATGATCAAGCTTTTGGGCCATGTAAAAAGTTTATGAAATGTATTGTGCCGACTCTGGCAAGGCTGATATGTTATAAAGCCAACGCAATGTAGCTAATATAAAAATAAACACCTTTGTAGAAATCCATCACAGTTACTGATTAGAGCCCAAGAAACCAAGCTGACATTTTGCAGAAAATCTCCAGAATATGACAAATCATCTTAAAGTTAAAGAATGTTTCACTTCATGGCAGTCATAGAGAGTGCAGTCAGCCTGATATACACTTATTAGCATTGCATTGCATTAACATTGAGGAGGATATAGACTCTGCTTCGAATCAAGTTTAATGACATTTATGTGTTAATATATATGACAAAATCACTGTAGCGTACACCCCTTCATGGCTTACTGCTTTAATTCAAAATGACATGAAAACCATTTTGTTGGGAGTTTATTATGAACACCGATGCTTTAATACTAACACAGGAGTCTCTGTGTAGTGTCGTGAAAATTACATTGTACAAATAAAATGTAAAATCTAAGACTCAGAAAATGAAATGTGTACTTTATGCGCCCTGTCATTCTGTATTGTTGACCATCATCCATTGTAATCGTGTGCCTGATACAGTTTGAATCGTTAAAGCAATTGTCAAGAAAACAAATCCTGACCAAGTATGAATGATTTATTTGACTTATTAGGGAATTTGATTTCTCTTTACTATTAGCAAATGATATTTGACAAGGCAGACTGCTATGAGTGAACGGGGTGATTACATTACATGAATTGCCTCATTAGCTTGCATTCTGGTGTTATACAGTTTAGATTTATATATTTCCTATGTTCGAAATAATATTGTTTTGAAACCAAACCAAAGAAAAAAACGATTGTTTCTCCTGCTATAAAAACTGTATTAGGTCATGTTTCACTTCTGCCTATCTGTCATATTACAACGTTTATAATGTTTAAGATATTAGAATACACAAATAATCCACCACTGAATAAAGTGCAAGGTCGCGTTTTAACAGACCTGCTATATGATATTGAGCATATTGGTAATGCAGTTAGAACTAACAAGCCAGGTGTAGCCGTGTGTCACCTCTGAGCAACATCTTGTCAATGCAGATTGATAGGAAATATCCATGACATTACCCGGTATCGATGTCAGGTATGATCAATCCCTGACAGCTCTGACCTTCGACATAATGTTTAGTCCAGACTCACTAAATATGCAATACATATTGAAACCCTCTGAGGTTCTGAGAATAAGCAGTATTTAAATCTTTAAAAAAAAACAGTAAATTATGCACAAGCTGTACAAGATATAACCACAGGCTAGAGCATAGAGCTGAACAGTAAATAGTAAATAAACCGCACACGATTTGGCAGTTATCTGCGATTTATTGCGCAGTTTTTCAGTGAAGTATCGTTTAATGCTGCTGCATCTGAAAGCCAGAGGGCTCTCAAGGGGGCTTGGAGCAGGTGGAGCCTGATGGAGGTCCAGAGACCAGACAGGGTGGTGGAAGGAGCCCAGGGTGGAGATGAACAGACGGGTAGCCCGGGTAACACCAAGGGTCTGGAGGGCCAAGGCGAAGCAGACGGCTCAGGCAACTGAGACAGAGGCAGGGACCCGGAAGACCACGTTGGAGCCTGAGCGACTGAGGATGGAGGTGGAGCCGGGGGGAAGGAGGAGCCTGAAAACAGCCATAGGGACGGAGTCACGAGGCATAGCCGGAGGATTGTAGTCCCGAGGCAGCGGATGGCTGACGGGACCAGCAGGGACTTGGAAGAGCTGGACGGGACCAGCGGGGACGGCAGCAGCAATTATTCCTCTTCATTAACCCAGTCTGTAATGGCAGAGTTCAGTAATAACTCACCCTATGCAGCGGAACTGCGGGCGGGGCTTCCCTCAAAGCCCTCAATCTCCATCAAGAATCTCACGGTGGTGCACGGTGGTGCACGGTTTTGCCGGCTCACGTTGGCGCTTAAGTTTTTCTCTGTGGTTTCTGGTAAACATTCCCTGTGGCAGGTGATGTCCGAAAGAAAGAGTCCATTTATCTCCAGCACCCACTCCAAAAAAGCGGGGAATTCCTTCCGTGGACCGTTGGCTGGGAGGCGTGCCGAACACCGCTCGCTCAGGCCGTGTTGGTAATAAAACAGAGCAAGCAATCAGGTAAGTTCGTAAGGCACGTCAGATCTAAAAAGTCCCTGGTGTGTTCCTCAAGCGACTGGTCTCCCTGCCCTTGCGGATGAGCTGGACCGCAGGGAAAGCCGTCAGGGAGCGGGAAAAAAACACAGCTAAAAAACGTACGGTTTTAGTCTTCTTTTCTGTCACGTAACGGCTTTAGCCTACGAAAGCGCACGACGATGAAGTATAATCCAAAATAGAACTTTAAAAGATGTACAGGAACAAACATAGGAGACCCTCAACCAAACGTAACATAATCAAAGGTAGGCAATGAACTCAGGAACAGACAGGGCTTAAATACGCAATGAACATAATCAGGGAGAACAGAAGCAGGTGTGAGTCAAATAACAACCAGGGAAACTATTGAGGGATCACAGGCAAAACAGGAACACAGAAAACAAAACCCAACAGACTAAAACTGTGACACTATACAGGTGGAGCTGGGGAAGGAGGAGGGTTTCTGAAGCACGCGGCACTGCTACGACAATCACTAGCCAAGATTTAAATGTTGAGCAGCAAGCTCATTGGCTGCTGATACAGAAGGAACCAATTATTTGCGCCGTGTGGTAAAGTAATTATGTCAGATTGGGTTAGACTATAGGACTGCGGATTTCAAATGCACGTTATAAGCGACTCAAACTCGCACTGCTTTCAGATTGAGCAGCATTTCTATTCGATCACAGTGCCGTGCTTCACAGACAAACAGCACATGAAACATAATCAAAAACTTTCTGATATCATAATCGCTCTAAACAGGTCAATTTACGTGGCATTTAGGGTCAATCGTGATTTATCATGTAGCCATATTCGAGCACTTCAACTCACTTAACAAACTGTGGAAAAAGTGATAACAGTGGAAGGATACGTATCCCAGCATTAATATTTTAAAAGTCCTTTTTTATTGTGTAACATTTTCACACGGTAACATGACATTTCTGTTTGGCAGCATTTGTGTTCTATTTCTGTGTTTGGACTTGGGAGACATAGTTTTGGCTTTGGTTGAGCACCTTTGGGCCTGAAAGCCCCAGTTAAAAGGCACTTAAGTTCAATTTATATATTGCAAGCGATCGCATGCTGGCTTGGGAAAAACAATCGTAAAATTGTGCCGTAAAATAAAGTTGTATATACTGGTAAAGTTTTGGTCTTAGTTAAGCATCTAAGGGCCTGACAGCGCACATAACAATGCAATTAAGTTGTGTAACGCAAGCAAATCACACACTGGTTTGGGAAACCGAAATTACTCCCTCGTAAAATTAATGTACACTGCAAGTTAGGATGATCTTGAGAGCAATCCGCAGTTATGAGGGAACCCGACCTCGCCTGTGTTATTTTTGTTGTCTACAAGAACCGAAACAGCCTTACATCCACATTCACACAAAGAGTTTTCACAGTGCATTAACCAGACTCGGTGCAATTACACAGCGAGACACAATTCCACACCGCTTTAACTCAATCTCTACTTCTCCGCGTCTTTTGCCCTTGAAATGTCTTTCACATTTATCTTTTCATGATAAACACTTGCCAAACAGACGAAAATACTAAAACTTACACTGAACGAAGCCTGCTTTGTGCAAGTTCAAAAACATCTTCTTCTAGTCAATGTGTGGAATCATCAATCATCTTTCTTGGAGAAGTTACGGCTTCTCTTTGTCCTTCAGGAGTCGTGAGACGGTGTCTATTGAGCGGCCCATCTTCCCGTCAGCGGCGAGCCTCTGCTCTGTGTTTGTTTTATTGTTTCTGGCTTTTATTACAAGCTGACAGCGCCGCGTTCGCAAGCATTCTGCTAAACAGTGCAGGTGTCAGTCCTTCGTTCCAGATCTAATCTTGATGTTGACAATTGCAAGACTTCATTGGATTAATTCGTGATGGGTCGTCTCTATCTTGCATTTATTTAGTCCACTTTTCACCATTTAAACGGTATTTTGCAGTAGTTACTGCCCAAAAACGGCGGTTTAACAGCACGACAAATAATCTAAGCAACTTTAAATGAGTTTTAAATGAAACCCGAATCATTGGTTGTCTTAAGAAAGCTGCAAAAATGGACATTAGTTTGTTTACTTCTCTCTCTATCTGCCATTTTTTCCTTCCCGTCAACCACTGAACAGCAAGCAGGGGATTATGAGATATCACAGCCAGTGCTGAATACATCCACCCTGCTTTGGAAAGGCAAAATAAATGAAGGAATAAATAAATAAATAAAAGCATCTAAGCAGACATTGAATTCAAGCGTGCCTTGATGCCTTCTTACGTCTATAATGCTTGTGGAGGCAGAATTTTGAAAGCCTTGATTCTTGTTTGCAGACTGAGAGACGCGCCGACTGTCATGACAACAGAAAAGCAGTGAAACTTCGACACTTTCATTCCTATTCCTGCCTTGCAAACCCTTTATTGTATTTCCATCAAGAAATGCAAATGCGGTGTCATTTCCACAACGTATTATCTAAACTAATACATTGCTCATTTTTATGTCTGAAAGTTAAGTAGACGCGCTGCTTTTCTTGAAATTACCGAGGCTATACAATGGAGGAGAGGATCAATACGTGAATGAGTTCATGCTCAGAAGAAACCCAAGGGACACGGACGTCCTCGATAAGAAATCTGGACTGCTCATCTCGCCCCTCTGCCCTAATGAAATGAGCTCTGACAAATATTCAAGTTGTTTTTCGCTTTCCCGTATTTTTAAGGAACAAATGACTTCTATGTGTATTCAGGCATGCACGTTCAATTATATCCCCACGCTCTATTAAAAATGTGATTTGCTCTTGTAATTGGGAAAAAAGATCGAAAACCACAAGCAGCATCTATAAAACACCCTACAAAGCAGATCTGATATAAAAGAGCTCAATTTAAAGCAAACTCCATGAAATCATTTTAAACCTCTTAATGTTGTTTCGCATTTTGTTTGCTCTCAGATAAAGAAGAGGAGAAGAGCCTTTGGACAAAAAGCAAAGCTGTATTTTAACTTGCCTACACAGTAGCATGCACAGACAAACACATGCCGGAAGAGATTCGGAGTAGGAGGATTAGGCAGATTAAATCCAGGGCCTTCGCCTCAGGTCTGGCATTTCTTAAAAATAAGATGAAATGTGAATATTATGTTGAATGTGCCACATGTTGCTGCAATAATGCAAAACATATACCCTAAGGGTTCCTGCTGAAAAAAATGAATGCTGAGTTCTGAGATCATGCAAGTATTTGCCACAATGGCCGTTACTAGTGTATTTTCGATGTAATTTAAATCCAGATTTTAAAGCCAATGTCTTAAAATGCTAATGAGTCAATATTTGAATATGAAACAGTCTAATCCGTACCAGGCATGATTAATGTGTAATGCGGCCAAGGAAATGTTCCTTCTAAATGGACGAAGAGGGTGAATTCGCTAAAAACTGCACCTGCTAATAACGCTGTTTATTTGCATGTGCTGTCTGCCTTGTTCTGGCACCTGATTTACTAAAATAATTATGGAAATAAGGAAACAGCACAAATCCTCCCAAAAAACCTTTGCCGAACTCAAATTACACACAGGTCACGATCTTGCGGGTCGGTTTGCTCAAGTCATTCTGGACACTTGAATGAGCTATTTAAAGGAAGTTGCGATTGTTTTTACTTCCGTATTCTGAGACATTTCCGAGTGAAAATTAATTTCAAAGGAGAACATTTGTGGCCATGGCTTGCGTTTTTCCCTGCAAATTGATTGGATGTGTAAAAACAGCCGTTGCATTTTTTAATTTAAGTTGCAGAAGACCCCTTTTTTTTCATAAAAATATTCGCACAGGGTTCGATTTGATGCGTTTTTCTCATCCGTAGCAAGCATTTTTGAGAGGCGTTTTGACAAGTCAAAGACACCATACAAACCAGCGCTCAATATAAAACGCATACGAAAATTTCGGACTGTATGTGCAAAGACCTAGTGTGTTTCTATCTGAAACCTTTAAAACGTCTGCAAGTGTATGATGTCTAAAAAAAATCTGTTCAGTAAATGTCTTGTAGTGTATTCCAGCCATTGGTTTGTGTGTAAAACAAGTGAAAAAAGATACACAAGGCAATTATATCTTGATTTACAAATGTTTCGATATTTGTACTAGAAAACAAGACAAGAAATGATTTTTAGCAGTGTACACTGTGCCTGTGGTTATGAGCCCGGTTATAGTTGTATCATTGGTTCATTACTTGATAAATAACTGCTGTCATTAAGATGTACACAAGCATTTCTTTATAATGAAATCGCATTTAGCTCATACATTTCACAATGTAAAATGCACCAAATAGCGCTGAACTTTGTTAGACACAATCTATAATCAACATAATTGTTTAATCAGAAAAACGAGATTGACTTAACGTCGGTCTCTGATTAGAGAATAAGACATCGATTTTTGCACAAAACGTTGCATGCAAATGTGAAGCTATGAGGATCCAGACAATTATTAAGAAATTATTTTAAATAAAATAATAATGTTGGCTGGTGTCTCGTGGAATTGTAAGATCATTCCAACATGTTCGCCCACAAAGTATTCTTAACAGCTTGTCAAATATGTGAAAAGTAATTTCTAACCTCTCATTTCTCAAGGTGATTTGTGTGCAACAAGAACCGGCAACTCTCTTCCACAAGGATTTGCTGCTAACTATTTTTATCTCTCTCTCTTCATAAGTGACTAATCTGTGAAGGACTCCAGCTTCGTCTTTCCCCAGCATCATCCAAACTGCCTGCCTGAGATGTGTTTTATGGTCGAGAAAGTGAGATTGGGCACATATCATAGCTCTTTTCTTCGGCACTAAAGGTTTGCTGATATCGCTGGCAATGTCGACAACTCAACCGCTGTCATATCACTGAGCCGAACAGTATTTCCTGAAGGCACCAACTCTCATGCCATTTGCTTTGAGTGGCAGGTTATTTGAAACTATTTTCATTGGGTGATTGGATGTTAACACATCTTAAAAATCTTATCCAATTTTAAGTAGTCGACAAAAACTAAAAGATGAGTAGAATGAAAACGGGTATCTGTATAAGGGAATATTACAACAGTAAATGCTGGATATTCATTGGATTTTCGAGTGTGATATCTCTTTGCTTCTTTTATTTCAAAGTTTGTGCAAATCTTGACCTAACATGGCACTCATCAAACAAACTTTTTGACACCAGGGCCAACAATATCTGTTTCACACCACTCCAAAACGTTCAATCAAGCAGTCTTCTCTGTTCTGCAGCCTGTTGGCTTTGCCGAATAAACTGTCACCGCAGTTTTCATCAAATTTCAAGTCAGTAGAGTCAATAAACCGTCTTTTCCCTGTTGAGATGCAATTATTTCCAGCTTAGTTCGGATTCAATTGAAGTTTCAGACATGTTCGGCTCGGGACTTCATTAAACATATTAATTACTTTTACCCAAAAGTTTTAGGGTGAAGTATCTACTTGAAACAATTATGCTGTGAGCAAATTGACCTAGCGGGACGTGAGATCATCTTTATTGTGCAAATACACTCTCAATAACAATATTCCCTGGTTTTGGTCATCGCACTGATGTGCTGTCAGTTTACAGCCATCCTCAAAATGAATAATGGTGGAACAGATCTGAAGATCACACAGCCCAGGAGAATCAAAAGACTACAGGGTGGAACTTCATGAAACTGATGCAGGCTGTTGGAGTTTCCTGTGGAGACTAATATCAAACACCAGCTGTGATGTTCCAACATGTACCGTCCTATATTGAACAGAAAAGAAAGTTTCTCAAATAAACCACTTTATATCTATCTGTCTGTCTGTCTATCTATCTATCTATCTATCTATCTATCTATCTATCTATCTATCTATCTACGAAGAGAACAAGACACATAGCTGCCTATGCTAAACCCCACTAGAGAGTAACATTTTTTAATCTAAAGTTAATCACCGTCGCAAAAGCTCTGATGGCTCATGTTATTAGTGTGTCCATAAGGCACAGATTTACTTATTTATCTGGCAAGCACTCAAAACACCAAACCACGGCTAGGGAGATGCTAGTATATCTGTTGATTAAAGAGTACATAACTAGGGATTTTTAAGGTCCTACTTTGGTTTATGGAGTGTCCAACAACAAGTTTATGTACAGAGAAGGTGTTAAAACACTATTATTTCGAAATAATTGGTAATTATTCTTACCTTACTTCTTGACCGACTCTCAATTGATTCGTTCCGCGATTCATCTGTATAATCCCCTCCTTTCCGCTAGCCTAGTCTGATGTGATTGGTCAGATGGTCTAGTCTGCTGTGATTGGTCTACCGCGAATGAGTCTCACGAGCTACAGTGTTTGGGGGAGAAGAGTGAAGTTTTCGCGGGCAGTCCTAGCAAAACATAGGTTGGGGACTTTACGTAGTGACGTAAATCTGCGGCGGTTCGTGAATCGGACTAGGGACGACTCATTTGCGTGATTCAGAGTCGACTCCCTTTCAACTTTGTTATCAATTCCCCTTCGGATTTACAACTTGGCAGACTGCTTACTTTCAAACACGGCAACGTTACTCACTGCATGAAATGTCATTTTCATGATCTCATGTTATGTACTCTTTAGATCCGATTCCTTTGCTTCATATTGCATTCCAATTAAATTTTGAGCCAGGGGTTTGCCTGGAGCCCTGAGCCCCCAAACACAATATTTTTAATTTACCCCATTAAAGTCTACAAAAAAAGTATCACAATGCAACATACTGTACAACAAGTTTCTTTGATGACCAGTGAGGGAGATATACTACGGCTTGGAAAACAGTGGCTCTGTAAAGGGCAGATGAAATGTCAAGAAATAATAAATAATTCATTGGCGGAAATATGAGAACCAACCCAGCACAATATTGCATCCAGTTAAATAAGACAAAGTATATATAGAATTATGGCATGAAAATTATTGATGCCTCGGAAATGCCCGTGGGTGCTGTTAGACAAGCCATAAACTGTATGGTCTCAAATCAGTTTTGGTTATATAAAGTTTTAGGTCATCTGACTAAAAATATGATTGGAAAGCATTTACTAGTTTGGGTTGTCATTTTTGGTGGATAGCTTGAACTTGCACAGAATCATATTTTTCCTACAGTACACAAACAGTTTAAATCATTCAAGTATAGATTTGCACAAATTGTCACAGTTTGCCACTTTGAATGCAATGTACGTTCCAGCTGATTCAGTTGTTGATGAGCATCATGCTAAAATCACCTTTTTATTTAACAAAGGTGCACAGCTGTTGACAATGAAGATTATCTGAAATGTCACATTTAATATGTTGTCTCTCAAGGCCAGCAGCGAGAGCAAAGCTCTTCAATAGAAACCCTGATTAACTGAAGAAAAGAAGCAGTGAGATGTTCAAGAACATGTCAGAACAAGTGGGCGGGGCTAACGTGATTGATGTACATCATAACCAGTACATTTTGAAAAGGCCATAAATCTAAAAAGGAAAGATCAATACTTGATCGCAAATCATTGTTTGCAAAGGTAATTACAAAGTTTCTTAACATAAGTCATTGCCATACCCTTGTCTTGTTTGATGGACCGTGGCTCTTGGCCAGTTATTGAACTGGATCTCATGGGCATGATCTTCTTGTTTGGACTCCCAGTCTCAGACAGTATTATGACTCAGACACTATAATGACTATTAGGATTTCTAGATTAGACTTTGGAGTTAATGCCCATGTCATATTGTGTTTGTGTACTGAGACAATTTAGTTAAGATTGATTTAATAATTTGTGCATTCATTTGGCTTGAAATGGCACAGAACAGATCAAAAACATGTGCAACAATTGCTTGTCAGCAAACAGTTCTTCATTACCACTGACTGCCAGGGTAGTAGAAATTTCTTTGCAAATGTCTTTGTTCTGTTGAACACAAAAGAAGATATTTGGAAAACAAACTGTTCTGGGGCACGTTTGACTACCATTTTAAGGTTTTCTACTATGATAGTCAATAGTGGCCAAGAACTGTTTGGCTACAAGAATTCCTCCAAATATCTTTCTCTGTGTTCATCAGAACAAAAACATTTATACAGATTTGGAACTTCTTGAGAGTGGGTAAAATTTTGGGGTGAACTGTCCCTTTAAGGGTGATTCAAGATGACATACCAACAAAAGTGGTCTATAATATCTGATGAATGCTATCCATTAGCATTTACAGAGAACTAGCAACTATACAGACATGAGTTGTGACATGACAGCCAGCAGACAGCCAAAATACACTACTAATTGTAATAATTGAAAATAATTTTCCTTCATTTTCATTTATTTGAAAGCGCTGCGAAAACAAATTTGTCTCTGGAAAGAATACTTACACTCTTCTGATTTTATTTGCAGATTTTACGTTTGCAATCCAGATATTTTTGAATGGTCATTAATGTAGAAAGATGTATTTGCTGGCAGACGGTGTAGTTACAGCATCACCTCTCGCCGAAGATATCAACTGGTAAACCCTGACTCCCTGCCCTCAGCACCGCCATCTAACCATTTCAGCAACACCATAAGGAAAGTAATCCACTCAGAGTGTGAACCAGAACAGGTCAAAGGTGTTTGAAACAGTAAGGATAAAATGATGTGAGTCACGGCCTGCACCTTGTAGCAGTCCCGCAGAAGTACTCCCTCTTCCCAGGCTCATCAGCATGGCCTTCCAGTGGCTACCGTGAAAGATAACCTACAGACACATGGGGCTGTAAAGTTTAGAGGGGCTTACGGGAAGAGATGGTATCTTTTAATTAAAGTATCGGTGGAAATAAATAAACAAGTTGCGGCTCACCCAAATTCGTAGTATTTTTATCTTAAAGAATTTCATGGTCAAGGCATCCGACTGCATTAAAAAATGCATTGCATTTAAACATAAACGGTAAATACCAAAGTGCTAGACGGCTGCGAAATGGGCCAACATAATGGATACTAATAGCGTGTATTGCGTATCAGAGATGCTCCTGTGATAATGCGAGTTCCTTCGACCAAAAGAGATCAGTCAGGAAATCCTGCTCCTGAAATCACCCTGCATATAGTGAGATGAACCCCAGGCTTTTTTCCTTTCACATAACACAACATCAGAGGTGTGATTGACGAAAGGCTTTCAGGCGCAGGCAGAGACAGAGAGGCTGGGGTGCGTAACCATGGCATCAGCTTCACCTGGAAGCTCCCAGCCACTGGACCAGCTTCAGTTTTGAACCACAAGATCAGGCGTAGTCACAGGCAGGTGTAGTCAAAGCTGATAGAAGTGTTGCAACACTTGCATCACATAACCATCACCTAGACATTCTAAATCTAACACAGCATCGCTCTCATGCACCACAAAGAGATGTGTTGTTATGTTCCTACTCTTGTATGCGTGAAGAGGAGGAAAAACTAATATGGTCAAATGTTTCTATTGCATCAATGACAATAAATAGATAACCAAGAAAACACCCTTGTACATCTCAACCGTGTCACAGACTGTGCTCAGATTTTTCAACATACCACAGAATGCATTCAGAAAAAGTAGCTCAAACATTTTTCATTTCATCCTTCAAGATGAAATAATCAGAGCTGTGTTATTCACATCAATTTGATCGCTGTTTTCTACTGCTATCGTTCTACTGCTAGCGTCGACACTGTTATTTATGTCCATTTGATAGTTCAACATAAAACAAAACTGAGAACTCCATTAAGTGTCCTGAGGTATGAAATGGCGACTTCTAAGCAATTTTCCCGGGAATGTTCCACCTGCATAATTACATTTCCTGCCAAGAGTGGCACTAAAAACGAAATTATCTCAACGGTGTTATTTATTTTAGATTTATAGCTCTACTGTATGCTGGATATCAACAATTGTCTCATTTATGTCTTTTGTCATTAAGAAGTGTTGGAAAAACATCTGACACAGAGTTGATCCTTAATAGCTTTTACCTATGTATCGCCATCGTTGCTCGAAACATAAAATCACAGGTTACTTTATAAACTTTTTCTGTTTGAAAAACAAACAATATTTCCTACTAAATTTACCTGACAGCTCAATTTATAAATACTTATTATAAGCCAACCCGGTATGGGTTGCATAAGCTTACCGTTTGCAGTAAGGAGACACGTCAACATTGGCTTCAATGGTTTTTCGTGTTTTTAAACAAAAAAGTTACAGATTGCAGCTTTGAAAAAACATAACTGTGAGCTCTATGAATTCTTCTGAGATATGAAAGATTATCTTAACGCACTCACAAATAATGGCAGCTTATTATAATGTGTTAAGATTTGTCACAAATCTGCGTTTGCGCTTATTATGCGTACACCATTAACAGAGCGCTCTGATAAATGAGAAAGACTCGACTGAGGAAAAAGCTCATGACCCAATAAAGCTCACTAATGGAAATTTACTTTGACAGTAATTTCTGATCCGAACTGCCAGCACTTTCTCAGGACAGAGATTCTATCTTCCGCGAGCCAAGATGACATCATTCGTCTTCAGCTACCTCATGCATTTCACATTTAAAACCTGAGAGATCTGACAGTCATCCAAGCACTTTAGGCCTTGACACTGCGCAGAGGCAGATAAACTCTACTTTACCTTTTAAATACTTTCGTTGGTGCATTTTAATACATTTTATTCCACTGCGATTCACATTTCTCATTTGAAACTTTCAAGGAGCATTTTAGCCATGTGTTTGTGAGAGATAAATGGACAGAAAGTTGGAGAAGTGTGGGCACGAAGAAGAGGTGTTTGGTAGAGTTTCCAAAAGTCCAAAGTAAATGTACCACTTCTGTTTGATTTAAAGGGATAGTTCACACAAAAATATAAATTCAGTCATCGTTTGTCTTTCAAAACTATGTCTTTCTTTTGTAGGACACGAAAGAAGATATTTTGAGAAATGGTTTTGTGCCCATACTAAGTAATGTTGGTGACCAACGTTTTTCAAAATATCTTATTTTGTGTTCTGCAAAAGAAAGTAAGTCATACGGGTAAAGAATGACACGAGGAGAATCTCTTTCATTTCTGAGTAAAGGCCAAATGATCATGTCAAATGGAAAACAGTCACACATTCTAGATTATTTAGTACTCTAGTCATTAGCAAAACAATGTAAATGATTCACAAATTTATCCTCAAAAAGAATTACACTGTTAAATGAAACAGTATCTCTGAACTGCAGGCCTGAATATTGGTCTCAATGGAATGCAGACACATCACTCTTACAGAAGCAAAAATAACTTATTATGGCTAGGAGGGGCCCTTCATTGATGATTCATCATCAAATAATGAGGTGCCCTTTTTCTGCCAGCTTAAAAATAAAGTACAAATAAAGTCAGGCTGGGGCCATGTGGCAAAGCATGTTAAATATATAATCAATTTCTTATTTTCATTAATGCTGCCAACCTTTTCAGCTGCAGCCTGCATGATATTTATCACAGAAAGCCCAAAAGCACTCAAACTAGTTTGGTTTGTGACATGGCAAGCCAACTCTGAAGCTGAGAATATTGTTTTTGTGTACAAACCGAGGTCGACTTATAGTGCCACGCTGCCAAACAAGGCCAGAAAACAAGATTCATATTTTCCCATGAAAAAATCAACACAAACTCACTTTAGCCTTCTAACTTGAAAGCATGATTTCAACCCCCGCTAACCTTGACAAATGTGCATGTAGCCTATTCACTATTCATTGTCCAACAACAATAATCAGCCTGCCCATGTCTGATCCCGTCCGAGCTACATGCTTGGTCGGCATCCAAAATTGTAATATCTAGTTCATTAGACATGGCCTTCAAATAACAGCAAGTCAATGGATGATGCATTAGAGAATCGTTACCATTTAAATTCAAGGCGTGAAACGCTTGGGCGCTGAAGGACCTGTGGGTAACAGCTTCTTTGTAATCTTCGTTTAATTAGTAGAACACATCCTGGAGTCAAAAACCAGGAGCACTAAACTTCGAGAGCTCCCCTTGATGGAAATTTTTGGCCGTGCGCCGTTGGTTTCTTGCACCCTTGGGCCGCGAGGGGGTCATGCCCCGTTTCGCTTATTAGCAGTCGTGTTGCGGATGTTTTTGAGGTTGCTCGCAGACGTTTCAAGAGTCAAAGTCAAGAAAACACACACGAGTGGCAAATGTGCTCTTGAAGGTTCTCATTAACAGATTAATTAGGCAACTTTTAAGAACAGATGCCTCTTGTCAGGTTGTTAGAAAACAAGAAGAGACTCCAAGGAACTTCTGAAGAAAGATTGCGATGGTGACTGTGAAAACTGCCCGCAGGGGTTGAAATTACGCATCTTGGCAGTGAATCAATACATCCCTGCTTGGTAGACCCTGGCCATCGAGTTCTCCGTGAAGCATCCGCCCGGCAAGGCCACAGTAATGAGCTGAGCCATCCATCGGGCTTCTTCAAATTACCCGGCTGAGGTTCGCTTGGGGAATTAAACAGGGGAGAGAAGACGCCCCAAGGCAGAATTATGTGTGTTGGAACTCTCAATCACCCCACATTACCACCTAATAACGCTGGCCTGCTCTCTTGAGTGCCAAAGAAATGTGCTCTTGCTCAGCAATTAAGCCTGGAGTTGTATACTGTTATTTCCTTTGCTTTTTTGTTTTGTTTTTATACAGACATACCAGGTTTCCCTTCCACCCCACGTCACGGATTTCAGAGTAGATGCTGGCAATGATGTATGATTCTACTGTACGACATGTTGCACTTTTGACTCCTCACTTTAAATAAATAACTCTCCAGCAAGCTGAGCTGGCATCAAGGTAGTCTGTACTACCGGAGACTTTAAAAACTCTGTTTTGCCCAGGAGGTCACTTTTAGATAGAGCTTACCAAGATAATAGCATCCCAAAAATTTGTTTACCATTGCTTTTTTTATGCAACCGCTGCACCCCGGACAGAACGGAATTTTCTCTCAAAATAACTTGTAAAACAGGACAGGTTCATTGGGTGGGTTTTGTTGCATTTAATGGTTCCACAATTCCCACCAGAGCAGATGAACAATAAAAATAGTATTTAACATATCACAGTTATGGAAGTAGAAAACTGAGCTTTCAAAAGCGCTCATTTCAAGGGTCAAAATATTGGTCCAGTAACCTCCTGCTGAAGGGTAAAAATCTAATAATAATGCCAGCTTTATAATTATAATAGAGGGCTTTCGATTGGCTGCAGGTCTATAAGTCAATAAGGAGTACAAGGTCTGAGGCTATTCAACCTGTACCTCCCCAAACATCCAGCAAAATGTATACGTTTCAAAACGCCAACATAAACAATCGTACTGCACATGCACGCTTTTGTGACCCAAACTTAAGTTCCGGTACATATCCGCAAAGAATAGAGTCCCTATAGATTATTTCTGATAACAAGTAAAAGAAACAACACATTAATAACATTGTACAAACATTAGCTAGCAAGTTAAAGTATTTAGTATTATTTTGGGTTACCAGTAGAAGAACGGTTACTTGGCTAAACGTAAATGCGCAAAAGTTACACAATCCATCCAACAAATTGTTTATTTAATACGATTATTATAAAACAAAATATCCATATACTGTATAGTAATATTTATATAAATTGATATGAAAATAGTTATATTATAAGCCACAAGCCAGACCGATAAACAAACACAGACAGGAATATTACTTCGGGCCAGGCGTATGCGTCCGATGAAACCATCTATTAAGAACATACCGCAAACAATTTTAGCCCCTGCGCCTATGTAGTCAATGTTTACAGACTATCTGAAAAGAAAATACATTTATACTGTATTTAGGAATCAAATCAAGACATATCTTTCTCTTAAACTTGCAATTGAATTTCATGCAAAATGTCACAAAACGGGAGACATAAATGCTATTATTCAAAGGTTGCTTTTCATAGCTCCAGAGAAAAAGAACTCTGTCTTAATCCCTAAAAAGAAACACAAATGGACACAGATGAAACAGTTGGTCAGATGCAGTTAGACTATACAACAATAAAACACTGTGATGAATACAGCCAAGAATCTGTTGGGAAATCACTGATTTGTATCTTGGCAAATCTGAGCAAAATGTGAGATTCTTCTAAGTTGATCTGATACTCTACAGACTCATGTGAGATCAAAGGTTTTTGTTTGTCAAAAGAAAAAAAAAGAAGCTGAAGACTTCAGTGAAGCCGGGCGTACACGGTGCGAATTTTGATGGTCGCAAGACCGTTTGTCCACGCACACATCACGAGTGAGTAAAAACAGTGTGGACTTTCTGTTCTTCAAAAACAACTTGAGGTAATAACATATCTGTTCGTGCATGTTTTGATGTGGTCACGGAAGATATAACGTGTCACACAACTTTGTGCAAATAGTAACTCCTGATTGGTCGATTTCAGATCAACAAGGCACTCAGCTTGGCTCGTAATTCCTCGCACAAGATACGAGCCGCGACCATACGAACATCAACGATTTGCTCGCGATTGAAAAAAAAAATCACCTGCGAGCTCATACGACAGCGAAAATCGCATCGCGTACGCCCACCTAAAGAGACTCAATTTGTTCTCACTTTATTAAATCTTTTGACTTTTACTTTTATCATTTGTTTTTTTTTTACTTTAATCAATGCATCTAAGAGATCTCTCTTTTTTTTACATTTTATGGTAAGAGCAGAGCACATTCACGAAACGAACGATTTTGAACCATTAAAATGGCGCAAGTTAAAAGTGATGAGAATGATGTGTTCTGAAATATTAATGGGGGTAAAGAAAGCTTCTTGTCTGGTAAACCTGCAGTTAAAAAAGACTGCGGGGCTTTTTGTTCCATTATTCACAAAAACCCACTTAGTTCCAAAAGAGCTGTTAAAAACACTACAGAGAGAATTTTAGCCCCAATTTTAGACATCAGTTGTCTTTTTATCTCCCTAATGACCTGTTACAGCCTGTTATAGCCATAATTGCATAAAAATTGATGTAAGAACATTTCACGCTCTTTACTGACATCCGGGTTTTCTCAAAAATTGAACATTGTGCAGTTTTACACCTGTCCACATTATCAAATCAAAGAGAACATAGAGCAAGTGTGAAAATGACTCAAGATGTCACCTTTCCTCCCACCTCCATGCCTGACACCTGGCCACGCCACCTACACTTCCAAGGTTAGTAAATACCTTTGTCACGACATCTCTTGTGAGACATGCTGGGCTTGGTCATTTTAATTCTGGAATTAGCCTGACCATAAAAATGACCCTAAAGAATAAATCATTTCTTGTTTATTCCTGACTCAAGCTGTCCATTTCTAGCCTGCAAACCGGAGGAGGAGAAATAAAGTATTTTATTTATCTACAGATGGAGCAGACGCTGTTTTACAGATGCAACCTTTTCTCTTGCCATTCTTTATATCCCGATGGAATACAGTGCTTTTTAAACCCTCAGGCACTGCTCTAGTGTGTTGACCCTATCCATATCTGTTACTTCTGCAGGGGAAGCTGTGCGCAGCACGCTAGTCAGCGATAAGAGTTGCATTCTGCCTCACTCCATCACACTTCTGAAGCTACCATTTTGATTTACGCTTTCTTGCATCCGAGAATGTATTTAAGGATTGTTTTAACTACTCACAAAGCCGTGGTGCTGTTGCTTCCGTATCGATTGTCTATGCTGCCCTTGGACTGTAAATGTAAAATGTGAAAATAGATCAGGTGGAAAAAACTATTTCTCAAACTTTCTCCCAGAAATAGTGTCGGCGTGGATTTGCATGTATTGAAATTCTGCTGCAACCTGCCAACAGAAGGAAGTGTTAAATTAAAAGAAAGATGCGACCGGAAAGGTCTCTTCTAACTTTGAATCCGAGTTGTTTTGTGCAAAAAGTTATGTTATGCATACAAACAACAATCAGCATACAGATTTAATCGACAAATACTTCATTTGATCCATCCAAGGAATGATCGGACAGGGTCAGGGAGCACACAAAATACATAACATTACATAGAAATAGAAACTTCCTCAAATACGATTTTTGTTTGTTCCAGAAATGATTACAGTGAAATAGAAAATAGACTTTTGATGATGCTGCCTAGTAAAACTTTTCCCTAAAGCACACAGTAATCTTGCATGTCTGCGAGCCGTGTTTAAGAAGGGTCTTAAAATTGACTGTACAAATTTAAAAAGAAGTCCAAATTTGCCTTCCAAAGAGATTTACGAACCTAAACACTTACCATCAAATTCATCCAATGTCCAATAAGCTATGCCATCCCATTTATGGGATTCTCCCCCATTGATTCTGATTGGTCCAACATTGTTTAAAATGATCAGTAAACTGAATAAATAAGTCTTAATCGATGCCTAAATAATTTTGGGAGTGACAGTACTGAGACCTCCTTTGAGGCTGCTGATCTTTTAACAAGCAATAACAGTGTTTTCTAGGGATGAACATTTGATCCATTAGCATATCTATCAAATATTTAGCATGTAACCCATGTTAAATTATTCAAAGATTGCATAAATATTAGCTCTTGCATCATACTGTATATTCCATATGAAGATTAAATGGTATAATATGAATAGTAGCAATAAGCAAAGACATGAATTAATAGAGATTAAAGACAAAATCAATCTAGTTATTACAGAGACATGATCTTTGTAACAGTGAATAAATAAATAAATAAGAACAATCAAAGCAAATTAAATGCACAGTAGGATTCATTCAAATCTTAATCCTGGATTATTGGGTTTATTTTGATGGCCAATCAAGCATGAGCTTATGCCATGGTAACATGCTTTTTCATTATACTTCAGTAAGCAAAGAGATATTGACTTATTAAAATGATCTCCTTAGAGGAAAAAAACAGTTCACAAGTGTCATTCCCAAGTGTTTCTAAATCAGTGATTTCAGATGTGAGGTTCCGGAGTGCTATATAATGCCGACATCCCCCCTTCATCCTTAATGACTCGTACCCTTATCACAATTCGTTCATTACACAGATTAAAAAACTGATCTCCTCATCCTTATTAAGACCTTAATTTGTTGAGCGTGTTAAACATCTCTTTGTCTTTTTCTCATAAAACCTGGCCTCATTACTCAGGGAAATCAGAACGTGAACTGTCTGCAGCTAAGACATTAACAATCTGCTATTAACCATGACTGCTTTATAATGGTAATAAAAAATGTGCATTTACAAAACAAGAGTGGGGAATACAAACATTTAAGATCCAATTTACGTCATGTGATCTACATTACTCTACAGTTGATTATTATATTTCTATTTATTCATGAAACATCAGAATTTATATTTTATATAATTATAACTTTTACAGTTCAGTGGTTCATGGGGGCTCAAAAAACCTGTGAGTTACACATTATCATAAAACAAAGAAGCTGTTATATGGTAATGCTAAAAAAATTATAGTGTGGCCAAAATTAGGCAGATGCCAACATCTGGCTGGCCAACCATCATGTAGAACAGCCCAAAGAATATTTGGCCCGCTGTTTGTTTGATGTTTTTGGCTTAGCTTCACTCCTGCGTGCTGTTTATGCATTTACAAAAATGATCTTTGTTATATGAACAATTCTTGCATGCTACACAAATATGCAAATTATTTAAAAACATATTACATTTTAATACGTCAATGTATATTTAGATAATGCTTATCATACTGTAAATACATGTTTGATTTTATGGATATTTTTGTATGTTTTGTGCAATAAAAATTCTGTTTTGGGCCATCATTATGGGTAAACAATTTAAAAACAAGTGGTTAAAAGCAAAACAAGTCCAAAAATACATATTTATATTATTTAATAAAATCATTTGCACTGCAATAATCTAATAAAGAACTGCAAAATAAGTTGCATAGTGTATGAGACGGTTTGTCAACCTTTAGCATATGTTTTCGACACAGATTACTGTAATATGTTTGTGGCAGACAAGTAATTTGCACACATAACAGAGAAGATGCGGCGAAGATAAATACCCCACTTTATTTTAAGTGAAAATGGTTATTACCATGGAGACTGCCTGGCAAGATGCAGATACTCATCTTTCATTAAAACATCCACTGCTAAATGCAAGTGGCCTACAGCTTTGCACCGCATCTTTAGAAGTGAAAACACGACACTTGTTTTCTGAATGGAATCAATCCGGTTATCTAGATCAATGCACAGGAATGACACAACGGCCAATGATGTTTGGCCAACAAAGCCCTTATAAACTGGCTCAAGACCTGTTCACACTAAGTGTGATGATACTGCGTTTGCTAAAAAGTAAAAGAAGTCAGTTTGATCTCAGTGTTCAATGTAGTTATTAATATTCTAACCCCATTATAATATCCAACAGTTATTTTGTTTCGACTGGCCACTGGAGGCCAGTTCCTAAGTTCAAAGCAGAAGCAGATTTTATGAGACAAAAGCTGAGATCTGTCTGTTAATACTTTCTAGAGCAAAAATGTGATGTTAGGTTACATAAATGGCTCATAGAAACTGTCTTATGTTATTGACATTTAAATTATTGTTTACCCTCTACTTCTAGCACAGAATATAGACTAAGTCACGTAAATGACAGATGGGTAGTTGACAAAGAAATGTGCGACAGTAAAAAAACTAAAAATGAAGATAAATCTCTCTTACTGTATGCCATTTTATATTATAAATATAAATATAATTACTATAAAATAATATAGTATTAAAAATAAACGTCTACATTTTTGCTGCCACACCATGGGACACATGTATGGTATATATATATATATATATATATATATATTTTTTTTTTTTTTTTCTAAAATAATGCTTTTTATGTTATCTTGTTTTTATTGTGTTAGTTAGCTGTATTTTGATCATTATTATGGCTTAAATCAAAACAAACCAACTGCAGTTTGATTGATATAATTGGAATGCACAACATTACTCATTTTGGAACCAAACTCTTCATTTGTCATTTTCGAGAACTAAATTTGTTGAAGAGATTTGTGTCATAATTCACTGATAAAATATGATCATGTCGACTAACAGTAAGTGTTAAACGTTCTGTCCTTATATGACTTCTCAGTCTCCCAAGTGCAACCAGTCATATGGAGATGACTTTTCTGGCAGTCAAAATGCTAAGTTTTAATTAGCAACCGATATCGCCCCCACAAATACCCAGCATTCCTGTTTTTCACAAGTGTTCATCAGTAAAATGGCCTCTCCTAAGGCAAAGAGCTACAGCACTCTATTGAGACTGCTCAGTATGTGCTTCAAAGGAATGTCTTTTGATGCTTACTAAAGATTTTTCAAATAAACGATATTGTCCTGTAAAGGATGGGAAACTATTTTAGTGCTGAGAATGACAGTAAAGCTTAAGATCAAAAGACTTGATCGTATTGATGTTATTTTGCTAAATTAACTCTTTAACACCTCACGCATTTTGTTCTTTTCCTTCTTTTTTGTTTGTACGTATTGACAACATAAAAACACACAACATCATCTATTTGTGCAGTTTCCTGTTTTATACAAGTTAAGAGAGTCTGAGAAAATCTGCCATTCCGGTTTTTGTTGAATTTCAAAAGCATTTGTTTCGACGCATTTATTTGCGCTCAATAGCTCTTTTGTATTCGTTTATTGAAGTGAGATATCTTGGAAGAAAAATGCAGCTTGGAAGCGAACGATCGTCTAGTTTCCCTTTTTTACTGCCAGGTCAGAATGAACCGCAGGAATACAATTAACAACTGCCGCATGCAAATAAGTCTTGGTTTGCTCATTTGTAATTTTTAATTATTCGTAAACAACCACGAGTTCTCGAGTCATTTGCTTGTGCATGAGGAAAAGTAAACTGCTAATGTTTATTCAACCTAAAAATGCTTCCAGATGTCTTGTACATTATATGAAAACGGTTGCATGGTCATTAATAAGACACATCAGGACCAATTTTACCCTGAAACATGCTAACAATGTCTCTGGTGACCTTACGGTTACCAGAGAAACCCTGAGTTTCCCAATCGTTACAGTCATCAAAAAACACTAGCATCCTCGTTTATTTGCTTGTTTGTTGGCTTTATGTTTTCTGATTGCATGTAGATGAAAATAAAATCCATACGCACCGATACTTTCAGCAATGATAAATGACAGTAGCTATGGAGTTTTGAGAAGCCAACGTGATTATATTGTTTTGGTGGCGGCATTGATTCATCAGCCTGCGACTCGCATTGATCCGTAATGCAATTTACAGCAAGCGGCTTAGATGATTTAACCTCATCAACAGCTCTCAGTTCTGTGTGTTCGAGGGAACGGATTAAGCCCACTTGTGTTATGATATAACCTGCATTTAAACTACACATTTTCTTCCTTTAAATCCACTGTTCAAGCTATATTAAGCTTATTGGGTTGTCAGACTTAATACACAATATGTTACGGGGTATAACCTTAACAGAGAGGCCGCTTGATTGAATTCCAACAAAATACAAACTAGTAAAATTAAAAAGAAAAACGCCATAGAATCTCACTACGCATCAATATGCCCCTATGCATTGCTGCGTCTGATGATCTATTGATTTTACATGCGATCATTTGTAAACGACAAAAACCTTGAAGGAGAATTCACAGAAAAACAGGGTAAATTGGGAGTGAACAGAGACTGAACCTGTTGAACCCTGCTGTATTGCATGCACAAACGGAAAACATCTAATATCACATGTTTGATCCACAGCGTTGTGTTATATTTGTTTTGGTGTTTTCGATTATTGCGGATGAATGACAGGTCAGTGTAAACTGCCAATCACACGTCAGTCGCGATCCTCCCTGTCATAAGCACGCTTCAACAACGTCAATCAAATTCACATTTCCTGGCGTAACCGTAACAAACTGTGAGTGTACTGAGGAATCGAATCCTCAACAGACTCAACCAATACAATGAAAAAAACACTCATAACCTGATATCCTCACCGACGCTTTAGTCTCTTTCAACACCTGACAGATAATATTTCATCATTTTTCTGGATACGGTGAGTAGCGAGACATTACGTCCAGGGGCGTATTGTGTGTTTACACCCCGTGGGTTGAGGTTGAATGGTGTCTGCTCTGCTCCGCCACTGGCCATATGTACACTTTTAGACCGTGATGCCCCCGAGACGCCTTCTGCTTTCTTACCCGAAGCACTTTACAACAAAAATAACTGAAAATCTGATGCCGGTTTTGTGTGTCTCATGTGGAGCTCGTCTCCTAACGTCCTGGCCTCAAACTAGTCAAGCAGCAATCGTTCGAGTCTTATGATGTAAAGGTCACGCAATGCCCAGCGAGCTTGTCAATAGACGGAAATGAAATTTCTGTTTATCAATGTTTATCAAAGACTTCAGCAGCGTGGAGTCAAACGTACATGCTGAAAAGACCAGCCTAGACTAGCATAATTGTATATGTTAGACAAATAATGTTTTAGGATTCATAAACAGCATTGTGCAATCTTAAAATCAATGAAAGTAAAGCTAAAATGTAATTAAAAAACAACTAAATCAAATTATATTTGGGAATTAGGACTTGTGGAATAAACAGGGTTGACGGGCTATTACTGGCTTTGTGTTAAAGATTAAAACTAGAATAATTCATATACAAATATGCACTGTTTTTTACTTTTTAACTGTTTAATTTACAAACGTTTTTAATTAAACCTCTACTGATAAAAAACTCATTAAAATATTTAAAAGAATATTCCAAATATTTTGTTGTGGGTTCTGGTGTATATGCATATGTGATATATCATATTGTCAGATTATTATCAGTGCATTCCTAAAGAAAACACACACCATCATATTTTGAATGCAAAATGATCTCTACCCTCTAGTTGTTCCATGTATACATTTCTTTGTTCGGTTGAACACAAAGAAAGATATTTGGAAGAAAGCTCCGAGGCACCATTGACTACCATAGTAGGAAAAATCATTGTGTCATTTTTTGTTCAGTTGAACACAAAAGAAGATACTTTTATCAATGGTGCCTCAGAACTTTCGGTTGCTTAAATTCTTCCAAATAGAGGCTATTTCTTTGTGTTCATCCGAAGAAAGACATTTATACAGGTTTGGAACAACTAGAGGGCGAGTAATTCATTACAGAATTGTCATTTTTGGGTGAACTATCCCTTTAAATGACATGTTGATTGACTGGCTACGCCGTTTCACTCAACAAAGCAGAGAGAGAGAGACAGAAAGAGGATTTAAAGCCCGTTTTCCTCATTACACAAGAGGTCAATACACCTCCTTTGGATTCACAACATGTTAAGGTCACAGGGGAACACAGATAAGCATATAGATTATTGTTAAATAGGAAATGCCGATACAAGGCCACGACAAGCCGTGCTGTTTTCTTTTAATGCCACTCTTATGAATCCTAAAGCACTGATAGTTGACTGCTGATAGGCGCCTAATCCTGTCTATAGTAAATTCCACTGCACGGCAAGCCGCATCTCTCTTTATCCAGGTATCATAATTTATTGATAGAAAAACTTGCATCAGTTCTCCATAAGCCATCTGTAAATTGAAAGTTGGCTTCTCATAAAATGATCCGTTGATATATTTATTGCATTCTGGGGTGAGCGTTCAACCGCAACATAAGGGAGTTTTACTCACGGAACTTAATCCAAAACACTGATTTAATGATTACTGTTTATGCGGTGGAGATTTCTCACAGTACACTGCAAATAAAACTCTTGGTTCAAAGCAGGATAGACTAGTACCCATTTAGAGTCAAAAGTGGACAAGACAAGCTTTAATGATTTATAATTGCATACTTTTCTTTTAATCTACTGACTAGATTCTTATATTTTTTTCATTGTTCGTGTTATTTACGGTCTTGGGTAGTAATGTACTTTACGTGATCTCGATCAATGATGGATATTCTGATGGAAGGTGGTTTAACTTTAAGCAATTTTCAGAGGCAAATCATCCATTATAGCTCATGTCTTTGGGGAAGAAAACCTAGGCAATGTTATTAAATAGCCTTAGAGAAAACATAGGAAATCAATTGTTTTGCAAATGTGGCTGAATAGGGCACATGGTTATGTTACAGCAGCAAACCGTAACTTTTTTGAGGTTAAACATTGAAATCTGTTATTGAGCAAGTACATAAACAATAAGTGTTCAGTCTGCTGATCTTAACCTGATTAACCTGATGGTTAGCTCATGATTTATAACTTGAGGTATAATAATGTCATTTTATGTTTCAAACAGAGATGGCGGTAGAGAGGCAACCTATGGATTGCAGCTTTATTAGAAAAAATATATTTTATATCTAAATTGCTTTTGATTTTGCATGTAAATAAAAACAGACAATTCTGTGTTTAAAGTCAAATTTGAATCAACCGCACATACGGACCAATTTCAAGAACAAAAAAACACTGGTTTAAAGACGGCACGAAATCATAATTGAAAACTTAGACTTTTATAAGTTGAAGTTTTTCAATTTCATGTGCCCTCATAATCTTAAATGAAAACGTTGACCTCCTACCCCCCTTGAAACGACGTATATCTATGTTATTATGATACAGAAAAGAATATGATTGTTACTTCAGTTTCACGCCGACTTTAAAAACACTAAATAAAAGTTAAAACAAAATATTACCAATAGAATTTAGAACAGAAATCTAACGCTTTTAAGACTTAAATGTGAAAATTAAAAGCTGCCACTGTAGAGTGAAAACTTAATTATAAGTTGCAGAGACGGCTTAATAAAAAGTGAGAGAATGAGTGAAGTGCATTAAGGTGCGTTCAGTAAACACTCAAGGTTGTCAGTCTCCCAGAGATGAATGCTGTCGGATCCACTTCACTAATGGAAAAAAGTCATGACTATTCTTGAATGAATATTCTGTACATAGATACACAAGCTAGCGCACACACATGTACACGTAAATACACAGAAACTCACATAAACACTAGAAGCTATCAAATTAATTTCAAAAGCAGAGCAGTTTAAATCTGAATCCATTCTGCAGCCATGACCCGGTGCCAATGTATATTTAATCAAGATGAATGACCTTTTTTGCAGTCTTTGTATTTTCTGCAGTCCGAGCAATGAAATACATGGCCTTCACTTTAAGTGATTGCTTCTGGAAAGGGGGTGAGTGGATTCATTCCTTTCAGGACATCAAAATGTTTTCACAAACACGGATTTACCGATATGGTAAGAAGATTAGAGCACTTACCATTGAAAACAATGATGCAAAAAACTGAGATCTTTGATATTTGCCATTACTTAAACCTACAATTTTTAACCCACTATGTGCTCTGCATGTTATATTGACTATGTACTGTATTTATTATATATATATATAGTCGATATATTTACATAGATTCCTATATTTATAAATGTATAAGTGTTTACATTTATTATATATACTGTATATATACTGTATATATTTATATACATAAACTGCCTTTCCAAAAAAAGTCACCACCTGGATTTAACTCAGCAAAAAGGTAAGAGGTTTGGATTGGCGGTCTAGGTTCAGCAACGTTATGTGTTCTTCCCTGATGGCAAAAGCATATTCCAAGATGACAATGCCAGGATTCATCGGGCTCAAATTGTGAAAGATTGGATCAGGGAGCATGAGACATCATTTTTACACATGGATTGTCCATCACAGGGTCCAGACCTTAACACCAGTGAGAATCTTTGGGATGTGCTGGAGAAGACTTTGCGCAGCGGTCCGACTCTCCCATCATCAATACAAGATCTTGGCGAAAAATGAATGCAACTCTGTGCGGGAATAAATGTTGGACGGGAATGCATTGCAGAAGCTTATGCAAACGATGCCACGGCGAATGCGTGCCGTAATCAAAGCTGAAGGCGGTCCAACGAAATATTAGTGTGTGTGACTTTTTTTGGACGGGCAGTGTGTGTATATACATGTTCTCTCTTTTTTTCCATGTACAGCTGTTCTAAAACAATGCGACGCTGTAAAAATTGCTATATTGTAAATACATTTTAATTGGAAATTGAATTATTTATCACTAAAACTAACACATACCACGATAAGATAACATTTAAATGGTTGAGCATTCTTATTTGGTCACTTATAGACAGTGATGCAGCTCGCTAGTTTTTGGAAGAGATCTTAAAATGTACAAAATAATATGTTGTCAACTATCCATCAACGGCACCTCTGAAATTTCTCCACAAGGTCTTGGCAGCATTGCTCTTACAGAATTCTCTATGTATTTCTCCCTACACTCTAAAGATATTCCAGTCACATCCCATGTTCAGTAATGGTCAAGGCAAAACAGGAGTGAATACAGGAGTCCAAATGACCAGCTCAAATCTCTGTAGCAGAACTCACACTGTAATCTCCCAACACTCCATCAGACTCAGTGCAGAATCTTATTTCATATTGATAGACATATTAGTGTATATGAAATACAGCTGCGAACATATTTCTTGTATAACATCTCAATACATACCCATTTTATGTATACACTATTGTCTGCATTCATTTGAACTACATTAAAGATAAGGGTCGGTCTTTCAAAGCTGTGTCGACAAAAAGGTGACTGACAACCCCAGGGAAGAGAATGGAACAAACGAACGACAATGGGAGCATGGAACAGATGCCAGGCCGACATTAAAACATTTATTCATATTTCAAGTGGAAAGAGATTTCTCTGTCTCTCGCATTACTTGCATACAGGGTCAGCCAATAAATTGTTGACCAACTGTATAATGCATCAATGTCTGAGTTGAAATGGTCAAAGAGATCAAGTTGTCTCTCTCCGGAATAAAGAATAAACCTGCTTTCTGCTGCAACCGTGTTGCCATTAACATTTGAAAAGGGCACGCAGAAAGAATGAAACGCTAAAAAAGGAGGCGAAGTAAGAATCCAAGCGAGGTCACGGCTGTGATTTAAGAGCCACATACACCTTTCATGCTGCTAAAATTACATGGCAGAGGGTTCTTATATTTGCACTGTGATGTCAAAGAGACGAGGCAGAATTAGACATCCTACCGAGCACTCTTCACCTCACTAAAGCAGTATGCTAATGTAATACATTGATTTATACCCAAACACGATGATGATAATGTTCTAGGGAATTGGAAATTAATATGAACAAACACTATAATACTCTTCCTCGCCCATAATACAGTTATTACTTCTCTTTGCCACTTATGCGCAAAATTTTATATTTTGTTTTTTTAAGGTGAAAGCGAAGATTAGCCTACTTCTTTTTACCAGATCTTTCCAACAGGATCAAATTATCAATGTTATTTATGTAATTCCTAATATAGCGTGGAGACTTAATGCCAATCTTTGTTCATATCAATGACGATACAGGTTGGAGAGAGCCAAGGGCACTGTTTGTGTAATCTCAGTTACACACAATTGCTTGTAAATGGCCTACTTAAAGGAAAATAAAAGTTTCAACTGTGAGCATTTACTGCCACCTAGTGGTCAGAAGACGATATTGCATTTAAAACTAAATCACAAATGACAAATAAAAAATGAAAATAGATACATGTAAATAAATGTAAAGATAAATGATTAACCGTCCAATTATGTAGAGAAAGTAAGCACATCAACAATAATACACTTTAAAAAACTAATTTAAAGGGATACTTCACCCAAAAATCCAAATTCTGTCATTTCAATAATTTACTCACCTTCGAGTTGTTCGGAATCTGTATAAAAGTTTTTGTTTTTATGAACACAGGAAGAGATATTTGGAGGAATGCTTATGACCAGATTGATTTTGCCCCCCCCCCCCCCCTTTGACTACCATAGTAGAAAAAAGTTGAATGGTTGTCAAAAGTGGCCCAGAACTGTTTGCTGTCCCACATTCTTCAAAATGTCTTCTTTTAAATAAAGCGTTCTTTCCTACTATGGTAGTCAATGGGGGGAAGGGCAACATCTGTCTGGTTATAAGCATTCTTCCAAATATCTTTCTCTGTGTTCATCAGAACACAGAAATGTACATAGATTTGGGGCTTTTTGGAGTGAAGTATCCCTTTAACTCTCCTTATAAATATCTATTTTTTTTGTTTTAAAATAATTAATTCTTTAATATGATTCCAAATTATGTCCATTGAGTAAGCAACGTATCTTAATTCAATTTTAATTTTGTAATCTAGGATCATGTGACATTACGTTTTTTTTCTACAGTATGTTGTTATCAGGTAGAATATTACATTTCTAAGACATCAACCATCAATAAACCAAAGTCTTTCTGATGACCTTGCTGTTCCATCCCCAAAGCAAACTTAGAAATGTGGTACCGAGGTACAGATTGTAGTAGTTCACACAATCAAATACAAGTAATCAATATATACACCCAGATGTATTATAAGCCTCCACATGAGAATTCTGTAAATTAAGTAGAGCATAAAACTTATTTGACAGGTCCACAAGTCCGAGAAAATTCATACCATCTATGAGAAATCCCTGCACATCTGACTTGCAATGAAAATGTAGGCTGAAAAATGAAATGGTTTATGAAAGATGGCATGTTCTGTGCGGATAGTATCACAGTAAGAACTGAATTTCAAAATTATCCAACGCTTTTTCCCCTCTGAAATGGTTTCTACAAAATTGAGGAAAAACCACATGGCTCTATCACAATGCCAGACATAATGGTACTTTTACCAATGGTCCACAGTAATGCAGAAAAACATATTACAACACACACCCCTCATGTTCCGAGAAGGACATTCATAAGATGGGCAAGGTGAACCATATTTTTTCATCAAATCTACCAACGGTTGTATAGAAGTCACACATTTTATGTTTATATGCTGATAGACATTTGATAAGAAAGTATTGGTTCAAAAGAAGCATAACAGCATGTGTAATATCAACTAAAATCCTGACCTGAAGTTTATTCATAAACAAACTAATCAATTCTGGATTTATTTCAAACACACAACCACCACTGGTTTACAATTTTACAACTTTTATGACGAGCTGTCTGTGTAACTTTAAGTTTAAATGTCTATATTAAAGATAACATTTATTCATATATTCATATTATTAAATTTCTGAATATGAACCATTATCATTTTATCATTTCTAACTGTTGATTTTTGTCATGTAACGTTGTTGAAATCACAAACAAATACAAACAGCTTACAAAAACCATTACAGAAAACTGCAACATGTTATACTTACTAATGTACATCATGGCCTTCAAATCATTCCTTCCAAAACCGAGGTCACTTTCTGTAAGATGACGTCATGACAGTATCGTCATGCTATTAATCGAAGAGGAATGAAAAGTGATCAAAATTAAATTCGCCTCATTCTTACTCTGTTCTACTAAGTAAAGTTACTAAAATGCTTTGCACATGCACACATGTAAGTTTAATATTGTCTCCATTTAACAGTATTAATGCAAATAATCCCTGTTGCGTTAACAACGCAAGGTTGTGGGTTCGAATCCAGGGGATTGCACATACCTATGTATAAATGTATAGGATAATGCAATGTAAGTCGCTTTGGATAAAAGCGTCTGCCAAATGCATAAATGTAATGTAAACGTTAAAACAACCAAATCTATTGGAAAGGACTCCATGGAGGGGGCGTGGCTACAGTCGCGTAAACGCTAAGCGCCGCCCACCCAGGAAGTGCAAGTCATGTGATCATGTAGCAGGAGCGCAAGAGTTAGAATGAACACAGAAACTCAGTGTTTACTGCTTTTAAGTATTTATCTCTCTGCGCTTGTTTGTTCATGCGACGAATACTATTTAAATGATGAATTCGGACTAGGACGATCGTTTGATGGCATTGGTGGTTTAAGTGGCGGTGGGGTGAGTGTTTTACTGTTAGTGTGGTTCCACTTCTCTGAGTTACTGAAGTGTTTGTTTGTACAAAATGCTAACGTGTGCAGAACGTAACTTGTTTGATATAAACGCTTTCACAGGCAACATCGCGTTTGCTAGTCAATTATGCGGAACCGTATCGCAGTCAGGTACTGGATTACCTTTTCAAGGTGTGTATGACCGAAACCATGTTTTTGCAGTTTGTCTATATTTATCTTATGGTCTAATTACAAGTCATTGTTTATTTCCAGCCTAAATTTGGTGCTTCATTACAAATACTAAAAGTTGAAATAGGAGGCGATGCTCAGACCACAGGTAAAGAGAACAGTTTCATTTTTAAAGTGCACTACAATGTGTTGGTAATGTCATATGAGGACTGTAATGATTGACAGATGGAACTGAACCCTCCCATATGCATTATGAAGATGATGAGAATTACTTTAGAGGTTACGAATGGTGGCTAATGAGAGAAGCCAAGAAGAGGAACCCAAACATCACCCTCATAGGTAAAAAGAATCACAAATCTAGTCTAAACAAATAGAACCAATGGGGAGAACACGCACACAACATGCATTTCTCATGAACACACAAACTGGAATTCATGTTGTTGTTTTCACGTTCCCCCAATTACCTCCGATGCCATTTTTGTCATTTACAGGTTTGCCCTGGGCTTTTCCCGGATGGGTGGGAAACGGTGAAAATTGGCCCTATGGTTTCCCTGATATCACTGCCTCTTATGTGGTGTCATGGATTATTGGGGCCAAGCAGTACCATGACTTGGACATTGATTATGTCGGGGTAAATAGCTCCCACCTGTTCCACCAGAATTTCTGTTACTCAGTCTGAAAACTTTTTTTTTTGTTTGTATAGATATGGAATGAACGGAGCTTTGACACTAAATACATAAAGGTAAGTACTTACAACCTCATTAACTTAAACTGTTGTTTCAACCAAGTTCTGATGGGACTTAAAGGGAAATTATAGGTAACATGTTCCAAATGTAATTTGCTTGTTTATTCTAAACAGCCAACTTAAAGTTAGAGTTCACCCCAAAATAAGTGTTGTGTCATCATTTACTCACCCTATTGTCATTTCAACCCTGTATGACCTTCGTCCTTCAGCAGAACACAAAAGAAGATATTTTGAAGAATGTTGTTTATGGGCCCAGTGCTGTTTGTTTACCCACTTTCTTAAAAATGTCTTCTTTTGTGTGCTGCGGAAGAAAGAAAGTCATAATGGTTTGAAATGACCAGAGAGTGAGTAAATGATGACAGACTTTTAATTTTTGGGTGAACTATCACTTTAACTGCATAAAGGGACTGTTAAAACGTTTTTTTGCCTAAAAAGTTAGTTTATATTTCAGTTAATTTAAATATATTTTTACCTTTATATGTTGTTCTACCTTGTTTACTAGATTTTGCGATACACACTGGATAAAAGTGGCCTGGAGAGAGTTAAAATAATTGCCAGTGATAATCTCTGGGAGCCAATCAGCTCCTCTGTTGTTGCTGACAGTGAACTCAGAGATGCTGTTGATGTCTTAGGGTATGATTGAATGATTCTTTATTCCAAACACTTTTCATTCTGTAAAGTGAGTGAGTGGAAAAGAAAAAAACAACAGCAATTAAAAAAAGAAATCTGGAGTGTACCGTAGAAAAAAGAGTGATGTCATTTCCTGATGTTGGAATTGTTGGATTGACAGGGTTCATTACCCCGGTACCACCAGTTCACCTGAAGCCCTGAAGACAGAAAAGAAACTGTGGTCCTCTGAAGACTACAGTACTTTTAATAATGACGTCGGCGGAGGCTGCTGGGCGCGAATTCTCAACCAGAATTACGTCAATGGCAGAATGACAGCGTATGACATCATGATATACATTTTGATATTATATTTGTCGTTTTTGTATCTGATTGTATCTGTCAGTACAAATGTGTGCTCACATTTTAGGACCATATCCTGGAACCTTGTTGCCAGTTATTACGGAAACCTTCCCTTTGGAAGAGATGGACTAATGACTGCAAATGAGCCATGGAGTGGAAATTATGTTGTTGAGTCCCCCATCTGGATATCTGGTAATGCGTTTTATTGCATACATTTATATGACGTGCATCATGTAGAATGATATAGATCATGTATGATACAAACTGATAAAGTATCTTGGTGTAAATCCAAAAAGCTCACACTACCCAGTTTACTGAGCCTGGCTGGAAGTACCTGCAGACTGTTGGACAGCTGATGCACGGTGGGAGTTATGTTGCACTGACTGATGGGAAAGGAAATCTAACCTTAATCACTGAAACCATGGTTAGACCTTTGAAATAGATGTTCAGAACAGTTAGCATAACAGTAAAAAAGCTTTTTTTTCTGTATTCACATGTGTACCCTTAATTCTTTTCAGACTCATGATCACTCTGTGTGTATAAGACCTCCACTACTTCCCTATAATGTCTCGGCACATATAGTAACGTTTCATCTGAAAGGGTCTTTCGTGAGTTCTGCTGCTGTGATTTAAACTGGTTTATAGAAGTTAAAAATAGTACAGTGAGGAGAACATTGTGGAATATTCTGTCTTAACAGGCTTCCATTAGTGAGCTGCAGGTGTGGCATTCAAAGTTTGATTTCAAAGGAAACAAGACAGTCCTGTTCCAAAATCTTAAGCCTGTTAAAGTAAGTACTGTATATTCAAAAAGTTTTCTTATTCTGTTTATGTGGTCATAACGTTTAAAGACACTTTTCGGTACGCTAATAAATATAAAGATGATGCTGAGCCCTCTCCTAACCTTAAAATTAAAGACTTTGTGAAGCCTTTACAAGCGATTTCTGCAGCTTCTGTTTTAATAAAATGCATTTTGTGAAAGCTGAATTTCTTTTCTTCTTATTGCTGTTTTCTTGTGTGCTACACTTGATATTTAAGTTCTTACATAGTATATCTGTGAATTGTGGATGTTGTAGGTTATTGAGGGGTTTTTCAGTATAGAGCTCGATGTTGATGAAGTCTATACTTTTACAACTATCACAACTGGACATAAAGGGAGTTATCCAGATCCTCCACTCTCTGCTCCCTTTCCTAAAACTTATAAAGATGATTTTGATGTCCGTAAGTAGTTTCAGCCTCCTTTGTTTTCTTACCGGTTTATTATCTTAAAATATTTAATTGACCACATTAAATTGTGTATAAGTGGAGGAATACACTATAAGAAGGGGAAAATGTATGTTAACTCTTGTGCTCCATAGCTCCCGCAGAACATCCTTATTTCTCAGAAGCTCCCAACTTTGCCGATCAGACGGGTGTTTTTGAGTACTTCACTAACCTGACGGACCCCGGCCCTCATGTTTTGACTTTGAGACAGGTGGTCACTCAGCGCCCTGTGACCTGGGTCGCAGATGCTGATCAGACAATCAGCGTTATTGGTGATCATAACTGGTATGTACACAAACTTCCCAATTGCATATGAACACATTTTATTATTAGTGCAGTTAGTATTGATTATTAAAATCTCTTTCAGGCGGGACTTGATGGTATCGTGTGATGTGTACATGGAGACTGTCCGCACAGGTGGGGTCTTTATTGCACTCCGAGTGGATAAAGGTGGGGGTGTGGTCCGCAGTGCAAAGGGGATCTTCTTCTGGGTGTACGCAGATGGCACCTATAAAATCACAAGTGACCTTAGTGAGTAATAACAAAAAGCTCTTCTCAATAACAAAAGGCTTCCATTCACTTTACAATGTTGTATTGACTGTGTCAGGTCATGTTACCAAAACGTTTGATTACAGGAGGAATAATCATTCTTGCTGAAGGATTCTCTGGAACTAGAGCACATGTATGGTACACCTTGACCCTCACAGTCGAGGTATGTTAAGTTGTAAATAAAAAGGTTCACATATATTAATTATAGGATCCCCTTATCTGTCATTTGTTATCTGTTTATAGGGAGACTATGCATCTGCAGAACTCAATGGCTATCCTCTCTGGAAAAATGAAGTGCCCTCGGAGTCAAGAAATGGATGGGCGGCCATTGGCACTAATTCCTTTGTACTCACACAGTTTGATAATTTTGCTATAAAGGCAGAATAACTCCCAGCCTTGTCTTTGTTTTGACATTGTTGTCGCTGAACAAGCATTTTAGGGCTTGTGACCGATTTCCATATAAACAGATTTAATGGAAAACTTTGGTTTTCATTTATGTAACACTGTGACTTAATAGAAGGTAACAATTTAAACCGGTTATATGATTCATTGTAAAAAAGTAATATTATTTATTATAATTAATTTATTTGTGAATGTTTTTTTTCACTCAAACACATGATTTTGTTTAATAAATTCCTGAAGTTTCATTTTATGTAGCCTATGTGTGCAGTGTTATTAAGGGACGTTGTTGATTTAGCCTGTTATAATATGTAATAATAGTATGTAAATTGTTTAATTTGATTTTAAACAGTGTGCGTTATTTATAATATATTTGATTTTAACAATTCGCCACAAACATGCTAAAAACAAATAATAACGTAAATCTATGGAAATGTTTTGAGTAAAGCGAATAAACTTGCACTTGCATGAGGGCGTAATTTTGTTGCGCTTAAAGACCGCACGTGCTCAACCGTTTCCAAGCAACGTATCAACAACAAGATGGCCGCCATGACGGAGGAGACGCTGCAAAACTACAAACGGGTTTTCATTAACAATCTTAATACATACTCATCGAAATATATCGCAAAGGTAATTAGCATACAATATGCACAATACAAGTCTTCGCTAATATCATGTTTATTTGTTATGGTATGTCAAAGACTTGCTTAATGTCATTTCCTGCTCCGTTTAGTTTTTAAACTCGTGTTTAGTTGGTGCGTCTCTTGTGGACACTGATCCTGACGCAGAGAAAGAGGACACATTGCATGATGGGCATTCAGAAATAAAAGAGACCACCTTCCAGATTGTGGGGAGTGTTTCCAACCCAACAGAAGAGAAGTGTGGATATATCGAAGAAGAGTACAGTGTAAATATGACAATATTTGACCGTTCATGTTTAGAAAACAAAATGTATATGCTGAATGCTTTTACACGGTTCCTGCTTGTAAATGTAACGTCACAACGTTACGCCTTTTGTTGGCTGATAACTAAATTGGCCTGCGAAATGTAAAATAGAAATACACTGAAGTCTTTTTATCTTTCTAGAGCTGTGAGCGTGAAGACCTTCTCCGTCATCTGATGAAGTGTGATGTCATCATTTATAATATTTCTCAGCGTCCTGATCAGATAGATGAAGCACAGTGGGCCGTCTCGGGTATTATTGACACTTTTTAAACGATTGTATAAATGTGCTCTCTCCTGCCATACATTCTTAGTTGTATAATCCTCCCATCACAGCTCTTCACGAGGAAATGGACACATTTTCTGAAGCAAAGATGTTCATCCTTGTGTCATCCATCATGACATGGGCTATGAGTACACCAGCTGATAAAGTGAGAGATACCTGTAGTTGAATTGATTATATTTAATTGATTTCATGGTTAATGTTTTAAGAAAAGTTCATGGGAATTGTCTCTACTATGCTGTAGGATGATCCAGAGGTTCCTTTTACAGAAGGCCATTACCGGAGAAGAAAACCACACCCCAACTTCCAGGATCACATCAGTTTGGAGAAACTTGTGGTCAAATTAGGAAAAACTGTAAGTGGATATAATAGTATTTGAGTTGAAAAGTAATTCAATGTATTCTTAGTCAAGATCTTCAACCTGAGGGCTGCCAAATTCATATGATTATGATTTTCAGAAAAGTTCCCAGTTCTCCACATATGTGGTTGCATCGGGACTACCATATGGAATGGGGGAACACATCTTTCACCTCTTTTTTAAGGTATAACTCATACTGGAGAAATGGACTGTGATTCAAAAATATCACATTTTTATTTATTTTTTATTGCTTCCCATAGATGTCATGGTTGGGTGAAGTCCCGAAGGTGCCCATCTTTGGAGATGGCTCAAATATTGTTCCCACTATTCACATCAGTGATCTGGCAGGGTTAGTACATTTTTTGACACACAATTCATGCAAAATACATTACTGAACATCTTCACTCCATTGACTTGCATTCATTTAGGATCATCCAAAATGTCATTGATCACAAGCCGGGGTCACACTACATTGTTGCTGTTGATGACTCCAAAAACACAATGGAGAATATCATCAAGGTGAGATTTTATTGTCACGGCAGAGTTTGGTATGGAAATTAAATGTCTTTCATAACTCGTAGTCTTCGTGTTTTTAAGGCAATAGCTTTTGCACTCGGGCCAGGAAAAACACAGAAAGTTTCAAAAGAGGACATTTTTCTCGAACAGGATCTTACGGTAAAATGTCAATGTTGTTCCAGTACAATGATAATAATTTAACTTATTTTAAATCCATACGTGAATTCGCTAAGCATGCGTTTCAACACTTTCTTTAAAAGACAAAACTCTCTTTTAGAGTTTTGGTTTAGCATTGACTGAGATTTTTTTTTCTTTGCCTTAGCAAACAGATATTGATTCTTTATTTGTCAACCTTCGAGTTGAAGCACCCTATCTAAAGGAGAATTTTCACATCCAGTGGGTGTCTGAGGCCGGCATTATTGAAAACATTGAACAGATCACAGAAGAATACAGACAGAACAGGGGACTGCCGGTATGATAAAATACCTATTACAATGAGTTATGTTTGAGGTCTTCTCATTATGAGCGCCCACATAAATGCTGTGTTTCTTCAGCCCACTCGTATCTGCATACTGGGACCTCCTGCTGTTGGGAAAAGCAGCGTAGCAGAAATGATCTGCAAGCATTACCAACTTCATCATATTAAACTTAAGGAGACCATAACTGAAACATTACACAACCTGGTTTGTATTGTACAGCACAGAATGTATTCTGACCTTTATGACTGAGACCACTTTTTATTTATTTAATGAAACTGGTCACAGGTTAGCAGTTTTTTTTCATACTTAATACATAAAGGAATTGAATCTTCTCAGGAATCAAGTGTCCAGATGGAAGACCTGGAAGACGATCCGAGCGAAGCTCAGGAGTTTCTGGACACTTTAAAGGAAAACATGAATCTGAACGGAGGTTTTAACTTTTTAATTGCAATGTAGCATTTTAAAAATAAACAGCAGTTCATAGTACTTGCTGTATTTTATGTGCAGGAAGACTGGATGACCAGTATGTGCTCCGTATTATGAGAGACAAACTCAAGACCAAACCTTGTATGAATCAAGGCTTTGTTTTGGATGGATTTCCAAAGACACATGAGCAGGCAAAGGAGCTATTTAAAAGTGAGATTTTTTTTATTCATTATGTAATTTCTTCATCAATTCATGATTCTGATTTGTGCTGTAGATGAGTTGATTTTGCATTACTATTTAAATATACAACAGGTGATGAAGACCGTGAAGACTTGGAATCTAAATGCGAGGAAAAGATCATTCCAGGTGTGTAATTTATTAATAAAAATTTATGCAGATTAGAAAATCATTTTAAAGCCTTCAAGCTTGTCTTTAAAATTTCTCAATTGTAATCATTAGCTTTTGCTCTTGCAAAACTGATTTGTATTTTACATATCGTTGCTCACCTTCTGAAACCTCAGATGTCCAAATTCCCTTTTTTTCAGGAAATGGGAAAAACAATGTACTTTTTAAATCATTACGTACTGTGTTGTCAAAGTAGACAATCACTTTTTATTCCTTTTAATTGGTTAGATATTTGCAAAACCCAGTGACAAACATAACAGGTGACTACTAATAAGGATTATATGAGGTTTCAGAAGGACAGCTGCAATATGCTTTTTTAAATAAAATTTTGTTGAGCCCTAAAAATACTTCAAGTTTTGTGTGCATATTTTTGCGTATATTTAAGTATGAAATCCTACAGAACTGTTTAAGTGTTAAAGCAGGTGGCTGTAAACATCACGACAATATTAAATCAATGATCTCTGTATTCTCCAGAGTTTGTGTTCTCTCTTAATGCCACTGATGATTTCTTGAAAAACCGAGTTCTGAACCTACCAGAAAGTCTCGTAGAAGGAACCTCCTACAGCCCTGAGCAGTTCCTTCAGCGCTTGGCCAGATTCAGAGAGAGAAATGTAGAGGATGAGACATTACTGAACTACTTCGAAGATCTTGAGATTCATCCTGAACTCTTTGGTAATTTTGGAAAACCGAAGATGAGCGTCGTTTAATAGACAGGAATCCGTAAAATCAATTGATTTGGTGCATTTTCTGCTTTGATTTTAGAGATAACAAGCAACGATGACAATGAGTACTTGATGGTCACGGAGAAGATTTATAGAAAAGTGGGCAAACCAAAGAACTACAGCCCAAACCCAGAGGAGGTGGAGGAGGCAGAGAGACGGCAAGCTGAGGAGCTGTTAAAGAAACAGCAAGCACAGATGTCAGAACTCCAGGAGAAAGAGGAAGCCCAGAGCAGAGCTCAGTGCTGGGATGAGTGGGTATGCTCATGGCCATCAAACTTATCCTCTTATAAATAAAGTGGATTGTGTTTCGGTATAAATAAAAAAATCAAGGAAATATGACGGAAAACTTATGTAACACATGGCGGAAAGATGGGTGTTGATTTATATGCACAGCCAACAGAAATATTTTTACATCATGACAGCAGCAAACATAGAATTGCAGGTTTACACGGAATTACTCAGAACCAACTTAATTTAGCAGTACAGCGATTTAATTTGTTATATAATGTAATGTTATGTACTGTGGGCATGAAAACCAATAGGGTGAGTTTGTGCCCACACACAAGAAAAACATATAGTTCATTTAATTGTCTGAAATATGTGTATGTCTGTATAATGTATGTTTGTTTGTGTTTATAGAATCAGCGTCTTGAAGAGGTTAAAAGACAAGAGCATGAACTGTTGGAGTCTCAGACAGCACCTATGAGGGATTACCTGATGAGGGCTGTAATGCCCACTCTCACCCAAGGGCTCATCGAATGCTATAAAACACTCCCCGACGACCCAATAGACTTCCTGGTAGGTTGGTCTTGGTTAAAAACAGTTCTGCTCATTCATTTTGATATAAATTTCCATGTACATGTACCACTGTTTTCACAGGCCGAGTACCTTCTGAAAAATAACCCTGAAGCATAACTAAACATGAAGATTGTTCTCCTGAGTTCAGCTGTAGGGACAACTATTGCTTTTTCTTTTCAGTTGCGAGAATTTCTTTTTTAATCTTAATGGCAAATAAGGATCTAATTGAAGGGTGTCAAAGAGTCCATGATTATAAATAACAGTTGTATTACTGTATGCACATCAAATATAATAAAAATCAAATGAAAAAAACTCCCACTCCGTTTACTTGCCTATAAACGAAAAAAATCCCCATAATGAAATAAAATCTTGATAGAAAAAAGGTAATACTTTCAGGATAGTTTGGATAATGGTTTTACATTGCTTTGTAATCAGGAAAGTATTTCCATCATGATTATTCTCATTGATCATCTGCTTTCAAATGATAAAGTTTACAGATGACAACATATCCTTTTTTATTTTCAAAGAGCACAGAGTTTCAGGGAGTACTGTAGTTCTTTCACTGTTTATAAGATTCTGAGTGCGAGGACAAACGCTCACACAACCTACAATACAATGCATGACAATTCTACTTTAAAAAAGGCAAATCAAATGTGCAAGAGGCCAATTTACATCAGGCAATAACGGTGCACCACGACATGAGGAATTATTGGGTAAACAGCAGCAGAAGGTGGCAATATACCATCAACTGGGCTTGAATCTGCGGCAAGTCAAATGCAATGATAATGGATGTACATCTGCTCTGAATGATATTGTGTACGACCACGCACAGGTGCGGAAGGTTAGGCAGAAATATTGGCTGTCTGTTATATGGATGGCCCTGAGGTGGAAAATGTCTATGAATTTGTTGATCAGCACTTTTGATACGGCTCACATCTAAACATGTTTTAGAACATCAGCCCTTAGGGTCTGCAAGTGTGTTTACTCACCTTTCATGTTAAGAAAGCATTTAAGCATAAGGTATTAATTACTTGCCCTGATTTATAAATCCATTTATAATATATTACTTCATGGAAGATTTTATGGCCAAAAATCAAAAGCAACAATTATTTGAAGAATTTGTCAGAATACTAAACTCTGCCGCTAGATGGCACTACCACACAGGCAATGGCAGGAATTTGGACCCTTGTCAAGATTTTCCTCCGAGTGGAGTTGACTTCCGACTATAAAAACAGCATTTTATGTTTGTTTAAATAGATTTTACAAACTCTAAACAACATAGTTTATTTTATAACTTTAATGTGGGCGTGCATTTTTCTGTATTTGCAGCATGTGCCTGGTCATCTATAGTTGCACCCAAACATTCTTGCACCCTCTCTTTCTCTCAACAGGTAGTGGTCTGGCTTTTGTTGAAACTAGTAACTTTATATTAGCACCTGTTGTATTATTGCTCCTGTATGACATATCGCTTATTGCTCCCTGAACTCTCTGTAAGTCGCTTTGGACAAAAGCGTCTGCTAAATGACTAAATGTAGACGTAAACTCTGCCTATTGACATTTTATTGAAATACCACGATGTAAATGAAGTGTCAGCGCTGAATCCTCTTTCACTGATGTTGATGTTTACTCAGGTAAGTTCATTGGATGCATGAGTAGGCCTATTTCTGTCTGGTTTCAAACAGTTAAGCAAAATCTTACATGCATTTAGCGGGGCGGGGAAAAAGTGTTTTGTTGCTTAGGAACAGTTGTGTGTCTGTCTCAGTGGGGGTCTTCTTGTGAATATCATTATGTCCCATTCAATCGACAAAAATGACACATTTTTCTTGTCGGCCAATATTTATCATCGGCAGCACTCACTTTCAGGGTTTGAAAATGTCTTTTTATTGATTTAGGGGTCAGAGTCTGGTATTATAATAACTTACTTTGTATCAAAATAATATTGTAGATGTCTACAAGGAAGGTGCATTATAGGCAAACGGAACAAACTACAAAATTGCCAAGACCTAGAGAAATCATTTTTCTTTACAAAACACATCACCAATAAATATTAAAGACCACTCTGAAGGGAAGCACCCGACAGGCTTAGAGAGGAGATGGGTGAGGCCAGAGGACGCTGTGAGGAGCGCAGCGGTACCCAGCGACGGATTGCGCGCAGCATCGTGTTGACAGGAGGAAGGAGGAGAGGCAAAGACACGTACAGCAGGGATGCTGGTACCCAGACCGGAGATTCATCAAAACGGGGGAACACCTCCAAGAAGTGTGTGTGTGGATCGTCCCTTTGGAAAGTCAGTGAGATTTTCTAGTGATTGAAGACGACCAGTGGGGTCAGTAAGAACAATATTGTGCATTATTAATGTCGTGAAGTGCCATCTATGATTGCTTACCATAATGTCAAAGATAAATGATAAGGATGACTGGGATCAATTCAACCTTTGACCTTTGCAACACATGTAAGCCTATCACTTTTAGAAGGTCTTGTCTGGACATATTAAATTAAGTATCTATCCTGAAAGTAAACATAAGTCACACGATAAATTGATTTAAATGATATTTGAAAATGATATTCTTTAAACTATCAACTTAGGTAAACAATTTTAAAATATACCGTTACAATACAAGGCAGGATAAAATAAATACATACATGTACTATTTAGAGATAAATGAAATATGTCATATCATTTAGGTTGGGGCGGGGTAGTCACACAATTTAAATGCTGTAATTATAAACAGACTTGGTTTGATATTTTGGCATGTGCCGTTGTTGCTGTTTCATGAATTGTTTCGTTTCAAATGCAATATTTTCTATTGTGCACTATTGTGCACTAAATAAAGGCTTTCTACTATGACAGTTTACGCCATATAGTGAAAATTTAATATATGTGCCTATACAGAAATTGACTTTCAAAAAAGAACCTACTATCAAAAATAATCAATGAAATAAAAACTGTGACAACTAGCCCCAGTCTACCCGAAATAAAAACATAGATCATAGAAAACATGCCATGATACCCTCCCGTCAATTGTCACCAGGTGCTCACTTACAACCATCCAATTTTTGGGACTAAAAACTGTTTGACATGTTATCTTTGAGTACAGCCGTACAGGCCGCATCACTCCGAGCGTCTGCGCATCTGTTCCAAACATCCTCGCGATCAGGTTTCAAAGTCTGTTTGTTGCAGAGCCAGGGTGGGTTGAAGCTGGCTGGGCGATGTTCGGCAGAGTTGGTAAGATGGAAGCCTTTGTTAAAAACATCAGGTAGAGCGTGGGGGGGCTGTTGGCACAGCGGCGGCTGCCCCCATGCTGTTCTGTCAATCTGCCCCTGCCCCGTGCCGGGAGAGGAAGGGGGGCAGACACCGGGGGGCCGATCTTCCATGAGACCCAAATCACGGCAGACGAGGAAAGATCGTCCCTGGCTAAATACAGTTATCCGCCCTCGTCTGTCAATCAAGACATTTTTGAGTAATTTTGGGATTTGCTAAGAAAAGAAATCTGGGGTGTGGAATACTGTAGGTTGCAATGCGTGCTGGTGATGAACAATTTCCACTTCTCACAGTTTCTTATTTGAGTTTTTGGAGAAATGTTTGCTATTTTTTTGTAAGAATTACTAGCTAAACACCATTAACTGTTAATAAATTCATGGCATGTGTTTGTGAAATGAAATATAATTGATAGAAAAAAACTCACATACAGTAATTACAAACCCAAGTAAGGAACTTAAATTCAATTTACAATCTCACATTTATTGCAAACTAAGGTTGTTTTTAATTCACCAACAAATTCAGAATTTTTTTGGGCAGCAGATGGTTCTTCGTCTACGTTTCGTAAAAGCCGCCTGTATTTTCTCATACAACACCTTTCATGTGCATTTACAATGTAAACCATAAGAAACGGAGGGGTACAAAGCTTCCTCTGTGTTTCTCCTCCGTGACACATTCCTTTGTTGCTGGCTACCGTTGAACGGCGCGTGTAAACTAAGCCCCTGCGCAGAGGTAGATCTCAGCTTCTTAAATTTAACATATGTTCTCCTTCCCACACATTGTGATTCTCTCCGCCGCCGGTAAACGATACATGTGAGAGAGAGTCTGAGGCGCTCGGCGATGTCGTCTTGTCATCCGGACGGCGATACGCTACATTAGCAGACGCAGGCAGGGAAGGGGCCTCATACACGAGTGTGAATATTAGGGAAGATGGAACCCGAGCAAACAGGATTTGGAGCGCACCTATGTATCAACACAGATTTAGTCAGAGTCACCCTCGAGGGACGTGAAGAGAGATGGAGGGAGAGAAAAGAGAGGCTTCCAAGCAGTTCTCTTCATTTCTAGATGAATCACGTTGGGAGTGGGCTTGCAAAATTGCTTTATGGAAAGTGGAAGAAGCCTCAACGGGAACATTAGACGGCAAACAGCAGGAGGGCCACTGTTTCATTAGGGAGAGAGGCTTCGGCTTTATTACAAGGATTTGGAGTTTTATGGTTATCATTATTTGCGATAGAATTATTATGCTTATATGTCTTCAAGTCGGCTGTTTGGGTGGGGAGAAGAGTCGGGGAGAGTAGGGGTGGTCTCGCTGAGGTCTGGAGGACCTGGAGCAGCGGGCCGCAGGGCCTTGTCTTTGGCAGCCATCGCGTTGGATGCGCACAGATCGGAAATCCTGCTTAGTAGCACCTTCTGTGTGTCGAGTAGGAACTCCTCCTGAACAACAGAAGGGAAAGAATTTCAGTTTATACATCTTCAATGCGATACAGTTTTGTCAATAGCTTGCGAGGAAGAGTGAAAAACAACTGATACCCAAATTGACAAATAAAAGAAAAAAAGAAACTTTCCAAAAGAAAACCAGAAAGGATGGATAGTTGGCATGCGGAAGCCTCAACGTGAGATATGGCTCCACCTCATAAACTATCACCGGGGATGACCAGGCCCCGGATGCCACCCATGCGATTCGTAACGTTGGTAAGAACGGGCCCTGCCTGTTTGGCGACGCCAACCTTCCGACCCCAGCGGAGCTCTGTGGCGGCCGCTATGCTGCGGTGTACCAAGCAAGCTGCCCGCCCTCCCTACCGGGCGGGCCGTCTGCAACAGAGCAGTTAATAAAGAGATTGATTATCGGCCTGTCAGGAAGTGACAGTTGGACAGAGCTACTCCCCATGAATGACAGAGGGCACGCACCGCTCCCAGCAGCCGAGAGCGCCAGAACCAGCACCGTGCCACCAGCACCTCCGCACCGTGCCAACCTTGCTACGGGGTGGAAGAGCCCCACCGCGATCACAGCCATCGCCTTCTGGAGCAGCAGCTACACGGCTGCTGACTTCACTTCCTGTGCCAGAGTCAGAGTTCAACGCCGCTGGCCGCTGCAGGATCTGGGCGTATGAGCGACTGGATCCAAACAACACGTATGTGCATGGATTTTTTGTGAGATGCATGAACATTGACATTAGGGGAGGAGCGTAGAGGGGTGTTTCTGCAACTTTGGGTACTTTTATGTCAAAGATTCAGATTATATTTAACAAGTTGCATTTCTGCTTGTTTTACATACTGTATGTGTACAGATATATTTGATATAGATCACATTAAATCTTTTAGTTAGAATTTTTTTTCCATGTATATATTTTATACTGATTTATCTTGTGTTATTGTTTGTCTCAGACATAGACATTTACTCTTAAAACAGTATATATATAATAATATATTTTGTTTTAATTATTATAATAACAAAAATAAATTATTAATATAATATGTTAAATCTATGTATTATACTAAAACTATGATACTCTTAAATATATTATTAAATAATATTTTTCTTGTTTTAATTCACATTCTCAATCTCAAAATACGTAATTGTGCAAAAATAATGTTTTTAATATTTACACAAATTAGGATTAATAGACGAGTCATAATAATCATTTAGAATTTATGGTAATTCAGTTGTGGCACCATTTTCATGATGACTAAACATTTTGAAATATTTTCGGAAAGTTTGCAAGGTCAAAATGGGATAATAATGGCAAATAGGTTTACATGTAAAAACACACAAAAAAAGATACATTCAACATCAGTCACACAAGTTTGTCTTCATTTCTATGTCATTTGTGATAAACACTTAGCTAAAAGAAAAAATTATTTCATATATTATCCGTTTGATTTTTTTTCCCGCAGTTGGAGGAAAGTGTTCCCGAGTGGCTCTACGCTCTTGCAGGGGTGATCACATGAACATCTTACCATATTTTCATTTAATAATCGTTCTCGTTTCTCTTTATGTATGTATGTTTGTTGTGTTTTATAGCCGGTTATCGGTATTCTTTGATGTATGGTGACCACCACAAGTAAACGTAACTGTTGACCCGCTCAGCCTGTTGGACCAGCCAGATAGCGGGACCATATGTCTCACGGATTAGCAACAGTGCATTAGAGAAACAGAAGTGGTTTCCTTCTAATTAATGATTTAGCACATCACAGGTACACACACACACACTTGTACGCCTCATCCGGCCTGCTTTGTCAGTCCCTCCGAATGAAGGGCTGTCTGCGCGCTGTGGCAATCTCACGACTGACTTTGTTTGAAGTCACTCTCGTCTTCCTCTTCTGCCGCGCGCCTGTCTGTTGGTCGCGTCCCCCTTTTTTAATGAAACAGAAGCGTTAATAGAATCACTGGGAAAAGCAGGTGATAAAAGTCGATCCGTCGAGCGCGCCTGTATCCTGAGTTGCGAGCGCGCTGTTCAAACAGAGCATTGTTCAAAGACAATGCATGCAAAAGACACGCGGGCTGCCGAAGGAATAAAAAAAAAGAGAGGGGGGAAATGGAAAAAAGCTGCTCCCTGTCTTCAGCGAGATCAAAACAACTCCAAGGTAAAATATACAATGAAGGGCCCCCTGATCTGACCAGCATCTCAGATGAGAGGAGAATGCAGACATTCTGACATGTTACACACACAGAGAGAGAGAAAGAGAGCGAGAACAAGAGAGATAGCAAAACACAGAGGGTGAACATCAGGTCTCAGAAAAGTTTGAGATGAAACATTGTGTGAAACACACTCTATTTGGGCCTTATGAATGCATTCATGGAACGGTGTACATGCATTACAAGTGTCAAATTAACGCCTGATGGAAGCGATGTTTGCCTATTTATGATATTCTGAGCATATGAAATGACCCTCAAAGAGATGAAAATATCCCAAATCGTTCATTCACGGAGGGCCCGAGAGGTAAATGCGCACGGCTCGACGGGCTGATTTCAGACAATAAAGATACCGCGTTCCAGCTTGACAACGCGAATGAATTTTGGACACATTCCGAGGCATGTTTTCCAAACGTCACCCCAGGATATCTGCGATCAAGTGCTTCTTCTCGTACGCCGACGGAACGACTTGTCATTTTCTCATTGTGGGAAAAGCAGAACTCTCTTTTACACTTCATTGGCCATCACAGAGATCAATACGAGCCCCGGTAAGGGAATATCTATCGGCACGGAGCACAAGTATCTTAGAAGAGGCGGCAGGGGAAAAAGAAGGAAAGAAGCTGTATTTCAGTCGACACAGATGGACAGGAACCTTTATGGTGGAGGCTCCTGCTGGCATGGTGCCACCAGCCCAGACTCCCTTTGTTTGCCAGGCTACTAAACTAATAGAGATAAAAGCAGGTTCCTGCTGGCCGGGAATTATAAAGTCATTAACGAATACAAATAACGTTGAGACAGGGATAGAGTCTGAGGGGTGTGATGCATTTTGGGGGCACTGACCGAGGTTGGATGTCTCTGATGGGGACGGCCGTTGTGTAAACAATCTATCAGGGCCAATGAGACACTGCAAACTTTCACTTCTGATAGTCAACGGTCTTTATTGACATATGGGTGGTTGACATGAAATACTTTGTCGGAAATGTACATGTCCTCTGTTTATAAACGTATTTCAGAACACCATTTTGCTGACTGTCTCTCTCTCTTTCTCTCACTATGTATTATAGACCACTTCACAAAATGTAAACACTGCTTTCCTTATTTAATTTAGTCAATCTTACACACAAAATTAAATCTTAAAGATATTTGTTTAACATTTTGATTTTGTTGAAACGTTTGTGCTAAAAGACTGAAACAGGAAGTTCTTCCGGACCAGCATTGGACAAGCACCGTTCACGTTTTCTGAAGTGGTCTATAATATAGCATATATAAAGTAGCCTATTGTGCAAATAATTTTAAAATGTTATATTTTTCATTCCTGTGTAAATGCAAAATAGAAATCCAGAACTGTCAATGATAGCAATATATTTTTTTACTGTAAAAAAAAAAGTTTACTAAAAATTATATTTTAATAGTATTTAGCATGAACGAGTGATTAAAATGAATACAAATAAAAAAGACATTGTCCAGTTAAAGAAAATATTGACATTTGTCTATTCATCAATTCATATAAATGTTTGTAAAAATAAAAAAATGAGGTTATAAAAATGACATTATTTCGTGCCAACCACGCATCTATTTCTTAAAAGACGATAATCTTCCAAAAATGTTCATAGTGTCTACAGTAGTCATATCCTTGAACTTTCACGCACAGACTGCATTGTTTCCCTCTGTCTGGTCAAATAGAAATTCATTTCTTTTTGTGTTTTTCCTTTTTTCTCCCCCAAATCTTTTAATTTCCTCATTCCCTTTATCTGCGCAATAGACCCTCAGCAGGTCTGTCCGTCCCTCGTGTAATCTCAATATTATTTAAGGTAGCCATTGCACAATGCCTGTGAAAATGGGAGTCATTTAAGCTTTCTCCCTGAGCAGTGGTCTTGGCAACTAAACTAGCTCATTTGTTCACTCTGCATTCCCTTGGACAGCCTTATAAATGGAGGCACTATCCAATTATTACAGGGGATAAAACTAAAGCTCCAGCAAAGCATAGCAGAATCTATTACCAGCCAGAGTTTGTGTGTATCTGTGTGAAAGAGAGAGAGAGTGGCTGTGCCCATATGCCTCAAAAACGATTCAACACAGGGCAGGTGACACATCACCACGATCTAAACACATGAATATTCTTCAACTTTCACGGCCACGTGTTCTCTTCTGATGTATTGCAATAAATCATTATGACACTTAATCTTTAGTTTACCTTAAATGTTGTGGTTTCTTTTTTTAAACCCACAAATTACCCTTTAGATTGCCCAAGAGAGCTGCACTGATGTTAACCTACAAGGCCCTACAATATGTTCAAAGTACAATTATTACTGTACCGCCATGCGAGTTCAAGCTATATTACAAATATATGGTAAAACCTATTCATTTTTATATCTTTTAAGATACGTTGTGGTCTAAAAGTTGTGCATTAAAACTTGGGGTTGGTTAAGGATTCATTGCATAGTCATAGGAAGCTGCTTTGGGTTGATATTTAGGGATGAAAAAGGGTTACTTTGGAAACTCTCTGATAATTGGCTTCTTAAAAGCATCTCATTTTTAACAATGTCACTGTGGCTGGTGGATGACAATTAATCTGTTTTACAGTGTTTTCTTGGCATCTGTGCCAATTACTTTATATGCTAATATATGTAAATTACTCAACATTTGAGATGCCAGTAAAAACTATGCTTGTATTGTACATTATTTTTAATTCAGGCAATACAATTTTGGACTATTTTAAAAGATGCTTTTTAACGTCTTTAATATTTCTTTTTCTTTGGATAAGAAAGTAACACTTAATGCAGCATTATATACAGGCCGTACATTCACAAGTGTAATTCCTAAGTTTTCACATAACAATTTCAGCAAATGAACAGACAATCAGCTAATGCTTCGCGACGACAAGAATCTTTGAAAGAATCTTGCTTGTTTGCATCATCTCTTTGTTTACCACGATGACAATGAGAATTATTGTCGCTCTCTGTAAGAAAACAGTGCAAAACACATTTGTTTCTCGCTTTAACAGCCAAACTGCGTTTTTACACTCACCATACAGTCTATTTAAGGCCGTCTCTAGATTTTGACTTTGTCATTGTGTCAGCACATTAATATTTTTCTTTATCTTTTCTTTTCCCCTCTCTGTTAGTAGGGAAGTGGATAATGACTTCACCGCTAAGTAAATGTTAATGAATGCACTTCGCCATCTGACTAGGTCTTTTCTCTTAACATAAATAGCTATAATTACCAACATATTCTCTCTCTCTTTTATTCACGCACACACACACGCGCACACAGACACACGCGCACACACACACACTGTGACCTGCATCGAAAGTGTGCTCTCTATTGTCCTGTGTGAGTCTAGCTTCATCTCTGACTGTAGATGTCACTATTGCATACTAAATGGACACATAAACCTCCGTATCAGTAGAGAAGATAGATGTTAACGTTGGGGAAATTATTACAAGATTTTTTTTAAATTCTTTTGCGATCTGAGAAATATAAAAGAAAGATGGTTATGGACAGGACCATGTGTTTGCTAATATGTTAAAGCAATAGTTTATTAAATTCATTAAATCATTTATAAAAGTTGCAATTTTACATTTTAAATATACAAAAATAGACACATGACTCTCTATGGAAGAACAATTTTAGCATTTAAATTAATAAACTGTTATATCCCATATTTTCCGTGAATAATCCTAAGGTTCAAAACGCACCACCGCTTATCATTTTAATCAGTATTCACTTGTCTTTTTAATAACTGACAAATTATCGTTCATTAAATCCATGTTTAATAAATATAATGAATAAAGCTGAAAAAGCAAAGGTCATAATTTTAAATTTGCTTTTTAATATCTTCCTTCAAAAAAATCATTTCCTGTTAGACACAAAAAGCCAGTGATGAGCAACTAAAAATGTTATTTTTTTTCTAAAACTATCCAAACTACATTCATATAATACAAAATACCTCATGTCTAATATAACATACAGTAATATCTACATCTTGATGTGCTTCTCAAACCTTACTTAGGCTATTTTATTTATTTATTTTTTTCATTGTGTGCAAGGCCTACAGATTGAACCTACAAACCAAGTTATGCTTTTACATTTGCAAGAAACTATGAAAATAAATAATTATTCGATTTTGCCTAACAACATTAATTAGCACATATTACTCACCAGGAGTACAATGAATGTGCAATCTGATAATAATAATAAGTACACTCATACATATTGCAAGTGTTCCAGACAAATGTGACATTGTGTCAAAATAAAGTTATAGCACTAAAGATGACACACACGCACACACTCATATACGCACACACACACACACTAAATCATCGTCTGAATATATCTCCTGTGTCAGTGCTGTGGAGGGCGGCAGGCAGTCACAGCTCTCCCAGCTGATTCAAAAATGTATCTTTCAGGCGTTTATTATCAATTTGACTTTATCTTCTCTTTACCAGAGGTGTGAAATCTCAACCTCATACGTGTAATTAAGGTGGGCCGCGGTGCTTAAGAGGGGCTTGATTTGAAGCGATTACCAGAGGAGAGAGCTAAAAAGTACACCGCTGTGACCTCAGGGGCAGTCGAGAGAACTGCGGGCTGAAGCTACAGCTAATTTAATTGATCTCCTCAGCTTTACATTTAAATATCATCACAGTGGCGATGAGATCCGGATAGGCTTTGTTGTGAGAAGAGATTATTCGCCGTGCAGATCTGACCCGATGACTTCCCTCCCCGCTAAACTCTTCTGTTTGTTCAGCCTAATGCCACCTGAGATGTCAATCCATTCATTTAGAAAGATGCACCATTAGAATCGATAATGTGTAGGTTGCGACTGCTGTCGTTACATGTGCGAATGTCCATGTCATGTTAAACGTGTTCATAACATTTAAGGAGGGATCGCAAAAGGCAAACTTTTGCAGTTGACACGCACCCTGCTCCGTGCTAGGAGTGAATTCACAAAACTGAAAGCGAGAACGACCAAAACGGAAGCTCGAGAGGCGTGCTATTGCATTTGAATATAAAAACAGAAGTGAAACACTGCCTGTAATTCAAAATGCATTTCCCTCTGCTCAACTATGACAATAACATCCAATCATTCAAAGGAGGAGCATTGAAATTCCACATTAGAAGAGAGCGAGAGACAGGGAGGTAAGTGGAGGAGAGAGAATTTATTAAAAGGACAGAGAACAGAAGTCAAGGAAAAGCAGAGAAAAAAGTAGATTGAAGATGGAGCTTCCTAACCCCCTCCCTAGTTTACTAGTAAGTGTACTACATAGGGCTCTCACAATATCACATTTCCCCGTCACGGTTATCGTGGCTAAACCAAATGCCTGCTGGCGATATTATCATGATGTCTATCGCAATATCTTTTAAAAATAAATATATGAAGCTGCAAGTCTTTATCTTTAATTTCGTTTATTTTTTATTTTATTTGATCAATAAATCACACTGAAAATACAAATTGTGAGCATTGTGACTAAAATGTTACATTGGTGCCATATTGCGATATGTGTCGAATTAATATCAATAATCATGTTTTTTTTTATATCACGGTTATTGTTCATACAGGTGTATTGTGACACCTCTACTAGGGACTCAAAATAGTTCTTGAGCACACGTTTTACACATTACAGTTTTTCTCGATTGCTAAAACACAATTCATGAAACAATTCACCATTTTCTCACAACTATAAACTCATTCGCAGAACAATAAATCAACTTGTACAAACCCCTCACAAAAACGTCCTCATTTTGCAAAGGTTTAACCATGTTCTCATTCAGAAAACACTTACACATTATATAATGAACTGAAGTGTCAAGATATAATCTCAGATAGCACACATTTATCCTTCAGTAAACATTCAGTAGCGAAACTGATGACACACCAATCAGAATCTCATGATAATATTAATAGGAGCACATGTTATTGTGCATCCTAGAATCATCTACAGGGCTTTAAACTACTTACTGTAAACATACAGTGTAATTACAGTACACTCTAAAACATGACACGGATATTTACTTAAAAATATTATGGCAACAATATTACACAAAATATTTTTAAGTACTTTATTTTTACCAAAATATTCCACTCCAAAATTATTTAAACACGTCACAAGATATACTTAAGAAAATCAAGAAGAAATACAAATTTGAGCATTAGAGTTAACTTCTTGATATTTTTTACTTCGGTTTAACATGTATTATTGTTTACATCATATATGATGTACAAGTAAGCTGAGAGTGGTCTCAGTACTGGCATTAGCACAATTACTGTTCACTGAGTGAAACTTAAAGACAATGGACAATAAACACTTTCAAATCTTTCATTTTATTGTTAAGCACATCCAATAGCACTTTTTCACAAAAATGACTCTCCTAATGCTGTTGCATGCAAAGCATGCTGGGAACTAAATTCACCGCTCAGTAAGTGAAATTAACTAAAATAATGAATGCAGTCCCACCACAAAATAATTAAGTAAAGATCCTTTATACAAGTTTAAGTGGGTTGAACATGATACAATTAAGTTGAATTTCCTCAATAATTTGTGCATTTAGAATTCCGAGATTTTTTCTACAATTTTAACTTACATTTTGGTTAAAAAAACAAGAACACAATTGTATTAAGTTTTCTCAATTAACTTCATGATACATTTTTTTTCATTGTACACGCTTTACATGAGAAAATCGAAAATAGAGAAATGTTTACTATTCTGTGTCCAGTAAACTGTAGAACGTGTACAGCCTCAAATTTGTGTTTGTAAAGTTTATTTGTAGCATTTTTACATGTCTTTTATTTTTGCAGAACTTATTAACGACTACTTACAAATAATATTTAGTCAGAAGACCAAGACATTGCTAAAGTATCCTGTAACAAAATTGTGCCAAAGGTGCAGGATGCCATGTTTATTTATATATTATTTATGCAATTGTATTCTGTATCTTGTTGCATACCCCGTTTATATTGTTTTTGAACTTTTTGGACTTGTCTAGTCTACTTCATCTACTTTATCCAAGATATCTTTACAGTAGTGTATTTTTTGCATTTTGCTTTTTCTGCACTCTTTAGGTTGTATATATACACTGAGGTTTCAAATGAGTTGACAATGTTCTTGAATCCAAATAAGATGTTTTAGTTACAGTGTTTTGAATTGATCTCACCAGTGTCTAAGACTATGTTCTAGTGTGAGTATTTCTGAGGGCTTGTGTGTCATATTTGGGGGAAAAGTTGCTTTTTCAGCAAGTTTGAATGGTTTTGAGTGGAGAGCTGCATTTTAAAAATAGGATGTTGAGGGAATTGGGCGAGAAGTTATGGATTTGTGTTTAGAGTTCAGAGAAAAGGAGCCATAATGTCATGAAACGTGTTTAAGCAATCAAGAAAAACTGTAAATGTTTGTAACCTAGAAATTCACAAAATGCTGTTAAAACAAAGAGCATTCATTGGCTGCTCACTGTTTCCTTGGCAGAACTTTTTCAAGCCACCAACAAACATCTATTTTGTTTTTAATTATTTCATCCCAAATGTGCATGAAAGGAAAACAATCCTGTAAACTTAAAAGTAATACACAGGAATCTCATAAGAAGATTAAAAAGAACCCTGCTTTTATTTGTTTTTATATATTTTTATTTGTGGTATGGGGTATATTTAGTATCTGAATTTTGCATAATAAAATGATTTGTTTTGTTGGATAAAGACTCCTTAGTCCCCAAATGTATGCTCATGATACACATATTCACATCACAGGGAACAAGCGCAGAATGAAACGCAGCCATTGACGTCCGCGCTAGGCAAACTAGCCAACGTAGCGTCGGGCGTCCTCTCCTCCAGTCATGTGCTGATTTTAATGAGTCATTTCGATGCACGCTATGAAGATTACGCGCTTGTGACGGCACCGAGCCATCTGTAAGGTAGCCGAGCGGTCACAGTAATCTATCTGACGCTCTCCATCATGAGTAGAGAAGCCTGGACAAGGTCACCACAGGTGGAAGCGATAACACGGTGACAGAACGTGGACCGCAAGACTTTTCTCACTTCTCGAAACCTTCAGGAGGCTTGTTTGCGTTCTCCATGAGGTGACTATTTCTTTCAACGTTTGATATTTTCATGACAAATGAATCATTTTCTTTTCTGTGGAACCATTGTGTGCCAATTTAGCTTTGCGTGTGATTCCAGGTGACCGGCTGGATGAGATGTTATGAAAGGTTCGAATTCTTTTCAAAACGACAAACTAGCCTCGATGTATATATGGAGTGTTTTTCAGGCGCTAAGTGGTGTCAAGGATCTCTGAACAAGCTGTAAATCAAGGGTGCACCTTGGCTATTTACAGCAAATTATACAGCATGAATGATTCAGTGATTAGAAACATTCTGGCATTCATTATTTTCGCAAGGTCTGAAGCACTTAAACACTGCTAGCTTTTCACACTGTACAAATGCCCGAAACCTTGACGAAGAGAGACTGAATCACAAGAAAGAATTTATTTAAAACACGAGCTCGGAGGGATATTAATACCACTCCAGTACTCAGAACATTCTTATTAGAAACCGGGCAGGATTCTGTTAGCAAGACGACTGCTTTTAGACCGTGTTGCTTTATGTGGATGTGTCAAAAAAGTCACTTTTACCCGCCCGCGAATAAAGACGTACTCCAAGTGGAAGGTAATTATTATTTTGCCTTTTATCGTAGCGGTGCAAATAAAAAAGTTAGAAAGGAGGTAGGACAACACGTATGCGTAAATGCATACAAATTGCATCTGATGAGGTCCTGACTAGGAAGGTGTATCCCCTAATACCTGAAGAATTAAAAAAGCACACTGTCCCGCTCTTCAGGTGTTCATTTGAATACGCTGAGCCAACTGAGTCGTTCTATAATTGATCCCCGGGGGACGTCTAGGCCCACCGAACCCGCATTCCCACCAATTACAGCTGCGTCTCTCTAAAAACAGAACCAGAGCGCACATCTTAGTAAGAACCCATGTACTACAGATATGACCCCACAAACACTACACTCAGCAGCTATTCTTATACAATTATGAGCACACCACACATCTCTTTCTCTTTTTGTATCTGATAACATTTAAATGACAGACTTTTACCAGACTAAGAAATGCAAAACAGCATGAAAATAATTCACTTTCCTTCACTGCACTGAAGACAGAACACAGCTGAATGACTTTTCACCTCCAAGACTTTGAATATAAACTAGTGGTCCTTTCTGGCACAAATTGTTCTTGAAATTTAAAACGAAATGATGACATTTTCGAATTATATAGTTTATTCAATCTATAGAAGTGGGTGGTTTATATCGAAGTCAACCAGTGGAGCTAGCTAGCAGTGGTGTGTATGACAGGTGGTGGGGGGGATTAAAAAGTAGGTTGGCTTGTCAACATTTACCAAAAAGAAAAGTTGTTATATTTAGACAAAATACAAAGACAAAAATGTAATAATGTGCATCAATGAAACACTTACATTTACGCATTTGGCAGACGCTTTTATCCACTGAGCTACAGGCAAGCCATCCATGCACATTAAAGTGATTAAAATAAAATTGTCATTTCAAACCTGTATGACTTTCTTTCTTCCACAGAACAAAATAGAAGATACTTTGAAGTATGTTACCAAACAACAGCCGTACCCATTGACTTCTATTGTATGGACACAAAACCTATGCAAGTCAGTGTTCGGTTACCACATTCTTCATAAAATCCTTCATAACACTTATGTGTTCTTTAGCAGAAGAAAGAAAGTCATATCTGTGTGAAATGACAAGAGTAAATGATGACAGAATACACATTCTTGGGTGAACTTTCCCTTTAAGTGATCAGAATAGATTTCATGTCAACTTTTTGTTTTCTAGACTGAGTTTCACATATTAAAACAGATGTTACCAGGCAAGTCAAAGGAGTGTTTGGAGGGCATTATTGTCTGTAGGACATGGCAACGCTACTCGGTTCAGACCCAAAGCCGTGGTGATGGAGTGGTTGAGAGTTAATTACTGATTACCTCTGGGGCCGCTCACCTGTGAGCCGTCATTACCTCACGCTCACGCCAAGCAGGTGCCATCCCTGGTTGTCCGCCACGCTTGTCTACTGTGGCATTATGCCCTGGACGGGCCTACAACCCTTTCACGGGAACCATGGGGCACACGGCACGGCCAAAATGCCAACATCTAACGCTATCCGGCCAGAGGTCAACCTCTCCTTTCTCTTTCCCTCTCCGCGGAGACGGAATCTGGTGCCTTGGCATACTTGGGATGAGCGTGTGCCCGCTTCCCCCACTTCTGGCTCTCTCTGGCCTGGCCTGAGGACGAGAGGGGAAACAGCTGGCCTACGACTGCCCGCTTGGACATGGCAGTTCTGGATCATCAATAGTGGTGCCCGCCACACCAGCTGATCCTCTCCCAGGGTCCCTGTCACGATGATGTCTTCATCGCTAACCGGAGCAGACGCCCGCTCCTGGCAGCAACTGGAGGTGACAACAAATCCAATTATCTCCCCTCCATGGAGCCCAGGCAGCCTGTGCCGGTGTGACAGAAAGGACGGAGACAGGCAATGCCCTGCCCACCAAACCCCTATGAACCCCCCTTATACACACTCCCTATTGCCCCAACATTTCAGTCACAGGGACAACAGGACAAACATAGGGATCCTGTGGTCTACAAAAGCAACACTTGCACAGAGAGAGACCGTTAGAAAACTGTTAACCACCGAAACTTCACAGCATAAATGTTTCTGGTAGAAGTCAAAAGGCCAGTGGTTTTCAACTGGTTTTGCTTTCAAACATAGTATCAAAACTATTATTCATAATAATATTTATTTAATTAAAAACATATAAAATAATTAAAATAGAAGAGGGCCACTGGAGGATATAAGTAACAAGCCATGAGTTGTTGAATTTCATATGTTAATTATTTTTAGTGCACCTAGACAAATTAGCCCATCATAATCCTGCTGTCAGTCATGGTGGCTTGTCATTGACAAAAATGTCCCACCGCACGGTTATATATAACCACAGTACACACATACGACATTAACCAGGAAACTACCTACACGCATGCTATGCAATAACCTGATTCCTGATGTGTTTTTTAAGTGATGTTCCGTGAGTCAACCTGTATAAACCAATTAAATATCCATATACCAAATGAGTTTATAGTGGACGCATTTTAGAGGTGTGTTAAATGCATATTGAGAAAAGATGTATTGATTCTTTATTAGTGTTTATAGGTCATCTTCACCTCTGATGATTAGTGTGTGTGAGAGAGTAAAAGAGAGAGAGGACTTTCTAGCCGCATGCAGATATTAAAGAAACAGTTAATCCCAAAATGAAAATTCTGTCATCATTTATTCAACCTCATGCTATTCAAAACCTTTATGACTCTTTCTTGTGTGGAACACAAAAGAAGATATTTTGAAAAATGTGTCAGTGGTTTTGTGATCATACAATGGAAGTCAATGGCGATCAGTGTTGTTTGTTTGCCAATGTTCTTTTTTTGGTGTTCTGCAGAAGAAAGAAAATCATACAGGTTTAAAATGACACGAAGGTGAGTAAATGATGAAAGAAAAGGTTCATTTTTGGGTTAACTATCCCTAACATGGTGCTTGTATACAGGGATGGTGCTTAAAGGGATACTTAAGCCACGAAACTCAATTTCCTCATGTTTTACTCGCCTAACAGAATATGACTTTCTTGAAGAATAATGCAGTCGGAGTTACTGTAATACCACGTATCCTTTTTCTTCAAGTGGTAGAATGAGAGTGAATGGGTGGCAATTTTTTAATGCTCAAAAGTGCATCCATCGATCAAAGAATGGCTCGACACGGCTCCTTGGTCTTAACAAAGGTCTTCTGAAGCGAATCGATGCGTTTGTTTAAGAAAAATATCCATATTGACAACGCTATTAATGATAATGTCTAACTTCCGTTATCCCTCGACTGCACGTGAACCAGAGGCTTGTTTTTCTGGCAAATTACTCTGGGGTGTTGTAAGTTCCGGTGACAAACGCAGCATTTTTTGTTTTGCTCCAATAGGATAGTGTCTCGTCTGTGTGGGAGCTTTTCCGTCATCTACATGATGTGTGATCAGAGTTTTTTCATCCAAATGATTTAACAATTTAAATGTTAAAGATTTAGAAGATTTAAAAAAGTATTGCCACCAACCTGACAAATATAGTCAAATCCAGTGATTTATTTGTCCAAACACAGCCCACAATGCAAACAGAAGTTGTATACAGTAGGCCAATCGGATTTTGTGCCCGATCAGATCAGTTGTATGAACTACGAGACTATGAGTCCACGGATGTACCATCTCCTTCCACTGCTTCAGATAAAGATCAAATACATTGTCCACATTCATTTACTTGCCCCGTATATCTTTATTTGAAAGGAAAAGCAAGATTCTTGTGGCTGAAGCCCTCTGATAAAGGCACTGACTCACAGATTTCATGATATTCAGATGAGCCTCAGCGTGGGTGACTGGTGACTCAGAACATGCCCAGAGGGAGATTCTGAAATTCTGATGGACCAACTCATCCAAAGGGCCATTTCGAGTGGAGTGGAGGAAGAGATAGCATCCGCTCCTATCAAAATGTGAGCCGGTGTGTTCCAGGCTAAGGGGCTTGAGACAGCTCAACAAAGAGGCACTGAAGCAAGGGTTTCTCACTTTACCGGCCATTTACCGCACCTGTCTATATAGACACATGCATTGGCGGCTATATGGCATCAGTATATACAGCTGTGCTCCGTAATAGAATTGCAAAAATGATGATTGTTTTCAAAGGTGTTTCCCAAGCGCTCCACTTATCTGCACATTAAACTAGGATGTGAAAAAGCATCAAGAAAACTGTTTAAAACTACAAGAATACTACATTTCATCAACATGTGGTTGTGTATTTATCTAATATTCCATTGAGGTGTTAAAATTATAATCTTAAAAAGAATATCAGTGTATAAAAAAAATACAGCCGAGGAAAAAATTAGATGTTTTAGATGTGATGCAATGTGTATGCATGATTTAAGGTTAAAAGAAAGCTGTATTTTCCACATACCGTGCATGTTTGTATCTCCTCTTTGCCCTGCCTCTCTGAAACACGCAGATTTTTTACAAAGCTCATCGCTCTGAAAAGCCAGGTGTGCTATGATTGGCCAGTTAACCAGTGCGCAGTGATTGGTCGAATTCTGCAAGCGTGTGACGGAAATTTGACGCCTCTTACCATATTTGGAACATCAGATTCCAAAGCAATTGTACTGACATGTACGCCCACCTTAAAATCATACCTTGACCTGACGTAGATTTGTGGATGTGTGGTTACACGAGGCGTTTCAGGCAGGTCTGGGTGAGCATTCGCTTTTAGATAGAACGCATCTTTTATTTCAATTTTACGTGTCTGATACATGCATGGGCAACTTCTAACACTCCAAAGACACAGACAAACGCGTATTCGCGCCATATGACCCCTTTAATCATCATTTCTATATGTATTGTGGCCGTTCCAGTCCAGTGTATGTTGAATTTCAACAAAATCAATCCTCAGGAGTGACAAAGTCATCCAACAGCAATGTGAAAGACTGACGGCATGACAATACACATGAAAACTGTGAAAAAAATCAAGGTTATCACATAAAAACTAACTTTGAACTTTACCTTACAATACAAATATTTCTATTGTATTGCTTAAAAGTGAATATTAACTTTTTTCTTTGCAGTAATTGAGGTCTAAAAAATACGGAGCATTTTTCTGCGATTTTGACCGGTTTCTCCAGTTTTCATTTTCTGCAAATCAATGCAAACAGAAACAATATAACGAAACACATACCTATAAATCGCCAATTACAAAAAACTAAAAACCATTTTGAAATTACCTCTTAAATGTATGTCATGTTTTACCTTCATTTGAGGTTTCCACATCATTTCTGTCCATCTGTAATTTCTGCCATAAACGCTGGCACCACAACTTCTATAAAGACCTTTCGTCTGGTTTGTTTTTTCACACTTTACCCACGATTCTTAGCTCCCCCCCTTTCACGTCAAATGAAAAAAAAGGATGATAAAACAACAAGAAGCTCTACTTCCTGTGAAACTGTTGGTCGCACCTCTGACTGCACTGATGGGGAAGAGTAAAGCCATTAAGATGACATGAACACAGATCGTGTGTGACACTTCAAAGAGGCTGGAAAAAGCTGAAAAACTGAGCAGCACAACCTCCTCATCCGCCCTCCGGCAGGGAAAAGGGGAGAAAAAACACAAAGACGACAAGCACGCGCCGCATGGTCAACACGAGCACCCAGAGACTCCTGCTCTCGGCCTACCCCCGGACCCAAACACAGACTCGTCCCCGCGACTGCACGTCCAATGATTACACTATTCCCTCTCTCGTGCTCAGAGGGGCTAATTAATGCTTTAATATGCAAATGAGTGCCACAGTAAATTACACAGCTGGCAAATATGCCTGTTTTGCCCCCAAAACTACACCAGGAAATGAGCGGGACTGCGCCTGGATTGCGAACGCAAAGAGACAGAAGGTTTATTTCGAAACCGTGAAGATAATTCCACCTTAAAGTTTTATAGGCGCTGGGGTAAAAGTTTATGAAGAGTCTATTTGCGAGTATTCTGTAGCGCTTTACGGATCTAAAACGTGTCTTGAGGTTTTAAGAGTGAATGGGTTTGTGAACACTGCTATAGACTTCAGTCAGAGTGGATGTGAGAGGCTGTGTACTTGGGTTGTCTACCATTCAGCCAAGTATTGAAAATACATATTTCCACAAACGTCGAGTACACAAAAACATAGATTAACATTTCCTCTAACTCATTTAATATAGCATGCTGATAACAATGGCAAGAACACAAAGTACATCTTGTACTATATAGTGCTTTGGGCGACCCAAGTTCAAGAATTTTTGTTTTAAATAAAATAAAAATTGAAATGCACTTTTAGTCACTTTGTGTAAAAGCATCATCCAAATGCACAAATATCCATCCATCCCTCACAATGCTGACATTAAATTAAATATAGAATCTTGTGTGAATAAATTCTATAGCATGTTTAATAGGCAAACCACAAGAAACATGGTGACAAGTTTAACTTTTTCTGTGACAGTGAGAACAGATGCAAGGAAACAGAATGCTGTGAGAACTGTGATTAGATCTAGCTTTGAAAACATATGACACTTAAAGACTATGACTGTTCTGCTATATATGGCTGTCATTCTCATGCCCTAAAACCATGTGAAGTTGATACAAGAATCTGTGAAAGCAACACGATAATATGTAAGAGGTTGCTCCTGTTCTGTAATTAAATACCGAGGCTACAAAGAATGCTGCCACATGTATATAGGGTGATATCAGGCAAATTGGGCCACTTTTTGGTTAATCGTTTGGGACACACAAAAAAACCCATGTATGACATTTAACTGTGTTCTTATGATTAATAAGGAATGTTTATATATTTTTGTGATGAATTCATGTAATCAAATATAATTGTTCAGGCCCTACAGGTTTTAAAACATTAGCTGCCTGCTGCCCCACATTTTTTGAGATAGCAGTCAAACTGCAAAGTGAAAGAGACATTTCTAAAAATATAAATTTAATTTTATAATGTAATAGTGTAACATTTGCACATCAGTTTTAATTACATTAAAACATCAATTTCATCCATAAAACATTAATTTCATGAAAAACGTATAACAATAACAAAGTGTTATGGCAACAGATTAACAACGATTGTATTTTTGCTGCATCCCTGGCAGAAAATCCTTTCTATAGCCTTTATGTTCCTTTCTGTTTGTCTTGCAGTCTATAATGAATAGTTTAACATAAGGATACTTTACTTCAACACCTTTCACTTTGTTACAGCCTTCATCTTTATCCCCTAAAAGAAAACCGGGCATCTTACCTACGCCAGACAGAGCAGACTAAAAATAAACAAATACATGTAACACACTTCTATATCGAAATGTCTCTTTCACCCTTTCTTTTTCATTGAGTAATGCTATAGTACAATATATATTAATAATATAAATAATTTTAATAAGAGTAACCACCAGAATTTCAGCTTGAACTCAATTCAGAAGGTGGCCCATTTTAACTGAAATGAATGGCTCATTTTATTTTAACACATTCAAGTAAGTTGGGTCAGTAACCAAACATGTTTGTTTTATATAAAAATCTGTATAATTTAGCAAAATCTGCATTTTATCTCACAGAGGCAATCAAGACATGAGTTATGAATCATTATTTTAAAATGTAAATGTTTTTTTTATTGATTTATCAACCAATTGGATATGTCAGGCCACTTGCCTTACTTTTTTCTGGCACTGTCTGAAATTGAGGCATTGCCCTCCCCCTTAGCAACCTCAGACCAATAAAATAATTTGCTTAATGTCAAGTACTGTTATGGCATCAGTTTGAAATTCTTTGCAGTCATTGCCTGTTAACTTTTAAAGAGATAAGACACTAAAACCTTAAATGGCCCATTGTACCCGATGGCCCAATTTGCCTGACATCACCCGACTGTACTGCGAAGAAGACAATCTCAGAATGCAATGCAAAGAAAAGATCCAACTAAAATGCATGATGTCAGATGTGATAAAAGTATTGATAACACACAGTTTATCTTAATTAGCAATGGAATATTTTATAAAGCCTGATCCCATAGAAAATGTAATTATTTTACTAAGCGAGATTGTATAAATTCATGTGAATTAGCCAACTTGTAAAATAGTTATGTATTGTGATTTTGCCTGTTAAATGTACATGTTCTGTACCAAACATTGAAAATTCTGTCATCATTTATTCTCCCTAATGTCATTCAAAACCTGTGTGACTTTCTTTCTTCGGCATAACACAATAGAAGATATTTTGAAAAATGTTGGTAACCAAACAACATTCCCCCCCATTGACTTCCATTGTATGGGCACAAGACCACTGATACATGTCTCAAAATATCTTCTTTTGTGTTCCACACAAGAAACCGTTGTAAACAGTTTTGAATGCCATGAGGGTGAATAAATAATGCAGGGATTTTTCTTTTTGGGTGAACTGTACCTTTAAAGTGTTGGCAGCATTAAAGCTTGGCGGCATACTAACATCAAATGCAGCTGCTGCTTATGTACTATATACAGTGTTTCAAATAAGACACTTATTAGGTTCCTTAGAAGGCAGCTACCTTTGTAGGCAAAATCTAGGCTTTGGAACTGAGCTAATGAGTCTGGAAGGAAATGAAAAGCTGGATAAATAAAACAACTGTATCAACAAGTCGAGAAACCGAGCTGTGTGTGTGCAGCTCATCAAGAGGTCCCATGTGCATGAACCTGCTCTCTGTCTGTTCACTCACTCAACTCCAGCCATCATAGAGTCAGACACCATGACCGACCACAAACACTAACCAACTCTTAGTTCCACTTGGAGTCTGTCCCACAAGACCACCTGCCCCCCTGCAGCCCCACCTGCATCATTAATGACGCTTTATGAGGCACATCATAGCAACCTCAACGTGCACTGCACCACAACAGTGATTCTGAGCAAACAGCAAGGGGAATTGTTTGATTTGAATTGTTGTAAATCAGACAAGAGAACATTGCTGCGTACAATAGTAAGCAACAGTGGCAAACTATACAAAATTAAAATAATCTCATTCAGCCAAAGATAATTCATGAAATAAATATTTCATCATTTACTCACGTTACTCACGTTACATGCCGTTCCAAACATGTATGACTTTTTCTCTTTTGAAAAACACCTAAGAAGATATTTTGAAGAATGTAACAACACTGGCTTCCATTGACTTCCACTGTATGGACACAAAACACTGAGATGTTTTTCAAATGTCTGTGTTCCATCTAGAGATTTTGAATAACATGAGGGTATATATATGATGACAGAACTATCCTTTAACTAGCATTATATTTTGGGAGACACATTTGTGGGATATAGAGCTATAAGTTTAATTCGGATTGGAATTGGAAGCATTGTTCAAGTATTTTGGTCTTAGAAGAATTTGAAGGGAAATGTCTGAGATCATCCTAAAATCTCTGCATACAGTATGTTGGCAGTTGTCTTGGGTATTTTAAGAAGAAACTCTCGAACAAAGCACAGGAGATTTATTCAAATGTCATTTTTTCTACATTTAATCACACTGCCACCTTTCTTTCCTTTCATATTGCTTCTTTTATAAAGTTCACGAATTGTTCATGTATAGAGAAATAACTATAACCTTGCTACAAACATGAATGAAATACTCTCTGAGCGTTACTTATACAATGAATATTGAACATAGTAAATAATTCATAATTAACACCAAACAGGCCAGTGATCAAATAGAGACGCACTTTAACAGACCCGCGCCGTAAACAAAGACCCAAGGACCAACATTCCCTCCTTTCACATTCCTGCCGCTTAAATATGCGCATGCAAAATCGAGCCACACGCACACGCTCGCACGCACTTTTCTTTTGAGCAATGAAATTCTCGCTTTTCTCAGACCCGGAGAATTTTACAAAACTGAATCAGAACACTTGATCTGACCACCCGCTGTTTTCTGATGGAAAGATTTGCTTTTTAATACAATCGTCCCTCGTTCTGCCACGTCGTGCCCGGCCCAGACAAATCTCACCAGCGTGTGTTCTTGTACCGCCACAATGAAATGTCTCATTCTCGATCGGTTAAATACCACCCTGCTGTAATCTATCACGGTGAAAATGTTAATAACATTGTCCTCCGTTTCAGCCCGGCCTAAATATGACATATTTATACGCGTTTAAGACAGATGGCGCGTTTTCCGGCTATTTATCGATGAAAATATATTTTGAAGATGTAAATGAGTGACGGGCCGAAAACATCACAATCAAAACAAATGACTGGAATAAAAAATTCAACTTTACAATTCGTTTTGAAGAGTGTCTTCCTTCCCCTGCAATTTTTAAATAATGCTTTAATATGCAAATAAGATAGAGGAGATAAAATCATGACAAACAGATGGTAAGTTACATTTTTTCTGTTTATCAGAATTTTTTTTTAAAATTTTTACGCAGTTTATCATGTTTTTAAGTTGTGGCATCCTTTTTCCAGGACTTTCAAGTTTTTTGCCAAGCAGCACCTCTGAGATCAGTAACAAATTGTGGAAACCAGCTAAACCAGCTTGGCCAGGCTAAGAGATCCAGCTTAAACCAACTAAGACCAGCAAACCAGCTTTGGCTCGTTTTCTCAGCAGGGTTATATGTGGAACTTAACTGATGGTTTCTATAACTACAGTAAATATGATCTGCATCCAGAATTACACCCACATAATCAAGATTAAGTGATGACATCACTGCTAACATCTGACCTTCTCTTCTTTTAGGTGCTGGTCCAGGTCCAGTCTTATAAGTGAATGGTTGATCTTCAGGGCCAGCGACAGAGCCATAAGCCCCCCAGCGAGCACCTGGTTGTGTCGTACGTCCAAACGCTGGATCTGTAGGTTTTCAGCAAGGATCTCAGCCAAAGTCACAGCACCTTACATGATGGGTAAAAACACAGGCTTAATTATAATGCAATAGAAATGTATGCAAAAAAAAGAATATCTAGAACCACAGCCAAAGAGGTAGAAAAGCAATATCGAAAATCCTACCCTCGCATGTTATTCCTGTAGATGCTAAGCCAAGTTGCAATAAAGAGCGATTGATCATGAGGGACTCTTTTAACGTGTGAATGCCTCTGTTCTCCAGGCTGTTTTTGCCAAGGTTTAATGTTTCGAGCGTTTTTAAGCAAGGCTGAAAAAAGACAAAAACAGGATGTTTAAGAAAACGCGCACTATTGAGGATGTTTTCAAATCACTTTGTATAATTCGAAAGTGTCCCTTTTCTGTGCATTTGAATCCAATTATGGACGGTGAGTTTGTGTCACTTTGAGAGCCTTAAGTGTCACGCGCGCCGGCGTGGCAATAGATTGACTCTCCAGAGCATATTAGCAACATCATTTATGAAGCACGATTAGCAGCCGTATAAAGCAGGAGATAGAGGCGCACATGAGGGAAAAGCCATGTTGCATAACAGAACGTACATCATGCCAGCTCGCCACACTCATTATTCTCACTTAGTCCTGTGCTTTAAATGACAAAAATAAAACACAGATGACTAAAAAAACAAGTCCAGGGATCAACTCGCAGTTCTTTTGGGTCAATGCAACACTCGAGCATGCTAACACCACACACACACACACACACATACGGTACTGTGCATACTGTTTTAAAGCAACCTTTAGAGAATGGGATGTAAAACCATCAGTTTAACCAATTGGAAATTTGGTACAGGCGTAAAATCAGTATTGTAATGCACTTGATCATGGGACACTGTATAGGCCAATGAAAAAAAACATAGAAGACAAAAAAAACAAGTCCAGTGCAACAGTGTAATATTGGCATCCATAAGCAGTAATGTACATGTATGTTTTATTCAAGTAATTAAAAAATAAATTAAATTAATAAAATATATTGTAAAAAAGATGTCATTAACTTTCAAAATAAAAAAACACATAACAGAACGTACATCATGCCAGCTCGCCACACTCATAATTCTCACTTAGTCCTGTGCTTTAAATAAAACGCAAACGAAGACAAGTCCAGGTATCAACTCGTACCTCTACCAAACTGAGCTTTGTATACTGTGGTAGCCTATATGAGACTATAGTTTTCTTTTTTTTTTGCACTTATGCTTTTTGTTGTCCTTATGTTGTTCCAATTGCTTCCATTGTTTATCTCATCTGTAAGTCGCTTTGGATAAAAGCGTGTGCTAAATGAATAAATGTAAATGTATAAGATGTTAAATGTTGCATTTACAACAGACGCCATTATATAAAACGACTTACATCATACAATTGACATTTACGACGATAAAACTATATATTTATTTTTTAATTAGTTTAAACTATACATTTTATTAGTAAGGCGCTGTGTCCACTGAGGCGTTTAGGCCTGCGGTCGACGTATTTTTTCAATTGATTTCAAAGGAAACGCCGCGCTTTAAAAAAAAGCCATCAGTTGACGATTTTTTACGTGCTCAGCGCTATGCGTTTTTCCCACGATTAGCACCGGCGTTCGACTGGGCGCCCAGAGTTGATATCAAACTGCAGTTGGGCCGTTTTGATTAAGTAATAATAAAAAAAAACTGCTGATCTAACACAATGAAACACAATCAAAACATGATAATACCATAAAAAACTGAGTTATCTGGTGTCGCAAATAAACACATTACAGTACTACAGTAATATGAATAGAAATGTCCGATTACTGACTTTACACCTCGGATGAGTGTCATCATTGTACATCGTACTGAGAAAAAATGCAATAAACCTTTTTTTACTACATTACTTACAGTACAAAAAAGCGCTATGTAAATAAATTGTTTATGTTTTCTCTTAGCTCAGTGGTGGAGAGCGTTGTAACAACAGCACTCTGTGTACTTGACACTAATTACAACTTCTACTACTTATCTTAGACACTTGAGGGATAAGTAGTAGATTTCTAAACTCCAGTACACTCATTAGTAGAAGTTAAATATGGGAATACTACAACAGAGTTTAACACACAAAAGTGTTATAGTAACTGATGTTAAAAAAAATTATAATGATACTACTATACTATTTAAAAATAGTACTTTATTAAATAATAAAAAAATTCACATAGCTTATAGTGCAAAGATCATGGGGCTCAATCCAAGATAGCACACTGATAGAATAGCATATATTGAAAGCCTTGCAAGTCGCTTTGGATAAAATAATCTGCCAAATGTAAATGTATTAATAAGAACAAATGAATACAGTTTATATGAAATTTAACACGAACGCCCATTAAAATATTGACAAATGCTGTACGTTTAATGCCTCAGTCACCTAATTTCCGATTGGCCAGACCAGGATCGACTGAATAACCGGATAACATTGTGATTTAATTATGTTCCTCTGACATCAGAGACTTGGTGTGTCTGCCCAAATAACCCATTTATCCGCTCTCTCTCCTCTTCTTCCTTTAAAGAAACCCCAGGGAAAAAAAAAGAACGAAAGGTTAATAACAACCCTTCCTGTGTCATATTCGACACTACCAGCCATTGGACTAATTATATTCATTATGGCCGCATAGATGTCTACTTATCCTTCTTAATGACAGACCACATAAAAAACCTCTCTAAACACATATCTATTATTTAATCAAACCGTTCCCATTTGGTACAGGCAAAATGGAATAAGCAGGCTTTATTTTTGGCCCGCATGGGTGCATTCTCTGTGAACGCGCCAAAGGCCGAGAGAAGAGAGAGTGGGCCTTTAATTTGTAGCTTTTGATTTGAATCGCCATTCACATGCCAAAAAGGTACAGTTTATTCTGACAATCAGAGCCGCTGAAGAGGAATAGATATTATTAAGGATTGGAGATGAGCTTTCTAGTGAAGATGAGACAAGCCATTTCCTTTTGTTCTCTCTTTTTTTCTCTGTGTGTGTCAAACTCTGTCGTAGACCAAAAGAGAGATATATCCAGTAGATGTCGCGTTGACGGGCTGGGTACTTCCTCTGCGCAGCCAAGCAGGGGCCACATGTAGTGTCGCAGCTCGTATTTAATGTAAGCGACATTTAAGCACGATAGGAATGAATAAAAAAAACTAGGAAGCAAGAAACGGACTGAGTTAAAACTTGTTGTGTTTACTGCTATGTGCAACCAACGGTTTATTTTAAATAAAACACAGCGCGAGAGTGTTTGTGCGAATTATGAAGCGTACAGCTGAGGCATAATCTTCCAGATGTGTTAGTTACTTTTTTAACTTCCGCTGCTTTTTTTAATCGCACTTCAAAAGTGCTGTTGTAATGATTAAAATTGTATATCTATTATCTTGCCTTAGAGAAAAATCTCACCAGAACGTTCTGTAGATGGCTCATGCCAAGATGAGTGATTTGATTGTTACTCAGTGTCAGCGTTCTCAAACCGGTCTTCTGAAAGCTCAAACCGTCGCAAATCTCCTCCAGACCTGAAGAGCAGATAAATACGTCTATGCATATGCCCCAAAAAGTGATCATTCGACCAAAAAGCACACATTATTTTTCTCAAACAGAACGTTCATACCTGAATCCGATATAGAATTGTTGCTTATGTCCAAGGTTTTGAGAGTGTTGTTGTATTTGAGCAGGTCACCAAGTTGCATGGAGTCCTGGTAGCCGTTGAAGTTGTTTTCGGTGAGGTAAAGCTCCTGCAAAGCGCAGTTTCTTTTGAGAGCACCAACTAAAGAAAGAATTGAGAAAAATCTGAAATAAACGCAGTGTTTTGTCAATGTCCAAGATGTCTTTGTGCCACATAACTACGCTATAGTGCATGCTAATATTCTAGGATAAAGAAAGTAGACAAGCAGAACGTAAGAGCCCACAGCAGTTCTTCTTAATCACAACAAAAGCTCGCATTGACGACTTTCCCAAGGTTTCGAAGGTCTAACTCCATTATTATTTTTATTTACATCGCTGTGATTATCATGGCCATCATTATAATAGTCAACATCATTACGTGTCCCTTTTAGGGCCAGAGAAGCTTTCATGGGCTTTTTGTCTGTGGCCTCACAGAGCCGTCTGTCCGAATCAATGTGGCAGATTTGATCAGACCCTTTCGGTTGCATGCGGAATGCCAACATCGTCATCATACACAGTAGGAACCAAATGGGGGGATCGTTGAATTGATCGGAGGTACTCCACTGTGCGAGCCGGCGAGTCCCGCAATCAGGGCCCCGCCGATCAATAGCAATGATCAGAAGCTGGGCGTCCCGCTGAGAAGAATGAGGGGGGCGGCCGAGTGGCCCCGAAATATCAAATGGATCCACATGCTACTTAAAGAGACAGAGCCGTGAAGACGCAAGATGTGCCACTACACTTCTCCATCTCATTTAAGGTCATTTCACTTCTGCTAATGGTCCATGTTTATAACAGCTTTCTGTTTTTTCCTTTGTCTCGGTCTTTCTTTTTCCGGAACATCAAGATATAAGAAGATATTTTGAAGAATGTTGGTAACTGAACAATGGTGGTGTCCATTCACTTAAATTGTATGGACACAAAACCAATGCCAGTCAATTTCTTTAATAACAAAAGTATAGTTGTGTCTTACGCATTTACGTTTGGCTGCAGAATTTTTCTATATTTTTTTTACATCCATCTATGTTTTAATAACAACATCCTTCAAATTTTTGAAGGACCATCAAATCAATGTAAATCTGCGTCTTCTGTATCCTCATTTAGAAGGCAGCATTACAGCGCCATGATAGAGCTCAGTCTCACAGTGAGCTGGCCGAAATGTCCTGAGCGGATCGGTGCAGCAATGTGTAAAGTGACAGGAAGAAGATTAGGACATCTAATCCAAGCCCGGTCTGGCTGTTAAGGTCACTGGGCCAAAATCTGCCACTCCTCCCCTTGTCCTGCTTCATCTGTTCCTGCTGGCCGAGGCCGCTCATGGAGAACGCTTTTTTCAAACACATGCTATCTGTATTTTAGGACTGGCATATTGCAGTATTCACACCAGAGTAAGTGAGACAACTAGCACTTCTCTTTTAAATTGTTAAAAAAAGTAAAATTCTTGTGAGTATTAGGTGCGATTTTTGAGGATAACATGCCCTTAGGGAAGCTATGTTGTGCTGGCATGATGGAGGTTTCAAAATTCTGCCAGAAGTTGAAATACTTATGCAGTGGCAAAGTTTGCACAGCACTAGCTACACTGTAAAAAAATTGCGTAAAAAAACTGACAGTACAGGCAGAAAATTCCCAGTACATTTTCCCTTTATTTTACAGACATTTCCGTTAACGCTAAAATGTATTTAATGCAGTGCAAAATATAAAATGCAGGTAAAACAAATGTAAAACATTTATACGGAAAATTCCTTCATATTAATACAGTATATTGTGCCCGGTTTTGAAAAAATGTTTCTTTGTGTAGACTAAACCAAATGTCACTGTAAAAAAACATTTGGCCGAATAGTTCACTCAGATATTAGAATTCTTTCCTCATTTACATAGACACAAAGACACCAAGACCTTTCTCAAAATGCATTTCACAGAATGAAAGTCGTACATGTTTTCAACGAGTTGAAAGCATGAATAAATGACGGCATATTTTTTTGGGTGAACTATTCCTTGAATGGGGTATATTAAATCTATGTTAAGCACAGACCTAATGTGTTTGACACATTTTGCACGACCAAAACCAATTACAGGTATAGCTGCCGAATGCTCTAACATTGTTTTAATCTATATATATTTTAAGGGTGACAAGACAAATTTATAATTGTATAGAGATCATCATTTACATTGCTGGTATTAAAGGGTAAAAAGGTCCAGTGTGTCATTTTTTGGAGGATCTATTGACAGAAATGCAATATACTATACATGTCTTCAGAGGTGTATAAAGACCTTACATAATAAAGTATTAAGTTTTTATTACTTTAGAATGAGCTATTTCTATCTACATACACCGCGGGTCCCCTGGCATGGAATTCACCATGTTGTTTCAACAGTATCCCTAAACGGACAAATCTCCTTCAGCAAAGAAGCCAAAACATAACAACATCTTTATCCCGTGTCAGCCACTGTAGTGCTTCAAAGGGAGGGATGAAGTGAGCTGTACATTACATACACTGGACCTTTAATAGAGAGCAACAACTGGAAAAAATCTAGTAAGCTATGTAGTCAACCCTATTTCCCACAATGCATCTGTTAACATCATTAGCATTTCACAGCACCGGGTCATATTCTCTGGCCGCAAGCACCCAAACTTTCTTCCAGTGTTAACTTGCATGCACTTGGAGTGGGTGCTGTGTGCTGGGCATACCAAGTGTGAAGAGAGGTTTGCCGCTGAGGCGGGAGTTTTCGAGGTGTAGCACTGTCAGCCTGCTGGTGAGAAGGGCTTTTGACAAAGCCTGTGCCGCATAGTCCACCATGGGCATGTTGCAAGCATCCAGCCTCCACAGGCATCCGCTCTGAAGAGACCAGACAGCAAGCCATCAGAGAAAGAGAAAGAGAGAGTGAGACACACAGAGGCCCCAATCCGCCCTCAGTGCGGACTGTCCTCGCTGTCTCATCAAAACCCGCCCTGTCTAAAAAAGGAGAAACGTCAAAACGGGAAAACAATCCTGACACGAGGATCCCGGAGATCTGCGGGCCATTCTCGAGTTTCATCCTTGAGTCCAGCACTTCAAAAGTGTCCAGATTTTTTCTTCTTTCCCTTTCTTGGGAGATTTTGATTGATCTTGTATAATACCGCCTGAGAGCGTGCTTTTGGTTTTACTATTGAAGTCCTTTTCACCGTGGGGCGATGCCGTCTTTCATCTAGAGTTCTTGTTAAATGAACATATATTGTCAGGAATTTATGCGGACGGTAATCATGTCTATTAAAATCAAAGTGTGGACATTTTTATCTTTGATGCTTCATAATTCAATTTGAATAGCACTATGAAATATTGGTTTGTACTCGATGATGCTCTTGCTAGTAAAAACAAAAAAGGCCAGATAATGTATTCTAACTGAAATACATATGCCCCATTGGGCAGTGGGATTATATATGCGGTGTGGAAATATTCAGACTCTACCTGTTTGAGAAGGTGCGACAGTGACAGCCAACCCGAGAACCCCATGCCTGAATTTGAAGACACATCAAGATGTGTAGCAGAGTCATAGTACAAAAACATATCCAGCAAAGACGACGCTCCCTAGAAATATATAGGAAATCAATATTGATAAATAAAAAGAAGCTTGAATTTAAAACAAACATTTATGGACATTTCTGTTATGATTCATTACAAACAATGACATTAAGGTTTAACTCTGTTTGATGATGTTTATGTTTTAAAGTGTTCATCACACACGTACACTTACATTTTCCTCCAGCTCGGCCCCCCGCAGACTGATAAAATCAAATTGCACTGATTTCAGGATCTCTTCAAGAGACTCACAGGAGCAATAATCTAACCGCTCACCTGGAAAAGCAATCAAAATGGAGATGCCACTTTTTACACCTTGGGTGCCCCTCACTCGACCGAGTGCCAGCATACTTTTGCCTCAACACCGTGCCGGGTAAACCAGCATCAAACTTGCACTGCAAAACGCCTCTCCTCCATAGCGAGACATATTAGACACATGACGCCATCCCCTCCCTTCTGAGTAGGAGACAATCAAAGCGCCTCTGATTATGCAGGAACAGATGACTTTTAAACAAAGCCCTGAGAAATACTTTGATGGCCACAGCAGTCCGTCTATATTAGATACGCGTTGCGGAGCCCCCCTTCCCCTCATAAACTCTTATCTTCCTGGTCGGGGGGACGCCAGATCGCTCAAGGCTGCATGTTGGGGAGATAATAATTTATTCATCATTAGCATAATCATTTGTAATTTTTTTAACAATAATCACTTAACTGTACCATAGGAAGGGGGGATCAGAAATCCCATTTTTCTAATCCCCTCTGCCATGTGTAGATAATGACACTGAGACTGGGAGTTAGATGTCATCAGTGCGTGACAGGGCGCGGAAAGCCCGAACATGCTGACCCGCGCTTCAATCTCGCTCTCGCTGGTATCAATAACCGCTGTTCCAGTCATCAAAGGGACAGCGGTTTAATCCCAAACTAATGCCCTTCAGCATCGCAATGTACATTTCAATTAACATGCTTGTCAAAGTTCTGATCTTATCAAAGTGCGGTAGCTGCGAAGAAAAGTACGCTTGTGGCTGGTTCGATCCACACTTCGGGGATTACTAAATTTAGTAGCCTGTGAACACACAAAATCTGCCTAAAATACACACAAAATGAATCAATTAGAAACAGAAAATAGATCTGTAGACGATCTACAAGAGTCGAACATGTACCGGACAAAATGGTTTGTGTTGTCAGTGTTTATAATACACCTAAAAAAACAAATATATAGTGGTTTCTGTACAATAAACTACTCATTTTGAAAAATGATTTATAGATTGGAATTCTAAGTTTTAATTTTAAACTTCATCTGCAGATCTAGGCGATTTATCATTTACTTTCTTATTACTTTAATTTGTAGAATCAAACCATTTTTGTGTCATATTACATTTAATGTTTACTACTTGATTATGTTTATAATCAGATAAAGGTTTTGATTTTTCTACTTATTGAAACACATACCTGTAATGTGGAAGTCCATGCAGAATCATAAAAAAACATCGGAATTGCCTGTCATTCGTAAAAATACAAATCTCTTGTATGTTTATTCAATCTGTTGATTTGCTTTTTTTAAATAGCGATAACATTACATCCCCAGCTCAATGTTAAGATAAATGGTGTTTTGCTTGAGTTTTAATGGAGCTTGAGTGTGTCAGTCACTGTTTTTTTTTTAACAAGTTGGATCTGATAAAAAACATTTAGCACAACTCAATTCTTTAAACTACATAAATAACTTAATTAAACCTTTTGCACATCACACATTTTAACATAGCTCAAAATGTACAGAAAAAGTTAAACAAGTTGATAGCTGATCACTGTTGCTTAGCGTCTATGTATGTTATGTATGTCTACAAATACAAAAAAACATGTCTCAGCTTGAAAAGGTTGAACAACTTTGTTTAAGGTTTGTACACAAGCTCAGACTAGCGTCAGACTGGTGACAAAAGTGTGCTAATGGAAAGACGAGGTAAGCTTGAATACCAGAACGAATGAAAGAAATACCACATCAGGTAACTATAGCATTGTGTATTTCGCTGATGCAGTTGAGCTGTTCGAGGGGAATTCACGTAACAAAATCATTTAAATTAGTGTTCTTACCAGATAGGTCAAGGCACCTGGCTCTGTCAGTAACACAGGTTATTTCCTGCATTTAAAAGAAAGAAAGAAAGAAAGAAAGAAAGAAGGAGAGAGAGAGACAGAGAAGGCTTTGTAAATCAAGATCAAAACCAACATACACACAAGCTGGTAGGTAAATAAATGAATTCCAGTCAATTCCAGTTACGGCATATTCACACTGAAAGTGAATTATGAATTTCTCTCGTGTTTATGACAGCTCGCACAGATTTCATTTTACCAGATCTTTCTAAGTGAGAACATCACTGTCTGTTTCATTGACGTTAAAATGTCAAAACACTCGTCGCAATGGTCTCTATTCAGTGAACATTGCAAATAAGACTCCTCCTGTACGAAATAAAATATAGCAGAGAGTAGTCATGCTATTGTGTATGAACGGAACACTCAGTCATTTTGATGGCTGGCAGGTGGGATCACAAAGTATGCAGGGACCCTGCCGTCCGAACCTTACTTTCGCTATAATATCAATAACCACTTAAGCCATCAATGGCACAGTGATTTAATTCTAAACTAATTCACTTTAGCATTTAACACTCGTCAAAGTGTGACAGCGTCAAGCAAAATCTAAAGTTTTCGTTTTTTTCTTCACTACCAGATGTTCTATTTCTAGGGGCCCTCAGTTCTAGGGGGGCTCACAACAACCTCAATGGCCCCTTCCTTGAGCAATGGAGGTCATTAGTGTAGCGATGCCTTCAGCTGTCTATTAGTGAAACTAATTAACAACAACTTGTTATTTTTGTATACTTGTATATAACATTGCCATGGTCCATTTGATGTCATTTGTCAGCCTACCAATATACCTTAAACAAAACATAACACTTCGTTTTTCAAAGCGACAACCAACGGTTTATGTTGATTTTCAAGAACGTCACAGCAAAGATCATTTCAGCTCAATCTGGCAATCTAGCCGCTAGACTGTAGCTAGCAGATGGCAGTTAGCATCTATCAAGTAACGGACTGATGAAGTCCCTCAGTCAACCTGCTGTAAACATGAACAGGACGTCATATGGGATTTTGTTTTTCGAGCAAAACAAATTAAGCATTTCAATGTGCGAACACTCTCGCCGTTTTAATGTTATTCGGAAAGAAAAGTGTCGCCGAGGATGACTTAGGGCCATGGATTTGTACCTCTCTTCTTTTTGTGTTTGACGTTTTCCATCTTAATAAATGTGGAAACTTCTGAAGCCCTTCGCAGCTAAGCAATGTTCTGTGCTGTGTATTGAGGAAAATGAAATGACAAAGTACAAAATGTATTGATGTGTCAGGTGGGAGAGGACAAAATGAAGTGATAAAAAGAGAGCTTTGCTTCCTCCAGGCAGAACGGGACACAGCTTATAAACTTGACTTCCACAGGCACCATCTCAAGTGCATTTGCCATTCTTCATTCAAAGACTCCTGGAGACCAACTCCAGCACTCTGCAGTCTGGGTGGCTTTGTATTTACGCCTGTTTGAGAGCCTATATTTCTCCTTTTTTCCTCATTTAATTAGTTGAAAAAATGATTTCCAACCATTTTATACAGTAAAAGCTCTCAGGGATTAAAATCACCCGCGCATTTTCCTTTCAGCATCTTTTCTGCAATAAAGGATAAATTATTTAAAATAACACGACCTTTTATCTCACACCCTTTGAAGGCAGCAAATTAAAAATGTAAATTGGGATCTCATTAATATGCAAATATATTCATTCCCAGTTAACAATTAGCAATTAAACCTGCAGTGTCTGGAAAGAGCATAGACAAAATTAATAACTTAATTTATCATTAACAAAACGAAAACGTACACAAATTTTTATTATTATATATTTTTTTTAAATTAGTACATTGTCACTCTGCCTCCCTGGCTTTAATAGAGTACTTTGGTTGGTGGATGTCACAGAAAATGATAAATAGCCCAAACAAACATGTGATTGGCTACATGAACAGTGACTACAACGTTGCATCTCCAGACAGCTGCGGAAGGAATAAACATGCCCATTTCATGCAGTAAAGAAAGAGATTGTCGCAAACCCATATATTCTACAGGGTGCAATGGGCATTAAAGATTAAAAATCGTGAAGTTATTTATACTCTACAGTGTATAGATGCGAGATGGAAATTCTACTCTATATTGAGGGGAGGATGGTTATTTCAGACACTGTTTTGCTTTCTGATGAATTTTGAACGCTCTGAACTAAGCAGAGGTTGCGAGCATAGATGTTTTAAGGGAGCACAGCGGCGTCGAATATATCTTATGGGAGGACGGTTCAGTCTAAAATACGAACTTCTCACAGAATCTTCGCTTTATCCTGCAGGGAAGTGTGAAATGCTGAATTGTTTGATGGGGCTTCTGAGGCAAGCACTCCTACTGTACGGGCACTTCTCGAAGTCTTTTCTCGTCTTTGTTACATCCTGTTACTACAATTGCCAGCACGACCGCTAGGATTTGCACTTCAATAGCGGTGACACTTCCTCAACAAACATTCCATTTACAAGCCCCTGGGATAATAACTTGTATCAAGAACTTTCTGTGTTTTCCAAGACTGAAAAACCAGAGTGGACACGTTAACTTTGCAAAGGGAAACTCCAAAAAGGAGCTTACAATGCTAAACAAAGAACAGAGCTATAGGCTTTCCTGTAGCTCAGTGGTTAGAGCATGGTGCTAGTAACGCCAAGGTCATGGGTTCGATCCCAGGGATTGCACATACTCAAATACGAATGCATATTATCATGCACTGTAAGTCGCTTTGGATAAAAACGAGTGTCTCCCAAATGCGTAAATGTAAAAGAGGTATATAATAATGATAGTTTAAGCATTTAGCCTGTGTTGAACTATGGGGGCCTGCGGTTCTTCACGCAAGGCTGTTTGTTTACCACTTCTGTAAAGACTATCCAAAAGCAAAACAGTATTAGCCACTTTAAAAAATTCAAAGAAAAGAGAAAGCCCGCGGGTACAATAAAAGCTTTAAATAGTTTTCAACAGTCATCCTCCAGAGACCGTCCTGCCTGAAAAAACCTACCTAATTTGATAAATATGCTCTTTAAGCTGCGAATTCCATTTAGCATTCGCTTATTAGAAATTCACATGTCGTCCTTAACTAAATATCCTTCCTTTTAGCTGCTGCCTAATACATATTTCACTCTTTTAGGGGGACCACCTACATTTCTTTCAAACGCAGTCGGGTTCATTAGCGGCGAGGAGATAATGCCGAGAGTGTGTTTAATGTAAGCACTGCTAAGTCTCTAATTTTCCACAAATAATTCTCCTTGATCTAATCGTAAATTTATGCAGAAGAGAAAGCGATGCTCTTACCATCGCTGGTCAAAATAAAATAAGTGCAGAGCTTGAATTATGCATGCATGCATGTGTGTGTGCGTGCATTAGAGTATTTGACTCTGATTTCCTTTCATTTACCTATTTGTTATTATAGTGCTTTCTTAGTTCAATAAAATGCAGTTGGCTAATTAACCTGCTCCCTAAGAGGGATTAAAATGTTTTCTTTTCTACTTCTTTTCATCGTTTTCTTCTTTTAATTTCAAAGTTATTTTCACAAAACAATGTTTTCGTTACACATAGCAATCTCGAGCCAAATCTTCTGCATAAATAAGCTAATATTAGCCAGAAATCAAAGCGAGAGGTGTGCTGTGTGTTTTAATCACTGATCTCTATATGACTGGATTGCTGATGGAATACAAAAATAGCAGAAGGTGAAGCCACAAGTACATACCAGTGACTGAACACTGTGTTTGCATTGGAAGTTTGCCTTGAGCATTGTAAGGCTGTACAGGCCAACAATTTTAAATGGATAGGAAATGTTTCATTAGATTTCCTATTGAGAAATGGCTACGGTTCTGTTATGTTTTGGTTTAGTTCTATGATCTGTCACGGAATGGACTCAGAGACACAGACAGATTAATCAAACAGGTTTAATAAACAGGTTCAAATAGAGTTTATTGACACATGTTTAACACAGAGAAATGCAGTGGAATGGCAGGTAAATTCGAGTCTTCTTTAAAGATGATACGGAGTAATAGTTAGAGTCTCTTGGATTACCAGGGTGGAGTATAGCCAGGAACTGGTGGACGAAGTAGTAAACTGGGTAGAACAGGCTCGAAGAGATCGCAGTAGACTTGGGGGAACACTTTGAGAACACGAGGAGGTTGCTGGAAAACATGTGGCGAACACTGGAGACTTGTGCAGGTAAGTAAATCCACTAGCATATGAGTCCGTAGACTGAAGTCAAAACCGGACAAAGTGACAGTCTAGGTGATGTGCTTTTATGTGCGAGGCTGGTGACTGGTGTCCAAGACTGAACCCTCCTCTCCACAGCCTGCTCCTGAGGGCCGAAGACATCGACATGGGACATGTTCGCAGAATGTGTCCAGCACTGACCCAGGTATTATGCATCCATTGTAAAAACAGCACATAGACTGCCACTTTGTCTTGACTTCGGTTAATTGACTCATACGCTAGTGCATACTTACCTGATCCCGCGATCCTACCTTGAAGTCTGCAGCGTTCCCCTCGTTTTCTCCAGCATGCTCCTCGTGTTCTCCAAGTGTTCCCCCAAGTCTACTCCAAGTTACCTCCAGCAATCTCTCCGAGGCTGTGTGCTACCCAGTTTACCACTTCGTCCACCAGGTCCTGGCTATACTCCACCCTGGTAATCCAAGAGACTCTAACTATTACTCCGTATCATCTTTAAAGACTGTAATTTACCTCCCATTCCACTAAATTGCACTGTGTTAAACTTCTGTCAATAAACTCACCTGTTTGATTCATCTGTCTGTGTCTCCGAGTCCATTCCGTGACAGAGAATATGGCTATTCTCAAGTCAAGTTTTTATAGATCAGTGGTTTTAATGCATGTTCACTTGACCGTACCTTTATTTGATCAAGAGCCTTTGGGTTTGGTTGTACCTCGTGTTTCTCACAGCTCTGAATATAGGCCAGAATTATATCTGTCAGAGTAAGAGTGTCAGCTAAAAGAGAATAAAACATTAAAATTACTTTTTTTTTTGGTATCAAAAAAAGCAAGCATTGGACTATTAAACTGCATCAAGTTATGGTGTACACAGCCTTTAAAATAAAAATGTCTTGTGTACCTCTAAACAAACAACACAGCCTTACAGTATTTGATAAACTTACCAACATTTACTTATTTATGTGTAACATTGTTCAAAATGGTTCAGAAACGATTTGACAATACAACAATATTGTTTCCTGATATTTCCTTTGTGTAATGTAAATGAACAAACAAACAAAATGTTGTCAGTATAATAACAAGTTAACAGCGTACCTTCTCGAAGCTCATCTCGGCTCTCCACAAAAGCAGAAACCATCTCCTCATCCGGAGGAAATGATACACGTTTTTCTTCAAATTGTTTCATAAACTGAGATGTGTCCTCTTCCTCTGAGTGCCCTGTCATTCTTCTGATTTAAGAGATGTTCCCTTTAAACAAAATTCACATTTACATACAGTCCAGTGCCAACTACTGTGTGTCAGACAGACAAGCTGTTAGATCCTCTGAGCTGTATGGACACATCATCCATGCATAATTTCTACAGAAACATCGATCAACGCTTGCTTAAATAATTACATGTATTTCAGAGCTCGCTTTTGAAAATTGTTTTGCTTTTAATCTGTAGCCCAATGGTTACTAGCTGTAGGAAACTTAAACTCGCAGCAAAGCACTTCTACAACAGTCACAGGATACCATATAGTTAATAATTCATAAACGATGTGCCTCTCAACAGTGGTAAAACTCTACACAAGTCAACATCAAATATGCACATTGAAAAACAGAGTCTAAGTATTTGTGCGGGCTACTTAAAGTTGTGAGTGTACATAACATTTAATGTATCAAGATGTATGAATGGAAAAGTGGCATGTAAACCAAGCTTATACTAATATATGAAAGGTGCTTTAAATGAACATTTATATTTAAGATTATACTTTACCTGCATACTTTTACTCAATTCACTCCTTGTTTTCCAATACTATCTCTACTAAACTTTCCATTTCATTGAAATGCTAAACCACTGTGACGTTGTGCTACACCTGTAGTTACTTTCCATTAAGTCAGTCACATATGTTAACAATCGACCGCAATCTCGCAATCTGAAAAATAAGATGTAAACCATAGACAAAACTGCACGTCGCTTCTTTAATTTTACAACAAACTCCATTCATTTGAACGCCAACGTTGTTTGTGTGATTACATTACAAAAACTACGTTTCCCATCATGCATAGGAAAAACCCGGAAGCACGCAGTTCTGTTTCTGACCAATCGTGTGTGTCGACCCTCACTCCGAAGCGCAGTTTTGCGGGAAGTTTGGAGAGGAAGAGCTGTTACAACCTGCTAACGTTAGTTACCCGCGAAAAGGTTAGTGGAATCGGCTTTGATAAAGCATTGTGACCGTATGTTTTTATTAGCGGATTATGTGGATGAGCGGTTGTTTTAATGCCTATTACAGGACGTGATGAGGCAGCTAATTTAGCTAGCACAGCCGGTTAAAATGTGTGAGGGCAGATTTCTGCATCCCCCAGAACAGTTGTCATTCAAGTGATAACCGTTTCAGACATCAAAATAATGTTGAATGACCCTGAAATACTTGTGTAGATAGTTAAAGTAACCCACAAAGGGATCTTAATGACTTTGGACTTGGAAAGTAAAACAACAGTATCAACAATATGACAAAGTGAAACTAAGTTATCTCTGTACAGTTGCAGTTAAATTCATTATTATTGGGAAAAATATTAACATGTGTTTAGTTGTAGGTGTTAAATGGTAGCAAACATGACCTAAACACTGCGTAGTTGTGATACGTAAATGTTGGCAAAATATACACGATGTTGTCATTTTGCTCTAATGTCATGTGTGGTTTTTAGCAATGCTAACGCCTATTACTAGATGCAGCCATGTTTTTATTCGTTCTATTTATTTTTTCTTTGTATGTTTAATGGAGGTAAAGTTCATATTTCAATAACGGTGATGTGTGATAAAGTAAGATCTGACTAAATCATGTAATTTAGGCCTAAACACAAACCATACAGTGAGGTCTAGAAGTCTGAGACTAGAGCAAAGTGTTTTATTTGAACCATGAAAGCCTAAACACAAACCATACAGTAAGGTCTAGAAGTCCGAGACTATATAGAGGAAAGTGTTTTATTTGAACCATGAAATACATTTTTAGTTTATCCTTTGTGCAAACTATCACTTTTTCTTGCTTTCACTTGAGAACACAAGATGCTCTTTTTGACATCCCCTAGATGAGAGGACATCCTGGATTATGCATCATGTTGAAAAATAATAATATGGGGGCATGCCAAATACTAAGACATGTTATTAAAATATATTATTCAATGTTTTAAGTTTACATCAGAATTTTCAAATGCGCCTTTTTTTTAATATATATAGTTTATACTTCATGTGTAATTGAGAATTAAAATGCAAGGTATGCAAGAGAATGTAAATGGCAAATGTCCAAAAGTATAAAAATATTTGTATTAGTAATCTCAAACTTTTGACTGTATCTCATTTACCTGCATGTCATTTACTTGGAACTTGGTTTTCTTTTGTTTGACACTATACAGTCATTCAGTAAAATGCCACCCAAGGCCAAAGCAAATGGGGTGAAAAAAGCAAGAGCTCCACCTAAGAGGAAACTGGCTGAAGAATTTCCACCTGGAGAAGTCCTAACAGACAATGCAAAGAAAAGATGGAAACTCGGGGAGCCTGTTGGGAAAGGAGGTTTTGGCCTGCTGTATCTTGGTAAAATTAACAAGATGTTAAAGAACATTTTGAAATGCTTCTGTTGCTTTATTAGTACTGAATTTGTTATAAATCCTTTTAGCAAATGAAGATTCCTCTGGATCTGTCGGAGCGAATGCATCTTATGTCATTAAAGTGGTAAGGACAGTGTTTTTCTATTGACAGTATATGAATGTCACAATATACTGAATTCCTAAATTTTTCTTTAGGTAATTTAACAGATGCTTTTAGTCCCTGCTGAAACGACTAGAACAAATTTTTACAAAATTAAAATATATGAACTGGGATTTCCACAGTCATGATAGAAAATGTTAAAATTGCGAATTCCAAGCCTGGCAATTAATAAAATATTGAAAAGTAATGGAAAGCTTTAAAGAGACAATTCGTGCTTTGGTAAAAATGGCATAATTGTCAGATTGCTATGAATAAGTGAAGTAAGTAATACTAGTGGTGATGTGTTATCAAATAAAAAGTGTTATCACACAAAAGTTTCCTGAGTGAACCTAAATCTTCCTTTCATTTTGTTGTATTTTTTCAAATGTCAGTTATTTTTACTATTGTTTTTACCGTCTCTTCCAGGAGCCAAGTGACAACGGCCCTCTGTTCTCTGAACTGAAGTTCTACATGCGAGCTGCCAAGCCTGATCTAAGTAAGCCCCCACGACTGCGAACACACCCTCATATGCATGATGAGCCGGATTGAAAAAAGTCGAAGAGCAACTCTTTTAATTAAAGAATGTTCTGAGCTCGCCATTGAGAGCTTTATGGAGACAGACAAACCGCAACTCTGTGCCTTTGGTGGCTCCTATGGCTGCCCTAAGGCCACAGCATTGCGCTTTATTTAATAACAATCCAAATGTCAGTCTCCCTTGACAATTAACTGCTATATTACTAAGGGATGCTCATGTTTTATTCATGCGAATATTGTAATGTTGGTAAATATTTGTCCCACCAGCAGATTACCTTGCGGCACAGTCACAGTTTGGTCTCTAAGGAATACTCTTATATTACTTGGAGCACGCACAAGTTTTAGGAATAAAAGTTTAGAATAATTTGCTCACTTTATTTATGAATGCAATGCATTGTTTGATTGCATGTCACTTAGTTTCTTATTGTTAGTGTCATATTTGTATGTGCTTTAATTTGAAAGCTGCTTATTGTTCTGTACATTTCGTACTAATAATGTTGTCTTTGTTGTTTCAGTTGGGGCTTGGATGAAATCAAAGAAAGTTGATTATTTGGGAGTTCCAAAATATTGGGGTTCTGGTTTTCATGAGAAAGGTGGCAAGAGGTTAGTGGGACAATCTTAAACTTTGATGTTTAATACCGTTTTGATAATTAATCACATGTTAGCTTTTAATCTTTTTTTCTTTTTAGTAAGTCTGATTATTTCACTAAAATCTTCATGAGATCGTCATTTTTCTTCATCAGATATAGATTTATGGTGATGGATCGGTTCGGAACTGATCTGCAGAAAAAGTTTGAGGAAAATGGGAGGAAGTTTCCACGGAAACTGGTTCTTCAGCTGGGGATCAGACTTGTAGGTTTCTTGTCACAAAAGCAAACTTTTTTCATTTACTGAAGCCACAGATATTGCCAATTCATAGGTGTATTGGTTACTCATGAGGTTTTTCCACATCTTACACCACAATATATTTCATCGTGTGTTAGTGTACATCATGTTAAAAATATTTATGTTGTGCCCTTTGACATGACAGGCTGTGGTATAAAATCTTATATTCCCATAGTAATACATTCTCATAGTCTAACGTTTTTCATCTCTCTAGCTTAATATTTTAGAGTACATCCACGAACATGAATATGTGCATGCAGACATCAAAGCCTCCAACCTTCTCCTGTCCTACACCAACCCAAATCAGGTTTGTTCAAGCCCTCTGTGTGTTTAGCGTTGGACTGTTGCTATGGCTGTACAGCTCATAAAGGGAAGAGTGTGTTGTGTGTTTAAGAATGCAGGGCTATAAGGAGCTCTTGCTCCTTTTAATTGGAGAACCATCATTTCGAATGTAAGAAAGGACTTGTCTAATTTTTTGCCATCTGTTAATGAGATTTGGGTGGAAAAAACGAAAAAACAATTTAAGCCTTTAATGCTCGGTTCATAAACTGGAGAGATTAGAGCCAGTATTGGAGCTGTCTCTAGCAAATAAGGTTGGGGGGCTGGGCAGGAGCAAATATTTAATTTGAAGATTAATAATGTATCAGTGGTGTATTATTAAGCTGCTATTTTTAAAGTCACAATTTAAAACTCGGCCTCTTGGGTTCAGTGGCTGCTCACTGGGGACTATGAACGCTTTTTTACGTTTGGATTTTTATACCAATCAAAGAATTTATAGGGCGTTCCTTTTGCTTTTGAATTTGTTTATGTCTGCGTTGTATAAATGTTTTGGTGTACATAAAGTTCACAGGCCCTGAAAAGCTTATTTTCAGCGGTGGACTGAATGATAAATATTCAATCAGGGGCATAGAAACAATTTGTGTGTTGGAGGGATTTTAATAGGGTTTTTAAAAGTAATAATTGGAACTATGAAAAAAGCAATTTTGGAATGGTAGGTCACACACCCTCTGACAAAAAAAAATAATGGCTGCTACGCCCCTAATTTCAGTGACCTAATGGAGAGTAGGACCATCCCTTGACTTTGAGAAAACTTTCCCTCACTGTATGAACTCCTGAACTTTGTGATAGTGTACAATACCTCCAGATAAAAAGTCTGTAGCTTTTTTGAGGAATTTTAAAATTCATTGAAATCTCCAACATCTTTTTGCATAACACCGTGTCCACACCAGATGCAATGCAACCTCACAACAACTTAGAAACAGTGTCCACCCGATTCGTTAAACTACTGTCACTGGTTTGATAATGATGGCGTGATATTTGTATGAATTCTTGTGTATTCATTTGCAGTTCATTTTAAACCCCCCCGGACACGTCAAATGTTTTTGTACAGCTTGCAAAATTAGAAAAAGATGCATTTGTAATTTGCTCACAGACTGTTCTGGGATCTTTGAAACATTGTTAACTACTTGCCGTTGCTTCGAGAACTCACCTGTCACAGTGTTAATTGTCAGACCTTTTTTTATATATATATATATACTTTTAATTTGCAATCATTCTTTTTGCTCGAATTATTTTTTAGAAACCTTGTCGTAATTGTTTTAGCGGTGCTTTAGAATTTTGCAGCAGGAAAAGGAAACGCAGTTCAAATTTTTACCCCATGGTTTTGTTTCTTAAACTCAGGTATATTTAGTAGATTACGGATTGGCCTACAGATACTCGCCTGAAGGCAAGCTGAAGGAGTACAAAGAAGACCCAAAGAGGTGTCATGACGGGACCATTGAGTTCACTAGTATTGATGCCCACAAAGGAGTGTGTAAGGAACAACCAAATAAATTAAATCTCTCAGTCACTGTTTAATAACCTGATTAATTTATTTTATAGCAAACATTTGATATATATATATATATAGATATATAATCATGATACTTAAGTTAAATATTAAAATGTTAACCTGTCTCTGTAAAACCACCAAAAGCAATTTGAGATGTTTAAAAAATTTCATTTCAGCTCCCTCAAGGAGAGCAGACCTTGAAATCATGGGCTACTGCATGATCCAGTGGGTTTGTGGCCGCCTGCCCTGGGAGGACAAACTTCAGGACCCCCTGTATGTCAGAGACTCTAAACTGAGGTGAGCGTCTTTGTTTCACATGGCTTTTCAAGTATATGTGCATCTACAAAACCAAGATGTAATTTACCTTATTATTCGCCACAGGCTAATAAAAATCAACTTATCAGATGAAAACAATGCTTCTGCAGTATAACTAATTAATTTCTCTCAGATTTTGCCTCTAATTGGCTTACAACTAATTACTATGAAGTTGCACGGTAGACTAGATGCAAATAATAACAGGTCAGATTTAATGAATTATACTAGATGGTTAATTTCCAAGATTGTGTTTGATTCGTTTGAAAATATTTCTTTCCTCAGGTGTAGAGAGAATATCGATGAGTTCATGAAAACCTGTTTTAACACAGAAAATAAATCAGGTGAGAAAACAGGTTTTGTGCATTCACAAAGGGCTGGCCAATAAACCTAATTTGCTTAAATCTCAATATTTTTGCTTTCGCTCTAGAATTGTTATAAAAGGGTTTGTGTTTGATTTGCTGTTTATGCCACTATTTAAAAAAGCAGGATTTGGTGAGGATTTTTTTAATATTTGAAGCAAAAAGCATGTATGTAGAAAATGTAGATCTACTGACCACTTACTACTTTTGTAAAATTATTTAATTATTATAAATAATGAGTTAGGTTTTGTGTTACTCAAGATGTGGGGGGGTGGAATTGTTTAATGGCACTTTAATATTAATTTCCAACAATATTCCAGATACTCTGTAATTTCTTCAGCATAGCTCGCTGAGGCACCTGTGAGTTCTGCACTATTATATTTTTTGTTTGTCTGCCAAGCGGTAATTGGGCTGACGCACTTTCACAAACAAGAGGGTTAGGGGCTCTTCTCTTGATAATAAGAGTGAACCGGGTGATTTAGTTGTAATTACAACTAATCTATCAGCCCTGCGCTAATTCCAAGCAACTTTTCACACTAACTTTAAACCGAGAGCGTGACCATTTTATGTCAGGTGGGTGAAAGCGACATAAGAAGCAGTCTCTGTACACTTTCATTTGGTAGAATGCGTTCACCGGGGTTGCACGTTTCTGTACGTTTTGGATTTTGTCCTAGATTTATACACTTCGGAGCCAAAGGAATAGTGACTGATATATCATTTTGAGATTATTGGCAGAAACCTGCTTGGCTTATCAACAGAAGTTACACTCATTTGTGATCAAATAGAGAATAAATTTAATGTTCTATAGATTTCAGCATTTCTGTGTGTGTCTCATGAATAAGCATTCAATGAAACCTATTACTACTTGGCATAGAAGTTGATGCATATATATATATATATATATATATATATATATATATATATATAGCATATATGTAGCACAACGCATTAGCCCAAACGAGCAAGTTTTTAAACAAACTTGTTTTTCCTCATTCTCTTCTCTTTGACCTCTGCATTAGTTTTGCAGTCACTGTGTGGCAGTCTGTACTTTTGCAGAACTTTAGGGCGTTCTTTCCTCACATCGTTTAAAAATCAAAGCCGTCATTGGCTCCCTTTACTCAACCGCTGATGTGACGGCAGTTCTTAAGCCCTGTGACAGCCGCGTGGCAGACGGCGAGATCCCTCCTCGGGCTGTTGTCTTGTGCGTACACGCTGCATCACAACACCGAGGTGATGGGAGGCGGCACTGTTAGCACGGCCATCACGACTAATTCTGTTTGGTGTGACTATTTTAGCAGCCGACAGTAAACAACAGTTTGTGAGCGGAGAAGTATAAAGAACAAAGTGACAAATGTCAGCCGCTCTCCTCTAAACTTAGCCTGAAGGTTAAAGTGTGAGCGTGTTCTGTGAAGACGTCGCCCTACAGGGACTGTTCTGTCTTTCCTGCACGACGCCAACTGCAAAAACATACGTGCAGCTACCTTGTTAACTTAAGACTTCTGTGCGATTATTGACACTGATGGTCCATGTAGCTTTCACTTAATCACACAGTTGCTCATTCTCGCTCTTAGTTTATTCATTGACTCATAAGGGCGTTTGAAAGCATTTATATTATATTGCGACTGCTAGATTAATGTACTTGTTAATTATTGTCAACGGTGAAATGTGTCATTTTTATTAAGTTTAACAATGGATAATACGCTAAAAGGCGAGCCATTCGTAGACTGATATTTTTCAACCAATGAAATTCAGGAAACCTGTTTTAAAACAGTTTTGTGATGTTGATTTTTTACATGTCTGAAATTTCAGATGAGCTGGGGAAGTTCATGCAAGAGGTCAAGTCTCTTGAATACACGGACAAGCCAGATTATGCAAAGTTACAAAGCATTTTGCAGCAAGGGCTGAAGAGCATGGGTGCGTCCGATGACAAAAAACTGGACTTCACAGTGTCGGCCAAGGTCAAAAGCCTGCCCTCTGTCAAGGTGAGAGTCTTCTTCATTAAAACATCAGAAAGCCAAAGTCTTGGTTAACCTTATTCACTTTTCAGCCATTGAAAGCGATACATTCAAAGTGCACTCTTTAACGCCCGGCATTTATAATAAGCTAATTTCAACATCCTGTAATTTGTTTACCTGTTGAAAGCAGCTTCGAATGTTAAAATGCCCGCACACGATCCAAGCCTAATTGCTCGGGTTAGTAGAAAACGCTGTCAGGCGCATTGATTTTCAAATACGATTAAAGCGTGAAGCTTTTACCCGATGTGTTTTGTACTTAAGAATTCTTTTTTCAGTCAACACAAAATTCGACCTTGGCCGTTTCACCTTGCCTTTGCAGTGAAATGTCTGGATGTTAATATCTTTTTAATTGTAGTTCAGAAATCTTGATTTGTGTAGTATTCATCTGCAAAATGTCTGCAAAAAGCTGGGTTGGATTTAATGAAAGTGTTTTTCGAATCTGCCCAGCAAACCTTTCATCCAAGATTGCAGTCAACACCCTAAAGGTGTCTGTCAGTATGAGATCTCGCTCATCTAAAGCACTGCGATAATTCCTAAAAACTTGTGATATTATAGCTTGAAATTGAATATGTGAAAGAGAAATTTAAGGTTGGTTTATAGCTAAATCTTTAAAAAATCCCTCTTATGTGAAACAGGCACTTTTCTTTTTATAAGGATGTCCTGGTCATGTTTTTTGATAACCGTAAAATTGTAATAAAATAGACCAAGGCTGTCAAGCCCCTACAATGACAAAACATTGTTAAAGCAGTCCATGTGACAAATTGAAAAATTTTTCAGTGAGCTGTAAGCCAACGGGATCAGTTCATTGAGTCAGTTCAACTCAAGAACTGTATCTCTCAGTTGTAAATAAATCATGAACCAATGAAATAATTCATTAATAAGATCCAACTAATAAGAATGAATCATTCACAATTCGCTACTTCTGTCACTTTCATGATGCAAAGTGCGCAAGTTTTCTTCATAAATGTACAATTTGTGCCCCTTAAAAGTATCATGACCACCTTTTCAATTAGCTGAACCAAAAGCTGTTTTTTTTTATCCTATATCATGTAAAACAAAACGTCCAATCCCGCAAAGATGCCCTTGACCGCATATAATTTGTGAGAACGATAGCACTGTGGCTTCATTCACGGGGTCCGGCACAAAGAGCTCTTGGCAACAAAGCTGTCTGCATCTCAGGTTCTCTCCAGCACTGGGGTGTTTATCCCTACGGCCCCTCCTCTTCCTCCCACAGACAGGTCCTGAGTGCCTGTGTTTATTCCCTGCTAATGTATCACAAATTTGCTGACACGGTAACCTTGGAGTCGGCGCGGGCCGGCAATCAGCGAGCCGCACTTACGACAGGGGAGGGGACGGACTCTCCTCGCTTCCCACAATGCAGTTTGCATATGGAAGGTGCCACCAGGGAGCTGGCCCATGCCAGCTGAGGGTTACCTGCCCACTGCCGTTATTGTATGTAATTATCGAGCCAATCTGTTCAGCTCAGCAGGGTCTGGATGGTAATCATGAGGCAGCAATTGGCAAAATGGAAGGGAAATGTGAGGGGGTGGGGTGGGGGGCTAGTATAGATGATAGTTCAAGTCCGAGAGAGGGGCGAGCATTCATTATGCAGTCTGAGCGAAGAAAAGAGAGAATTTGATTGCTGTCGCTAAGTGCATCTTCTTCATAACCCCCGGTTCGGTTATTTCCTCGAATTGTGGACGAGTCTATGTTCGAATTCGATGGGGGAAGAAAACAAGGATTTTGATTGATTGAAATTGTTGAAATTTCTTACGTGAAATAACTTTGAATTCTGGTCAATTCACATTCTGTAGGTTAACGGCTAGATTAGTATTTAATATCGTCAGCGTCAAAACCGATGTACCGAATTAGTTGTTTAAGTTATTTTATTTGTGTATCTCTACTGGATTGTTGCATTATAATTACATTTTCTCAACAAGCGTTCAAAAGGCTGAAAGCACACATAATAGTTTCCATGTGTTTACTGAGCAAAGGTCCGTTCTTAATGTTTTATTCGAGCTTCTTTCAGGGCTGCTCTAGGCAGGTGATTTGACCAATGCTCTTTCCATGTTCTTCACTCCTGTGTTTTGTCTTTATTCGTGACTAGAAGACTCTGAAGCGAAAGAAGGTGGAGGAAAAAAGCCAGTCTAATGATGAAGCTGATGAAACCCCTGCAAAGAAAATACGAGCTCCTCCGAAGAAGGGTGAAACATCTCTTGAATGTTTCTTATCTGTTTCTTCATATCACAGCCTAGTGTTTTTCATATGATATGCTTCATTTTTAACTTTTTGGCGTACAGTCAACTTTTGGTGATATTGTGTGTAGTAAACATGAGGTCAGGATCTAAAATTAACTCATTTACTCACTGTTCAGGAGAAACCAAGGCAAAGAGGATGGCGAGAACCGAAAAGCGTCTGATGGAAGAGAAATCTGAGGCCTCACCTGAGGCCTCACCTGAGCCCGTGGCAAAGAAAAGCCGGGGAAGGCCTAAGAAAAACTCTTAATCCTCTTCGAACTCTTGTCGAAGTTGTTTTCTTTTTGTATCTTTTAAATTTTATGGTCTGTATTTGTTCTCTGTGGTTGTACTTTTCTTCAGCAGGATGTTGGGCACACTTTCTCACAGTGAAATAGTAATAAATAAGGGGAAAAAAATACGACAGTGGCTTTAAGTCGTGAGTTATTTTCATCTCCTTTGTAATGCCTTGAATAATCAGGTCTACGCGGATGAGGTCCAGAGGGATTGCTTTGCCCCCGATAAGGAAATCCCTGAAGGAGCTCAGAGTCCCGACTCTACCCCCTCCACATTTCCCCTTGTTGTCACGCTATGAAAGCCACCGCTCGGCTGGCACTCTGACGTTTGTGGGAGAGGCGAGCTGGTCTTTGATACCTGCGTCGAGGCGGGCGAATGCGTGGCAGACGCCGCAGAGCCAGGTGCGAGCGTTTGGAGAAGGGGGCTCTGCGCCTTTCTGCTCGCTTGCCATTTGATCAGGCGGAGACAAAAGACTAGCACTTGGGTCCTACTTTCTGTGTCACGCTCACTTGAGTCTTTCTTACCTTCCTGTTTTCTGCTAGGAAATGGCTTCAAAGTGCTATCATTAAAAGTTAGTTGTGGATGTACCACTTGTTATCACGTTGTAACTTTAACGTTGGTTCTGATAACACAGCGACAACATTTGCAGGCGTATTTTTAGGTCCAGATGTCATCTTGAATTGTTGTCTTTATAACAGCAGTGAAATTGATATGACATTGAGAGGACAGGAATAATTTGATGAGGACAGGTTAGAATTCATGAATAGTAGATATGGCATGTTGTATGGAGGTTCATGACTACAGTTTGGTGAAATGCACTTAAATCAAGACTTTTTTGGGTCACACTTCGGTATAGGGGGCAATTCTCACTGTTAACAAACCATTGACGACTTGCAACTTTTTAAACCATTAACCACTACGACTTTTCCTCAATAAACTCTTTATTTGTTGCTTATTAATAGTTGGTAAGCTAGGTTTAGGTATTGTGTGGGATTAGGAATGTAGACTATGGAATATGTGCTTTAAAAGTACTTATAAACAGCCAATATGCCAATAATTGTCATGATAATAATAACTAGTCATAGTGAGAATTTCCCCCTATATTTGCGTTTTTTGCCCTTCTTGGGGGGGGGGGCAAAGTTCAGCCACGTCGGTTAAGAATGAGCGGTAGAATCTGATCTGTTTGATTTGTCTGTTATTACGTTCCATTTTGTTTGGCTTTACGATACCGCTCATGCCAAATTCCACGGAAGTAATCAGCTTACGTTGAGGACGGTAAATGCATGCACTCTAGTTGGCAACCCTTTGCAAATCAAACAAATTTGTTCCAATTTTCCCATAAATCCCGACTGCGAGTTCTCTTTTAAAGCAAACGCAGTTGTAAAATTGTCCTCCATCCTTTGCTCTAAATGGTCAGGTGTAGCGATTCGGTCTGCGTGCGCACAAAGACCATCATAGATGCTTTTATACCCAATTTCCCCCATTTCATATCTCCTCTGAGGCCAATCTCCTACCTTTCACCCACTACAGCATCCTTGCTGAGGGGGACCACAGCCTTGGTTGCCTTGTTAGCTCTAGTTAGACTCGGTTGGCCCAGCAAGAACAGTGAGAGGGGAAGATGTTTCTCCTAATGTTTGTTTTCAGAGCAGAGCCGCATGAGCCCTGAACTGATGCCGCCATCGATTGTTCCAGCAGTGAGGACTAAAGTGCACCCCTGTGTGCCTGCTTCTCTTTCCTCGCCGCTGACCTTCAGGGCGCACAGCCATTGCTCCGCAGTAGGGGGCAGTAGTACATAATGATTGCACAGCTGGGGGGGTGGAGGGTGGGCGAGGGAGACAAAACTTAAACACAACATTACCACCTGTACCCCGCACCCGCTCACCGGAGGACGTGCTGCTTTGATGGGCCTCACCGTGGCCGTTGATTGACCTGCGTTTATATCCACTCTCTCAGTTTTCACAGTTTTGTTGGAGGGGTTTGGTGAAGGGGTGTTGCTGAAAAACAAGTTGCGTTTGGAGAGGTTTGATTGTTTGTCTACTTTGTTGCTGTTGGTTGTTGTTAACAGTTACTAACAGACTTAATCAGGCGGTATGGGAATAGCAAGATGGTTGTTCATGTATTATGTTAAACTGAGTTAACAACAAGTCCAACCCTGACACAGCTTCTGGAAAAACTTGACAAATGTGACCAAGTCTGTGAAAACCCAGCTAAAGTTATTTTTTGTGATTTACTGTTTTCTATATAAAATCATCAAAGAACAATAAGTGAAAATATGTATCTTCAATATTTACCGAGTAAGACCACGTCAAAGATTAAAATGATAGTGAAATGAATGGTTGAAGTCAAACTTTGATGCTCATCGTCTCCTTGGGGCTTAGCCTGGTTTCCACAGACTGAGTTTACAAATGTCAAAGCATGAGAACGTGCACAATCCCTGCGAAGTTTTAAGATGATTAAAGTGCTTTGGAAAGGAAAATGTTGCATGCCATAAAAAGACCTAATCCTCATTTTAAACCATACTATACATGAGCTGAATCCTGGCAGATTGGGACAGTCTTTTGACAGGCATCTCAATGTCTGATACAAGACTGTCTATTTGAATGGATTGACCAATAAATCTAAAGGGATAGTTCACGCAAAAATGAAAATTATTTTTCTTCCCGTTGACTTCCACTTTATGAACACAAAACTTTGTAGTTGTTCCACAAAATAAACTGTCATGTAAAGGTTTGGAATGACACGAGGGTGACTAAAAACTTTTTGGATTAGCGATCCCTTTTAAAATGTTTAATAATGTTTTTCTGACTGATTTTGGAAATTCTGGCCATATCCTAAAATACATCCAAGCATTTTGCTGATTTCACTCAAGCACTCTGAGCCACAAGTTCTCAGTATCTAGAAAAAAGAGAGGGACGGTTTGCGGGTAACAGCAATGAAAGGGGTGTTGAAAAAATGAAAGGTTGTCGATGGTTCCAGGCTAATTTTAATCACAGACTTCATACCTGGGGTCATTTCTCTCCTTTTAGGGTTCAGCCGCATCTACACTTGTGATTTGGAGGCATAGAAGAATAGATTCTCCTTTCAGAATTATCAACACCGGCTCTATTTTCTTCTTCATCTTTCTCTTCTTTTCCTTTTGATCAAATAAATGTCACTCTTGTTGTGTTTTTATTCATGCCCGTCTTCATGTGCCCCGGTTCAGAAATACCCACACATAAAAACGAAATCTACTGATTTTACATGCCAGAGAGAGAGAAAGAGCTCTTTCAATGCAGTTATGGTACATTTGTGATTCTAGTTGTGTGTAAATATTAGAAAACAGCGGGTTCTCACATTCGTCCAGGAAAGGCATAGCAATGGGGCTAAGACGCGCGTTCTTATCGGTATTGTATTCACACTACACCGTCCTCCTGCTGTTTCTAATCTGCCACCGCCGCTGTGAGCAAAACTGGACAGGCATTTATTGTCTCAGCAGGGGTATGCTTGTCAAGAGAATGTTAAACACTCCACTACCTGCAATTTTCGAAGGTGATACTACACATGATAAAATGTAGATACACGCTTAATTTCTGTTTTGGGCAAAACATTGGAGGAACCCTGAAAAATAAATAAATTAACAGATTTTTCGATTACTGTATTAATGGGCCGATTGCGAGCGTGGAGTGTGCTTTTGTTGTTCGAGGGCCGACAAAAAAAGCTTCGCCTTGTAAGCCGTTGATCCTCCAGGCAAAAGATTTGTCCAAAACTAAAGTGCCAAGTCCAAGTCTGTGGGCCAAATTGCGATCTTTAATGCGATTTACCCTTGGCAGCCGCGTTCAGTGGGTTTAGTGGTCATCAAAAAGACATGTTCATCAACGTGTGGCGAGCTCTCTTACTCCCGACTGTCTGCGCCGTTCAACTGGGTTTTCGGAGAGTCGCTGCAGACATCTCCTTCAGCCCAGTCGTGTGTCGGACAAGTGATGACTGCCAAGCGCAGGCCCCAGGAATTGCTGGTGACATCTAGGCAGGACTCTTAATTAACGTGATGTGGATGTGTATCTTGTGCCCACTGAAAGGGTTGTTAATGGAGTGCCGGTAGATGGTCTAATGAACTTTGAAGGGGTCCTAAAGAGGATGTTCAAACTTACGTTCCACCCCGTTACCTCCTGATCTGTGCCTCTCAGCTTTATCAAAATCAGACCGCTTCCAAAACGCCTGGATGCACGATTGTGAGCGCTAGGTCTTCGATTAGGTCCCACTGTCTAATGGACTTCACACTGGGTGTGTCGTTTAAGGATCTAAAACGTATTTATTTAAGCAATTTATGGGCCAGTGGGCATAATTTTATTAACAGGGAGTCAATTATCTTTCCTGATAGATGGCTTACACAATGCTGATGGTTGCACCGCGTAGAAGCTGCTAACCTTTTAAAGGTGCTAATGTAAAATATTAAGGAGGATCTATTGATAAATATGCAATATAATAGACAAATTATAATACACTGTCTTAAGAAATGTGTGAAGAAAGAAGCACAACTGTGACAATATCTTTGCCCTGTGTCACCCACCGTAGTGCTTCGAAAGAGAGGGGTGAGCATTTGACTGAGCCGGTTGCAATTCGCAACCTCACCGCTAGATGTCGCTATAACTCACACACTGGACATTTACAATTGTGTTTACAACAGTGTTTTTCATGTTCTTAATCTAAATTAAAAAAATATATATCTTTTTTTTTATCGTGCTTTATGTGAAATGTTCTAATTAAATATGCTCAGTTCGCTTGATGAAAAACAGGCACATAGGGCTGTTTGTCTGCACCACCTGCATTTATAGCAACAGACCACCTTAGTAGTTTTGTCCTGGGTCATCAGCGTTGCTAGAGTAGCTCGGAGCAACATACAGCGTAAAGCTGAGCTGTCTCCTCCGGAGCACAGGGCCCATGGGATGCCCAAGGCAATGTCTTGCATGTGGCCTGTGGACCATGGCATGTCTATTTTTAGAGGATCTAACACCATCATTGTGGTCAGTTTGTGGCTGGATTTTTGTTTGTCAAAGCAACTTACAAGGTTACTTGAAAATGCTTAATGGTTTAGCATCAACTGCATTTCTATTAAATGTAATGTTTAGCACTTAAAATGAGATCTGTCCTTTAAGGTTCCTGACATAGCTAAGATGCAGCCATTTTAAAACAAAATGATGTCATTTATTCACCTTCATGTCATAAACACTTGTATATTACTTTCTTTGATGGAACACAAAAAAAATATATTTTGAGAAATGTCTCAGTGGAAATACAATGTAAGTCAATGGGGGCCAGTGGTGTTTGATTATAAACGTTCTTTAAAATATCCTCTTTGGTATTATGCATAAAAAAGTCATGCAGCTTTGGAATAACATGAGGGTGATTAAATTATGAAAAAAAGCTCACTTTTTGACAATAAGCAGCAATATACATTATAAAAATATATAGCGTGTTATTGTTGTATCTGTTCATGTGAAGCTATATATAAACTTTATTTTATTTAATAATTAAAAAATAGCAATGAAGTGAATTACAAAACACCATGTTAATGAAATACATAGGCCTGTAGGCAATATGCTTGCGAAAGGCCCCACTGAAGATTTGAATTTATTTTTATTGTGCATTTTCTAACAGAACAAACAATGTTTCTGTTTTTCTGTAGTTTATTTGCAGCAGGAATTACAATTCAATTATTATAATTATTATTCAAGTTCGAGACCACCCTGAGAAAGTAGTTCCCTGAGAAAGTAGTTCCCATAAGAAACGATCAGCTTTTCCATCTCCATCACTTAATGTCTAAGCCCTGCGGGTTTTATTGTGGTGTCCGGCCTGTGGGGAGGAGAAGCATCTCAGGTTTCATGAAGCTCCGATCCTCCTTGACACAAAACATGGCCAACCTTGGTGACCCTCTGCCCTCTCCCACCATTGTGCTCTTTCTCTGTCGCTCTGTCTCCAGCCACCAGATTGGTTTGCACAGGAATGGGAGAGGATGTGTCTGCCGGTCCATCTGTCAGACTGAGGATCAAATAATAGGATTTTCTGTCCTGGAATTGAAGATAATTGCAGTCTCTATTCCGCTCCCTAACCGTATGATATTAACCTCGCGCTCCTGAGCCCACACTGGGGCCAGAACTTAGGCCAGATGGTACCGTGTTTTGATATCTGATCCAGGCAAGGAGGTCAAGTTGAAGTTCAAGTCCAAAGGGCCGATATCACTGCCTTTGTAGATGCAATAGAGGTGTCATTCAAATAGAACGTCCCTAACATTAGAGGTTTTTTTCACAGGGGAAGAGAAACAGCAAGCGGTTATACATGCAGTGTGATGCTGAGGGTGCAGACGTAAAGCATTTATACGTACCGGGGGCACGGCGGGAGGTCAGAAAGGGATCGGAATTGGCTAGCTTTTGCAACGTCTGTGAATTGGTATCAAAGGTTTTCCTTGTCGTACGTGAGCGAGCGAGATAAAATACAAAGCCATTCAAATCTCTTTGCTGTCTGTTATAAAAATAGAAAAAATGAATACTGTCCGAACGAGTCATAAGAAGCAGAATTAGCTTTGTGTGATTGACTAACCCCATCACTGAATGTAATGAATGAGTCATTTCGAACACTTTTGATGATAATTCTGCCTGCGTGTGGCTTGTTGGCCTCCTGCGGTGGCTTTGAGCTGAATCCACAGTAATAACGTTCCTCTTTTCCCATGTTGCTTCTGACCGTGCCCTGGTTACGGTCCCCTTGGTAACATACACACATTTAAAACGCCTGATCCACGCTGGCCATCCATGTTGGTAAGGCGAATGGAACCAACCAACTATAAAATGTCAAAGTTTTGTAGCGCTAGGAAAGGTGTAAAGAATATTACGTTTTGACTTGCAAATGGGTGAATCTCACAAAGTTGTCAAGAACATGGCTGTTGTATTTCTTTGTAAAATTTAAACAAATACATTTTCCTTTAAAAAAAAATTTTTTTTTTTGGAACAATACGATTATCTACTTTGTGACTTTATTCGACTCCCATTACCATAATGCAAAATTAAATATTCTCATTACTATAATATAAATGATTATTAGCCTATTTGTTTTTGTATAGTGAAGTGTGTACATGTCGTTAGAGCTGTTAACTGCTTTTAAAATCATGTTCATTTAAAGGGATCCCAATAATGAAAATTAAGTTGTTCCAAACCTGTATACATTTCTTTGTTCTGCTGTACACAAAGGAAGATATTTGGAAGAATGTTAGCAATTTTCAGTTCTGGGACATCATTGCCTACCGTAGTAGGAAAATTTAAATGGAAGTCAAAAGTGGCCCAGTACTCTTTGCTTTCCTAAATTCTTCAAAATGTCTCATTTTGTGTTCAACAGAACAAAAATATAGAAAATATATATATAAATTGCTTACATTCTTCCAAATATTGTTCTTTGAGTTCAACAGAACAAAGAAATTAATCCAGGTTTTGAAGAACTTGAGGGTGAGTAAATGGTGACAGAATTTTCCTTTTTGGGTGAACTATCCCTTTAAATGCATAATTTGTAAGATTTCTGCATAAACGTGTGTATTTGCATCATCCTAAATTTTCTAGAGATCTAAAGAAATTCACATTTTTAACCAACTGAATTTATTGTGTTGCGAATTATCCTTTGTTCCAACTTTTACTGCTGTAGAAGTCTCAGGTGTGTTCGACGTGTGGCACCGCGCAGACCAATCGGTTTGTGAGATCAAAGTATCGCAAAAGTCGAGTCGAGTCGCGCTCAAAAAATAGTAGTAGCTAAGTCAGTCTGTTAATTTTCTATCAGTACAACCTGTTGGCTTGCGTTATAACGTAACAGTTAAGGCCGTAGACCCCTTTTAGTATTTCGCTAAAAAAAATACTATATTGCAACAAAATTAAGGACGGTCACCAATGAGAATGAAAAAAAACAATGTAAAGTGTGTGGGTGCGTTACGGTAATGAGAATTTGAGCCAAACAATGTGCTTGTCATGAAAATGTCGCATTACAGAAACCTCACTGTCCTTCTCTTTTTTGTAAAATACATATATGCTTTGTTATATATGGCTTTTTGTGATATTCACCCAAATACTGGTTCTCACATTCTCACACAGACATAACAAATAGTCTGATTTGATTTATATGCTAAAAAATACAATCTTTTCCCATTCTCCAAGACTTCCCCAGCACAAAAGCATAAACACACATCCACCTCTGATGCTCCTTTGTGGACGAGTGCCATGATTTATATAGTCATGCTCTCTCTTTTCTTTTCTCCCCCTCTCTGCGGCTTGCATGGCGTGGAGTTATTGTAATTTAGTGATGATTTGTCACTGTCATCCTCCAGGTTCCTGCTGTACTCCGAGATGGCGCTGGGCCTCTCTCTCCGGATGGGGGGTGCCGGGGACCGCCACGTCATCTTAATGGGGGAGCCCCATTAATAAGGGTTAAATCTGGCTAATTGTAATCCAATTAATAACAGACACAAAGATCTACCGGCCATTTGTTATTCGAGGACCCAGCTGAAAAGCATTTGAGGGTTCACGCTCCCCCCAGGGCACCCGAAAATGCCCGCCATGCTGTCTATTGTTTGTCATCTGCGTGTGCAGTACGGGCGGCCAGTTGTTATTCTTTGCGAATGGAATCCATTGACTAGCGACAAACGTTGGGCGGCTGCGATGCTAGTGGCCCTGTTTCTTCTTCAAAGGGGACGACTTAATGGAAACCCTAGTGTCATTATCCTTACCATATTTCTTCCAATTACCCCGTAATCTCTCTCTTTCTTTACATTCCAATTTAGTACAGTAAATCACAGAAACCGGACTTTTATTGTCAATGATATATGCCATAGCGCTGACTGAGAGAAAAATAGGAGAGTGAACCTATTTGTGTTTATGGCTTTAGAGGGAAGGAGATAAATGACCTGGCTTTTTTATTTAGTTTTAATGAAGAAGGGATTGTGGGAGTCTCTGTCCCGATGGCATTAATGTGATTTCTCCTCTCCGTAGAAGCGCCTGCCCGTCCTCACATTTGTTTGTGACCTAGTTGCGCTGGTCTCCGGAAAGGACATCCAGCTTTGCTTTGCGTGAACATCTAGTGTCCTCCAAGCTCATAAACACACTAATGGGTTTTTCACAGCGGCAGCTGGACAGGGGTGGAGAAGAAGCGAGCACTTACAGTAAACTATCAGTGTCCCCCGATATTAAACGTCCCTCCGGCCACCAGGCTAAACGATGGTTCCATTTAGACCCTCCCAAAAGCACCCACTTAAAGCGCCCCCGCCTACATCTTCTGCTACGGTACCAGGCTGCACCAAACAATATTAGCCGAGCCACCTTATGCTCTCCACGCGAGCCTCCTCAATCGTTCAGCGTTAATTGGATACTCAGTCCCCAATTAAGTTCTTGGCCCAAAAGGAGAGCATGAAAAAACAAGACAGGTTTAGCTCCCTTCTGTGGGACTTCATTAGGCGACTACTGCTGCAACATCCTCTGGGAGAGAAGGGACAGCGATGTACGCGCGCGCACACACATAAGCTTACGGTAAACACAATGGCCCCGTGATGGAGCTCGTGTGAAGGGGCTACACCGGGCGAGTAAAGCTAAAGAGAAGTTAATTATACACGCCGTGCGCTTCGTACTCCTGTGAAATATATGGAATTAATGAATCAAATCAATATGCATTTCAAGCATTATAATATCCGTTCTGAAGCACACGGGGTGTTTGTTGTGTTTTATGAATAGTTTACCCGAGACTGAAAGTTCTGCCGTTACTTATTCATCGTGCAATGACGGTTCATAAGAGCCACGGCTGGAGAAAAATGAGAAAAGCACCCAAAAATCACCATTAAAGTAGAGTTGAACAATCCTCTCAGATGGATTCAGATGATCTGAAATATTGTGCACGCAGAGTATAGAGTTCCTAATATGGAGAATAAGTTAACGTTGCTTATTGTTAGCTCGCATGCTGCAGTTATATGTTTTCAATGCACGAGCCCTTTAAAATTAAATGGTTTTCAATGTTTCATCATTCACCAGCTGGGAAAAAATGCTCTGGAAGTGATACCAAGAATATTATGTCGTTATTGTATAGTCATGATGTGGACTCTGTTAGGGATAGTTTACCCCACAATGAAAAGAAGATATTTTGAAGAATGTCGGTAACCGAACAACGGCGGTACCCATTGACTTGCATTGGTTTTGGGGTACCGGCATCGTTCGGTTACCAACATTCTTCAAAATATCTCTGCAGAAGAAAGAAAGTCATGCAGGTTTGAAATGAGAAAAAGGTTAGTAAAATATGAACGAATTTTCATTTTGGGGTGAACTATCCCTTTAAATTGAATATGACGGTTTTAATGCATGTTAAATTTGCCCTCCACAGATGGAAACGTGGCATCAAATCTGTCCTCTTTTCCTCCCTGTCTCCTACACTCCTCCTCCTCCCCCGCATCTTTCTGCGAGAACGAGGTTGTAGTTTACTCATAAATTCATTAGGCGCAAAGTCCGCACGTAACAATTTGTGACTCGCGTGTCTTTTCATTTTAGGGATAGTTGGACACGGACACCGCCTCGAAACAGCACGCTGTATACTGTAATGAAGTTGATTTTTTAATGTTCCTGCCACACAGGATAAAAGGCAGGCTAATCACAACGACCGGCCCACCCCCAATCAGTCGCTATTTATTTTGACTGGATGCTTAAAGCGATAGAGGTGAACGTGAAGCGTTTCAGTCAAATCAGAGCTTGCTGGAAATTTTGATTTGGTGTCTGTGTGTGTAGCACAATGGTAAATTCCTGACTGAATGACAGAAAGCCGTGCGGGTTCAAATCAGGTGCTTGATCTTTATCTCTTTTTATTTCATCTGTTTTAAAATGTCTTAACGGAGCGGCTGGTGTTCCCTGCGGTCGGCGGGGAAATAGTTATCACTGAAACGTTAACTTTTAATGCGACTATAAATTTAACATTAGATGGGTTTTAGCGGTGGATGCTTGCGTCTTCTGCAGACAGTTTTTCCACAGGGTGGTGATAGCATGTTGGTGTTGTCCCGAAGCTTGCCTGAAGACTGCCTTGAGGGGAACTCCTCAGAGGAGGCCATGAGCCCTCAGAACTTCCCTCCCCTCACCCCACATCAGCCAATCAGCTTTGAGCATCCGCGGGCTCCTAGCTAATGCTTTGTGAGATGGTTCTCTGAAAGGAAGGGAGAATACGAGTGGGTGTATTTGCTTGCTTTTGATGTAAACGAAGTGAAAATGTAGAGAAGCGCATTTAGGTAGAAGAAGGGGGACAGTTGACCGTGTGAGTCCTTTTATGTTTCAAATGGATGTTAAGCTGTATTGACAGCATCTTTCACGTGACGACACAGACCATCATTTTAAAATGTCCGTCAGTTTACCTTACCAATAAAGTTATTGTCAAAGATTTTCTCTTCCTCTTGAAGAGGAGAAGTAAGGTGTTGATATAGACCACTTCGCCAGATGTGAACACTGGTCCAGAAGCTTTTCTGGATTTTATTTTTAAAACGTACATAATAAAATCCGTGTTAAAACAGGAAGTTCTTTTGGATCAGCGTTGTATAGGTTTTCTGAAGTGGTCCATCGTAAAAGTACAGTAAACATTGTTTGGGGGCATATTGACCACTACGAATACAACAAGAAACTGTGATTGTTATGGCGATTTGTGTATTTGTGTCATTATATATAATGAAACAATAAAACGATTAAACCATGGTTATTTTTAAGGGCATTTCATGGTATTTATTGGCCTTTCATGGTAAATGAAATATAACTCTTAACAGATAATGTTATTAAGCAGTTCCCCCCAAAAAGTACAATTTAAAGTCCCCCTGCAATCGACAGTTTTATACTCAGCAATGGTTTTAAATGATGAATTTAATAAATGAAATTACTTATTTGCACATGGTTGTCTTAAAGCATATAAAAAGAAACAGGCATATAAACAATATTAAAAACTTGATTTTCACCATGGGGGACAAACTCAACAGTTGGTTTTGTCCATATTTGACCAAACTTTGCATTTTTTAGAATGTGAATGGCTTATCCAACAGAGTGTCATGTCATTGTAATAGAGTAACATATGATTTGATTTGTTGTCGTAGTCTGAAGTATGACGAAAATGTCTGTGATAATCGATAACATCTCAGGAAAGACTTCTGTTGAGCCCTGAACATTCTTTTAATTAACAGGGCACAAGAAACACACCATTGCCGACTTCAAATGAAAATTGAAAGACTTGTAAACTATTGCTTTGCACACAGCAAACCGACAACAATCAAACACGCTCGCGCACACAGTCACACATATAGCACACCAGTTACAAAACCTCTGCCTTTGGTCCCCAGGCTAGAATCAACAGCTTCTTTTGATGGCACATATACGTGCGATCTCTCACCTATGTTAATCAGCTCTTCACACAAAGCCCTTGCTTCACAGCGCAATCACATCCTTTAACAACCTCACACGCTCTGTGCAAATGGAGCACGGCTCTAACCTGACAAGACCCGCCTTGCTTCTCTGTAAAAAGAAAACATGCCCATGTGCCCTGCCGTAACTGGCACGGCATCAACCGGTGTCCGCTGCGTTGCGGGCGTAAATCTAAGCTTTTAAAAATCAAGAGGGGCACATTTCTGGCCAAATGAGAGCTGTAAACGTTCTGTTTAAATCTCCCTTACATATCCCTGACCATGTGTTAGAAAGCCTAGTGCTTTGGTGTGGACTGGGCTTCAATTAAAACAAGATCCTTCTGGCTTTCGAGACCCGGATCTTTGGTCAAACACATTAACTGCTGTTTCTCTGCCAACATACCCAGAGGCGGGTTTTTAGGGCTCCCAGGCAGTTAGAAAGCAGGTCTTTCTACAAGACATTAAGGGAATAATGGACATTGTTGGCAAGCCGGGGTAAGAGTGCATTTTGCCACCTGTGATTCATGTTTTCTCTCCCATGTTCCTTCACAGGGAAGATATTGAATGAATGTTTCAGGTTTAATTTGCTGCAAAAAAGTAACACAATATTGTGTGTTTTGTTAAAGCACTTGCACCATGTACTAAAATCTGTCTACGTTGACTTTTTAAATGGAACTTGTATGACCTTCAGGATTTCTGCTAAAGTTGATCAAAAACAAAACTAAGCGCATTTTTATTTATTTATTTTTAGTATCATATATGGTTTAATGTATGTGGTTTAATCAGAGTACATTCTTATTTTGCTTATTGGATTTTAACGGTTTTAATTCATTAAACGTTTTCTTTTATACATTTAAACATGTTTTACAGTTTCACTCAGTGTTCATGTGCTTCGTTTTAAATTGTTTAAATGGCTTTGGTTTTTAAATTTGACCCTGTATAGATCTTAAAGCTGCATTGTGTATTTTTTTATAAGAATTAAACAAGGCCATATTTACAGTTTTTACCCGATGTGGTGTAAATGTGCATGATTTTGCTTTACATATTTGACTCTTTATAGATCTCATAGCTGCAATCTGTAATTTTTATTAAAAAAAAACTTTTATTATAAAATAAACAAGTACATATAAAAAGTGTTTCAAACTGTGTCCTTGCCTTACACAGATCCGCAATAGTAAACTTATAATAGGGATTTATAGCTTGAGTTATCTGGTATGTTTGTGAAAGAAATGTTTGACGTCACTTGACTTCCACCAATGTAAAGATACGTAAAATATATATATTTTTTATTTCAAACTGATGTCGATACAGACGCAAAAGTTACGGATTTCAGCTATAACTCTTGTTAAGACGCCACTTTTACATATAATTTTTTGCAAAAAAAATGTTTCATTATAGTCAACCATTAGAAATAGTAATTCCCTTCCTGCCATAGCTTTTCCCTGTTAATGTAAAGTTTCATGTAGGCTAGACGGTTTTATCGGACACATGCCTTGCCTGAAGTTAACTTCTGGTCTGTGTTTGGTTATCGGTCTGGCTAGTGGCTAGCAATATAACAATTTATTTTATATTTCATTTATATTCATTTTAATTTAGTTTAATTGTAAATTAATTGTTTTCAATTAAAGCTTCTCGACAGTTAATGATTCTTTGGGGAGGTCTACTGGAAGTTAGGTTTGGGCCACATATCGATTGTTTATGTTGTTGCCGCTGAAACCATCAATAGCACGAGTTCTCGGCTCATTTTCAGTCGTAATGCAGTTGTTGTTTGTATAAGCTGATGTATTCACCAGCTTGCCATGTCCTTGCTTGACCAGATCATGGCATGCTCAACACTTCACCATCTGTTGTCATTACCTTTTCCACGGCGCCTAATTGCATGCATGCTCAACTCATCGTGGACATACACCCTGCTTGTTGTTGTTTTTTTGTTGTTGTGATGACGGTGTGTGTGTGTGTGTGTTTAGATGCGAATAACCCCCGCTGGTTTGTCCAAAGTGTCCTTGGAGATCAGATCCATGCATTTTTGCTGTAATGAAGCTCCACAGAGGCCAGTTGAAGACAGAGGGCCGCGTTCCTCTGGGTCACTGTGCTTTTAATTGGGTCTTAGTGGTCTATTAATGTTGGAGGTTGCATGACCTCCTGTGGCCACTTTGATGTCAGTAAGCTTGCGCACAGGGCTGCGTGAAACAGGAGGGACCTTTTGACACGCTTTAGGACCTCTGCTGCAGCAACAGTAGGTTTATTCATTTTTAGCGACACAGGGCTGATTACATAGTCAAATTGTCATTTTTCATAAGATTCAACCGCATCCCCAGTTGGTTGGTAGAGCAGCTTTCTGAAGATTTAAAATCACCTCTCCATCACCTGTGTTTTTTCATATAACCCCTTTTTCTCAAATCTTACTTTTGACAACTCCGGAAAGGCCTGTTTTCATGTTTTTAGTGACAATTTATGCACGGCAGGCCTTCCTTAAAGATATATTTTGCGTTTCATGTTGATCAGGCTGGTTGCAGACATGCTGTTTGGTGAGAGGTTAGTGTTGGGTGGAAGTGAAGTGTTCCATGAGAGAGCTGCATCACGGCATCAAAGCCTCCTGTCACCTTAAAGACAGACATTGATGGGAGAGACAGTTTTTGTTTTGAAACAACAGACAGGAGATGTCAGTATGAAGGCCGTGTTGACTAATTGATACAAACGTATTTGATGTTGACCTTCAAAATATTACAACTGGAAATGTTTTGATATTTTTTAGGAAGATATAAAGTAATATGTACAAGAATACGGTATTTAAACAGCTGTGAAAATAAAATAAAGAGACCACTCCTGTTTTGCCTTTAATCACCATTTCTTCATGTATTGCGGCAATTTCAGCCCTGAAATTCAGTCCAGTGTCTGTTGAATTTAAACCGAAATAAACCTTAAAACAAAGAAATAAAGACAAACAGCAACGTAAAAGACTGAAAACACATTTTGTTTAAACATGAATATGAACTCGTTTCTTTGCAGTATTCCAGTTCTGCAAAAATGTAATCTTTTGTCATTTTGAACAGTTTGCCATGCTGAAATTTTCTGCGAATAAATGCAAATATTAAATAAAATTTTATTTTGGAATTTGGGCGAAATGTTCACTGGTTCAAAAAAAATGTAACAATATGATCATGATTCTACATGATTTTCACATACCTATAAATAGTGCATTCAGAAAAACGTGAATTATTTTGGAAAGGTCTCCTAATTTTTTCCACAGCTGTATGTATATGGCCATAGTCACATATTCTAAATGAGTTTACTATTATTCTCAAATGTGAGAAAAAATACCAGTGGTCCCAAACTTTAGAACAGTTTTTTGTACACATATCTATGATATGTAAACACATACGCTTAACTATTAGTATGAATTATCTATAACTTTTGCCTCTCTATCACCATCTCTGGTTGAAACCTAAAATCGCAGGTTACGTTATGCTCTTATCTTTATGCGTTGTATTCAAATGTTGTTAAACTTACATTTAACTGACCATCATTTGATGGTTGCTGAAATACACTTAAGCTAAGGCAAAGCAAGTTACTTTATGAAATGTGTTTTAATGATCTTCAAGTGGCATCCTTTGCCCTTAAGTAACTGTTGACTGTAGATGTTCAGCATCTCATCTAATACTCATAACATTGCAGCTTCACGGATGCCTTCAGAAACATAGTATATATTTTAGAATGAGTATCCAAAACAAATAAATAAATAAATAAATGGATCATTGTTGCCAGACTTTGGGCCCAGATTCATCTTCATTCTGGGTTCAGATTTCACTTTTGGGAGCAGCATTGCAGATCAGATGACTCCAAGTGAGCCAAGAAGGAGAGTGTCCTTGACTTGTGTTTGTGTGTACTCTCTCTCGCTCTCTCTCTCGCTCTCTTTCTCTCTCTGTGTGTTTATCATGTGCAGGTTCTGCGTTGTGTGTAAGTGCCGTCTATCCGCGAGTGGTTGGAAAGGTTGGAAGATTGCTGATTTCCCAGAAGAACAAATGGTACCTGCAGGCCCCATTAAAGCCATCTGTAGCGCGCGTCCATGTTTATCTGCTCTCCCGTCCTCTGGGAAGACGTTTTCCCCCACAGCAGTGCCGGACTCCGGCTCCTAGCGGAGACCTATGGCACGGGTCCCCAAAGTGCTCAGCCCCTATGGCACCCAGTAGGCCGGTGCCGTGACGTGCCAGCTCCCTTCCTCTGCCAGCAACCTTCGAGTCCATTACCGTCCGCTATCAGCGGGGACCAAGCTGGGGGAGTCGACAAAAGTGGCATTTCCAGCACGCATCAACATACCCGTCCCCGAAGCGCTCCAGGCCTCGTAAAATTGGACTTATGGCTTGGTTGCCAGCATAAATAAGTCCCTTTGATAGTTAGAGGAAGAAGTTATGACACTCTTGGGTACGCGTGAGGGACAGTGCCACTGTCGTCTCGTTCCCGCTACCCTGGCACCCTGGTGCCTCTGATCTTTCTGCCGATTCAGGGCACGCTCTCTTCATTACGGCTGGCCACCGGGGACTTGTTTTTTCTGCAAGATTAATGAGTGCCGCGGAAATTCTCCAGCGCATCTCGATAATTAAGTCTTTGTTTATCAAAAAACAAGTTATATTAGGAGCAGGAAATTCGCAGTAATTATTCATAATCCTAACAATTCAAGTGTAGCTACCTCATTTGCCTGTGTAATTCTGCTTTTTAATTTCTTGCATACATTTGCATATTAATTTTGCCCGTTGGCTGCTGCAGGCCTCTGACAGTCATTTTTTTCTTTCCGCGTGATGTTTTTCACAGGGTGAGGCTCAGTCGGGTGGCATTTCGGCTGGGTGTAATGATAAATTATGAATTTTTCTAATTTGCTGCATAATGAAGTAACCCCTTCCGATCCATTTCCTTCTCCCGCACTGCGGCTTTAGGCCCATCAGATGGTTGTCGGAGCGTGTTTCTTTATCTCTCAGAAATGGCCATGTGGTCATTAGAGACGTCGACGATGCCGCCGCTGCGCGGGTGTCAAAGGCTGTTTCTCCAGTCGGGGTGAGAGATCGTCGGCTCCCTGGCATCCGCGTCGGCTACGCGCAATGCCTATCCTCATTTCCACTTTGCAAATGGTGTCAGCTCGCATTTACATCAGAAGAGCTGCGAGACCTGTGTCCAGCACGAGTACAAGCGTTCGGTTGATGGGCACATCTCAAAGACTGATGTCTTCAGATTTTTCGGTGCGGTTTTTAAAGCGTCTACTATTAAGCTAAGTTGACTCGGGCTGTCAAAAGGCAATGAATATTGATGATCTTTAGCGTCATAAAAGCGGGATGTTTTGCTTGGAATCCATCAGCCCACTTAAAGCACATCAAAGCCGCGTCTCGCGGCGAGGCACTCTGGAACTTTTATGCTAAAGTTTTTGGATATGATAGCAGATTATCGTTTTAATAGAGTAAGTGGACACGTTCGAAAACGCTTGAGGACGCTTGGCTATTTTACCTGATTTCCTGTGTGCTTTAAGGAAAACTGACAACTTGTGAACACACAGATCAAAAGAACCATTCCCAGGAACAAAGCTTGACCGTTAGCCATGCTAGTTGCTGCTAGTCCTCTACAGGAGGAGAAATCTGAGCACTTTCTACCTCGTCAGGACAACAAGATTTATATTCAGTTGTGTTGTTTTCAGTTTTGTTTACAAGGCAACAGATGCGAGGGTTGCCAAACTGCTATGATAATGTTGATTCCGGTATCACTTAAAAAAGTCCTCTGAGCATGGCTGTTGTACGGACCATTTTCATTTTCCATCCTCGCTTTCCACATTATTTAGTGCAGTCAACCAGATAGAGGGTCTATTTCTTTTATACTAGTCTTCCCGTGCCTGATAGTGGGTCCACAGGGGTATGTTTTATAGGTAATGTTGTGTTCATGTCCATATTTCTGCATTACAGACGGATTATGAAATATTCCCCTTGTGTTCTGATTCGTAATCTTCTTGTGAAATCTGAAGGGTAATTAGCAAATTGCAAAACAAATATGTGCAAAGTATACAAAGTTCTAATTTGCTATAGTTAATTATACTGCATCTGATATAAAACACATTCTCTTTGGTCAGATTACCTTCAGTTGCCGAAAAGACAAACATTTGGTCCCTTGACAATTTGCTAACATTATGCTAACAACCCAAAGGTCATTCTGTCCCATTTGCACATTATCATGTGTTTGCGCATGTATTCTTCGAGACCCCTACACCTACGATAATACTAGCCTCGTACGCAGGATGCACATCTCTGACCTCTGCCCTATTTTCATCCTTTGTAAACGTCCATTTCGTGCACGTCTAGTTCCCGTTAATGGGGCCATGCCGGTCATTATCAGAATCTATTATGTTTGGTTGAGGGGACATATGCATAAATAGTGGTAAGGGAAGAGGGCAGCCGTCTGCAAGAGTTAGACGGCAACGAAGCACAAGAGGTGAGTGGTAGAGGAAGGCCAATATTGTCTGGTAATAGGGCAGAAGCACGGCTCTGTAATTATGAGGTGTCGCCCCACGCAGCTGCTTCCGCCCTGGCTGACGCTGGGTGATGACACCAGAGCGAAATATAGCACGGAGGTCTCTCCAAACAGCCCTAGTGTCAAAGGGCTGACATTTGAATTCTGATGTGCACACAGACATTTACATGCGGTTACCATTATCAACCATGCATAGGTAGTTTACCATCAGAGAAAGTTGGATTTTGTAGTGGGTGCATCTTTACAAAGTATGTTTGGGTGTTTCTATCCATGGTTGGGTGAACTGTGGACATTCAAGTTAAAGCTAACTGTCAGGTCTGTCTATAGACCACTTCGGAAGACGTAAACAACGCTGGTCCAGAAGAACCTCCTGTTTCAGTTTTTATCACTACTCACATTCATTATGTAAGATCTTTGTACACCTCTGAAGACATAGTCATGTACAGTATATTATATTGCATTTCTGTCAATAGATCCTCCAAAAAATGACAAATTAAACCTTTAATAAGGACCAGCATTTACATCTTGCAAAGTGGTCTATACACTATTAAAACGGTGGATTGTTTTCAACTCATGGTTGGGTCAAAATGTGACAAACTCAACCGTTGGGTTATACATTGACCTATGCTGGGTTGTTTCAACCCAAAATGCCTGGATTTTTCAAGCCATGGTCGGGTCAAATATATATATTTTTATGTTGATTTACCCCAACTGTGGTTGTCCCTTTTTGACCCAAACCAGCATTTAGAGTATATTTTTCCCAACCTTGGGCTCAAATAATAACCACGAGTGTGTGAAATTGTTTTGGCAGTCTGAAATTATTTATTTATTTTTATTGTTAGGACATACTTGAACTTTTAGTCAATAGGTGATGATATGACTCAGAATTGTGGGAGAAAGTCTGGCAAAAGATACCCGTGTAAGAACTTTCAATTAAGGGTGTGTTCACATATGCCATGTTTGGTTCGATTAAAACGAACTCTGGTGCGATTGCTCTGTTAGTGCGGCTTATTTGTGTGAGTGTGAACACTGCCACCCGAACCCTGGTGCGCACCAAACAAGTGGACCGAGACCGCTGAAAAGATGGGTCTCGGTCCACTTTCAAACGAACTCTGGCGCGCGTTGATTATGAAAGCAAAATGGACCAAAGGCTTCCACCCGAACCAAAAACAGGAAGTGATAACAATATACGACCTGAAAATCAAGTGATTTGGTAATATAAAAGAAGTGTTTATTAGATCTGTGCTTGCGCATGTAACGGAGGAATTCCTGGTGCCGTTTTGGCTACTTTAAACACTTCATGAGGTGTTACCGGCTTGCTAAAAATACCCTCATATGCGCAGGCATACACGGATCATGTATAACCCAGCTCACAGCATTGTTTTGGATGTCCAGTAAGTTCCAATCACGTTGCGACTTTACACATAAGCTTTTAGCTTCGATATCTTTTAGGTTCGAACCAGGACTACATTTATTTTTTTTATATTTTGGTCCGAACCAAAAGAACCAAACTACAAATATGAACACACCCTAAGAGCTCAGTGTTTTCAATCAATTACTAAGTGTAAGGATACGCCTATTTTTAAATGCACTGTTTACTAACAACATCTCCAAAAGACTGTTGGTTTACATTACTCGTTCTAATAAAAGCTCTGTGAGGTTGTGAGGTCTAGATCACTGAGATGAAAAGGTCCCTGTGAAAGAGGAGAGAGACCCCGAAAGAGTGAGGGGGTACTGGGGGGGGTTTGACGTTGAAGTTGAAGCCTGTTCTTTTGTGCGCCCGCTCTTGATCATTTACATCAAGTTGACATTCGGAGAGTTTACTCTGGGGTCTGTAATTGTATTCTTTCTCTAGTTCTGCATTGCCAACCGTGAAAATGGAATCTTATCAACCCTGACCAATTTTTAATGTACAAAATGAATTGGCGGAGGTTCAAAAAAGAGAGCTACAATTCAAATCAGGTGAATGATACATGTATTTTTCCTCTCTGAAATCCTCCTAGCACCCCCCCTCCCACCCCAAATCAGCTCTGCTCACCGCTATCATATTACAATGGATTTATTTTTCTTTCAGAGGAAGGGCAGGAGCCGGGAGGCCTGAAGGAGGGTAATAGGAGGTGTTGTAACTGGAAGAAGTGGTTGAATTGCTCAGATTTATTGTAGTCTTAGCGCTGGATGAACTAATTGAATTGATGACCTAAAACAAGGACGAACAATCTGTATTATGCTGAGATCACTCTATCAGAAAGACGGAGAGCCATATTTCATTTGCCGTACCTTAGGTTTGCGCTGTTAGTCACTCATCCAAGTCTTTACGATATTTTTGATGCCCTAGTACCCGGTGCACCTTATTGCAACAAAGTCTGGATTATCGCAAAATGGATATGACCTTATTGTAGTTTTCACCACCATAATTCAAGTTTCTTGGTGAAGAGGTCGCTCCTCTGTTAACGGTCACACCTCCGCTGGTCATTCGTCTATTTTAGGTCCCTAACTAGACAAAGTTTTGATTTAGCTAATCCGAGCAGGCCCTTGATTTTTAGGGAATTTAATTTACGGTGATGTCAAATCGCAGTTCTTTCTGAAAGTACATGCACATTCGTGACACCAAGAAAAGGCAAAGGGAGCGAAACGATTGTTACACACGTGTTAAAATCACATCGGTAACAAATGTGTATGTGGAAGCGAACAGCATCCTCAGTCGCGCTCGTGGTGGTAATCTCTCTTTTTTAAGTCAAAATTAGATTTGGAGCAATGGAACAAACAGGGGGCGAGACATTGGCGTAATATTTTAATCAAATTGTCATGAATGACTGGATACAATTAGAGAAGCTGTCAATCAGAAACGCAGGGACCCATATGTTGCTCATCTGTCAGAGGCTCGGATGCGGGCAGGGCACGGCGGTCCGCCATCAAAAATGACCTTTCCCAGCATGCACATTATATGATCCATCAGCTACTATCTCTTTCTCTGGTCATCGGCTCTCTGCTTGGCATCTTTTTAGGCAGAATCGGGTAAAACGTGCTCCACGCCCAGTCGAGGCTGTGATTGGCTGATGCGTCGTCAGACAGCAGTGAGGGACAAATCTGCTAATCTTTTTAAACGATATTAGATCTCACGCAGAGGTGCGTAGGCACGTTCGAACGGGAGCGGCATCTGAAAAATGACTGCCATGGATGATATGCTCACCCTTATTAAAACCAACCGCCGCACGCTTTCCATAACCAACCCCCAATTTCCTTTTTTCCTTGTATTGTATTTTGCATGAGCACTTTAAAAACTAAACAAGTGTGAAAACGATCACTTATTAGAGCAATTTGGGTTCGAGAGTCCTTGACAGTGCGAATGCACGGCCTGATTTGGTTTAACAGCGGTAATCTTTGAACATTGGGGTGTCTGCTCATGGTGAGATAATCAATTTCTGACACACCTAAAGAAAACAAGCATTTTCTGTGCTTAATTGGGCTATTATAAGTGCACGAGGCAAAGACAAACGAGAAAAGCGCTTTTTCATCACTGATGTTTGGAGGGGAATGTTTACTTTTCCCTTCACCTCCCTTGCTTCTTCTACTTCAATAGAGGAAAACATTTATTGTTTTGTACTCTCTGTTTTTTTTTGGTAATTGCATGAGAAAAACGACAGACCACAATGGCTCTAAAACTAAAGGTTCTACGTATATTTTCATCCCAATGAGCTAATTTTCCACCATTGGGTCTGATGCTAACAAAACGTGTCATTATCCGATAATCGGTATATGCTCATGACTGCTGTGTTAACACCCTCGACTGTAATCTTCAATAGTTATGTAACATGAAGTGGATTCATTTGTCCAAAAATTAATATTGGATTTGATATACTGCTTTGGAGACCGAAGTGCACGCAATCGGGCATATTTAACAAACGGGTACATGTTCCTACACCGGTTGCAATTATAGTGCGGTTCCATACGTAATGTGCTGCTTTGATTGACTGATCATGTGACTACATGACAGAATATTCATTGGTGTCATTACCATAAGTGCTTATAGTAAGATTGTTAAATAAAATCAACAGTTTTATGTTTGGCTGATCTTTATATGAAACATTTGAAATGTTTTTAGTAAATGTAGTTTTCTGGGATAAATTGTAGCATGCATAATTAAATCCACTAATGAAATAAAATATAATAAAATATATATATATTTTTTTAAACATTCGATCAGATAGCATGGAAAATCATTATAGTGAATCAATCTATCCATCTATCCATCCATCCATCCAACCATCCACCCCTCCTTCTCTGTCTCTATCTCTCTCTACCTACATACCTACCTATCATCCTTCTGTTCGTCTGTCCATTCGTCCGTTACTCAGTTACTGATTTGCCTCGCATTTCGTTTGTCTGATATTTCTTTTCGCCCCCTCTCATTTATCTACATCAAGGCCTTCTTTCGGTTTGGAGATTGAACTGCAGCCAACCCTTACCACTTAATCAGGGGGTTAATACCACACTCAGTGATGGTGGTGTGTTGGACATATTGAGATGTCAACCCATTTACAAAGTGTGCATAGGAAATTACAGAGGTCCTGTGTCATTTACACTCCATCTGCCCCCCGATGCTATAAAACCGAGACGGGCGGAGCGGAAGCCGGCGTCCGTCAAGCCAACAGCCTTCCATTCCCGGAACGGCTCACGTCCTCTCTTCCCCCCGAATATTTCCACCCCTCGGAACACGGAGGCGGCCGGTCCCGTGAAATATAACCGCCGGCCCGCGCACGCGCTCCAGCAATATGCTCTCACTCAATCAGATTTGCATAAGTAAGCTCTCAGCAGGCCTGCTCCACTGCCCAGGTGCAGGCCAATTTGCATATAGAACTGTGAGAGGGCTCCCCAGAGTCACTTTAGACTCCAGTGGCTGCTGAGTGAGCTTACGGGCCACGGCACTGGAGATGAAATTTGAATTAAAAACCTTGGCCGTGCTGTTTTTTTTCGCCGTGCAAAAGGGGGAAATGGGGCCGGTGAAGAGGCACGTAAGCATTGCGCTCCAAGACAGATAGATGGGTGGGGATGGGGGGCAGGTAGATGGATGACTGGACAGAGGATGCTGGATGGACCGCTTCGTAAAGGCACGACAAATTTTTACGTGGTGTGATTTTGACTTATGTGTTTGCTATAAGCTGGATTTCCTGCCAGTGACTTTGATGAAGTCACGGTGAACGTGTTGTAATGTAATTTAAGGGTATCTTCTGTGACATTATAATGACTCAAAATCTGATAAGATCTCGACAACGGGGGGTTTATATGTTGGACTGTATCGCGTGGGGCTGTATCATTGCAGTAAAAAGCGTAAGTGTTAACAAAAACAACATGTGTTTATTTTGTTGTGAGCTTTTTTTAAATCCCTATGCTTTTCAATATGGCGTACATATACATTAAATGTATATTTATAGTCAAATATATATATTGTCATTCCAAACTTGTTTGACTTTCGTTCTTCTGCAAAACACAAAAGAAAATATTTTGCAGAATGTTGGTAACCAAACCATATTTGTCTCCATTGACTTCCATTGTACGGACACAAAACCACTGAGACACATCTCAAAATATCTTCTTTTGTGTTCCACAAAAAGTTTTGAATGACATGAGGGTGAATAAATGATAATTTTTTTGTGAACTATTCCTTTAAATTCACATAATTTGTACACTTTATGAGTGCGTGAGTGAATGAGTGAGTGTGTGTGCCCTGCGATGGGTTGGCACTCCATCCAGGGTGTATCCTGCCTTGATGCCCGATGACTCCTGAGATAGGCGCAGGCTCCCCGTGACCCGAGGTAGTTCGGACAAGCGGTAGAAAATGGAATGGAATGGAATGTACACTTTATGTTTTGATCATTTGAAGTACTATTTGCACGAAAAGGCATGTTCCATTAACACTAACAGATGGAAATAAATCCCTTTCGCTATTCCCAGGCCTCTTATATTATCTTATATTATTACTGCTATCCATATCAAATGTATCCTTAAGGGTATTTACACTTGGTCTTTTCATGATCTGATAGCTATCTGATCACTAGAAATGCATTAAGAGTCCTAGTGTAAATATCCCCAAAGGAAGCCGCTTAACCATTCTCGGTTCGTTGGGGTTTCAACATCTAACAATTATTGTAATGTATGGCAAGCCTCTAGTTTGTAACATAGATATGGGAACTGCATAATCTGTAGGTCAATATGTGTGACCTTCATACAATTCCACCACTAGCCCGAGGGCTGTTTGCTGGAACTAGTGGATTTACGACCATATCTGTTTAATGCTAAATCATTCAGAATTTATTCAATGGTAGGCATGAAACATGGAAGAATTTCAAATTGTACAACATATCTACTCCATGAATATAGAAACAGTCTGACCCCTGAGTAGGTGCTTCAGTTTGGTGGTGGTCTTTAAATTTGACTGCCCACTTATAGGACCACAAATTATTGTCCAACGTTTGCTTGTGGAGTTATAGAAGATCCTTTAGAAAATTTAATTTCAAATGGTTTGTATCGGAAATGTATTTTGTGAGATATGATGTTGGATGTTTTTTATTTCGGATATTTTCCCATTTTCTTCGTGCATTATTCTGGTACCAGCATTGTGCAGTTATTTTCTCAAAGAGTTCACCCCAAAATGTTTTTCTTTCATTTCTCCTTTTTTTCTGCAAAACACAAAAGGAGATATTTTGAAGAATGTCGGCAAGCATGAAACACTGGACCCAATTGACTTTTTATTGTGTGGACACAAAACCCCTCGGACAAAATATCACAGGACAGGAGATTTAGTGACACAAGGGTAAACACATTGAATATTTATTTTTGTCAGTTGCTTTTCCAAATTTCTTTTGGCAGCCCATGTGAATTCTGTGAAAAATGACAGTCATATATACAATATAAACTGTATTCAAACAGACCGTGAATAGATTCATGGAAACAGAGCATGCACACCAGCGGCTCTTTATTTCACATGTATCAAAATTGCAAACGTCTGACCAGCCCGTCCCTTATCTCTGCCACCAGATAGCATCACAAAACAGGCCTGTAATGGGCACATGCACCGTTTGATAATCCAAAAGCCTTGTCCAGAGATAGGATTTATTTATTTTATTTTCCAGCCCCCCTGGTTTATGGTCTGGAGAGAGCAAGTGAATTATACAAAGGAAATGCATTTCGGTCCCTGTGCTCCTCAGACTGGGTTAACGTTATGGCTTCCATTCTGCCCCTTGCCTTGTTTTTGATTGATACTTTTCAATTACAGTCTCTTCAAGCCCCCCCCCCCCCCCCTTCCACCAACATTCAAAATGTTTTTCCCCTCACGCCTGTGATAACTTCAAACATTTAGGGGGTTACAGGAGCACCGGTAACCCTGTTTAGCTTGTGCAGTAAATTGGTTCCATGTTCGACATAATAGCAATGACAGGGTTTTGCTAGGGAAATCAGTCCAGCAAAGGGGCATGCCAACGATAAGACATCCAGCTTTGAAATGCTATTTCTTGGTATCAGAATTAAATCTGGACGTTATATTTCTTTGCCACTCTGTGGTTGCCTCCTGCTGATGCTCATGATCATTGGTTGACAACTAACCCAACCCGTCATGTTCCTTCCTTCCACCTTTGGGGTTTTGTTGTTATTTAAGAATGTATAATCACAATAAACACGTATAAAGTATATAAACAGGTCTTTATTTGAATTTGATGACTTTAGTTTCTCAAACGTTGTGGATAAGTTTTGGTGATCTGAAAGGAAATTGTGTTATTCTTATATTGTTTTATGTGAACAGTATACATATACATGTAATAATATAATACAAGTTGATATTTGACAATTTAAAGTAGTTATTTTTATTTGTTAATCCATGTATATACGCTCTTAAGAAAAATGGTTCTAAATAGTTCCAAAAAAGGGTTCTTCGGCTTGTAACAATAGCAGAACCCTTTTTTGTGCTATATAGAACCCTTTTTATGAGGTTCCATAAAGCACCCTACCTTGAAAAGTGCTATGTAGAACCTCAGTGGTGCTATACATTTTTTTTTACTTTTTATTAATTAATTAATTCATTTTTTATATATTTTATGATTTTTAGTTTTCATTTTACCTTATAAAAACAATAAGCAAGACATGTAAATCAATACTTCTATTTACTACTTGTCACATCATTAAATGTCATGAAACATTCAAAATATTTGTACATATATACCTTTTCACAGTTTTGCATTGTTGCAAAGCAGCTTTACAGAAAAAAACATATTAGCCCCAAACAGATATGCCTGTAAAGAAATAAGAGAAAAAGTAAAGTAATAAGTTTTAGCCCATTTTAGCACAAAAGCAGTAGAAATGTGAGAACAAAAATGTATAGAAATGAAAGTTTATATATAACCAGGAAAATTATAAAAATACATAATTACTATTTAAAGTTAACTGGTCAGCAACATATACAGCAAGCAGTGCAGCCAAGAAGTCAGACAGGCAATACAATGATTTAATCTTGTATTGTTTTCTGTGTTAAGTGGCAGGTAACTACATCCATTATTTTGAGTTTCTAGCCAAACAAAAATTGGGTCTGGCATGGGGCTCAAATTTGCAGGCCATGATCATCGCAGATCCCCACCACTTTCCATCTATGGCTGTGGTCATCATCCTTGAGCATCAGGCCGAACCAGAGCTGTGTCTGTCAGTCTCAGGCGTTTTCAGGGAGACATGGAGACAAAACAAGCTGATGTTAGTGTAGAGGTCACACTCATATGTAAAAATGATATCATGGCAGAGGTTTGGTTGAGCTGACTCCTGCAGTATAAACATGTTTTGGTAATGAAGATAATGTTTGGCTAAAGATTCATTGTCAATGATAAATTAATGATTAATTCAGGATTAATGATTACTTACCTTTGAATGTGTCACTGAATTTGCCTCAACGGTCAAAGTCAGACCTGCAGTGGTTTAGAGCTTGGCTTTTGATTCAGCTGAAACAGAGACATATAAGTACTGCACACAAAACTTCATTTCCAAAATTATTTTAACTGTAAATTGCTATCATTTAATGTGGAAAGGATATCAACTTTAAAAGAAACATGAATATATCACCTTTAAAACAGTAAGAACGACACAGTTGTTAGACGTCTGAGCTGAACTAATAACGTTACTTGGTTAGCACCGCGAGAAATACCCGTCTCTTCCAAGTTCACTCCCAGCACAAGGTCATATACGAAACTCTGAAAAATCAATAAATAAACCTAAATATACTGTTGAAGAAACAACAAGATAATGTGCATGAAAATTAAAAAAAAAAATGTTTATGGAAGTTCAACCAGTAGAAGTAAATAATGATTGATGCAAGGATAATATTGTTAATATAATATTTGTTTTAAATATTAAGGTGAGTAAATACATTTAATTATCCTAAATAGTTGGAAAATAAGATTCCCATAAATTATATAACCATAAAATATCTTAAATGATAAAAAAACATAAAATATACAATTAAAAACAGTCTGAAGCCAACCTGTGGGGTGTATCAGTCTGCAGGCACCTCAGAAGGACTTTGATTCAGGACAAACAACCAATCAGGAGGCAGCTTCTAAACAACTGATTGACTTTAAACCCAACATTTGACTAAATTGTGTATGTACTTCTGAGATTTTAACCCAGATCTCCACGATGTCAGGTTTGCACCTTTCATCCCCTACATATTAGGGCATATTATTATTATAATATAAAAAAATACATGGACAGTACATTATTATATTATATTCATGTGATAGCTAATAAAGTGGTCCGTATCTGATGTGGACTGTGATGGGCCCATATATTTTAAAGGTAAAATATCTGTCATCATTTATTCACCCTTGGTCATTTCAAACTGTCTACTGCAGAACATAAAAGAAGATATTTTGAAGAATATCACTTCTATCGTATGGCCACAAAACCAATGCAAGTCAATGGGTACCGACATTCAGTTACTTATATTGTTCAATATCTTCTTTTGTGTTCTGCAAAAGAAAGGAAGTAATACTAGTTTTAAATTATAAGACGGTGGTCTATTTATTTAATAGTAACAGTCCATCCATCTGACAAACTGGTTGGGGCAGGTCTTAAGTCAAGGAACGCGTGATTGAACAGACAGTTCTCATGCACCACAAAATAGAAAAAAAAGATATATGCGCAGTTACAAAGTTACGATAAATCTACATTAGGAAAAAACAGAAATTTACAGTTTAACATATTCTATCCCTTAGCGGCACCAAACTGTGCTGTGCCCTAATGCCATTAATTATCATTTCCAATTGGATAGTTTCAACTGTGTCATCCCCAGCTGTTTCATTAGGCCAACATTTTACTGGGAGAGCATCTCTCGCACGCTCTGACTACTGGTGCGTCCCTCACCAATTCACTCCCTTGAACAAATGTGCCCTGTTCGCATCAACTGCTCAACTTTGCCAGGTTGTGGTCTGGGATTAATAAGTGTTAAGTATTTGAATCGTGTCTGTGTGGTAGTCGTTGAAACATATGTTTGCGTTTGATATTTTCAATACTTTGCATTAGGCTCAGTGTGCATTTAGTTTGTTACTTGATCTACATTTGATCAACCGAAAGTACTTGACCCTGAGTTAATTTAGAGTTCATTTTAAAGTATTTAATATACTAATGTATTTTTATAATATTTTTAATTAAATTAAATGTATGTATTGTGTTTTGGGCTTTATTTCAATGGGAATTAAAGGGACAGTTCGCCCAAAAATAAAAATGATGTCATTATTTACTCACCCTCTGGTTGTTTCAAACCTGTACAGATTTCTTTGTTCTGATAAACACAGAGCAATATATTTGGAATCTTGTAACCAAACAGCTCTTGGCCACCATTGACTTCCATGGTAGAAAAAATTAAAAGTGCCCCAGAAATGTTTGCTATCATATCATATTTTAGCATATCTTCTTTTGTGTTCATTAGAACAAAGACATTTATACAGATTTGGAACAACTTGAGGTTGAGTGAATGAAGACAGAATTTACATTTTTTGGGAGAACTGTTCCTTTAAGGGAGGCCGATTGGTTCCCATTCACCAGATAACACCCCACCAATAGACCAATAGAGACACTAGAGATCCCCAGAGACCGTTCCAGTTTCCATTAAAACCAATACAATTCCCATTATAACCATTACATTTCTGAAATGGTGTCAGAAGTTTAAATTGTGCAGTGCATCAGTGCAAACAAAAACAAATACAACATTTTCCAGCATTAGTAAGCAACTGGGTGGCGTTGTATTACAGTACATATGAGTCGCTCGTGCGCGTACTGTACGCAGGGACGGACTGATGGATGTATTTGGAGGGGATTAGGGATTCCAAGCATGTTCCGGGAGGTGGAGAGAGTTCCTCCTCAGCTCACCCTGACATTGTGAGCGTCAGAATCAGATCACTTTAATCAGGCGAGGGATATGCATGATAAAACGGATAAGGGACTTTAATCAAAAAAATTCGCTGGTCTGGAAACGTGACACACTCCGACAAGCACGCCTCATCCCCACCGCACCCCGTGTCACTGCCAGGCGTAGGCCCGTCATGAATATGCATGGCAGGAAGGCAAGGTACCACATTAAAATGTGCCATTGTTTGTTCAGCTGCGCGGCCACCAGACGAACTAACCAACAGACGCATATAAGATTTAAGTTTTCTAAAAGCTATCATCAAATCCCATAAGCGCGTGTACTTGTGATAAAACTTTTTCGAGACAAACAGAGGTTCTGCCATCCTTTTTACCTTTACACATGGTGTATGTCACAGTGATGGGATCAAATGGTATTGAAAGATTACCCCAGTAATCCAGTATGTTAATTATGGGGCACATCAGAGTACCTCAAAGAACACATGTTGAAAAACATGGTACTACTGGTATTTACAATGCAATGATATCATGAGATTATATTATCACCTTTATATTCACATACTATAGGATTACCATGGTATGCCGTTTGATGTAAGTGAATGTAAGTATTACGAGGGAGTATACAATGTAATAATACCATGGTACTATGTGGTTATCATATACACATACCATGGTATCACCATGCACCAGAAAAATAATTTTGTCCAATTGACCTAATTTAAACAAGTTTATTGAATAAATATTTTTCACAACATGATTTTTGTCATCGATCATCCATTAGTGCTACATGAATGATGTGTTGTAGTAAAAATAATTGTTGAAATTAGCTGAGGATTTTCTAGTTCCCAGCATGCTTTGCATTGTTGTTTTAATTAAGTGTTATATAATGCATCCTTCATTGAAGAGAAAAACTTGTGAGTGTTTAATGTTCATTTATTTTGGAGAGTTTTATATTTTTGTTGTTTAAAGTTTCGTGGTTATTGTTCTAGAAAAGTGGCGATTGCACTTGAGAGGTTAACTGTAATTTTTGTTAACTTAATGTCTTCAAAAAGATATCAGAAAAATATGAAAAAGTCACGATAACTAGAAATGCGGAGTTTAATCATATATTGAACGGAAATGTAATATCGGAAACTGCTGTACATTTTTATGATACTTTTTTCAATGTGGTATGATTTTCAAATATATATGTAAATGTAACTATTACGAGGGTAATACACAAAGTCACAATATCATGATTCATGCTATTATATGATTGCCATATTGACATACAATGGTATTACTGTAGTATAATTTCCAAACAATTCAAGGAAAATTAAGTATTACAAACAACTGGTGAGAAATCGGCATAAAACTTGTGTTAGAAATATTTTAGGTTACATGGTTTACATTTCATTTTCACACTGTATTAAACAATGTACAGTGATGACCTACATGTAAAGATATCCTTAAAAGATAAAGCCCACGTCTTTGATGAAAATTAGTCTAAACCAGCCATAAGAGCAGATGTAAAGTGACAGCTCGGTGGAATCCATGCACAAACTCGCACATCAACGTCAAGCTAATGAAGTATGTTTAAGTGCCATTGATGTGCTAAAACAGTGACATGTGACTGCCTCTTGAACAGTTGTAATTAATGAGCTTATATGATGCCAGCCATACATGTAAGGCAGATGGTCTTTAAAAAACAATGTCAATTCACATAATAGTACTGAAATGAATAAAAAAAGAAGACCAACTTGTATTCTTAAAGCGCTCGCATCTCACTTCCAAAATGAAGCAGTACAGATAAGGGAACGTCTCTGGACTTCATGTGCCTCTTTTTGTTTTGACGTGTTTGTCAGGGTTGACTGCGATTCACAACAGTGTCGGATCGTTTAGATATTCAACCGTCTGATTGTTTACTTGATGAAATGTTAGTTCGTTTAAAGTGGGTTTTTTTAGCGCGAGTGAGGTTGTGTTTACTTTGGCAGCCTTCAAAGTGATTGAATATGCAAAGCAATTTTTGGTGATTATTTTGTGCTAATTCGAAAGTCCTCAGCCTTTTGTGCCCAAGCAGTTATTGGTTCACCCTCCTGAACAAATCCCCAGAATTCAGCGGATCATCATTTGAAGGGAAGGGAGCTTGTTAACCTAATGATTAAGTTTAACCAGGCCTTGAAGAATATATGGATGTGGTTCAGCTGAGCAGAACTGAGTAATGGGTTGTAAATGAGGGGTGTTGGCAAGGGAGGGTTCTTTGAATACGGAGGTGCTGCTCGGCACAGGTCAAGGAGCTTCCAAAAATGACTCCCGGAATAACCTGAGAGAGGAGAAGGATGAGAAAACGAGAGGGAAGAAAGAACTGATTACTATCTCGGCGAGAGACGTGCACTAGTTTCTCTGTGTTCTGCATTTATCGGAAGGAAAAGCACTGCTGAAATGAGTTCGATCATTTGTGGAAATCATATTAGTTTGAACATGTTACTGTTTTTAAGTTTCTTTTTGTACTCAAAAGGATAGTCATAATATTTTTTAACTATTGATTTTCTCTACACTTTATGAAAACAGTGTATTTGTTAAGTACTTTTTATTAAGTACACTTAAAAGTGAATAACTGTTATCTTATTTTATTTACGTTGATAACTTATACACTACCATTTAAAAGGTTCAGGTGAAGGTGTATGCTTAATTGTTAGACAAAAAATATGATGGTGTACATGATATTATATATTATCCAATATATACATTTCTTTCTTTTTTTTGTATTTCTGTTTTATTTAACTATTTTTCTATTTCAGTTTTTCTTATTTATAAAAAAATGTCTTTGATCAATTCCCATATTCCATAGTTTTGATAACCGTTATTATAATAAAAAATAATTGTATTCTTTTAACAGATTAAGTTACCCTAAACTTTTTTAAAGTAGCGTGTATAGGCCTATACACGTTTTCACTATGTCCTCATTTCTATCCTCATCATAATCCCTCAGGAAGTGACAGTTTATTTACTGTGGTTTATATTTTGAGCCAAATAAATGTTGGATGATCACAGGTGATACACACCTTAACCGCAACCTGTCACAAGACACCATGCCCGCAATTGCCCAAAATAAAAGGAGAAAACCGTGAACAGATCACAGACAAGTCCTCAAACACTGGCGCCTGGCGCTGGCTTGGGGTAAGAGTGTGGATACAGTAGAGCGCTGCTGTACATCGGGTTCGGAGGGCAACTGCTCTGAGTGAAATTACAGCCGTTGCTCGGACCTGTTGCATGGAGTTTGTTACAGAAATGGGTCTTGCTGTGGAGCAGAATATTGAACGCTGAAGAAAAAGATACAGCAGCAGAGGATGTTTGCTGTAATACCCCGGCCAGGTTCCTCCGCTCCGAAGTGGACAGATCAGATGCAGACAAGATTAAATTTCCTTTAAAAGCCTTTGCCTCGCGCTAATGGCACGAGGCCTCTCGCTCAGAGGCCACAGTAAGGTCAGTGGCATGAATTGAATGCCCCCAGGATAATCTCGCCTCTCACATCCCCAAGCTGGGAAAGTGACACAGGATTTAAATTGGCACAAGTGTGGATACATATTGAAATCTCAAGTGATGTCAGGATGAACATGTAAAGAAAAAAAGAATGTTTTGAACTAGTGATACTGGACCATAATGCATTGGGAGGAATGCAGAGCAAGCATATTTGAAAAATGCATAGTAGGGCATGAATCTTTGCCTCTTTCTCTATTTTTGCGATTCTTCGCCCACTTCTTTAAAATTTTATTCAGCGTATTACTATTTTTCTGAAACTGAACATGGAACAGTTTGTTTTACCGAAGTAAAATGTTATTTGATACGGTTAAACTTGGGACAGTGCGGCTTGCTTGTTAAAACCTAAAGGTGCTGTATGTCATTTTTATGAGGATCTGTTGTCCAAAATGCAATATAATTTACATAACTATGTCTTCAAACCTTACATAATGAAGCGCAATACTGCCTTAGAATGAGCTATTTCTATCTTCTATTTTGCATGGAATTCGCCATGTTGTTTCTACGGTAGCCCTAAACGGACAAACTGCTCAAACTGTTTTGTAAATACGTTATGTCCTTCAGCAAGTAAGCGAAAACGTGACCACATCTTAGTTCTAGTCAGCCACCGTAATGCTTCGAAACGGGGGGGGAGTGCAACCTCAAAGCTAGATGCCGCTAAATTTCATACACCGGAGTTTAATCCAAAGGTTCAGTCCGAAACGATATCTCACCTTTAAAATCATAAAATACTCAGTCTGTAATAACATTTGCGAGATGTGATGTGAACCACAGATTGAGCACATCTCTCAGTATGCACATTATGTAAAGTCATGCCCCTCAAAATGCGTTGTGCCAGGATGTCGTGCATACAAGCTGTTCGGTTTTACGTATGCCAAAAATTCTCCAAACACGTCATGCATAATCTACAATTTAAGACAAATTATCGATATTTAACCTAGAGCAAACATCGTGATATTTGAGCAACAGTTGGTGCAGACCACAGTAAATGTGTCCTATGAGAGCCACTGAGTAAGTTAATTTCTAACAGAGTGCTTCATTGGTGGGATAAAGCCGGAGGTCTGATTGACTATTGTTGCAGTTAAGAGACAGGGGGCATTGAGTATTTTATCATCTTTATACAGACAACAGCACTTACGAAACTTCTGTTTGGGAAATTACAATTACTTTTAATCCTGCGCAGAACAATTTTCCTTTTGAGGAATTATTCCTATTTCTTGCAGAATTCTCAGGTGCCCCCTCATTTTTTATAAGAGAGATACCCACAGTTTATTGGCAGGAGCTATTCATTTAATAAGGGTGAGTTTCAGAAGCACTTGAAATCATTTAGTTGGAAATAGTCCTTTCATCCACTCTTGAGATTAGCAAGCCGTTAATGAATTATTTGAAAGAAAATATGAAAACTTTAATGCAAACACGAATAACATAACCAAAGAGGAAAGTTAAAAGCCCCTAAGAATTTGGACCAAATTTGACATTATCTTGACATGCAGACTTTCTCTCTCATTCTCTCATTTATTTCTTTGGAGATACAGTGGTTTTTATTCTGTTATTGTCTTCTAATGGCCCTGAACAGATTGCGTGACTGTCGGAGATGGTTTGAATCACATTCACACTTACAACTCAGAAACTCAAAGAGAGTTAAAACACTATTAACACTCTCTAAGAAGCATCAAGAAACTTTTCTTTAACCCCGCCCACTTTTAGACGGCATTGCTAAACAGGAATGATCAGAAAGAAAGACTTTAGCTCTATTAAAATCTTTTGAAATTAATTATGTTATGCTGATTAATCAATTATATCTGTGGTGGACGATTTTATCCTAAGAGACGTAAAGTTCATTACAAAGTGTACATTTTATTGAGTCTTTTTCGAACCCCTGATCCTTGTGTAGGAAAACCTGGTAACTGGATGCTTGATCATTTGCTCCTAAATGAAAAGACATTCCATAAAATATTTTTTTTTTATTTGAAGGTCTAAATATACAGCATATTCCGGCCACAGCTTTGGTTGTAATGTTGAAACGTATTGCATTATTTTTCTGTTGCACTCTGTCCATCCCATTATTTATTTTTTTAGATTCAGCTGGCAGATGGTGATACTCAAAAAATGAACAAAACTTTATTTATTCATTAAAGAATTTACATTCAGGATAGTTTACATTGAAGTTCATTATATATGTAAATGTTTGTATTGACTTTTACTTTTTTAATTAAACACACTACATTATTTTTTTTATTTAGAATTATAAACTTTTCAAATGTAAATTAAAAATTTTCAGGTACAATTTTCTCAACTCAAAATTTTGTAGTGACTGGTTACATCTAAAATGTTCAATTATACAATTGTAAATTATCACTTGTGGCAACAGATTGTTATTTGAATTTATACAATTTTAACCGAGCAAGTTGAACAATTTCGATGTAACCATTCCGACAAAATTTTAAGTTAAGGCCTCTTTTACTATGAGAAATTAAATTATTTTTCCAAACATGTCAATTTAATGTAGTTAGCTTTAACTTGACTTTAACTTGACATCCTTGAAATATTGGACTATTAAAAATCCTTTTGCCTCTTTAACGTGAAAAGAGAACGGATCACATGAGAAAAATCCGATGACATGCACGCCATCCAGAACCGCACATGCCACCGCACGCTCATTCTAAGACCCACTATGATCCCATCAGAGCCCCCCGATTCCCCCGCAGCACAGCCGTACCGCTGGCGTGATATCCGTGGAACCAGAAGGCACCTGAAGTCTCTCCAGCCAGGCCCTGGATGAAAGTCAGCTGACCCATTCCAAATGCACCCTTGAACCATGCATCAAAATAGCACCGCAGCCAGTAGCACAGTGGGCGGGAGGTTCGGGCCGTGGGTTGGCCCGTGCCAACGCAGGCCTGGATGAACACGTCAGATTGATTTATGTGACGTGTGGCCCACCCTGACCCCTGTTTGTGGGAAAGCTGGCTGAACGGCATTCCCTGGCTGGTGTCCACCTGTTCTTTGGTCTGAAATATCCCTCATCGCGTCGGGCGCGGACCAGGAGGGGTGTTGCCAGCAGCATCAGGGTCACTGATCACTGTTCAGATTAAAAAGAGAGTGTTAGAAAATGTGCATTGAGTCCCAGGAGGACTCTCTCAAACATTGAACAATCAGTTGATGATTTTCTCTTTAAAAAGTGACTTTAAACATATTAGCTTATGTGAAGTCAGATTGCTTGATCAGGTTGTTGTACCACGACGACGATGTCGATGCAGAAGCATTTCTTTTCCTATTGTTTGGACAAAGTCACGGTTTCGTTTAAAATGGCGTTTAATAACTGTAATAACGTTCATACGGTGATCAACTCTTTACGTTGGCGTCGTCTGACAGGCTCGGCACGATTAGCATCGGCATCATGTCCCTGGGAAAGTTTCCCGTGGATGAGAAAGTTGAGTCTCTTATGAACCTCTCGCTCAGGGACGGCCTCCTCAGCGGGGTTATAATTAGGTTGTCTTAGCGTTCCACCAGATTGTCCAAGTGGAAAGGCAATGAAATAGAGAGAATCGTTGGCCATCGATACCCAATTATGAGACTGGGACACCAGTACTTTTAAATTGTGTCACAGCTTGACACATACGACGCTATGATGTTTTGATCGTCTGAACGCCGCTTGCACGAGCACAATCAACCGAGAGGAACACATTAACGGTCTGCTAGATATGTCAAGGCAATAAAAGAAATGTGATGAACTTAATGTTTTCCGTAAAGCCACGTTTAATCCACTGTGGAAACTCCAACGAATTAGCATAAGAACATTTGTGGCTGTTTCTCAAATCCTATATAGAATCATATGCAGTGTTGGGGAGAGACTAACTTCTTCTTTTAGTAGCTTGACAACAGCTCAGCTGTTTGCAAATAACTGTAGCTTTTGAAGTAACAAGATCTTTTTTCAGCGAGTAGAATTGCGCATGAATCTTTACGGACTGGAGATATGAGGCAATAATCAGAATTGCTTTTCTAGAATGTCCTCAGATATAGAATGGTAAGAGTCATTTGGGAAAAAAAACAAGACTCATTGTGATACGCCTTCCCTTTTTTGTAGTGAAATATTTAGGTTTGTCGTGATACAATTGTGACAATTTGGCTGTTGGTCTTTGATAATAATTTGTTGTTTTTTGTAGTTATATATTTACTTTCAATTACAGTAAAATGTCGAAGGCACGGTTCTGGTTGTAAAAATGAAACATCACCATGTGCAGTAGCAAGTCAATATCAGTAAAACGGTGCCAATTTCAGAATTCACAATTATTGTTGCCAAAGCGATTCACTATATTCTGGCAGTATCTACAGAAAAAAATGATTAACGCTGTAAGTCAAACTGAATTTTCAGCCTGAACTCACAGGAATCCAGGTATCAATGTTTTTTGTTATTTTATTTTATATATATAAATATATATAATATAATATATATATATTAAGTTGAGTTAACTCAAAATTTTAAGGCAGCCCAGGTAACTTATTTTTTTACAGTGTATTTTACGATGTGGCGAATTCGTTTGAATTCATACGTAGTGAATCTTAGAAAAACATATGATCACTAGAAAAAAGCAACACTGAAGCTCCACCCCTAACCTCGCCCCTAAACCTAATGTCACCGGTGCGTTTTGTACCAAAATGCACGAATGAGATCGTACGAATTCATACGAATTAGACAAAATTTGCCACTTGGTAAAATAGTTCCTTTGATATATTGTTGGAATTTTCCTTATTTTGTGATTTCTCTTTTTTGGCCGATGAAGTGTTAGGACACAGAGAGATGGTTTGTACCATTGTCAAAATGTTAAGTGGGTGCAAAACCACCACCTACTATATTAAAGGGTCAATCACATATGATCATGACATTTTTACGATATTATACCACATCACATATAAAAAATTAAAAAAATCGCAGTAATTAATGTCACGTTTGTTGTCAATTCTGGTGCTTACAACACCCCTCCTTCAAAGTAGTTAGCAACTATTTTATGGCATCTTGCTGTGTAGCTACATTATGAAATGTCTTCAAGCCTCAAGTAACTATACAGTATAGAATTGAATGTGCGTCTTCCATAACTACATTTAATGATGTATATGGATGTATTTAAAAACACTAAAAGCAGATGAGTGTTTTAAAACAGATGTGTGTTTGACAGCTGAGAACCTCTGATTTCATAACTGATGTGCTTCGCTTAGCAATCATTCGTCTTTTGCATTGCAATCGCATAGACAGGAATCTTTCAGCTAACACATGTTCATACATCCCATCATTTCCATTCTTACCATCATTTGTGGAAACTCAGGTGTCATTACTCATGTCATGTCTGTGTCAAAATTGGATGTTAAGATATGATCATGCGCCGCTTTAAATTGGATATATTTCTTGGAATAGGATCTGTCTTTGGCCTAAATTTTAATGAACGCCACCCTTCTCACGCTAAGGGTTTGATATGAATTGGTGCATGGGTGTCCTTGATCTCCTGCAGTCATCCTTCGAGGTGTTCTTTAATATGGCTAAGAGTGACATGCCTCGACAGCAAGCATTTGCACATCAATAAGGCAACGCAGAGCTTTGACCCAATTACAGGGCTCGAGATCAGTGAGGCTGGGGCTGCGGTGGGCTCGGCTGGGAGCCGGCGCTCTGCTCGGAGGGGTCACGGGAAGCCGGGTCAACGCATTGGCTCTCGGCTTTCAGTCTCGAGGTCAGACGGTGGTCAGGAGATGAGAGAAAGTGCTTCCTTTAGCCTCTGTGTGCTGTCATCTCTTTCTTTCTCTCTCTCTATCGCTTTATCTCGCAGACACACATGTACGTCTCATCTGAGGCAGAATTTTGGGCCTCTTACCTTTTTGCACACACACACACTCGTAGGATAGGAAAATCACTTTTTTGAAAGATGCTTGTCCTAGTTAGAAATGAAATTAAAGGGAAAGCTAACAAAAGAATGAAACCCCAAAAATTTTAAATTTTGTCATCAATTACTTACTTTCTTCAGCAAAACACAAAGGAAGATATTTCGAAGAATGTTGGTAACCAAAAAACCGCGGTACCCCTTTACGTATGGACACAAAACCAATGCAAGTCTTCACGCCAAGCAGTGACACACCAGTCAGTCCATTCCCACAATCCTTCACCTCTCAAACAAGTGGAGAAGACTTCCCTTGGCTCCATGCCTTGTTAGATCTATCATCCCTTTAATTAATAGTGTTTTTACGGTAGCGTCTGAACTGTGTCATTTCCATTATTGGAAAACCCAACGCGATTAATGAATAATTTTCATTTTTGATCCATTATATCATGCCAGTTGATCTCTTTTCCGCCCGGCTGAATGATAGCGTCGTTTTCTGCCCCTCGATCAAATTTAATTTGGCCCTCTATTATATTACAGTGTTGCGACTGAAGTGTCAATTTTTGTCAGGCAATTAGAAGCTATAACCTGTGAAGCTAACTTTGATAGGCATTGTAATTGGATTGTTTCAGCAATAGCTTGAAACGCTTATAGCTCTTTTTTTCGCTCCGTCCTCGTTTCTCATGCGCTTCTGATAGCAACTCCGTCTATATGTGCAACTTTAGAACAAACAAAAAATGGCGGTCTGAGGGGGGAGCGGAGAGTGCTTGCCTGGCAGAAACTCCTGCCGCTCTCCCGATTTGCATGAATTTGCAGTATGTCTTTTTCTGCTTCTGTGGTAGATGTTTGTCTATTCATCTTGACCTCACGAGAAAAGCACATTTCTATATTTAAAGCTCTAGCTGTCAGAATTATTAAACGGTGGTGGACCTGCAAAGTTGAACATATTTTTTGCATGGAAAACTCAAATGAAACCTATTATACAGTAATATAACTATTGTTATAATGATATTAAATGGTGAATCTTTCATTTTTATTGTGGGGATCAGTGTATGTGTGACATGTCTGATTGATGTCTTTTGACTTTAACTCATGTCAAGATAAATATGTAACCTGCTGTATTATTTTACCTCTAAAACAAAGATAGCAACAGAGAGCTGAAAGTTTCTGATTTCAGCTTTAGAGGTCCAGTGTATGAAATGTAGCGGCATCTTGCGGTAAAGTTGCGAATTGCAACTCACTCCACCCCTCTCTTTCAAAGCACTACTGGCACAGAACTAAAATTTCATTTTCGCTTATTTGTCGAAGAAGATAAAGCATTTACGAAACGGGCTCTGTAGAGCAGTTTGTCAATTTACGACTACTGTAGAAACAACATGGTGAATTCCATGTAAGGGGACCCGCTGTGTACTGTATGTCGATAGAAATAGCTCATTCTTAAATAATAAAAACATAACGCTTCATTATGTAAGGGCTTTATACACCTCTGATCACATAGTTATGTACATTATAATGCATTTCTGTTAATAGATCCTCCGAAAATTACACACTGGACCGACAATTTATTTAATAAATACCGCATTCTGATTCATTAACGTAATTTGCAGATGCAAGATTTTCTTTCTTTTTTAATTTGTTTGTGCTTGTTCTTGGCTACATTTGATTTCCACCATGTCTTGAGCGTGTTTAGAGGTGCACAATATGCTCCCACGCGTCAGATGTACATTACTAGTGCATCAGTGGGCTAAGCTGAGATGTAGAGTCATGTTAGATAAGATTTGCACAGCGTCTGCGACGAAGGCTGTTAAAACCCTTTGCCCATGTTGAGTATTCTGCCCTTTATAGCAAAAAGGTGGCCCTCTTTCTGCCGGAAGGTAAATTAGGCCTCTCCTGACGGCCTATTTTTTGTCTCCTTCTCTTTCTCAGCACGACCAGAAGTGTCACACGGAGTGTATTGGCCAAATTAATGAGCACTTCCTAGGGTTTCAGGAACACATTATATCTCTCTTGAAATGAGTCCGGCTCACAGTCTAGCCAGAATTCTGCTACTCTGCCACAAATGCTTACACATACAACCAGAGAGACTTAAGACCGTGTTTTGTGGACTTGGCTAGAACGGAGATATTCCCTCAGTGGGAACATTGGTACCAGAATGACAAATGCTTTCTGATTTGCTCTTTCAGCTGGAAATGCAGGTGTCTTTGTTAGAAATGCACGGCGGTCAGAAATGCCGCCCCTACAATTACCAAAACATTTTTGGCACGCAAACCAAATCATTTACTTTTTGCCATCCGCAGGACTCCCGATAAACACGTTCCTTCACAGTGGGAGACGTAAAATTATACATTTGCTAGAATGAATCCGAGATGTTTTGTTGTGATGGTCCTGCTTGTGTTACAAGTTTTGTCTCCGTGCATGCTTCTGTTCATTTATCAGTTTGTCTGTTATATTTTATAGCGTTTATTGGCCACAGACTGTGTTTTACTGTAGTTGATATGTCTCTATGAGCCAAAGCATGAATAAAAATAATCACTGTCTATAGAGACATTTGCCTATCAGACCGGTCTGGATTAACATGTGGCTTTTTAGCACCTGGAGCGGCGAGGCTCTTAAAGGAGGAGAAGCATTTGAAGACGCTCAAAGAGCATCAGGGGTGGGGGTGGAAGACGGAGTGATTGTTTGCGCTAGATCCCCCTTGCTCTCCGAGCACCGGTCCCGTCGCTCCTGGCAACACCCCGGGTGACATGGGCACTGCTGACGCCTCCTGGGAGAGGCTGTGTCACCTCATGAGAGGCATCAGGCTTTTGTTTCATGTTGAAAAAGGACGGCATTGTGCTGCATGCTTGTTTCAAGTAAAAAGATAAGAAGGTTAAGAAATGTGTTGAGACATTCATTCATTAAAAAACGGAGGGATGTTTTGTAATAAATAAGAGGGTAAAGGTCATCGTCAAGTTTATGTTGGTTTGTGTTTGAACTATATAATAATTTTTTCTTAAAAGTGCTTTACCATTTTTTTTTATAATCATATGCACTTTATCCTCTGCAATGTAAAGATTATAATATAAATAAAATCATTATAGATAAAATAGGCAATATTTGTCCTATCTAACAGAACTATGTAATCACACGTGTGTCTCATTTGGAGTCTCAGAGGTGAACTGGTACCAAGCAATAAAAGTCAGAGATTTCAATCTGAGCTCTCTCCACGTGTCTCTAAATGTTGCAAAGTCTCATCTCATTTTTTGAAAAAGAAAGAAACATACACTCTTAAAAATAAAGGTGCCATAGAATAACTTTTTTTTGTCGAAATGGTTCCCTGAAGGACCTTTATCATCTGAAAGGTATAAAAAGGTAAGAGAGAGATGGTTCTTCAAAGAATCTTTGAAAAAATGGTTCTTCTATGGCATCGCAAAGCACATTTATTTTATAAATCAAGTATATAAGACAAAATGTATTAACAAAACATGAGAACTCTATTAAGTTTCTTGAGCAATTAAAGAGCAATCTCTAAGCAATAAAATTCTCCTCTGGGAGACATTAATTTATTTCATCTGATTTTGTGTAAGTGATGTTTTAACCGGCATCACCGACTTGCACTGATTCTGTTTACGCACACGCACACACACACACACACACACACACACACACACACACACACACGCACACACTCACACTCACACTCACACACACACTATCTACAGGGGTATCATTTCGAGAGGAAGCGCCTTTCTGTGTGCACCTTTTTTGTGCCAGTGGAGGGCAGAATTACATTTCTGAAATTCAATCCAGGAAAGTTGATTAAAATGCAACGAGACCAGCTCTCCTGCTCATGTTGTTGATATCAGTACAGTTCCTCCACTTTTCCTAAAGGATGCATACCCGTAACAGATGATAAATTAAAAACGTACACCAAGGGCACGATGTGAGACTAAAGCCAACCATTGTATGTGACATAATGTACAGACCCCTAAAATGGCCCTTTGTAAGTACACGTTGAACACGACTGTACTGTATAATTCAATGATCACCCGCCTAACGCATCTCCCCGTCTTAATTATACATGAAAATGTAAAAGGAGAGATCTCACAGCGACATCTTCGACCTCAAAGTGTCTTTCTTGTGCTGCCAGATTATTTGTTTTTTATTTCAGCATTTGTCATAGCCTACACTGACAGACAAACTCCAGCCTCAGATCAGTTTGAATCAAAGTCTTCCACAGAGCCGTAAACGTCTTTAATGATCCCCGAGCAGCGGAACAGAGAGGCAGAGGAGGGTCTGTGTGGCCGATATCTGTGCCTCTCCTCTCCGGCACTTAAGAGGCATGTTGCATTACGCCGCCCTGCATTTGCCACTCAGATCAACCAAATTATCTGACAGGAAAAAAGGAAGGTTGAAAATTGAAATTCTAGCCTTCAGATTGTAACCCGACGACAACTGTGGAGCTCTATTCATTTAAATAGAGCAAACCACTTTGTGTATATTCAACATCGCCCAGCCTGGGTGTTTATTGGGTACCCTGAAAACAAATAGCGCCGGAGATCTGGTTGCGTGATAATAAATAGAATATGCCAATCAAATTAGGGTTGCGTGTCAGTTTGGACCGTGCGGAGAGCCAGGTTTCACTGGTGCAAACTGAGCGTATCAATAGCTCATTTTAAAGGTCGCTGGCCTCATTTGTGTATATTTGGAACTGTATGAGTTTTGAATTTTAATGAGGACTGTATTTTTTTCTGGAGATTGTTCGGTAAAGAATATAAACACCTGGGAAGCATACTGTATGTTTATGCAAATGTGGGCAGGTGGGGTTGATTTAATCAGTGCAAAAATATCTTAAAAATCAAAGACTTTTTTCATATTAAGATCTTACTCTAAGTTTCTGATTGGTCTTTAAAAACAAAAAAAGATTTGAAGTCACTATTAAAGAATGAGCCTTTAAGACCTTTCCATGATACAGTTTGCTAAACCGCTCTTCACTGTTATGAATTTTAAATTAATAAGAAGTGAAATACTAACATATTGACGCTTGAGAAAATATTCAATTAGCCCCTCTGTATTATGTATTCTTGCGTACGAGGCACGTTAAATTAAGATTCATTTAAAATTCACACTTGCAGTGTGATCACAGATCAGAGTCTTGTTTTAATTTTCTTACTCTTGGATACTTCACTGGAGACCTAACAGAGGCTGGATTTTCTCAGCAAGGACTCATACCGGCTGAGTGAACAGCGCTGGGTCTCACAGCCCCTTCAACAGTCATGTTCGGTCGGCGAAAACCTTCATCATTTCATATTCTCACCTCTCCGGCTGCTCGAAAGTTTACAATTCACTGTTGGGAGGGGGCACGTTTGATAGACTCATATAAGTTGGAGTTTCAGAGCCGGTCATATGAGTATCTTGTGTCTTTATTATTCAGTATAGACAGGCTGTATTTCATGTTTAGGTTTCTTTTTTTCTCCCTGTTTATTCACGATTGCTGCTCTTTTGCTTACACACAAATATTTCTGAGACGGTGTAATCAGTCTTACTTTCGCGCGGATCTTTGAGTGGAACTATTGAAGCTTCTGGTAAATTTGATCTTTGCTTTGCTCCCTCGCAGAAGCAACCAAACATGGCACACTTTTATGACATCAGCAGAAGTATGTTAATCTTTCTTTGTGAATTATAACAAGTCGTTTCTTCATTTTGCAAGAGAAGGTGTCTGGCGCATCAGAGTGATGCATGGTGTAGCCATGTAAATCTGATCTTCCTCGCTGGGGCGAGATGACTGATCTCCAGCGCGTTCCTGAGAAACAACAGAAGCTCATTAGAAATGCGTTAAGCACACGGATGTAGACTTTCTATGAAGAAGACAGGCAGGACTTCGACAAAGCAGATGCTCTCGGCCTTGTTGACTTTTTGAAAAGAACACACTTTAAAACAGACTTTTCTTACTGGTTGAATTTGTCTAATATATTATATATAAACGTAGTTTAATTTTGTGATTTTACATTTACGCATTTGGCAGACGCTTTTATCCAAAGCGACTTACATTGCATTATCCTATACATTTATACATAGATATGTGCAATCCCCTGGGATCGAACCCACAACCTTGCGTTGTTAACGCAATGCTCTTACCACTGAGCTACAGTAATGCTATTTATTAATAGCTATTATAAAAAAAATATTTTCATAACATCTTAAATGATGTATTGTGTTTAATGACATGCTGTGGTGGATTGTGAAAGGTAACACGGGAGTAAGGTTGTAATTGTTAACATGCATTGCATAAACTAACAATAACCAATAGTTTAGTTCATACATAAAGAAACAACAATGTTGTAAAAACAATCATGTTTTTTTATCGTCCATTTAATTAATATTAATCAAACTGCAGTTGGGTTGTTTTGATTAAGTAGAAATACTTTAATATATACAACCAACTAACACAATAAAACATAAAAACACAGTACAAAACATGATTTTTGAAAAAATAAAAATGGAGATACTGTATGTGTCTGCAAATTAACTATTCAATTGTATTGGCATTAGCTCACATTAAAAAATGCTGAAAATTGTGTTACATATTTTTGTTTGAAGCATGTTTGGAATCCTATTATGTAAGACGATTTATACAGTAAATACAAAAATTATTCAAAAATCATGTTTTTTATTGTGCATTCCAATTAACATCATTCAAAATGCAGTTGGATTGTTTTGATTTAAGCCGTAATAACAAAAAGAAATACAGCTAACTAACACAATAAAACCATGATAACATAATAATGAACATGACTTTTGAAAAAAATGTAAAACATGTTTTGGAACCAAACTCTTCATATATTATTATATATTTATGGTATCATGTTTTATTGATACTTATTTTATTAACAATAGAATCTGTACATAAAGGGTATAGATTTGAAAAGCACTAAAAATAAATGATAAAGATATAAAAGGAACAAGTGTTTAAGAAAGTTTTAATTTGACCATCACAGAACAAAGTTGAAAACTCTTGTTCTATAAAAATGCTCAAACACTCTCAAAATCAATGTGTGTGTCAGCATAACACAAAGAAAGTGTTAATAATTGACACATTATGTGTCATTATTTTAACACAATATGTGTCATTTTGTGTTTATTTTGCGTTAAATTAAATGGAAAACACAAGTTAAAAGTAACACATGTGTCGATCCAAAAAAACACAGAGATGTGTTCACTTTGTCCCTGAAATAACACAGATTGTGTTGGTTTTCACACAACTGTTTTTAGAGTTAGATCCTCATGTATAGAAATAATATTGTGCACGTACACATCAAGATTCACATTATTTAAACGCTTGTGCCGTTTCTCAGAATTGCCATTTAAATCTGACGCTTCATCGCAAAGCTCCGTATTCAAAGTTGACAAGGACTTTTACCTTCTCGCCTGGCTTTAAACATCACACAGAAAGCTGTGATAATTGGCCGGGTTTAAGTTTTGTGTAGACTGCAGGTCTAGAACGTCTCTGTTAGAAGCACAAAGCAAAGTTTCCCCCAGCTCTCCAGGCAGCCCATATTCAGAAGGGAAGCATATAAGTGACACCTCATGGTATCAAAAATGGCTTTGGCACTTTAGAGCACTTGATATACCGTGGCATCCTGCAATCTATGGCATGTTTTAGTGGAGATGGGAAGGAATGGAAGTGGGGGTAAGGTTTGTCCCAAGGGAGGCACCACTTCCCCTTGTTTATGGGGCATCCTAATTGGGACACTGTTGTCAGACAGCCTGATGTGACTTCTGAGGCGCCGTTTCCCAGAGAAGTGTGTGTTTGTGTGTTGTGTTCAAACTCCGCCGCCTGCCCCGTGGCTTCCTCTGCTGTTTCCTGCCTGAGCGGCCCTGCCTGTCTGGGCTGGCTCGCACCCTGCGCACACCCCCCCGCAAACCCATCTCCGATGCCGCGCGAGAGTGGAGGTGCGCCCACCTGCACTCAGCCCGGCGTAAACCCGCAGGTTCGGAGCGCTGGATGGCAGGAACTTCCCGTCGCCACCCCCCTTTTCTCACCCCACTTCCAGCTGGGGAAGAGTGGGCGAGAACAGCGCCAAACTTTACCTGCTACACCACATTCGGTATTTATAGCTCGTTTTTTCGTGTGCTACCTGCTTACCGACTGACAGTGATCCTTATCTTGTTCTGATGCCTGGTAGTGACACAGATACAGTACTCGGCGACATGCATAGATGCATATAAATAGGTCATTTCCTTTCAATTCCTTTAAAAGATACTATTTGATCAAAATTGTTTTTAAATGTTTTATTTAACATTTTAAATTCATTTTGTTTTGTTTCCTAGTTTTCTGGATGGATTATTTGTACGATAACGCATGAAGTTTTTGCTGTAACTTTGAGAGAGAAAAAACTAGTCCCAAATAGGAAAGAAAACAACAAACAAAGACAGAAATAAACTCCATTTGGCAGTTGGAAATCAAACAGCTGTGAGAATAGACGGTAGAGAGAGAAGAATAGGGGTCCACTCTGGGGTGAAAATGCACCAGTTAACATCCTGTAAACAGGGCCGACAAAGGCGAGATTTGAATAATAGTGCAGAACAGTACATGGAGGTTACCAATTATTTTTGCATAAGCAGTTTGAGATATCTCTCTCCCTCTCTCTCTCACATCCTCTCTCCCTCTTTGTTTAGCATTAAACATCTCTTTCTCCGCTCCTCAAACAGAAATTCTTCAGCAAGGGGCAAAGCTTTGTTTTCTGCGATTTGATGGCGTGCAATCCCAGTTGCTTTAAATAATTCATCACATGTGGATTTGCTTTAAAATAAATTAGATTGTTTTCTTTGAGAGCACATTCGAAAATATGTCTCATCTAAATAAAGCGCCATGATAATTGTTTCAAAGTTTTCCTTTTTCTGCAAAGATCATTTGAATAATTGTAATAAATATAATGTATAAATATTAAGTTCACCACTGTATTGTTTTGAATATCAAACTCACAATTACAGTATATATGGAAAATAGAAAGGAAATAACATGTAAACAATTTAAAAATGACCTCAGATTTTCAAACACATTTTATTAAGAAAAATATGTGCGCTGTTTAATAGATGATTTTAACTTTTTCCTGTATTTATAGCTGGTTTCACAAAGTTTATTTCATTTCTAAAACCAACCCAAAACCCAGCATGTTCACGACACAGAATAACCAGCAACAATAATCTTGCTCAAATATTTTCCGTTTTCTAAACTATAATGCTGTTTAAGACTGAAAATGAATGATATACCTTAACACAAAAATGTAACATCAAAAACAATTCAAATTCATTTTATCTTTATTTTTGCTGGTTCTAGCCAATGCAGGTACAGCAAAAATCTTAAACAGGAAATGCTACAGTAACTGATTCTGAGAACTGCGTTCAAACATCTGTACACAACCCCAGCGTACCGCTCGCATGACGTAAAACCTGTCCCTGGAGTCAGAGTTCACCACTAAAACTCTCCACTTCATTTCTGAGACTCTATTAAGCGTAATTTTGCAAGGCATTTATTCTTTATTCATTGTGGTCTCAGAAACCACAAGGGTTTCACACTCATGCATAGTTAACTGTTAATGCGAAATGCTTGTATCAGGCAGCACGGATCTTTGTCTGACAAAAACCCCTGAAGAATCATGTGATGGCAATCGGACCTGCGGCTACTTTGTGTCAAAAACCCTCTATTTAAGCATCCGAGTCCAGATAAACCATTCCATTACAACAGCAGTTTACTCCTCTGTCTCACACAGGTCACACAGGGTAAATTAACTCTCACTTATAGGTAAAAAAAACAAATTATTTGGATTTTGTTTATTTATGTCCAACAGCTGTTACACCTGCTACAATGAAAACATAAATAGGAATAAACATGGGTTTGAAATATATTTTTTTCTTCTTGGTTCTTGACTTTTAGGCAGATTTAGGTTCAAATCTTTTGTGTACAATGTACATTTTATTTTACTATCCATAAAGAAAAAATGTTTTTGTTACATTAATTAATAGTGTTTATATTTTTAAAAGTTTCACACACTTTAGCATAACATCTGAATTCTACATGTCGACCATCTTATAAAGAAAGATTAACTTTTTAAAAACTGTTCTGGATGCCTTTCATTTCTATATTATTTTATTGTAAATGTTACACTTTTAGTGAATATGATATATACAACATATCACGAAACAATAAATAAATAAACTACTGTATATACAAGCAAGCTAGATATAACCTCAAAATGAAAACGTTTCAGAATTTTTGATGGAGTGCATATTAGCTAAACATTCATGGCGGATACAACTATCATTTCAACCTTCTAAACAATATGTTCACAGCAACATGTTTCCAAGTGAAGGCAACCAAGAAATGAACTTAACTGTGAACAGCATTAATTCAAAGACTGTTTTGTGCTGCTTTTATTTTCATCTTGTTTTGGAGCCGTGAAAGGAAATGACAGATTGAAGAATTCGGTGGGCGTCTGCTTTTCGCTCGAGTGTCCTGTGTGTAGTTAACACATGCCCACTGTCTCTCCTCGCAGAACACCAAATGCCAAACCATTTACTGCTCAAAACGTCCAATAACAACCTGCGAGAAATGTGTCCAAATACACTAATTTGTCATTTGCTTTCTCACAGAGGACAAGATCTGAAACACATATACGATTAAGAAAACAGCTACATATTTCACGTATAACTGATTGCTATTCTACTACGAGACAGCTCCAAACAAAGAATATAAACTTTTATTGGCTCAAATTTACTGGTTTTATACACTGTGTATATTTACATTTCATTTCACATGTCAATTTCAATTTATAAGAATTGACAGTCACATCAACAAGAATCAGTAAATAAACAAACACCAACCAAACCAACAAAAAAATACCCAGATAGAAAAAAAGACCACGGAGGGCTAAAATCCTCAGTAACAATGGACAATTAAAATCTTATTCCTGGGTTGAGAAATTAAATTTAATGAATGTAGATCTGTGCAACAACAGATGGTGTTCTTAAACAAAATACAAAGATAGATTTCTTGTTTGAAGGCTGCCTGATCAAATGCCAGTGGTTATCAATTAGGAACACAGTGATGGTTAGTGAACGAGAACATAAAACACAGTTTTCCTCCTTCTACGCGCACCTCACACACGCTTTCTACCTACGAACACACACACATTTAGAAAAACAGTGTACGCTACCTTCAAATCGTAGAGTTTATGCAGTCTATGAGCATGTGTGATGATACGGTTCACAACAGCTTTACGTTCACACGACACATTTTTCCACGGTTTTATTATAGGCTACGTAACTGTTTTTTGTGTGTGTGTGTGTGTGTGCAGGAACCTGATTTTCCACGAGTGGAGAAATGAAATAATAAATGTTCGAAAAAATTATATATTCAGCATAAAGTCCATCAGATGTGTTAATCTAAAAGCTAGATATTTTACTAATTCGATCCATTAGCACGTTTTCATAAAGTACAGCTGACGTAAATTATTTACAAAAAAACCCTGAATGATTGAATATGTAAACAAATAAATGAGTAAATGAATACACGAGGAAATGACCACACATTTGCAACATGAATCTCAGGCTCCATAGAAAAAGTGAAGGAGTGTGTAATATATACTGCAGACCAACTGGAGAGAGCAATTAAGAGGCTGCTCAGATTTAGTGGAAATGAAGCTAGTCGCAGAAGCCGAGGAGGTAATTGTGAGACAGCCTTGATTGTTTTGTAAGAAGATGCTTTCCCTTTAACTTTGTAAACACTGTGCCATCTACAGAGACTCTGTTTTAATGGAAACAAGCGAGTCTGAAAAAAAGGTCTAAGTTTTCCTCATTTATTTACTTCCCTAAATGCATTCTTAATCATATAAAAATTAAGGAAATAAGAATAATTAAAAAATGGAAAATTCGAGCACTTTCGGGAACGGCTAGTTCCCCGCGTCACTCTGCTTCAAAGAAAAAAGATAAATGATGATGCCATTAAAAAGTGAACTAATTAAGGAAGGCTTCTTTTAAGAACTCATTAACTGCAACCTCATTTACATAATGATGCATATTAATTAAGTTTTAATGAATCTGAATTTCCACCAAGCCGCTTTTCTTTGGCTGTGGAACAAATTGAACAAATTATTTAAAAGTGTGTTCTTGAGTCTACTTTTCACACCAAAGGGGAGAGAATGCAATCATTTGTAGAAAATCATATTTTTTTAGGCAGGCCCATCTGTTAATTTTTTTTATGTAATCATTTACCCTTTTTTTCTAAACCTAGGAGATTTGTTGTGTTGCTACCCAAATCATGAGGTTTGTGATCAAGTGTAAAAACACGGGGAAATAAATCTAAAGAAATTCAGGACTTATGAGAAATAATGATCATTTAGCACAGACCTGCACACGTCCGTTAACAAGTGCTGCCAGACAATGGCATTCATTTTCCTAAGACATAATTATATTCAAACTATACTTTTTCACAAACTGCCATAATAACAAGAACTGGTTTGTATTACAATTTCATAAATAAAAAAAAGAACACAAATATATAATTTTTTGAATTTATAATTTTTGCAAGTTTAAGACATAATTGGTTACCTTAAAGACCTACGACTTGCTACAGTAGGTTGCTATTTGTTGCTGCCACGGACTGAGAGAAAGCATGTTTAGCGGTGCCAGCTGCCGCAAGTTCAGGTGTTATTGTGGTGTGTGCAGTGACTTAACACATGTGTTGCAGAAACATCAGTTTCATCTCCTTCCTTTCTGCATGCACAGCTCTCTCTCTTTCTCTCTGTGTGTAACACTTAATACAGCAACGCTACCAACATAAATCTGGGAATAAACACAGCCCACGGGACTGACAGTGCACAAATTTTGGTGTCATTGTTTTTTTTTTATTAGGGGAGGAAAGGTGTGGAGGAAAGAAAGAAAGAAAGAAAGAAAGAAGGGGGGAAATTATATACAATTTGAAAAGTCAGTTAAAAGAATGTAAGAAGAAAATTAGAGGAAAGAAATAATACAAATAAAGGCATGAAAAGTAAGAAAATGTAAGAATAGGATAAAAAGAAAAAGAAAGAAAGAAAGGCAGACAGCTGATGAAAGCCATAGGCGGATGCGTAATGCAAGAACTCACTTGCGCCAAATGGAGCGGCGTGCGTCCCCTCCATCTCCCAGATGCTGAGCTCGGAACGCGTCTCTGAGGTTAACCTGACACAAGCGACAGCTCCCCTCCCCGTCTGCCCGCCTCACGCAGCCCCCTCGCTCCCTCATCCGTTTCTTCCGCTTTAAAGGAATCACCTTTCTGTGGCGGTAGGATGCTGGGGGTTCTTCTGACAGTGAGCACCTTCCTCAGGGGAGGTCAGGAGTCAGGGATTCAGATGAGGCAAGCTGGCGATGCAGTGTAACTGAAAATGGAAAGCAGATGTTAGTTAATTAGGGAAAATGTGACTGACAAGACTTGAGCGGCAAGGTACACGAGCTAGCCGGCACCGAGCAGCTGTTGTTGCCGACTTCATTGTCAGTCTCGTACACAAGTCACAACATCCCCACGGTGAAACACGGCCGCGGACGCAGACAATTATCAAAATAGAATTAAGCTTGATTTAATCATACCCATCCCTCCTTTGAGTTTTCGGCCGTGGTCGGGCAGCCCGTGTTTTTCGGCCGCCTGTTTTCGCCTTCCGGTTGGTTTTCTGCGTTTATCTGTGCACCCGGGCTGTGGCTCCACCGAGACTTCTCTGAGAGGGTGGGGAGACAATAGATGGGGAAATAAATTGCAGACAAAATAAAACATTCTTAATGAACCACACACGGTAATCTTTCACTTCTCCGTTTAGAGTAGGAGGATGTAGCGGCGGCGCTGAAATTTCCGATGAAGCGTTTCGGAGAGGTGAGAAAGAGGGGTTGCGGTGTGCATCGCTCCAACTGTTATAGAGCCCGTGGATGGAGAAGCAGATATAGTTAGTATGCACAACGATTCAACGCTGAGAAAACCTCAAACACGCAGTCGTAGATCAGACTCTTGACCTTCTGCTTGTAGAGGAGTCCAGACGGCACCTGTGAGAGGTTTTCAATTATTCAAAAATATCATTACTGTTCAAAAATACATACTTTTTTGGCTGGCAAATGTAAAATAAGATGTCAATAGCCATGTGGTGACTCAGGTCCGTTGACACTACACGGCCATGTGTCCTGTGTTGCCTGGAAGGCTAGTCCTCCGACGTTACATTTTAAGGGTAGTTTGATTGTAATGTTACTATTTTATGGGGTCACTATACGCACATTATTCACCATTTACATTGCTTTTTAACACAGAAAGATTAACTTAAAAGTCCAATGTGTAACTCTATAGAGAATCTACTGACAGAAATGCAATATAATATACATAACTATGTCTTCAGAGGTGTATAAAGACCTTACAAAATGAAGCGTTATGTTTTTATTACCTTAGAATGAGCTATTTCTATCTACATAAACCGCTGGTCCCCTTACACGGAATTCACCATGTTGTTTCTACAGTAGCCCTGGACAGACAAACTGCTCAACAGGAAGCTTTTCAAAAATAGGTTATCTTCTTCAGCAAAGAAGCTAAAACGTGACGACATCTTAGTTCTGTGTCTGCCACCGTAGTGCTTCCAAAGGGAGGGGTGAGCGGCGGAGTGAGTCGTTGGTTGCAATTTGCAACCTCACCACTAGATACTGCTAAATTTCCTACACGGGACCTTTAAAGACTGGCCATTGGTTGACCAAGTCCCCATGGATGGCTCGGAGTGTATTAAGAGTTTGGACATTCCTGAAAACTGTATAAATCTTGATGTGTGTGAGTGTATCACTGTTTTGAAATTCTACTGTTGTTTGTTTTTATTTTCTCTTTCTGCGATCTTGGTTTTCCGATATGCTAAACGCACAATAAAATATTCTGTTGCAACCACAAATCAATACAATAGATGCTGGATTTCTTTTCCTTCATTCCTGTTTTAGGTTCTTTATATTTGGAGCATTATTTTGTTTAAAGCACTTCCAAACTGTTTATCTAATTCCAAAGAAGCATCTTTGTTTTGCAGTCTCCTATTAATACCGTGTCGTCTCTCCAAGCCGGATAATAGCGTGTTGTTTATTACCACCTCTGTAATTTTGACAGTGCTGTTAGTGTAAGCACACACTCAACGGAGCCAAGCATTACTCTAAACTGCCATCTCTGTGCCTAAATCTGGGCATGTTACATGAATTTCTGGTCAGCAATATTAGCATGTGAAATTGATGAATTGCTAGACATTAGCCCCGTTCAAACAACAGATGTTAATTCACTTCAGATGTGAATTATCTGATCATTTATGTCAGGATGCATAATATGAATGACACAGATTATGTGAAATTCGCCTCTTCCCCTGGTAGACAGAATGTCCTTTTTCTCCTCAGGTACAGGGCCTCCGTGTTAAGGAGACAAACTCCAGAATGTTCCATTAGCCAGGCGTGTCTCTAAACATCTCATTAGAACCTCGGCCGCCTTGGGCTCGACTATGGAGAGCGATTGCTTTGCTCTGTGATGAGAAATTATTGGTTGTCCTGGCTCTGGATTCATACACATGTCGTGTTGTTTGGTGACATTAAGCAAGGACACCCGAACAATTGTGATGGACTCACTTGAATACAAATGTTTTGATGGTTAGATTTGAGAAAGATTGTAGATACAATGGGGTTAAAAAACACCACATTAAACATCTCGAATTCAAAATGTAATTTAAATTGGAACTTAAACTCAAAGCAGGAATTCGGAGACGTTAGCCTCCCCGTTGAAAAAAACAGCATATGCTGGTTTGGTATGTTTTGATGCTGGTTTGTGCTGGTTTAAGATGGTCATGTGCCTGTTTAAGATGGTCATGTGCTCGTACAATAGCTGGTTTAAACTGGTCAAACCAGCATCAAAACATACCTAACCCAGCATATGCTGGTTTTTTCAACAGGGCTTATGGACCGCACTTCGATCTTGTTCCCCTCTCTCCGTCTTGTATGTACGGTCTTCTTAAATAAAGGCATATAAAAGATCAAAATATTTTTTTTAAAAGAAAGCTGTAAGTTTTGAAAAATGTTATAATAAAAAAATATAATTATTTACAACTCTAAGGTCCGGTTTCATAGACGAGGCTTAGCTAGCTAGGACTATGCCTTAGTTAATTTAGGCTACAGTATTTAAGTCACTTTTTTAAAAACATTACTGATGTGCATCTTGAGACAAAACAATGGCACTGACATATTTTAAGATATGTAAGGGCAAGTTATTTTCAGACAGTTCAAAATTCATTTTAGTCTGGGACTAGTCTTAAAACTAGTCTGTGAAATCAGGGCTAAAGTCTCATAAGTCCCTTTCCAACTAATACTCTACAGTAAGTCTCACAAATAAAATAATTTGTCAAATTAGACAATATATAATTTCAAAGATGCTCTTTGGAACATTTCCTAACCATGCGGGATAACATTGATCATTAGCACATCATGGATTGCACAAATCTGTGTAGTTTATACAAATTGAGTGCATGTTGTCATGAAAGCCCAAAGGAGACACCAATTACCAACAAAAAAAAATTAATAACTCAATCTAAACTTTTCATAGAAATTGTTATGCTGACAATATTATCTGTAATAAAATCATTGGTATCAAATTAGAAAAACACAACATTTTTACAAGTGGACTAGAGAGACTTTTGGATCCCACTGTATAGTTCTTTGCCCCAGATTTAGAATAAGCTCGAAAGAACTCCGTGTTCAGTGAACTAAGAGCACCACGCTGGTAAGAATGTGTTGCTAATCACCTCGCTCTTTGTTATTTCTGCGGTTGAATCCTTTTCAGCTCAGCTGATTTGATCAAGGCATCGCCGCTTGCACATTTCCAGACTTTGAGCAGGTTCTCTTTGCCCCCCTCTAGAGAAAAAGCATTTACTCTGAATCCAAAAGAAAATATGGTGTTAGAACCTCCCCTTCCTTCAACGCGGTCTCGCGGGAGCAGAGGAAAGGTATCAAAACAAAGAAAATCAAAATTTTCAGACTAGATAATAACCCGGATTACAAAGACTGCGCAGCCCGAAGAGCTGGTAATTGGGTCAAGAGTACGTCTTCTGAAAATATAAAATGAGATAAAAACCAAATAAGATTGGAAATATGAAACCTTGCACTTGCTAACTTCGCTGAATATTGCCGTGTTTCCTTAACCCACCCTTTCCGCGGTTTTCCAGTTCATACCCACAATGCAATAGTGGATACATGACACATTCATCAATAGAAACGCATAAAGGTCTTCCAGCTGGCCTCTGGACTATTCGTGAAGCATCAGTCCACTGTCCATCTTGGTTATCTCAGATGTTTCTTCAGCTATGGACCATGTGTCTTTTTAATTCCCCCGGACGCTGTGGTCCACTACATCCATAAGCAGCCCCAGGGCCAATCTAAGCTTATTTGGCAGGCCGGGACGCAGAATTCTTTAAATAGAAATAATTGTGGCCGACTATCGCGACATGCTTTGCTAATGCTTGTGACAGAACTTTTTTCTCGATCTGACGCCCACGAGCTTGGCTCGCGATACATGTAGAATATGCTACGCTATGAAATCTCAGGCCTGATTAATAAGTGCCACGAGTGGTTTGAAGTGCCCATGCTGGACTCTAATGGCTCCATTCAGCGGTTGTGTGACCACGCTGGAAACCGTGAGACCTAATGTCTTAACATTATTCCTCTTGACCACTCTCGAGTAGAACGATGATGCGATATTTTAGCCTGACCGCTCATATAAATCTGTCCTGAATTTGGTTGATCACACACATGATGTAATCTATTAGCTTTGCTTACTAGACAGGATTAAATATATGTTGATGCACAAATGAAACACCTGAATTTTATTATTTCACTTTTATAAATCTCATCGTCACACTTAATTGCTGTGAAATTTCTTTCAGCAAATGATACTTTCTGTAATTTATAATCTGTAATATAGCTACGTTTGAAGCACACTGCTTTGTTTTACTACATTCAATGAGCCAACAAAATGCTCTGGTTAATCGTTTTCCTCAATCTTACAGGTTCTGATAATCGTAAAGTTGCCTTAAGTTCTTTTTTTTCACTTTCTGTCTTCGTTCTTCCGAGACTTACTCCACAAATTTGCAGGCAGCACTGGGCACCTATGGCAGACGCTAAATAAGAGCCAACAAAAACAAACACTTTCAAAAGCAACTCTCCTCAATTTTCCAAACGACTTGTCCATTTTATGACAATACTTTTACCCCCCTTTTTTTGTGCCAAGCCAGCCCACCCCCACCCAGTCAAGGCAATCACCTCTCTCATATACATCTGTACAAATTGATTTCCTTTTTACAAGAGAAGATAAAGCGCACGGCAACAGAAATACCTGTAAGTGAGGTATAATTACTGAGAGAGACACCTCCTGCTGAGTCCATTCAGCAAGTCCCAACAACATGCATTTAAAACCTCAATAGTGCTCGACAGGCCCGTACGAATAAGCCAGAGATTTGATTAAAATTATAGCTCTTTTGCTCCTACTTCATCTATTAAGATAAGCATCTTGTTCAGGGCATTTTTATATATACATATGAAGAGGGCTGGTACAATTTAACAGTTTTCTCCCGCTGCTCTATACAAAAGGATCCCTGAGAGACCCCACTTCACTCTCACCTGTACAAAGCAGTTGGTGTCAGAGCAGCAAATGTCCATATTCAATACTATTCGGGAGCTCAGTCAGTGACAAATTTTGTAGTCTTTGGTGATGACCTCAGTGTTTGACACTGGTGCAATGCCTCAGCATATGATGTCTCTATCTCAAGATACACACATACAGAGCATTGTGCAAGTGACTTTAGGCCAGCATTACTGTTCGTGTGTCATAATTAAATCTAATTTAAATTATGACATATATTGTAATGTATCTTTATTAAAATAAAATGTACATTTAAGAATATATATAAAATATTAATATAACAATATACTGAAGCTAATGCTCATTTGGAAATACTACTTAACTTTGCCTCTGGCTACATCACCCTCTTTTTACCAAGGGACATAAGTTAGATACTCATTTTCCATAAAATAACCTATATTTATAATTAACGCAAGAAACATTTCCTTTAAGATATTTCTGTAAACATGCGCCGAATATATTTGAAATCAGACCCGGATCTAGCGAGATCCGATTTGAAACAACTCCCTCATTTGATTCAGTTCATTTAAACGATTCATCTTGATTCATTCACTCTGAATCACTCTGAGTCTGAAGACTTTCTTTGGGACGCGTTCAACTCAGTAAAATAACAACCTGGATACTTACTGCGTGTGTATGTACACAGGGACATACAGGGACATATGGACTCTACAGTGAAGGTAAAGACATTTCCTAAGCAAAACAGTATCAAACTGTACACGAAATCACTTAAAGTGCCATGTCATGTTTTTATACCAGAGAATTTTAAGAAACTAGTGGGTGGTGATGCTGTGTCAAATAAATAAGCCTTCTGAAAGAGAGAGAGGTCGCCATAATGCCGCACGATAGATTAAGTTCCGCGAATATAATTAAATAATTATTTGTATTTATTTATCTTTTTTATTAACGTGCTGGGATAAAAATAAGTGTTTTGGTAGGAGACGCAGACATTATATGGTGCTCTGCGCAGAGTGATCGACTTATGAAATCAAAGTACCGCGAGATGGCAATACAAAAGCATACGGCGCAGTTTGCTCTCGCGGTACTTTCGTGTCATGTCATCGATCTGCGCAGCTCCGCATGAAGCGGAACATGCAAAATGATCAATCAAATGCAGCTCCTAAAGTCCTGGAAGTTAAGGCTTTGAGGACATCGTTCTTTTTTTAACAGCTGTGTGTTCGTAGTGTTTGGGTCACATTTCGGCAGCAGTATTAGGAACATTTACTATCAGATGAGTAATGAGCAAAATCAAAGCAATAAACAAAAGGCTCCGCATAAATTTCAACCCAAAGTAAGCTGTAAGAAAAGGAAAAACGCATGACAGTTCTGGATATTCCAAACAAGCATATAAAGCTGGCGTAAGGAAAGAAGTTACACACTTTATTATATTTTGCTGGTGACAGGCATGCCAGGACCTAAAAAAAACACCCACGGAACGGTATTTTTCTTCCAGTTAAAAGAGGTGTACCTTAACCACAAAGCATCTAGACACCCCGAAGGACTTGTATTTTTAACAAAGCTCTGTTTTAAATATCTTCAAGTAGATTCACTTCACCCCTCAGAGCTTTTTCCTTTTTCTTTTGTATTATAATTTTTGGAAGGATTCGCAAGTATCAAAACAAGAGCACTTCTCTGTTTTTTCTCTGTTAGCGGCGAGCTGATACCAATGTATTGTGAGTCTCGCATTGTCTAATGATCCCCTATCTGTGCTGTTGTGTCCCATGAGGCCTGCTTTGAGTGACTTGTCTGATGTGTTGAGCTTTTAATGTTACATATAAATGAAGTCACATAATAAATGAGAGGTAGAGAGAGAAACAGAGAAAAGGGGGGTTAAAGAAGGTCCCCTCTTATTTATGATTGTCGTGCTTTTCTAAGGCCGCCTTGTGCAATTACATGCAATTTAATATTTAAACGGTGACTTCATAAACAGGATCCTAATAATTGCCATTGCTCTTCCTATAATTTACATATAAACACATCTAAATACTCGTGTCTGCTGCAGCACCACACAATTCAACAATGAAAGAAGTCAAGTCATGATATGAGTTAATGATCGCTTTCATGCGTTGGGGTATGATTCTCATGAACCATACACATATTTTGAGCTTTTCTGGGTTTATTCATAGTTGTTTGTGTATGTGTGTGTGCTTTGTGAACTGTATAGTAATGCTCTGGGCCTTGGATGAAGAGTATCTCCTCTTTCTGACAACCCCACTGACCCAATCAGCCCTTGCCATATCAGTGCCTACCATGTAATTTCCAAACACATGGGAAAAGCTGAACCTTTCCTGCGTATAAGAGGTCTGACTTGATAATTTATGGTCATCTCTTGGGATTTCTGGAGCAGAAGCAGTCAATTCCACTCCCTACAGTACACTGCTGTACAGATAAAATAAGGCTTAAAACGTTGTCCGCGTGTTCACCACCAAAACCCGACGTGCTCTTGTGAAGCACATTGTCGAGTTGAAATGAAACATTGTGAAAATCGAATTGAGTGGAATAAAATCTAATGTCTGTGTTGAAAGTGTGCCACAATGTTGGTGAAATATATGACTGTAGTTTGTCACAGCATCTCGGTGACTATGAGAGCTGGTGAAGTGTGTTCATTTCCTTAAAAGAGACCCTTAGCATAAACCCAGGGATGCTCGTAGCTTCAAAATGCACTGAACGTAGCCTTTATTGTTGTCATTTCTGTCTCTTGAATTCCTTTACGAACCTTCGAATGTAGCAATAACAGTCATGATGGAGCGGACAGACTCGTAACGTAGGGACGTGCAAAGGTATCCATAGCGCTTCTTCCAGTTACTACCTGCCTCTCCAACGGACTCTTTGTATTCAGCATATGTTAGACTAGCAGATTGCTTGGCGGTTCTCTTGCGGAATAATCAGTGCCAGAGAAGATGCACCTGCCTCTCGATAACCATTCTCAACGTGAGCAAAAGGTTTTCCAAAATATCCGCCTTGAAATCTAGATGTTTTGCTGAGGCCTAGCTCTCATCAGAGAGTTGTGATGATAATGTTTGTTTTTTGTGATCCGCAGGTCAACTTCGGTTGTGGGGCAAGGAGAGAGACACGAAAAGAACAGCATTCCCGTACATTCAATCCAGGCCCACTGGACACAGAAGTAGGTGTAAAAATAATATGGCAGAACTTTGCAAGCCCACTTATGAGGTGTTGTTTTTGTTTGGAGTGTTTGTTGAAGACAAATGATGAAGGGCATTTTGTTTTTACCGCACTGGATTCATAACTGTATATGAGAAATCAAATATCTTGATCGGTGGTTGTAATGTGCAGCAGGTTTAGTGTGGATAGGCCTCATGGCGAGTTAGGATTTGCGTTTGTTGCTCCTCAGAAAGTTTTAAGTCTGATTCATAAAAATTACAAACATATTAAATGTATTCTCTGTTTAAAGTCTGAATACCTGAATTAGCTTGCTTGTTTTTTGATAAAATTACCGGACTGGGCCTACTAGAGCATTAACTGAATGTATGATTCATTTCAAAATGTTTGCAATGCCTCATAATACAATACAGAAAAACACACTGGGCCAATCAGAGTGTTTATTTAGCATTTTTCAGCGCAACTCTATAAATAAATACAAAATAATCCCTTTAGGTTTACGTTACAAAAAACCCAAGCAGCTATGTAGCGTGGCAACTATTCTTGGAGGGTTTAGATATTTAGATGACTAAGCTTCGACGGAAATGTCAAGAGGCGGGGTACTGAATAGCTCAGCACTTTCTCCGAAAACACATGGCGTTCTTCAGGAGGAGCGAACGGAATGGCATCACAAACATATGCTTTTATTTTGCATTTTATGGTTTTAAATTGCATCCGCAGAGCCGGCACCCCCCGTATCTCATTTCTTAAGCGCATGCAGGCGAGAGCGAGGCATTGTGACAGTGGCCATGTGCAGTCAGAGGGAAAGGGCTGCTTTTGTCTGGCCTGCTCCCTGTCACGGAGGGTCACGCAGGCTTACCCTCGGAATAAAGCCCTGGCCATTGTTATAATTTGCATTGATGCATAGAGAAAGAGATAGGCTGCTAACAGGGGTTATTGGGAGCGGGGGCGTCTTTGCATGGAAATGTATGCTCGGGACGGACGGTCTGCGGATTCCCCCCCCCCACCTCTCCCCCGGCAGCAGAGTAGGCCTCTTCAAGGTCAAAGCTAAGGACAGCGAAGCCAATTAGTATGCAGATCAGGACCTGATATGGTTTAAGGGTATTGCTCTGATGCAATCACATTAGTTAGGCCAGTAAAGAATCCTCAGCTTGACCTCAATCATAGCAGCCACGGGAGAAGGTGAAGGAAGAATAGAGGAGGGTCTGCGGTGTCCTGATGATTCTGCTTTTCTTGTACCCGTGGGTACCACTGTAGGACACTCGTGTGCCTTGAAATAAAACATTTAGCATATTGTAGTCCAAAAGTGAAACTTAACATTAGGCCTAATGCTGACGCTGGTTTTGTTTCATAATGCCCAGGATTGGTATGCATTTCAAGAACGCAATGCTTTGTGGACACACTGTTGACACTTATGCAGCAAACAGCAGTTTGTTATACAAGTGCTTGTTTTCGTAGCGTGCCCTCAGTGGGTCGACAGTTGTGCCTTGTAAACACGATTTCGGACTGAGCCTGGTGTGCCCCTGGTGGTCCAGTGCCCCGGTCCGAGCCGGTCTGCTGTGGCCTCAGAGGCTAGGACGCAATTTACCAGGCCCTTTTTCGTTAAATCTCTGTCCGGGTTGTAAATTTCTTCCAATTCTCGCTCTTTCGCGCCTTCTATCTTTCTCCCCTTGTCGGAATTAATGAGATCAGGTTTGATCAGGGCAGCCGAGTGTTCAGAGAGAAATCTCACAAGCGCCTTGTGTCCTGTAATAGAATTTGCATCTAATGCATACATAAATCAAACATCTTTCTGGACATTTTCATATGCATAATGTCATTTCATCCCGTTTCTTTCTGAATGGGGTGCGGGAGGAGGGGGGCATATGTAGGTGGCTGAGGGGATTGTAGTCGAGGGGTGATTTTTCTGCTTTTCCTTGTTCTCCACCTTTTTTAACTTTCTTTAAAGGTTTGCTTTTTTGCTGACTGTGTGTTCAAAGTCAGTTACAAAGATTACAGCTCTTTTGGGCTTTTCTTGCGAGGAACTTTTATCGTGAAGAGGACTGTTTGTGTCGAGTGTGAGCAATAGTATGTATAAAACATGAGAGTAGGTTTTTTTTTTATGTGTGTGCATTTGCAAAGAAAGAATAAACGTGTTTTGTGTATGTATGTATGTTCTGAATGTGTGTGTGTGTGTACTTGTGCTGATGTCTTGTTGATAGAGAGACTAAGGGAAAGGGTGGGCCAATGCCACGTTATTTCTTTCTTGCACTACCTTGGTCTTTTGGGGCTTTGTTATGCAAATGCCCAGCAGAGTAGGAAATTCAAAGTGCCAAGATTTCATGATTTTTCTTTTTTTTTTTTTCAAGAACAAAGCGATAAGGTGTCTTGATTGTCCTCAGTGTTTGGTACTTCCTTGCTAACAAGGCTTTGCTTTGTTGATATTCTGTTTGCAACCGTCATAATTTGCATGTCTCAGAAGGTACTTAGTATGTTGATGTTCATACATTTACTGTATATACGTATACAATACGGTTACGCAAACGTCCTGCTATTTGCAAGATTTATTTTGTATATGTAGACGTAAAGGTCATGCACATAATATAAATGTAAAATCTGTATCTTATAAAATCATCTGTATATTATAAAGTATGGTTGGTTTACATTGAAAACCCTTATTTATGACAGTGGTCTTCAGTGTTTAACATGAACATTATTGGCTGCCAGATGACTGGCATAACCTTGCAAGGCTCCGATTTTTAAAACGCATTTGCATTTCCTCTCAGATTTATGAAACCGTTTTCACTTGATATTACATTCATTCCGCTCATGAGCAAGATTGTCCATAACTCACCAGAAGATGAATCTGTTTTCCCACCAGAAGTAATTAAATATCATATTTTCACTCAGAAAGTTAAAATAAATCACTTTTTATGTGAGCGGAATCCTTGGAGATTATGCACACGTGTTTCGGTGATGAAATAAGCCCGAATGTTTCTGTGGCTGCCTACCAGAAAGAATTAAGAGCTGGCCAGGAGCCAAGCAGCAGGAATGAATCAGATCTCACCAAAGAATCAAGAACCAATTTATATACGCGCTTAACGTCCGAGTAACAACGTTGGTAATTTGCTTGTTTTGAAACGCGCTTCGTCCCTTAGCGTGGGCTCTCAGAAGGCCCCCGTGCCCCACTTTTATACGCCCGTTACGATCTACATTAATATCCTCAATTATTAATTAGACCCGTGAAGCCGTACGACTCGGCACCCTCGCGTGTAATACAGACGGCTTGTCAAGCACTTGAGCTTAGGACAGACTGACGCGCCGGCTAGAATAGTTTCAGTGCTAAAACAATGCCATTAACGCCAATCAAGATGACACTTGTGTGGCCTGTTAAAAGAAATGAAATGTTCAACATCTTCTGTGACCGCTCTGCCCATTAATGTAAACCACTTTTGACCTCCTGGGTTTCTTGGCACTGTAATGTAATGTAATGTGATTATGAGTCCAGTCTCATAAATAATAAAGAGGGATAGCAGCATCATTTATGTATCTACATGATGATGATAATGTGTTGCTCTTTGCTTTGATAGACCGAGCATTACTTTTTAATTTCTAAGTATTTCTTCACCAAAAGCAGCAATATGAATCAGAAGGTTTCATTTGGAGAGACAGGCCTGTAATCTAGTCGTCCTTCACCTGATTAGTCAATTGGACCCAGAGTATTTAAAGGGACCGTTCATCCAAAAATAAAACAAATCTGTCATCATTTACTCACCCTCGAGTTGTTCCAAATGTGCATTTTTCCTATTATGGTAGTCAGTGGTGGCCAAGAACTGTTTGGTTAAAAGCATTCTTCCAAATATCTTTCTCTGTATTCAACAGAACAAATAAATGTATACAGATTTGGAGCAATTTGAGGGTAAGAGAGTAAATGAAGACATGAAATAGGAAAAAACATCTTCATAGTTTTAAACTAAACATTGTAGTTAAAAAAGTTGTCTGTTAAAAAAACCTGAGATTTCAATTCATTTGTCAAATATAAAAGTAATAGGAAGGATAAAACCACTCTTAGAAAGCAACCCAGCTCAACATGTTTTAAACATGTAGGAAAGAGGTTTATTGAAGCGGCACAAAGACATCAAGTACAATCCAAGCAACTACACATTGCCCAAAATCCTGTTGAATTGTCCCAAATGTATTGCTTAATTTTGCAAGTGCTCATGTAAGCCCCAATGAGCGTCACGATTTTCCCAGGTTTCCACTTATTTGGGTGGCTCAGATTGTGCATTTCCCTCCATTTAACCAGTTCGGCTTTTCCTATCGCTCAGCTGATAGTTTTTGAATAACCAAATGGATGAACGAGTGCGGTATCTGTTTGTATTGCGTATCCAAACGATGCCGAGCGGCGATCGTTATCTTATATTCTCATCACAAAATCATCACCCAACGCAAACTGACTCTTTAAGGTCTCTCTCAGTTGCAGTACTTTAGATTTTTTATCTTCCTCTGCCTGTTCATTTGATTCATTAGCATACAGATAGTGCTCTCCAAAGATATGTCACGCAAGAGGTGTCCTCGTTGCAAAGCAGCAAGTCTTATAAAGGTACTCCATATCTGTGACTGCGAGTTGTTTCTGTTTTTTTCCCTCCAGGGATGCTTTGTTCTCTCGCGAGACAGCGACAGTCACTAATCCTTCATTAAACGCCATTGTCAGCATTTAAACTGGAAGCGCATTTAATGGCTGCTGACCAACAACACAGTTAAACTGTAATTAATTTCTTTGTGCTTGAATTAGGGATGTTTTTCAAAGCACAAGTCATTCACTCTCATTTAGATCGGGCAATTTGTCTCAGGTCTCTGTCTGCATTTCAGCCGTTCTGCATTGTGTGCAGGATTTTGTGAATGAATAGCGGAATTCTGAGATGTTTTTTGTTTGTATTTTTTCATTAAAAAGGAATAAACTATCATCATTTACCGAACCCAATGTAGTTTGAAACCCGTATTACTTTTCTTAGTGTATGGAACACAAAGGAAGTTATCCAAGTGTTTTTTCTATACAATTAATGTGAATGGGGACTCTGGCTGCTAGGGTCCTCATCCGCTTTCACTGTAGCGTGAACATTCTGATAACAAGACGATAAGAAAGAAGATTTGAGACTTTTGTAACAACATCAGAATAATAAAATGATGACAATTTTAAAAATGATGTCATGATTTACTCACCCTCATGTCGTTCAAACCTGCTATGGCTTTCTTTGTACTTTGGAACAAAAACTATAATTTTGCGTTTTGTGTTTTTTGGGAGTTTTGTGTCTGAAGAACATAGGAAGTCGTTGGGGTTTTGAACAGATCATGAAGATGAGAAGTTAATTAATTTTTTTCCAATTTTTGAATGAACTATGTCATGTTTTTGTGCCTAAATCCTTTATGCCTTTACATTAAAGTTATTTACATACCTTGTGTTGGCCATCATTTAACCAGCTTCTCAATCCTTAACCCTTGTGCATCCATTAAAAAAAACTCACACTTAGACTGAAAATAGACAAAAATGTCCACGTCCAAAAACCGTCATAAAAATATTATATATCAATATTTTTTCACACTTTCAATGACTTATTTTTTTCACTAGAATCAGTTCTTATCATAACTTCCAAACATTCATTCAGTTTTAGAATTTTAACCCTTTCAATACCAGTTCGTTTACACGGTGACCCTGTTGTTTTTCATGAAAACAATGAACAATTCTAAATATTTTCTATATACTACATGTGAATCAGATTTTTTTATTATTACAGTCTAGGATATGTTAACATTTAACAACAACATGATTTTTATTGCATTAATATTTTTTGAGAATTTAGGTTCAAAAACCCTCATAAAATGTAGATGCCCAAGGCTTCTGGACGTCTACATCAAAATCAAGCTCACCTTTAAACTCAGTTAAAGAAACTATTAAAAATGAATAATAATGCAAACAAGGGATAAAAAAGTATGTTTGAATGAAAAATATTTTCAAAAATCAGCAAGCTACAGTGAATTGAATATAAGGAGTTGAATTTGTGATTTGCTGTAAAATATGATGTCTTTAGTTCAAACATAAACACACACACTTTTTTTCAGTACACACATACAAACCACACTTTGACATCTATACTAACACATCAACAGAGTTATAGCTGTATCTGTTGTTCGGTTTGACTGCAGTGCTGTACAATACAGAAAAACTGAAATGCTCCATAGACTAAAAATGGAGAAATATAAGGAAGAAGTAAATAGAACACATTTGAAAATGTTGAATTTTCTCGAAATTAATTCATTTTTCATAATTTTGAACCCTTTGTCAACATAATCAAAGGATGTTTATATGGAATGTTTGATTTATGCTTGCATGCATGACAAACAGTTAAACATTTGTAGTTTTAATGGGTTTCAATTAGGACATTTTTGTGTATGTACCTAGTTTAAAAAACATTTATGAAAGCAAAAAAGAGCTAAATATTAAAATTCCTCAAAGAAAACACACACCCTTTGCTAAATGAATGATATTTGCATAAACACAGCCAAAACGACAAAGAAAACAAGATTAAAATGGACAAAAATGTCCAGAACAGCGTACAAGGGTTACGATTGTAAATCAAGATTTATTTTGATTTGAGCTCTCTGAAGTGTTTTTGACACGTTGTGAAAAAAATGCTGTGATGGAATGCTCTATTTAGTCTTACATGCTGATCGTAAAAAAATATGTAAACCTTTCTTTTTTTTCCACCTTCATTCAAGTTTCATGAAAATATGATAAAATACTTAAACTGCCTGTCCCTGATGACAAAGCAGGCACGGGAATATGCAGATAGATTTATCGAACTAGCCATACGTGGCCGTCTTCCTGGTCATGTAATGAAGGAAATATACACGGCGAGTGGTCAGAGAGCTCCCGCGGCTTAATGACAGTGGGTATCTCTCAGACAGGCCCTGAAATATTTGCTCGGGAGACTCTCCGAGGGTTTCAATCTCCCGCAAATCCATTTATATGTTTGCGGCTGATTTATGGTCTTATTTTAACTGTCTCCTACATGCAAATGCAGGAGGCCGCTTAGAAATATACATAATGTGATTCTCAGGGTCATTCCTCCATCCTGTCAGAATGCATTCCAGCCAGGGAGAGTGGAAGGACCGGGGGAATTGCACTTTCCTGAAAGGAGTCAAGAAGTGGCCAGGCATTGCTGCCTTTCTGCCCTTTTCGGTAGAGAGCCTGTCATTTAGAGGAAAAGGAAATAGCCAATGTATATTAAACATGGTGTATCTTAGGAAACAACGACTTACCTTATGCCTCTGTCTTTTCGCCACTGTCCGTTTTTGTTTGCTATGTAAATTGAATTTTGCAGCACGTTAAAGGAATACTTTTACAGGGAAATTCATTCATTATTCACTCTTCTGAAACCCTAAAAGTTGTTTACTTAAAATCCTACTCTCCACTGTAGCATTCGAATAGGATGTGGTGTTTTTATATTCATTGCATCAGATAAAAAGATATGAAATATTAATCTAGTGTACAGATTTGACAAGACATGAGGGCAGTAAATAATGCCAAATTTTAGTTTTTGGCTAACTAAGTTTTTTCGACGTGTATTTCTCCTTTGTTTCGTGAGATCGCAGATGGAGAACTCACCATGTGACGTGGTTGTTTGCATTCGGACAAAGCCACAGATGGCTGAGTTTACATGACGTGTAGAAACATCATGAGGAGATTGTGATATCAGATCAGAACATGAGATATTAACAAGTGACGTGTAGGTCAAATGAGAATCTGATCAATTTTGCAGCTTCCTAAGCCCGCTTTCTTTAATACGCTTTATTGTAGACTCATGCTGATCGTTCCGAAACAAAAAAAGACATCCAGTGCTATTATAACCCAAATGAGGCGTGGACGGCCATTGGTTTGTTAGAATAAGACACTCGATGCTTCTGCAGGTCATTAAATAACACATGAAAAATCTTTTAAATTAAAGTGAGAGAATGAAGCGATGTCCATGTTCTCGGCCATAGTGGTCTAGCTTCATTAAAGACATCCGTCATGAAATATGCCACTAATGTGGTGGATGATGTTCATTCAAATGGTAAAAAAATGTCATTACAATTTTAAAAGAAAATTGTTTTATATATCTTATTTGAGGAAATCCCTTGATGATGAATGGATGGATTTTTGCCCTTTTTTATTCATTTTCATTGTATGGAAAAGAGCAGCTTGCAAATTCAACCTGTTTTAGGTCACTTTCACTTCACTTTATTGTAGAAAAATTATTTAGGTTAGAAAACATGGGGTTGAGGTTGAGATTTTTCTAAAACTCTTAATTCTTCCCTAAACAACAGAGAGGACAGTTTTTCTGATTTATATGCATATTCTATATAAAACACCACCAAACTAACCTATTCTCACTGTATATACTCACCTATGACTTACTTTATCAGCATCAGCGCAGACATCAGTTCGGCTCTGTCCGTCACACTCTCTGAAACAAAATAGTCTCAATATATCTAATTGGGGAATCTTTTAAGTGAATTTCTTTTTTTTACCCCATTCCTGTTCCTGGGAGAAATTAAGTATTCTATTCGCTGCATAAATTTTCAGGTCTTACTGATGCGACACTCGGGGGTGTTGAATTTTTTATGACAAAAACGGTCTAATAATTGTTGAACAGATGTATTGTTGAAGAGTGGGCTCCAACAGACCTCATAAAACAGATTTAACATGTTAACCCTGGCTAGACTTAAATGACATGCCAAAAGAAAAGGGTCGACGACTGAAATGAAGCTAAAGCTGTTTGCGATTATTAAAAGCTGTTTGTTTATTTAAATAATGAAAATGACAGCATGATGTTTATTTATGCTACTGTCAAATAAGTTAAATATTTTAGAGCTATTTGACACTTTGACACAAAAAAAAGACAATTTAGTTATTTACTCACCCTCGTGTTGGTTCATCCTCGGTCACCATTGATCATTACAACAGGTGCCACATTTGTTGAGATACAGGCATTGCAATTGTGTGATGAATCTTCAAGCATTGGCTTTTAAAAATGTCTTGTTTATTTATTATCACAGTAGCATTTCCTTTTATTTCAACGTATTCACAAAATGATTTGATACTTATGTCCCTATTTTCACGATCTAAGCGCATGGTCTAAAGCGCAGGGCGCAAGTGTACTCAGGGCCTGTCCGAATCCACTTTTGCTAGTTTAACGACGGGTTGTCCCGATTCTCTTAATGAGTAATGGGTGTTTTTTGGGCGTAACGTGAAATAAACCAATCAGAGAGAGACTGGACGCTTCTGAAGAGAGGAAACGCATCTGCTCGTGTGTGAGGTTAAAGCGCGTGAGCAGATCATCTACATGACAGGCCGGATTTTTATCTTTATGTACACAATAATCATCTTTTACATTGTAATCCATTATTTTTTTATATTTGGCATGTTTGTGTGCTTCTGCGCTTCCCTCTGTGTAATAAGTATAAAGTGAAAGCGCGTTGTGGACCCGCCCAGAGGCGTATTTCTACTAATGCGCCATTGACTTTAGACCAGGTTTGAGTTGGTCTGTGACGCAGTCTATTTTCAGTTCCTCAAAATAGCAACGCGCCAACACTGTGCCTGAAAACACCTCTTTTTTAGACCGGCACGCCCATGGGCGCACATGAGTGCAAATGCATTTTCTATTTAAACAACGCAGCGCAGGACGGGAAAATGAGAACTGCGTCGGGCTGAAACTAGCAAAAACACTTGCGCTGCACCTTGCGCCGCGTTTTACCGGGTGTATGATAGGGCTCATAGATGGCAAGTCAACCCTGAGTGTCAGAAACAAGTTATGGGTGTTTTCTCCATTAGGTGGTGTGCCAGTGCCAACATTCGAGTTCCTTCGTCTAATTTGGGTCTTTTCTCGCTCCCTGACCCATGCCTGTGCTGATGGCATAGAAGTTTTGACCCATGATTTCCTTTAATCGGATAAAAAAATACACGAGTTACATGTCAGCTGAACTTCCCTCATGTTTACATAATGGGCATCAGCTCCAAATTAGCCCACTTCCAAACATGACATGCATCAAGAGGCTGCGGAAGGCCTTTGAGGGTCTGTATAAACATTTTCAGAGGTCAGGAATTTCATTTAATTTATTCCCATCGAGGTTAGTCCACTTTCTGCTCTAAACCTCTTTAACTTCATGGGCCAGTTTATATCTATTAACTTATTCTAGTATATGTGTGAAACTAATGCTTATCGCAATCATGTGACATGTTTGTAACTCTTTGGAATGGAAATCTCTTTGTTTTTTCACAATGGCATCAACATGGTTATTATAAAATGTACTTAATGTAATTTTGTACATAAATGTTTACGCCTTTAACTGATGCTTTTATCCTTGTGGTGCATTCAAGGTACATTTTGAAGGCTTGTTTGTTTACTGGATATCCAACCCATGACATGGCCAACAGATATGCAACAGGAGCCCTGTTTAATAAATTAATTTCTTCTAATCGGACTCATTTTAGGGTCACGGGAATATTATAGGAAGGTGTGTTTCAATCGAGCAGGCCCTCTAAGGGCAGGATTGGAGACCCCTGGTCTATAATTTGAAGTATACAATTATGTCAGCAGGAACCTTTTGTCATCCTAATTTAAACCCTTAACATTTATTATTTTGTAATCTCAACAGAATAACTACACACCACAACCACAAGTGCTGTCCGTACATACTTCAGCACTGTCGCGCAACTTGTCCATTATATCTAAGCTCAGCTAAAGGATTACGGCACCGTTTATTTCTGTCGCCTCTCTTTGTTACCGGATGAAGCCATTAACCAAATCCCCATTAATTCTGAGTATAGCGGTAAGATATGATTTAGGTAGCCGTTAATTACATACAGTATGTCCTGAATAATTTACTGGTCAAACACAAATTTAATTAAGTCATCTCATCACACATTGATAGCATAGGTGTGTGGACATAATGCGTATACTATATGTTATGCACATAGAGAGTGTGTTTAAGGAACATTAGATACTAGATGTGCTTCAGGGTTTCTTGATTGTTTCTCTGAATTCAAAGACCAAAGATATCTTCTAGATGCTTGAATTCTAGGTCATCTCATTATTTTGTCAACACTAAAGTGTTGTTACAGCATCTGCCAGCAGGGGCTAACTGGCCTGCGTTATTCTTTCAATTGCTGAGTCCTCTACAAAATGTTTCCTTTATCGGTGCCGGTGGTGAGAAATGGTTTGCATGTTATTCACTAGGCTTTGACCTTTTTAAAGGGTCTGTCTCTCTGTCTCACTCTTCTTCTTACTTTCTCTGACAAAAAAGGAAAACACAACAATTGGCTCAGTAAAGGATAGATGAGATCCAGACCATCACTTTCTTATTGACTTTGAGGTATTTCCTTAACTCGTATTGATTAAAGCTTGGTTTAGAGTACTGGAAGCTAATTCAAGGTCAATGCTTTGAGCCAACCAATAGACTCTTTGTCTGAATTTTGAGGGTATAGCTTTAATAGGGCATTAGCTGGTTGACATTTTCTCTGAGTGCTAAGGTCAGCCTGGTTTCATTTGTTTACAATTTTAGGCATGCATTTACATTTACATTTATGCATTTGGCAGACGCTTTTATCCAAAGCGACTTACATTTCATTATCCTATACATTTTTACATAGGTATTTGCAATCCCCTGGGATCGAACCCACAACCTTGCGTAGTTAACGCAATGCTCTTACCACATGCATGGGTTTTCAAAAAAGTTACACTTTTGTGTATTGAATAAGTGTAAATAAAATAGTCTAGAGTTTGTAAAACTGAATTATTGTCATTTAAGAAGCAGTTTTCAGTACTTTCAGGTTGAGCAATAGTGTATGTTTTTACGGGACTTCCTGCCTATGGATCTGGTGAAAAAGGGAGATCAAATAATAGTTTCTACTTCTCTCGACTCGTTTAGCAGATTTAACAAAAGTTAAAGCTATAAAACGTGTGATCCGGCGTGTCTGTGATTTCTTTAATTTCTCTGGTTAATTCACACAGCCATTTTCTATACTCCTTGCGTATGAAGAGTACCCCCTAGGAAGAAAAACAATAGACCGTCTGAGTGGCACCAATTGCCTGGGGGCAGGACTTGCTCCATTAGGATCCCCAAAAGGTATCTAGTGAAACAAAGCCCGAGTCTACAGTTGATTGGCAAACAAAGTAGGCACAGGCACTTAGGAATTCAATTGCATTTTACCCATCACCATCTCCGTTCAGTCTAAATTGTGCGCCTGGACTAACAGCTTCTATTAGCTCTAGTGGTGCCTATTCAGGTGCTAATTGAGATGAAACCAGGGTTTGTCAAGGCAATTATAACAAATAGCTGGAAATGGCTGGAGATGGCCTCTGAGCGAGCTAAAACTGTGAAGGGGTATTAATCTTTTATAGCCGTGACATGAGCAATAAGGAGTAAATTTATCACTGTATCACGTCTGCAAAGATGAAATGATATCATTATGGCTTTTTTCATCTTTTGAAAATACAGAGTAAAGGAGTCAAGTCGGTAGCGCTAAGAAGTTAGACGTTACATCGCTTACAGACATGCTGTCCGGCACCCTTGGAACTTTTTAGAAAACATTGAGCAAGAATATATTTCAAACTATGTATTTAATTCACTTTATTCATATGAATTGTATTAATTGCTACAAGGCGGAAGTAGACCAAGCAGTTTTGCAGAATCGACCAGGTTTAATGAACGTGTGTTGTGCGTGTAAGCCAAAGAGTGAGAGTGCTTTCAGTAACAAACCATGCAAAACCATTCACAATACGTTAAGTCGTGGCTCAATGTGGCAATAATCCTTTCTTCTCAATCTCTGATGCAGGTCTTTACCCAAACTGCATAAATAACACTCCCACCTGGACCTTATTCACCACCCAATGGCATTTATTAGGAAGTCTTCGGTCTCATTTGCATCAGAATTACCTCTTCAGGTACTGGTGTTAAACTCTCAAGCCAGCGATTCCATGGATCACTTAAGCCGAAAGCTTATCAGTGTTATTATAATTTATAAAGGATTTAGGAAATCATATTTTGGAGAATGTTGATCCATAGACCATTCCTGAGGTGTTATTTTCTCACTCCTGTGTTTACCCACTTGGTAGATCGGCATTGTGGAATTTTGCACTTATCTCTCTGAAAATCCGCTTTCGCCTCAGAGAGAACACCCGGATATTTCCATAAATTACACAGACGGAGTGAGAAATGAAGGTGCGTCACCTGAGGCAACTAAAAAGTTTTCTAGAGCTTGGTGAACATGTTGCGAGAATGAGCGTGCCTTAAAGAGCGGCCTGGTTGATGCTTCTAAGTCGGTGTTAAGATGTGGGAATGCTTGGTTAGCAAAACTGCAAAGGGGATGGTGTACATCTTGGCCAACTGTTATAAGAAAAAATAAGCTTGTTGTCACTTTCAAACACTACATTTTTTTATTTTAAAGTGAATAAATTATGCTGAATATTCACTCAGTATTTTAAAATTAAATTAAATGATTTTCTAAATATGATTTTAAATACACACTTTTTATGCCACAACTTCATTCAGTTCTTTAAAAGTAAAAATACATTCAAAAAGTAAGGAAATACTTGTTTTCCTTCACTGCTCAATGTTGGGTATTGCTATCGGATAATATTGCAATGTCGCAAACCAACCCGGTGATGTCACATGCCGTGGCGCCCTTGCTCCAAAAGCCATAACAAAACATCAGGTTTTTTCTTAAATGGTTACATCGAATCTGTTATATGTTTTTTTATTTAAGTGAAAATAAGTTTACTAAATAATGTACATTTGATCGAATGGTTCATTTTCGCTTTAAGGTTGCAATCCATAACATCTGCCTCTATATTACCGTCTCTGTTTAAAAATAAAAGTGCGGATTACTTTAAGTTTACATGTATCTTTTTGTGGAAAAATGCTAAATTATGTCAAGATGACGTTTCTTGCTAAATTGTACCAGAAAAAGTTTCAACCAAAAAAAGTTATTGATTGCAGACTTTGACAGTGGCAACAATAACTAAAGTAACTATAGTTTTTTGGTGGTAACTAGGTGAATGAGACACAACCTGAAATGAACCTCAGCTGCAAACTGTGGCCTGTACATGTGGTGTGCTGTACCAGATTGACACGTTGCACTTGGGTTGTTTCTCACTTTTGTTCATCAGAAGGACGTGTAAAATGCAGGTTACCCTCGGAAAATGTGGCATTCAATTCATATCACATCACAACTGTGTACATCCTAACATTACAACACATAAAGAGGAACAAGAATAATTTCTCAGAAGCAGAATATGCACCGCACATTAGCTCTGAGAGGACCGAATCCTCCATTCTAATTTACAGTCTCAATGGACTCTACCTTTCAGAAGGTAGAGTGCCTCTCTACAGTCCACTGTAATGCATATTCCCTTTGTTATAGCGTTAGTGTCAATTCTGACTCAACATGGATTGCCAATTTGTCTTTTTTTGGCACGGGCAATTTAAATGCACTGGCTTTTATGCAAAACATACTAAAATCTAGCATTTTCTACTAAATTGGACATTTTTATGGTTATAATTTTGCCATTCTGATGGTAAGAAATGCTGCCCCAAAGGGATTGTACCTCTTATCTTTTGTAGCTTTCCGTGATGTCTGGATGACAAGTTTCTTTAATATGCATGGAGAATGGCAATTTTGGGAGACTTTTGTCCTCGGATCTTGATGTGGCAGATGCCAGAGGAATTACCTCCCCACCCCATCCCTCCCAGTTCCTGGTCCTAATAAAAATGTCAGAGCTCTGGAAACCTGTACTCTATCTAATCATCTTTGTAATGAAGTGTGGCTGACGAAAAATCAGGAAAGTCTATATGAAAATGCGAAACATGAGAAAGATATTCGGTATTACGAGCAGTAATAGAATTATGTACGCATAATTGTAAAACTATGAGTTTTTTTATAATACAGGTTATAAAATACGTCATTGCATGCAAATTGACCGCCAAATAGTTATGAAAGTAAACTATTACTTATAGGCATACTTTTTGTTTAAAAGTATTTTATGCATTATATGTTTTATAGATGTACCCTTTTTAACATTAGTGACGTAGACTACAAAAAAGTAGCTACTTACTACAATATATATATTACTAACTATTAGGGATGTAACGATTCACTCAGTTATCGATGCCATGCAATTCACAATTCTGATCTCACGTTACGATTTTTTCAAATAAATGTTTAACAAAAAGAGTTGAGACAAATTAGAAATGAACAACTGTCCTTAAATTTCTTTGTAAATAAAAATATATTTAATGTCAAATAGCAAAACTAAATTGCAATTTCAAAACAAATTCCAAATCAAATAAAACAAATAATACAAGTGTCTTTAATATTAACAAACTAAGACTTTGTCTGTGCTTTTCTTACTTGGAATTATTTTTTTTCATTTAAATTAAGAAATATCAGCATATCCCACATCCACGTTTACCAAGTTTGCAGGAAACACAGCGGCCCCTGCTGTTCAAAACATGTATTGCTAATCATTTAACATCTCAACTGACTTGAAGCATCACATATTATAATCGATTTTCAACTGGCTCATGGTGAATTGTTACATCCCTACTAACTAGTGGTGGCACGATACAAAAATGTTGACATCGACACAATACCAATAGGCCCTTTTCACATGACGTCACTCATCTTCCGTTCTGCCGCGAAGCAGTGTATCGTTACTTCCGCTAGTGCCTCAGAATGGAGTTTACCAAGTCCCTTGCACAGCTGCCACACTTGCGAGAAGGCGGAAGTTAAGTGACGTCATTGTAAAAAGGGCCTATACTGAATCATTTCTATGCAAAAACAACAGGAAGTTATTAATAATAGATGATGAAACACAAATAACTGAATTCTGTAATTTATTTTTAAGTTTTATAAAAGGAAAGGAAAGGAAATACAGCTCTGAAACGCGCGTTTTATTAAGATTTCGATACCAAATAGAAGAGAAAAAGTATTGTTTGTAAGAGAAGTGTACTTTTCTATTTCAACGTATTATGCAACACTATTACTAACTGCTCTAAAATTATTTTTATACTATAACATATATACTAAATATATTTGGAAATGTACCATGCGACTGTATTTGTCTGGCACAAAGTAATGTGGGTTTTTTAATGAAAGAACAATTTGTCAGTTCTCAAGAACTTAATTTAGCTGACAGAAATAAAATTAAACAGATGCATTTATAAATGTCACTAGAAACCCCTAATTTATATAACCGCAATGATCAGCGTCATTTAACTAAACATTACACCACAAAACAGAAAAATGCCTCGAAGGCAGGTAGATTTTAAGATCCGCTGTCAGGATTAAGAGAGGCTTGGCGCGTCAATCAAAGCAGAAAGGAAGAGGGTTGGAGAGGGGAGCGAGCTCATTTGCATGCCCTTTCTTTTCTCTCTGTTAACTTCATTGGGATGGGCGGGGCACATGTTTGGGAAGCCCTGCCTCTGTAATACAGCTCCAGACAGCGCGCTCAATCTCTGTCCCGCGTCCCAGTTCTCTCGCCAGCGCAATTAAAAATGTATAAGGCTGCAGCTAGGATGGATTAGATGCCGGTGTCCCACGGCTGCTGATCTGGAGTGTGAAGTTGTCACAAAGGGAGGGGTGGAGGGAAAGGTGTGGGCAGGCACCTCCCGACAACGAAGTTCTGAAGCCCCGACGCTCCAGACCCTCTCACTTCACCCCCCACTCGCAAAACCCACTTATCATGCTTCCAAATGGATTACTGGGTTTTGCTTTTATTTACCGTTTCCCTCCCAGGTGTCATCCCTCACCTGTCCGATACAGTGAGTAGCCTTTCATCCACCTCCCCTTCCAGAAACCGCCGTCTGTACCACACCTGCCAACAGCATGCTCGCAGCTAATCAATCTCACCCACCTTTTTTTTCATTTCAGACCCACCCTCACCAAAGACGAGGGCGCGTCCCGCAAGATAAAGTATCATTCTATCATGTTGGGTTACTTTAGGTTGAATATGTATCAGCCAAGTGGGTTTCCCGCTTTTTGGAGAGAAGGAAAAAGACGAGGATGAAAACAACTGCTAGCTTCTGAAACAGAAAGTGAGCCGATAAGCAACATCTTTATGTTGTAGATTAGTGTTTACCAACTAAGGGTAAGTGTACCCCAGGGGGCATCCAAGCATGGGGAGATTTTGCTTTTGCTTTGTTAAATGGATAGTTCGCCCAAAAATGAAAAAGCTGTCAATATTTACTCTTGTCATTTCAAACCTGTATGACTTTCTTTCTTCTGCAGAACACAAAAGAAGATATTTTAAAGAATGTTGGTAACTGAACAATGGCGGTACCCATTTGCTGCTATTTTATAGACAACAATTGCAAGCCAATGGGTACCGCAGTTGTTTGGTTACCAACATTTTTCAAAATATCTTCTTTTGCGTTCTGCTGCAGAAGAAAGTAATACAGGTTTGAAATGACAAGAGGGCCAGTAAATCATTTTCATTTTTGGGTGAACTGTCCCTTTAAAACTGTGAATAAAAAATTACAACTTAAAAATATGCGGACTATCAAGTTATTAAAATACTGTATTTAAAAAACAATTTATCATGATTCTGTGTTATTAATTGCGTAACACATTCAGATTTTTATATTCACATTGCAGAAGGTTGGAAGATGTATTTGTTTGGGTATCTATCTGGGTCTTTAAGAGTACATAACATGAGATCATGAAAATGACATTTCATGCAGTGTGTGATGTTGCCGTGTTTGACAGTAAGCAGTCTGCCAAGTTGTAAATCCGAAAGGTGAATGAATAACAAAGTTATTGGCTTGGAAAAAAGGGAGTCGAGTCTGAATCACACAAACGAGTCGTCCATAGTCCGATTCGCGAACCGCTGCGGATTTACGTCACTACATATAGACCCCGCCTACGTTTTGCTGGGACTGCCCGCGAAAACTTCACTCTCCTCCCCCAAACACTGTAGCTCGTGAGACTCATTCCCGGTAGACCAATCACAGCAGTCCAGACCATCTGACCAATCAGATCAGAGTAGGCTAGTGTTAAGGAGGGGATTAGACAGATTAATCGCGGAATGAAACATTTGAGAGTCGGCCAATAATTAAGGTAAGAATAATTACCTATTATTACAAAATAATAGTGTTTTTACACCTTCTCTCTACATAAACCTGTTGTTGGACACTCCATAAACTCCATAAAGTCGGACCTTAAAAATCTTAGTTATGTACTCTTTAATACTTTTCTTTTGCATATATAGGCCCATATTATTCTGTGCTCTTTCGTTTACTTTGCTTTTTTTGATGTGGCATACTGATGGATAAGCCAACAAAAGCAACAGCAAACAGTATTAATAACAACGTTGGAAATGTTTCTTTTCATTTAAATGGACTCTGAACATAATGTTGCTTGTTAGAAAGGGCACTTGTGGGTTCCAGCCAATATATCAGCCAATTCTTCGAGGAAAAGATTACTTATTGACTCAAGCTGTTATTTCCCATTTTTACGTCTCGCATTCATAGATTTCCACAGTTAAGCTGATCAATGTATTTTTACTCTGAGAGCACAGGGTTTACCGGCTGTCATGTTATGTTGTTTCTGATGAGCTGGATATTCGGTGCTTACAGCACCCAGCTCGTCTGGTCATCCGAAGGCCTAATATAATGTCTTTAGTGTCAAGATGCAGGTTTGATGTGAGTATGTGTGACAGAATATGTTGATCACATATTGCTTTTGACTAAAGGCAAAGAGGGGAGGCAGAGGAAGTCATGTGGTTTTACTGTACAGTGTGTTATGAATTTGAAAGCGATTTCCTGTTGCAGCAAATGTGCACCCAGTTAAAAGCAGCTTATAAAAGAAATAGATTACACTTTATGGTAAGAATTATTATATTGTGTGTTTGACAGAGCATTAGTACGTTTCAAAAGTTAGAAATCATAAAACTGCAATATAAATTGTCTAAAGTGGGTGTAAAGTGTTTTCACACAATTTTAGCACTTATGTTATTGCATTACATAAAAACATCAAGAATGACAGTTACAAACAAATGATGCAAGATAAGATAATCACAGGAAGGCTATTTCTGCATTTTAACAGATTTGTCTCAATATTTTTAGTGGACGTGTGTACTTGCGGAGCATAATGTAGTTCACTTTACTATATCGCTACAAACTTTACAATTATCTAGGTTTCACAAAGTTTACCAATTAAAACGTTTCATTATACATTTGTTTTATTTTTGCATTAAAACACACGTTACTGTGTATAATGCAAATAAATAATTTGGCGTGCTTTAAATGTTTATTTCTTTTTCATATTTGAATACAAATGAACATCTTGTCCACATAGTGTTACTAATAAACAAACAGAGATGCATTTCAGTCAATGGGTAGTGGTATATATTGAAATGATTTAAAGTATGCCAAAACTTCTAAAAAGATGGCAGGAACAAAGGCTGGTTTGCTAAACACCAACGTCTGATTATTTCCCATAACGCCTGTCTGTCATAACAGCCAATCAAGAGTCGTTTCATCTTCCCGGCCTACAGGAAGATCACGGGGCCGGTTGTCCTGATTCACGGGGCAGCGCAACCTGCTCCAGCCCCAGCTCATTAGCCAGCCCCGCTAAGACGGAGGTGTCTTCTCCTCCAAAGCCTCCGCTTTGACATTCACGCGGCGCTTCCAGTCGATCAGGTCCCAGTTCTGATAAATTTGCATCTCTTTGAATGTGACGCTGAAAAAAGCGGCGGCAGAAAAAGGAGGGGAGGAAAAAGAGCCCAGGCACTAGATTAAATTTTGCCGACTAGAAAATGAGAAAAAAGGGCCTCTATCTCCTGGAGTCTACTGGGAAGATCTTTATTCTGATTCTTGTTAGAATTGTTTATCACAGTGACAGAGCAGGCCTGAGCAGAGATAAAGGCAGTGCTCCATCACGCGCCCTGACAGTCGTAGGACATGCAGTGGAATGAAAGAAGCCAGGGAAATATTATTAATAGATGCTGACTTGATTTGCCTCGATTGCACGTCAAGACGAGGGGGCCATGGCTTGATTGCAGCCTATGAAGTTCTGTCCAAAAGGGAAGCTATTTTTCATTAAGTGATAGAAGTCTTTTTCTTTTTTTTGCCTCCCTTTTGCTTTCCAAGGAGCTGATAACTTATGCAGTTTATTCTAACTGTGCTGATTTGTGTCAGGGAGAGAAAGAGAGAGAGACCGACGGGGAGAGAGAGAATGGGGCTTATCTTGTCTTTATAAAATAAACCGCCTTTCCTGGTATAATGCTAGTTTTGGTGCAAGTGACTTGCTAGCATGCACATTTGACCTTTTCCTGTGATCTACATGCATGCAGCTGCCGTGTGGTTGTTATGAAAAATAAAACAGTGTGTGGTATTGTATGAAGAAAATTTCAAAGAATACATGAAATGGAAAATACGTGTACTCCCAGTTGCGTGAGAAAGTAGAATCGGATAGCAGTATTAATTTGTAGTGGTTAGAAGAACATAAAAATAAAAGTGTCAACGTTATCACAGTTTGCACTATTTGCTATGTGAAATAAATAGTATATAGTGAGTAATAAATGTGCAAGTTGCCTGATCTTACTAATAATAAAAATGTGAAAAGTGTACATTGTAAAAATCCCACATTCAATACAGGTAAGACAAAGAGGTACAGTAGGGCATTGGTGGGATGTTGTGGGTTTGTAATGTTGTAAGGGATGTAAGACACACACGCGCGCACACACACACACACACTCACACACGAACACAAACTTGTTGTGTAAACAGAGGGGAGACGGTTTTGTTTAACGTGAGGTGGGTAGAAATGTAACACAGGCTGAAAAATTCTATGCAACTATGTTTTCATTGTTTTTAGTTTATTTTTAGTGTAACACTTTACAAGAAGGTTGCATTTCTTAACAATTAGTTAATGCATCAGCTTACATGAACTGACAATGTTAATGTTAATTTCTGCATTTACTAAAACATTTTTTAAATCAAACATCGCAAAAAAGCACCATGAACTAACATGAATAATTGTATTGACATTAACTAACATTAACAAAGATTAATAAACTATATTGCTCATTGTTAGTTCATGGTAGCTAACGCATTTACTAACGTTAACAAATACAACCTTATTGTAAAATGTACCAATTTTAGTTTTGTGATCAGATGATTTTCATCATATTATTGCTGTATTATATATAAAGCAAATTATGCATCAATATTTCAGATTTGTTTTACTTTTATTAACATTATGTACTTTTACTGTACTTAGTAATGTAATGTAAGCAAGCACTGTGTAGTTTATTCTACCACATTCAAACATTACACTACTGTAATTCATTTTAAAGTACAGTATAAAGTGATTATACAGTATGTCAATTAACACATTGCTTTAGCTGTGTTTTGAAACATGACAACTTGCTGGCTATAGCTTGTTGTAAGTAACTGTTGATTTCACATGCAGCTAAATTATTTTTTCATTGCAGACGGTGCAAACGCACAGTGACGTCTGTTTTTAGAAGTCTTATTTTTGGTTAGTCGTGTTGTGACTTTGTATATGACAAGCTTGTTACACACTGCTTTCCAGTGTTGTGCACATTTATAATGGCAGTCTATTGACTCCATTCAGTACGGTTTAAAATTAAACATCCATAAACGTTACGCAAGCTCACAGTCACCTGTATGTTTGTATTCCACCTGTCTTCCTCTTATCACGTAGCACAGATATTATATTATGTTTGTCAAAGGTTTCTCTGAAAAGACTCCTCGGCCCTACAAGTTCCGTTTAATGCAGTGCATGATGAAATGCCCATGTAATGTTAACCTGGGTTAACAGCTTCAAATGAGCTATTAAATTGCTCATAGAGAGACAAATTTTGAGTGCTATTCAAGTGGGTCTTTACAAGTGACTTTCTTCTCTAATATGTTCTCAAGATATGTGAGAATATTACTAATTATAGCCTTCAGTAATGTAGCATAGCGGCTCTCGGCGGTAGCAGAATCTCTCTCACTCGCCGCACGCTTAAGTAGATCTGTACATTAAGTGGAACAGTAGCCCAATAGTTATCAAATGTCTAAATTCATTTCTCGCACATTAGTCTTTTTTCTAATGCGTTTCAAGCAGCCGTCTCAGTATGTTTTAGAGCGTATATTCAGTGTCTTAGAAAACTCTTTGGAAGGTTTAGTTGTACATTAGTTGCACACTTTTCAGCACAGAAGGAAGGATGGTTTGTGAAACGTTTTCCCAATACTATTACCCACCCGGAGGGGTCACGGATGGTGTTTAGCTATCCTGAATGGCTTTGGCGATCATCAACTTTTCTTGTAATTGTAGTGTCGGGTTCAGAATCAGAATGCACATTGCATTTAAGTCCTCTTGTAATTTTCTTGGATACACTTTTATTCCATAATGGCTTGTTGTAATTCTTTGCAGCATTCAAGGAATTTTGCATTGCGAAAACATTGGTTTTTAGTGCTTACAGTGTCGAAGAAAAGATCAGCGATGTAAGGGAAAATTCTGAAGCAATTACCTTGACAAGGACTGGATTTTATGACAATGTGTGATCAATGCGGCTCTTTCACCACAAAAGGGATACTGCGCTCGTAATGATTTCTAGGTTTCAAGAGTAAAATCGCAATGAATAAGAGCTTCTTGAATGTAAATTCTACTTTCATTTTACTTTCTGAGAAGAAAAGTTTTGTCAAACTTCTGGAAAGTAATTAGGCTGCAAGTTTTATTCTGAAAGCAGATATATTTGTATACTCACGACAAGGTCCAAAATTCTGAGTTTGCATTGTAAATGTGGAAGTGTTAAAAAACGTAAGCACAATAAATGAAGAGCATATATCCGATACTACAATTCTGACATTAATGTAAACTTCAAATGAAACATAAAAGTTGAATTTAAACTTTTTACACAAATTGATGTACAGGTAATTTGTAATGTAACATTTTGTTTAAAAAAAGGGAAAACAGAAACGTTACCCCACCCCACTGTATCATAATTCGAGAGAGCGGGAGAGAGAGAGGGAGGAGAGAAGGAGGGAGAGAGAGGAGAGAGAGAGAGGAGGAGAAGAGAGATAGAGGGAGGATGAGAGAGGGAGAGAGGGAGGAGAGAAGGAGGGAGAGAGTGAGGGATAGGAGAGACGAATAGGAGGGAGGAGAGGGAGGAGAGAAGAGGGGAGGAGAGAGGAGAGGGAGGGGAGTGGAGGAGGGAAGGGGGGAGAGGGGAGAGGGAGGGAGGGAGGAGGAGGAGCAGGAGAGGAGGGAGGGAGGGAAGGAGGAGGGAGAGGGAGGGAAGGAGGAGAGAGGGAGGAGGGAAGGCCAGAGGATGAGAGGGAGAGAGGGAGAGGGACATTCAGCTGCACACCCTCAGAAACAAACTACTGCCTTAATCTTTGACAATCAATGCACATATACACGTTTATTTTAATTTTATTCCATTCTCATGTTTCTGCCTGAAATCTACATTTGATATGGATATTTTATTTTCCATATTTCATTAATGTTTGTACTTATTGTACGTCTTTTGTTATATGTTCAATGCTTTGGGAATATTGTAAGAAGACGCAATCACGCCAATAGAGTACCTTGAAATTAAAAATTGAGAGAGAGAGAGAAAAATTGTAGATAATTCTGCTTTCTCGAAAAGTATTAAATATATATTAAGTGGTAAAACATTTTTCAGTAGTAAAAGATATTTGTGAATATTCTTTAAAAACAATTGTATATTGCCATTTTTTCACTAAAGGTGTGTCTACAGCAGCTGGGACAAAATGTTGGATATATAAAGTTTCAATGCATCTTATAAAAGGGCAAATAGAAAAAGTGTAGTATTAGAAATAATGTAACAGCATGATTCTCTCTAATCATGTAAATGATTCCCCGGCCTTAATAACAGTGTGTTAAAGGTCAGTGCATGATGACAGGTACCTTGAACTGTATTAGAGAAAATATTCCAGCCACAAATGTCATCTCTGATCTCTCGTACATTTGAGTTCATAACAGCTGTTTTTTTTAACAAAAAAGCCTTTAGAGATGTACATGTACATCAGCATTGCATGTCTCGTGACTAGTTGTTAGGAGTGTCTTGTCAAGAGACACAGGAACCAATGAGATTTCAATTGATATACGATAACATGACGAATACTGTTCAGCTACCGTAATCTGTCATATACATTTGGGATGACATGAGGGCAGTTTTTAGACGGTTTGAAGATTTGGATGAACTACTTTAATTTAGTTCACAAGTGCACCAAGTGTCACGCATTAACACCTAGTTCAAAAGGTCAGTCATCATATGGTAACTTACAAAGGGCCCAGTGCTTTAGCTTGACAGCGGAGGGAGAATCTCTTTTGTTTGAGTGATGTAATGTTGTCAAGCACACATTAGCTCAAAGCATCTTCTCCAATCTGAAGGAAACCTGATTTCTCAGAGGTTGGTCGTGGCTGCATTACTGTACATGCCCACTGCCATGCATGATGGGACACGTCTTTACTCAAGCCCTCTCGCTATTTCTATGACATGTGACCTGCACAGATTCTTCATTTGAGTTTGACTATATTTGAGCTCTATTTTGTCTCTGTGAAAATGACAGGCTTTCACAGATTCAGGTGAACCTTTTCAATAAGCGGGTGATAAAGTCATTTTAAGTCAAATCAAAAGGTCAAAAAGATGAGTTCTATTGGGTTGCAATCACTTTTTCCAGTGGATTCAATTTAACATTTTAAATCCAATAGCCACAAGAGCTGTAGCTTTTATAAATGGATGAGACAAGTGATTTGATAGCATTAGGGTTCGATGGGCCCAGGCACAAATGACCGGTAAGAGGATTTTGACATTAAATAAACCTGCGTGACCCTCTTTAAACATGAATGAAACATGTTGATTGATGTATGTCACAGGACGGTTGACAGTAAAGAAATCATGTACTGTATTTTATCAACATTAAGATTTGAGTAAAAGTGTAAGGGAAGGTTTGACAATTGTTCTTTGCAAGTTTTATATCAACCTTCTCGTTACTTTTAATTAGCTTTTTCTCCTCACATTCACAAATTAAATGCGACAAATTAACTTTTACAGAATACAAATATCACGTTTAAATATTACATCTATTTATAAATGTGAGGTCATAAAATCTGTATTCATAATATTTACCAAATAATTGGCTAAATGTATTATATAATAGTTTCTTAAAAGCACATTTTATTAAGATGCTAAGAATGACAATATTAGAAGTAGATTACAATTTTTAAACATATATTTCTGTCTTGCCTAAGTTTGGAAAGTCATTGTTTTCGGTGCTGTTGCTAGTTTGTCCACAGGGGGAGCCCTTCTCTGATTTAATGTCTTTACCATATAAACCTCTTCACATTCACAGGTTCATCTCTCCTCCAGCCTTAAGCAGTGGACAGTGTAGGTCATTTAAAATGTATAATCTGCAGTGCTCCAGATTAAAATAACATCTGTGTTTTTTTTCGTAACAAAAACAACAGTTACATACAGAGCAAAACTAATTTTATTTTAGCAAGCAGGAAGTTTTCTTGTGGACTTCTTTTTATGTGGACTTATTTATTTATTTTTTTACAAATAAAAAACAACAAAAAAGATCAAATGTTTATTTGTGCAATTAAACACAAATAGATAAAAAAAATACATCAGTAATATGAAGTGTCCAATAACAGCCCAATAATCAGATGGAATAATCATAGAAAACTCATTTATTTCTAAACAGAACAAAGATGTTATAAGTTGCTTTTTACGCGCTGTCATTAAATACATGATGCTTATCTCATATTATCTTCTTCTCCCCTAACACTGCCTTTCCTTCCCGCTCTAGAATTTTCCCAGCATGAACGTTTGCACACGCTTAAATAAATATATAAATGTATACCATAAGCCAAGACAATCCCGTGTTGTCCTAAACAGGAGAACTCATCCATTGAAGCGTTAAATGCTGTCGTGAGGAAAGCAGTGGGATGAGAGGAAAGGGCCCTTGCTGCTCTCAAACACGCAACTTGACAAGAGAGGGCAGTATGATGTCATTGACAAAGTGGACAAACTTTTATTCTTTGATTCCCTGCCAGTCGCTGGTGTGCTTCTGGTCGTGTCTGAAATTTAAAGTGGACACTTTAAAGATGAGAGGCAAAATCAAGGACTTACTTAATGTTCAATAAATATTTGATGTCTTGTAGTATACACTGAGATCTTTGTGTATGTCTTCCAAATGTAGCTGTCAGCATTGAATTTATTTTGTGTAGGTTCCATACAATAGCATACAATAGTCATTTTCTCACCATTAAAATATTTATTGGCAACATATTGGCATTTTTCAGATTTCATCAAATGAAAATTGAGTATTATCTCACAGCACACTTGTTTCTTGCTTTAAGTTATAATGCATCTGGAATCAAATGCCGAAGTTAAATGAATCATTACAGGTTTTTGTCTTTCAGACGCTTGGTCCATCAAAGGGCTCCTCTCGTGTCACTTGCCCTCTCCTGATCACAGGCCGGACGCGTCGCCCCCTGCGGGTTTGGCTGTTGCTCAGTCATTCCCTTTACTTTACTTTACCTGTGAGCGCTGACGTTCTATAGCTTGACCTGACAGAAAGAGCGAGTGTTGGCCATATAAAGACTGCCTGACACCTTCTGCTGACTAATGTCGGATGCAAATATTATAAATCCACTAACTCGCTTTAGATTCTGCTGATGCTTGAGGAATCTACAAAATCGTTTGCAGATACTTGGTTGTGCAATGAGAGGTGGAGATGGCAAAACCGAATGGTTGCAAATCTGTGATGTTTTTTATCTGTTAGCATCTGTGTCTGAAAAAAATCAGATATTATATTTATATTCACAGATTTCTTTCGAATTGAACACGTCATATCTCTAGGTTATACTTCATTGGTCTGTTAATAAAAACATACAGCATTAGTTCCTTTTTGATATCACTGAGTTTAAATGGTGTTCCTTGTAGACAATGTAAACATCAATGAAACTGGAGTATGAGTTTACATTGCACTTGCCTCCTCATTTCAGGAGTCTGTCACACGTCGCCCTGTCAGCTAGCTGTTTTTAGAAATGATTTCTATTTAATGCCATTGCGTATTCATCCACGTTGAGTTGATGTTGATTGGCGTGACAGGACGTTAAAAAGATATGATTTTCACTCACATTTACGCAATACTGGTTACCTCTTCTGTTAGAAACGGTTTGAACACACAACTGAGACCTAAGAGAGGGCCTGAGGTAATACATCATAATGCTCTTAAAATAGCCATCAGCCAGCGAGCGAGGGCCAAATTAAACAATGTTCGTTGTCCGTGAACAGAAACTCGCTCTCAGCTCGACCCTAAAATGCCTCGTGAACTGTTTAAGCTTAATTGAATTCCTGCCTTTCTAAGGCCCAAAAGAGAGAATGTGAATTTGTGTTGATGCAAAGCCCATGATTTCGGAGAGCTGATTTTTTGGAAACGTCTCTTAGTAAAGGGATTTCCGAAATCATAATCCGACTTAAGTTAAGAGCATTCTTCGCTAATTCATGAAATATATGAACACTCTATATCTTCAATTAAGAGGATTGAAAGATAAGTGCGGAAATGGGAATTGACTGGAAATTGGATGTTTTGGAGCTAATCTGCCGTTTGCGAGCAGGTCGAGGACTAGGAAATAGATTATGCGAGCGCACACCTTAGACGTATCTCGTACCTATAGTGCTTCCTTCGCTGCGTCCCGGTCTTGATGACATAGGACACCAAATCTGCTGATGTGATTGAATTTTTTTCCACAAATTAACGTACACATGCAAATGAGGATTCAATTAATCGCCAAATGCATTTTGATTAAATACTCCAAACGTCATGATTCTAATCTTTATAAAACTTTTAATTAATTTTGCTAGTTAAACCTCATCAACACTTCCAATGGAGCTTAATTAGAATCTAGCCTCCCCCTTATAATTTAAAGCAGGAAAATCAAAAATGAACCATTGTTATCACATATGTAATGCTACCAGTAAGAAAGATGGAGTCGTTGATAAATTAGCGGGGTCCTGATTTTCGCTTGCCAGTGAAATAATAGTGCTAATTGGCAGATACTCCAATATTGATTAAATGAGGCTAACAACACTCATTTCATTAAGTCATTCTGATACCATAATTCAGATCGCTCTCTTTGTGTATCTCATCGCCTCGGGATTAGCGATTTCAATAAGACGCCGAAAACTAATGGCCAAAATAAACATCCAAATTAAGCTCAGTAGATCACTTCAAAGAGACCCCTCTCGTGCGACGATTGCGTATGTGAAAAGTTAGAAATAATCGCACGGTGAGAGTTCCCACAGTTTTTTTTGGGGGGGGGGCGTGTCAGTTTGCTGTAAAAGAGAGAACAGATATTTCAACATGCGCACCTGAATTGTGGGTCCTGTCAGGGTGTCTTCTCTTTTATCATGGTGGGAGCAGGTAACGCGAAGATTTTTAAGATTGTCTTTTCAAAGCCTGCCAACTTTTCTTCTCTCCAGTGGAAGTCCACTAAAGAGTCTAAGGAGGCTTACGGGGGATAATTCCTTCCGAGGTGCTGGAGGTGAGATAACCAATTACACATGATCACTTTTGACTTCTCTAATCTCCTGCCTGTATCGCTGGATTTCACTCATATGAACCTGCAAACCTAGTCCCCCTCAAATCAGACATTTCAGCCTTTGTTATTCTAATATTCCTGCTTGACTTTGGCACTTCAGTAAAGGAGTTAAGAACCGTCCCAATGGAAAGAGATCTCAGAGAAATTTGACCCGTGGCACCGATAGTTTGAATTGTAGCTTGCTTAGCTTTTTTAGGTTCCAACTCTTGTCCATAATATAAAATGAGCGATCTGCTGGTAAACTGGAATTGGTTCAACTGGGTTTGAAGGATTTTCGGGACACCATTGTTTACATTATAGAAAAATGAATTGATTGATTAAATCTCTTGAATATATCTATATCTTTTTTTATACAGCATAGAGACAAAATGGAGACTTCCTTTAGTTTTTTGTTGTTCTCAGATTTGAACTCACAAAATATAAAATACTATAAAAAGTAAACACCCAACAACATGTAAAGTGTATGATGCACTTTTATTCCAGTAATTTCGTTTTTGAAATATCAAAAGTAGAGCTGCCAAATGATTCATCGTGGTTAGTGTTTAGATAACATATGTCTATGACTGCGCATATTCATTTTGTATTCATAAACAAAAAAACATACACATACATGTATCTGACCATATATAGTTAGGAAATATTTTTATTATGGATTTATTTATATTTACCAATAATTGAAATTATATGCATTTTTATGAACTTTTTTATTATATTGTTTTCTTAAATATTTGCATGTATGTGTTTATAAATACAAAATATTCACAGTACGAAGACATATATTATGTATACACAAACTTTTATTCTGGATGCGTCAGCCCTAATCAAAAGAAATTTTTGTTTTACCACAAAATTCAACTTCCTGTTATGCTTGTGACATCGGAAATTCTCTCGTCATCCTAAACCTTCCACTGTTTCCTGTACGCATTCTCTTCACTTCTGACGCACCTATCCAGTTCTTATCTATAGGTTATACAGTATTCCGTTTAAGAAAGCAATCTCTGTATTTATGTGAATAGGGAACCCTGAGGCAGTCCAAATGTAGGAGCATAATACTGTTGCAAGTGCTTATTCAAGATTCCCTCACTTTTCTCAATTTTTTCTTTCAAAGCACATAAGGCAGAACAAAAATGTATTTTGTTTACAAAATATTTATAATATCAGTCCACTCATATCTCACTCGGTGAGGTTTTCGGAGTCACAGAGCAGGTTGTAGAATTTTGTTTACATTGAAACAGTGGTCAGTAAAACATTGTTTCACACTCTACAGAATATGTACATAACGCATAAATAGTTTGTGCTAAATTCATCACTTGTTAACTAAGCAGAGGATGGGTGCCTTGAGCAAAGATAATCTTCTGATGTGAGCAGTTTGCTCAGGTACTTTGTGGAAAACACGGCCCTGATTTTCTGAGATCCTGAATAAAAGCTACTAATTTGCTTGTGCAATCTAACAAATTGCTTGTGTGCTTCGTGGGCGTATTGTGGCTGATTTACTAAGAATAATTACGCAAATAGCTGCACGTGCAAATAGGTTGGACACACCCACATAAAAAAAAGACTTCTGCATCTGGCTGTACCAAACGAAATACATGTCGCCTGCTTGCTGCTCTTAGTAAATAATATGGATTTCAAGTGTGAAAATGTAAATAATTACTAAAAATGTACATATATACATCAATGTTGTTTTTAATGAATTTACTTTTATTATTGGGATGTACTGTACAGTACATTTGTAATCCACATTTACTTAAAGACATTCATAAAATAATAATCTATGTATACGAGTTTGTGATATGTGCAGTATTTGAAAGCCCTACTGTATTTCAATGACATATGTATTTACTAAGAATTAATTTTCTGTATCAAACAGAAATACCTGTGGATGACATTCTTTCGAGCGATTCTGGGGTGGATGATACAATCACTTATGACATCACAACTTTATTATGTACATTTTAAAAGGGGTCGTTCACCAATTTTTTTTGCCGTTTTGTGTCCAATGGGGGCCAATGTTGTTTGGTCACCAGTGTATCTTCAGACTATTATCTTTTTTGTTGTGCTGAAGAAATAGTCTTACAGGTTTGGAATGACATGAGGATGAGTAAATAATAAAATAATTTTCGTTGTTTTATCAGAACTATCACTTTAAGCCATTGCACCATGTATTTATACCGAAAGGAAAAGTGCAAATTATCTTTGTGTATATACTGTCAGGTCCGTCCTGTTTTTTATTCAATAAAATAAATGATACTTTGAATGTTAAAATATGTATAGACTGCTGCATGATTGTTTGTGTGCTGGTCATGTGTTTGCTCATAGCCAGTTGCATCATCTTTCAACTTAGCAAAACACCACTGACCACCATCAGCTCTTCCACAAGAACCAGCAACATGTTTCAAAAACGGCAGTCAGGTGAGTTTTGTGCTTTCCTCGCTCACAGAGTGTCTTAAAGTTCGATATCGATGTAACGAGTAGCAAAACAAAAAATATTTTTGCGCAACTGTTCTTTTGGCATCCTGGTGACAGCTGTCAAGAATCAACGCCCTTTCCTCCTTGTCTTTGTACAACTCTGCTGAATGAGCAACATGCACATCTCAGGCACAGGACGTTGGCCAAAATTCAAGTGAACAAAATAGGAGAAAGAAAGACAGTCAGGAAAAGAGACGGTTCGAGAGAGAGAGAGACGGATTTTGCCACATTTTCACACAGACGCACGGAACACCCACAACCTTCTGCTCACACTATTTTTAATCAGACTTCCAACAGCAATTATGGAGGAATTGTAACCCTCCGTCGCAATAACTTTTCTTTTTGGGATTTGCAAGGACCTGCGTTCCTCTCCTCTTCTGTCGTTGGTTCCTCGCTTTATTTTCCCTTCAAATGCAAACAGCTATGACCGCCAAAAAATGAGCGAGTGTATGTCTAAATAGGACGCAGAGACTAGAGAAATATCTGTGGTTTGTGGCTTGGAGGAGGTGTGTGAGGTTAAAGATGGTGTTTGTGTGTATGTGTGTGTAGTTGAGGGAGTGGGTGTCCCAGCTTAAGGATGGAGTTGTGCTTTTAATCAGACCCGGATAATGGCTGCCATACGGCGGTCTCATTCCTCCGACCCTTTTTTCTCACAATGCACTTGAAAAGTTTGTTGGCCAAGCAGCAGCTGTTCATTTTCTCAATATTTAACACATTTTTATAATGGATATATGCGCATGGAACTGATCCTCCGACAAGCCTTTGATTGGCTGGCTTGGTAATACTTACAGCCAAAGTTTGTTTTAAGTGGAATGAAAGAAATTCAATATGTGCATTTATTGCCGCTGCTGTGGCAGTGATATATTTCTAAATCGGCAACGAGTCGCAGGCTCGCGCCACTAGGGGTGTGTGTGTATCCGTTGCAAGGCTGGATAGAAATTGAACTGTGCAATAAAGACGTCCCATTATGTAATACCAGTTAGCGGCGTGTTCCCAAATTGATTATGCTCTCCGGCTGTTAATTAAGTTATTATATTCCACTTAATTTACTGATACTAAATTAGACTTTGCCTCTTTGAAGCACATATAGGGTTCAGGCAGGGTATGTGACTGAATATAATGCACGAGCGCTACTGGGGGGAGGGCGACGGAGCCATCAGCTCATATATTGCATTTGTGGAAGTCTCTGAGCGACGCCGATGAGTGTTGACTTCATTAATGATATCTCACAAAGTGATGCTGAGAGTCATATACATTTACAAAAGGAGAAAAGCGATTAGCAATCATTTACTAGAGATAAAAGGATTATTGCAGTCGTCCTCAAAGTTCCAAGACTTTGTATTTATGAAGATTGTGTGCAAAACAGACTCCAAATTACTTTTAGGTTGAGGAATTGGCCTTGCGGGTAGATCACATTTCAACACATCGACCTGGAGTACTTATGACGGGAATACAGGTTCGAATTTGGGATGCACAACATATACAGTGTTTATCTTCTAGTACCTATATTTTAACATTTTTAAAGCTTGAAGGAACAGTTCACCCAAAAATGAAAATTCTGTCTTCATTTACTCACCCCCAAGTTGTTCCAAATCTGTATAGATTTATTTCTTCTGATGAACAGAATGCTTGTAACCAAACAGTTCTTGGCCACCATTGACTGCCTTAGTAGGAAAAATTGCTTTATACATTTATTTGTTATGTTGAACACAAAATAAGATATTTTTAAGAAGGTAGGACGTAGGGGCGTTTTTAATAACCATTGTCATTTTTCCTTCAACTGTTTGGTTGCAAGCATTCTTCCAAATATCTTTCTCTGTGTTCATCAGAGTACATGATGACAACATTTTTATTTCTAGTTGAACTGTCCCTTTAAGATGATATGTAGACTGCAGTCGCTCTTCTTTGTGTACTTTAGAAAATGCTTAAAGTATTCACAAACATGATTGCGAAATGATTTACAGTGAAGCTGGTTTGAAACCATCTGTATTGTATAAAGCTAAACAAAGCTGACTTAAATCGACATAGACACACACTTGCAGAACTTTGCTGAAGATGCCAGCAGTCAAGATGTACAGACATGGTGGGGAAGTGAGACCTGTTTTAGTCGAACCCAGACTAGAAAACTTCATAACAAAGTAAAATGACAGGTAGAAAAACAGGATCGGACGTGCCTTTCGGAATGAGTTATTCCGGAGCTAAAATTTCATTTTCTTTGACCTCTTAGCGCCAGTGGGCTAAAGATTAAGTTAATAATACCTATTTGTCTACTTTTAAGTTGTGAAATGATTGCAGAGCGTTGCGTAACAATATGCCAGACAGATAATATTTCAGTTCCAGAGTTAGAGATGCATCCAAAATCAAACATTAAGGAAATGAGCGTGAAATGAAACCGTATGTAGCGCCTTTTTTCTCCTGATGTTAACAAGAGAAGAACCAGATGCAGTTTGAGGCCTTCGACTTTGATATAATGCTTTTTGTTTCACAGACTGCTTAAGAAAACATCCCTTGCCCGTCTCGCTGATACGTTTTGAGCGAAAAATCATAGCTTTCGGACACGCAAATTTTCAGCGATCAAAGCAACAAAGTGGTTTTGCCGCCGTGTTGCCGCTTGGAAATCTCAGCAAACAAAAACAGTGGGACCGTCACGTTTTCTGGAAGCAATTTCAGGTTCTATAATTAAATATATTCATAACAGTTTTTCTCTAAAACGTAATGATGTACGTTAAGTGTTTGATTAAGCTTTTTACTATGCTAACAGCACAGATATCAACATTTGGTGGTTCAAATACCCATGTGAGGTCTCTCTTCAAGATTTTAAAACAATTGTTATGTTATTTTTAGTGGATAATTTTTCATAGTCAGGTAAGTGCCATTTGCAGGATTGTCACATTCCTCATAAATGGACAAATTAAAATAAAGTAACTATGTTATGTTCTGTGAAGAGGCATACCTTTTCCACTCATTGGGTATTATTGCTTCAGGTTTGTGCATTTTAATTCACATTAATCCTGCAAAGTTTGTCGTCTCCCAAAAAAGGTTTCCTTAACACATGTTTATTGACCTTTTTTAAAATAGAAAATATATTCCTAGACTGACATTTATCTGATGTTTAGACTACCAACAAGGGTTTAGTAAAATATAAACAGACGGTTAAATATATTTGTAACAAATACATTCTATGAGCATTTTTATGTCACGTCCATAACGCAAAATGTCACGTCCGTAACGCTGGAATAAATATAATAGAACATCAGATCAAGGGAATAGTTGTTTTTTTATAGAATACACATTATATAAATGTTAGTGACAAATTTGATCACTAAACAGTTTTACACCGAATTTGTACACAAACACATTCAATCACTAAATCACCTTGCAGGTTGATGTTGCCCCTATAGTGTTTTTGTAGGGAAACAAGCCTCTTAACATTCTTGCACATATCCAGTATTATTCTATTCATTTTTTGGGGTCCTTTTTTGCATACGGTTCAGAATAGTCGATCAAAGTCCAGACGTAGCTGTCGTGGCAATCATACTTAATTCCTGGCTTTATAAGCACGTCTGACCTGCCAAGATAGGACTGGCAACCCAGTTAAAGAGCCCAATGCATCTTTTTACAATTTACAAGAATGTGTCAGCGATAGCCTCTTGGCGGCCATGGCTGGAAATTCAAAATGACAAAACTAATGAAAGCATTGTGATCTCCGTGGCAGCGAGATCCATCCCTGAACGTGTCTATTCGAAGCAGCTGTTCTCCGCTCCGATTTGGTAGGAACAGAACACGTATCAAATGACATCATACGGTTGGTGTTGATGAATTAGAAACACGAAATTGCTTTCTATGTAAATAGAAGTGGCCAAGAAAGAGGGTTAATGATCTCTGCGTCATAGCCAAAGAGGCCATTTGGCTCCAATTAGGTCAGTGGGAACAGAGTAAAAGAAATATTATCAGACTGATCTCTCTCGCTCACTCGCTTGGTTGCTCAGTCTCTCTCTCATCCTCGTGTCTCCTGAACTGGCTGCCAAGGAGCACGAAATTAAATTTCAATGGTGGCCCACAGCATCATACAATAAAAGGGACTTTGTGTGAATTCTCCTCGCTTGTTCTTTTGTTCCATCAATAATTAATATTTGAAGACTATGCGAATGTCTGAATCCCATTGTAAACCTTCGTAAAACGGTTCACCCAAATAATACAATTCTCGTGTCATTTACTCACCCTTGTTATGTTTCAAACGGGGATGAGTTTGTGTCTTCAGTGGTACTCTGGCAGAAATGTTGAAAAGTGTACTGAGGACTGTTTCATGTAATGAAGTGAATGGGAGTCGAGATCCAAACATTGGAGCCATTAGAAATTCCATTCTGAATTTGAGACCAAATATATTGTAAAGAGCAACCAAAAGCAGCACTAACAAACCCAATGGCTTTGATGTAAGTTTCACTTAATCTGAACGTACTATTACAGCAGTATTGAACAACACCATGGTGTCATGAACCCCACTGTTTCTAGGACACGCTCCTCTGTTCGACTCGGAGGGTCAATCGATCGTTTTGATTCATGTTGTTTTCATTCTGTGATCAAAAAGGCCTCTGACATTACCAAAGGTCACTTGGAAAGGAGTCGTTGGCTGGTCAAGATTTCTTTCTTTTAAATCTCACTTTTGGTCACTTTCACATTCTAACCTTTATTATTTCCAAACTTCTACCTTTTAGGCATCTACAGTGTGCTGCTGACAAAGCCATCATAAATACAACTGCAGTTTTGTATTATTTGTTTCCTGGCATTTTGTCTGGTTTATATCAAAGATCTTTTCTAATCGTTCAAGTTTCATTTTCTCAGCCAGCACAGATGGACATGTGTTTTGGGCTGCTCGAAGAAAAATGTATCGGAGAGCGGTTTGGTAGAAGTTTATCAACAGTAGCGGGATCGAAGGGAAGTCTAAACGACTTCCCTTCCCTCCCCTCTGTGTCATTAGGGCAGGACACAGAACCCCATAAAAGCTCTAGCAAAATCTCCTTGAAGGAGAAGGAAAAGAAAGGCTGAGTATTGATCCGTCTGTCCACGGATATGATACTTAAGCCTTGTACTCAGAGTTAGAGAGCCCACAGATCCATATCTCAAAGACTTTAATCCGTTCTCCTCTCTAGCTAGATTGGCCTTCACCCCAACCTCTTGACAACTGCACTAAAAGATCAGGTATGGAAATGAACCAGTTCTCACATAGACACTCTGTCTTGCTTTCTGCTAGTCTCACTGTTCCCCAAACTATTGTCAGTGTACAGACGCACTTATTGTGACATGAATATGTTAATATGCTGTGTACATTCCATTCCTTTGGGGTGTGAAGTTGATAGCATCTTTTGATATACTGTACACTACCGGTCAAAAGTTTAGGATCACTTACTCATACTTATTTATATTTTACCTCATTTTTAGGAATTAATAGTAAACCCATTAAAACTGTGGAATAGCATAGTTGTAACTGTAGGAATTATCTTGCGACTATAAGCATCCTGAATAAATGAACTCGAAAATCTAAATTCTGTCATCATGTACTCACCCTCGAGTTGGTCCAAAGTTTCTTTGAAAGATATTTGGAAGAATGCTTGTAACCAACTAGTTCTTGGCCACCATTGACTACCATAGTAGAAAAAATTACAATGGTAGTCAAAAGTGCCCCAAAACTGTTTGCTTTCCTACATTCTTCAAACTATCTTTTGTGTTCAACAGAACAAAGAATTTTATAAAGCAATTGTTCCTAAGACGGTAGTCAATGGTGGCCAAGAACTGTTTGGGTGCTAGCATAGACGACAACAAACAACGAATTAAGATCTCAACCTGCGAAGCTTTTTAAACAGTATTGTTTTATAATAGTATTGAAGGAATTTCAATCTATGCTGGGCTTTTATTAGCTGCTTTTTATTTATTATTTGGTCCAAGTAATCCATACATTTTTTTATATATACTTTTCTGATTATATTTTTGTCTACAGAAATCATTTCAAACATTGAAACATACACCTTGAGATGAATAGGTTTTAAGATCACGAGCAACGTTTTTGTCAAGTGATCAATTGTGGCCAAGAACAGGTTACGAGCAGTAATTCTAGCTGTATTCTTCCAAATATCTTTCTCTGTGGTCATCAGAACAAAGAAATGTATACAGATTTGGAACAACTCAAAGGTGAGTAGATGATGACAGAATTTTTATTTTTGGTTGAAGTGTTCCTTTAAAAACTTAAGGTTTACCTGGTTAGTAAAGGTCAGTTAGCCCCGTGGTAGATGCCCTTCTTCTGTCAAAAAGCATCTTTCTTCACTGATGGTCATTGGGTTTATTCTGATGAAATACATCTTTCAAACAACGTATAAATCACAGATGTTTCACTGTGTAATGAAGTGTGTATATATATATTTATAGCCTAGATTATGTTTTAAAACATGTTTTTGTTTGGTGAAATGCTAAACATTAAAAAAATCTCACAATTACACATTTTTATGAACACTCATTTTAGTTACATGCTTGATTATAATGGCCTTAAACCCTGTTCATATCACACACATCATAATTATAAAGATAATGACACTAAGAAACAATATCATTAAATCACTTTTAGATATTTTTTTCGTTCAAGGTAATGAATACATGGATTTAATACATTTAAAATCAAACATTTCAGAGGGGAGAGTAAAGATAACATCATTCATCGGTGAGGAGGCTGATATATGATTTCCGTTGCATCTTTATACAGCAGTTATTGTTCTTGGTTTGAATGTGCCTTTAATCTGCCGGGTTCACATGCTAACACTTGGACTTGACCGACCCTATTAAGGTCAAGGGTCAAATCAATTGTTGATTGTTGGAGGATCAATTGAGTGGATAAGAGACTAGATGCCAGCTGACATGTCTGTGTTACTTGTGCGTAACGTCAGTGCTGCAGACAGCATGTGTCAGCATTAATCTATTAAGCTATCGTTTTCTGCAGAATTGAATTATAGGTGTGCAAGCAGAAATGTAAGCACTGTTTTGTATGGCTCAGAGTGCTCTCCCTTCTACTGATGTAAAATCACATGCCAGCTGCGCTGCGCGCGAACGCCGCTGTTGCCTGTAATACAATTCACGTTTCCCCCTGTGATCTTAATCTGCAATAATTTCAGCCCCTATCGCCATTGTGTCTGCTTCCCAGGCTACATCTCCAACAGCCGACGTCCTGCTCGAAATGGCTTGAGAACCGACCCTACCTGACCCCTGGCTCTGATCTGAATCTGAGATGGGCTCGCTTTGGCTCCTGCTTAAAATTGCGCTGCATATGCCGGGCTGTGTAATGGCCCCGGGGCCCTCCCCAGCTACGGGAGAACAAATGAACAATTCATCATCTGCAGCTGTCCACCAGGCCCAGGTGACTGCGTACGCCCCCCACCCCTCGACAAAAACATGGGGGGCAGCTTTTAATCGGACAAACACTAATTGGATGGCCTGGAAAGATTAGAGGAACCCCCTGGAGCTACTGTTCTCATCAATAGAGGCATCTTCACACCCGCCTCAAACATAGACCAGAGCGGACCTCTCTCTTCAGACCTCTTTGAGGAGGAGAAACACACCATCGCCCAATCAGACCGTGAAATGGGGCTATAAATTAAGCGTGACAATGTATTAAAAGACGATTATTTTAAAAACGTGTACGTTTCAATGCAGGTTACTTCTCACGGGGGTCAATCTTATTGCACAGATGTTGCTCTTTTATAGCTCATGTGACTTGAGTTTTCAGTTTTCGCATTTATATTTTTCTTTATAATTCTGTTTAGAAATGAATGAAATTAGTCGGTTTAAGGCTGAAATCAATTTGTTTGAGTTTAAATTGTCTGACCTTTGTTCGCAGGCTTTGGTATCTTGGCATATCAGTCACTTTTTAAGACATTGTTGATATCTCAGGAGATACATGTGACATCACCAGAATCAGAGAAAGCCTTCTCCATTAGCTCTCGGTTGAATCTCACTGCGTCTCAGGAGAAACCATCGAGACATTACCGAGATCTCCTTTGTGCCTTTTCTCATTACCGTGGGCTGCCCGTCGTTCGGCACGTAATTCTTTGTTCTCGCTGTTTTATGCTGGACTTGAGCCAAGTGCTTAATTTAACGATATGAGTTTCTACATGTGTAACGTGGAGGGGGCCGCACAGATGCTCCGAGTCTCACAATATCCGCCTCACGCCGTGCAGCCACTCACACGTAATGTTTCAGTCGGAACGTAAAGCTTCCAACCGTGAGTTAAATGGAATATTTATGTCTTGGGATCGGGAAAGAGATTCCAAATTAGACGAGAGGTTGAGGAGTCGTTTGATCTTTTCTATGATTAGTCGGTGACAATGATATCAATTGCACCCTTCAGCCCTCCTACCTGCAACCTTAATAGGTGAAATCTGCTGTTTTGACTGTCAACTCACCAGTCATCTCACCTCCACCCCTCCTTTTTCATCGCACACATACACACGCTAGTGGAGAACATGGTTATTTTCTCTTTCTTCTCATCTCATGCTATCGAACATAAGGTGAATTTTGCTTTCGCAGGTTTGAACTTTAGCTTCTCGGCAGGAAGTTGCCCCAAGATGACCCTCGGGTGCCCGACCTCCACTTCTAGTCTCTCATCGTAAGCATACAAGGGCAGAAAAGGAAGCAAAAACATAAGACCTACTCTGGAACCTTAAAGAAACAGTGTCATTTTTTCATTATTTACCACCTCTTTATAAAGGGGAACTCTGCCAAAAAAAATTAAATTCTGTCATTGTTGTCGTTCGTCAACCCTCAACAAGCATATTTATTTTATATTTATAACCACATACACACATGTAAACATACAGTATTTGGGAAATATTTACATGTATTTGTTTATATTTACCAATAATTTAAGTGATATATATGATAAGTGTTTATTTATTTTTGTGTATTTTATATTTTTCTTAAATATATGCATGTATGTGTATGTTTTATACAAAATTAATATGCACAGTACACAGACATATATTATATAAACACCAACTTGGATGCGATCAATCGTTTGACGGCCCTAAAAAAAACATGAATAAAAGATTCCAAACAATTAACAATTTTCATTGACATTGTTTGTTGTATATACTGTACAGTTTTTTATAGAATTGAGGATATTCAAGGTTTAATTCAATATTTTGTATGTAAACTAATACTGTAAAATTGAACAGGTGTGTCAATGAAACATAAAACTGAATTTTGACATAAAATTAAACCCTTTTTAAAGCAACACAAATGTATACGCTGATGCAGGTCACATGTTGGAACTAATAGGATTAACCGTGGGTCACGTAGTTAATAATAAAGCTGTGTTTTGGTTTAACAAATTCCATAAGTCTTTACGAAATTAACTTGTTTTCATTTACCTAAATCTTACAAGTTTCTTGCCTTTATAATGTTTGAGTCAAGCTTTGACACTGCATGTCATTTTCTGCTATAATTCTCCATTGTATTCTCTTGAAACATGTATTTCATCATGGCAACGATGTGACTTCAGACCCAGGGCCCCTGTGTCAGAGATTCGAGCAGCCAGGCTTGTGGTCTCATCATTAGGCCGTGAGTGGGTCCATTTGAGCACACTTAGCACGTTCAGCTGGTCCACTGTTACAGCCGCTCTCATAATTTACTAACACCTTTGCCTGTGAAGGCGGCTAACTTGTCACTCACCATTTGACTCTCACACTTCAAGAGTGTGAGATGAGTGATCCGTCTCACCCACAGGTGATTTTTTTAATGTGAAATTCTCAGGTTTGAATACACTTATGGTGGATAAAAAAATTGTGAGACTGGGCAAAAGATTGAATTTAACAGAAGAGTGATTCCTAAGTAAGAGTGTGAACACCACCCAAGATACATGCGCAGGTTCCAGGGGTATGATGTTTAATTGTTAAAGAGTTCAGACAAAAATAAAAACTCTGTCGTCATTTACTCACCGAGTAAATATATATGTTCTGAAGAACACAGAGAAAGATATTTGGAAGAATGCTTGTAACCAAACAGTTTTTTGACCCATTGACTACCATAGTAGGAAAAATACTTTGTTCTGTTGAACAAAAAGTAGATATTTTGAAGAATGTAGGACAGCAAACCATTTTTGACTACCATTGTAATTTTTCCAACTATGGTAGTCAATGGGGTCCAAGAACTGTTTGGTTACAAGCACTAGTCCAGATATCTTTCTCTGTGCTTTACCAAAGAGAGAAATGTATACAGGTTTGGAACAACATGAGGGTGGGTAATTCATGAAAGAATTAAATATTGAGTGAACAATCCCTTTAAACCAACAAAACAGAAATAATATTAAGACTGATATTTAGTAAATCATTGTGGTCAATAATCACATATATTTGCAGTTAAGCTGAGTTGCACTATGGCCTTCTCTGTTTGAACCAAGATTGCTGGTTATTTTCTGTACAGTTTCTATTTGGGGTAGAAGTCAACTGAAGTTTACATTGAAGTTGCAATATTTTGTGTTTTTTCACTTGAATCATTTTAATGATATTCCATAAATGATATTCAGTATAATGTTAAAGGACACGCGTCTTATTATAAGGGCTTTGGGGGTACATAATGTAAGACAAAAAATGTTAGGAATCTCTGACCATCACTCTCTCTCTCCCTGCCTCTCTCTCTCTCTTTCTCTCTCTCTCTCTCTCTCTCTCTCTCTCTCTCTCTCTCTCCTCCTCTTGTTTACATCTCATCGATAAATGGCCACCACAGATGTTGCTTTTTTTCTTTCATCTTTCATGCTCAAAAGAACATGAGACCCATTTGACTACAGCCCCCACCCGAGCCGCTCCAGGCTATACACGAGACAGTCTGGCCAAGTTGAACACGCCAGAGCAAAATAATACCCAAAAGCCTCTACTCTGGGGATTACTTCACCTCTCTCTCTCTCTCTCTCTCAGGCCTTTCTGTTTGCCAGCTGCAGGGGCCTCCTGTGATCCCGGACCACTGTCCTGTACCCACGGGGGAAATGAGAGATGCTGAGCCGCGCGTGAGTTCGCTGGAGAGGGTCTGGGGGTTTACGGTGTGGTGCGTGTGCGTGTGTGCGTGACCGCTGCGTGCCGTGCTCAGTCAAACGGTCAAATGCGGCTTTTTGTCTATTTTGTCGCATGTCACGTGCACAGCTGCAGTCGATGTGCTAACTTTCCTCCTCGTGTGTGGTTGTGGTTGTTTATAGGTCCTGACAGCGCTGTGGTCAACAATCACCTTCTGGGTTCCCACAGGGCCACTTTTGGACATCTTACCTTTCTTTAGCCTCCTATGGTGACCTTGTGATGTAAAACCACATTTCCTACCACGTGTGCATTAGAAAATACAATAATTGTTGTAGTTCCACAATGACGTATCGATCGTGTAATTTCCTTGGTTTTGTTTTGATCACCCCCGAATGCCTTCCTAAGGCAGGATTTTATTGATTTTAAATAAGTGTTGTTTAAGCACCTGAAGAGTATTTTTTTTTATTTCTTTAGCTCATGGTTTCTCGGCGGTAACCTTGGCCGAGCCACCGGAGACCGTTTTAAGGCTTCGACAAAAGTGAGGGACGGCTATGATATTCTTAAGCGTACGGATGGGTGTCCATGCATACGACGTATAATTCTTTCAGAAAGCTATTCTTCCTGAAGGTCAGTGAGCCAGGGTAAATGCATTCTTTTCCTCTGGGGCTCGGAGGACAGAGAACAGCGTTCGTTTCCTACACGCAGCTGTTGATTGTTATTGGATGCTGGCTTGCACCAAGGTCTCCGAGAAGCAGAGAGCCAGAACAGGAGAGCATTCGCCTTATTCACTATTGTTGTGCTTAATGGACAGAAAATTACAGACAGGATCTGCCATGTTCTGCCTTTGTCCCTTACAGACAAAGACACCGGGAGACAATTCGAGTCTTGAGCTGAAGAAACGAGAAATCAGAATACTTCATTCAAATACGTCGGTAGGTAATGACCATGACATGACCGTAGTGTCTGCTCATAGCATCATTTCACGTAACGTTTCCTGTATGCTTTTGGCAGATGCTTTCATCCAAAAGCGATTTACAGGTATACATCAGTATGCGTTTCTTGGGATTGAACCCTTGACCTTGGTGTTTGCAAGCATGATGCTTATTCACTCTAATGCTATGATTTGAATTGTTATTTAGGTGTTTTTTATATTCGTAGATTTCTCAATAGATCATAGGGACTTTATCCAGTCACCCTTCACCTTATGAGTTGTACCTAGTTGTCACACTAAACAATGCAATTTTTTCCTCATAGCAAGAATCTTCTGCGTCGGTGTTTCATTTCCCCAACGTCTTGGCCTGTTCACCCATCAAGCCTCCAACAACGGCCCCCCTGCTTCCCCCGAGATGGTCGGTTGTTTACAATGTACCGGTGAAATAATATTTCTGAGCTTTTGCCGCGGTCTCCCTCTGGAAGACACCATTACAACAGTAACAGAGGATTAATTAGAGCTCGTCCCCATAGAGACATCGGAGGCTCCAGTCCTGGTCAAAGGGGAAGCATTAGCTACGCTGCACGAAAGGTAGTTGCGGTAAAGCGCATCTCAGGTAATTAATAGGCCTGAGGTGAGGGTAAGTGAGTTATTTATTGCGTTTGGCCTTGAGACATTTTATAGCTTCAGCGAAAGAGGCTCCTTATAGTGGAGATGAACATTTAATACTCAGTGTGTGCGAATACATCTAACGCGCTGTGTAAAGCTCCCAAGCTGCCAGTAGAGGGGGTACGGAGGAGCGCTTCCACATTGCATACCCAGGGATTACAACCATATTTTTTCTTTGACACTACACTGAGATCTGCTTATGTCCTTTGAGGACTAGATGTAAATATTCGGAATCTGTTCTACAGTGAATCACGATTCAAAGTGATGTGGCATCGCACCCTGTGATTGGACGGGATTCAAAGGCTTAAGCAACAGACAGAAATGATAGATCAGACTTCAAAGATTATAATTAATACTAATACTAATTTGTTGTTTTGTCAACGCTTTTATCCAAAGCGATTTATGACCCCAAGGGAGCGAGGAGATAAATTGCCTTGTTTAAGGGCACAATGCATTAGTTCATGTGTTACTGTAGAAGGTTTTCCAGCGTCTAATTTGTTGCGAAGGGCATTATGTAATTATATAAAATATTATTTTAATGACACATTTTGTATTAAAAGAAAGTCATATGTTTTGTTATGACAAAATTTTGTAATGAACTAAGTTTGAACTATTATATAAATGTATATAAATACTGTGCTTATATAATTTATAAGATGTTTATATACAATTCATAAATGATACAAAAATTATTTATTTATGAGTTTATAAGTTATCATTTGCCAAAGCGGATAACTCCATCTAAAAAAAAATATAATTTTTTTTTATTGTGGATTCTGTAATATCAACTGCTGTTGGGTCGTTTTGATTAAGTTAAAAGTAATTAACATCAACAGCTAACAAACACAATTAATACTGTACCTAGTCTAAGCCTCAGACGTCACAGCCCATGGCCCGTTGGTGCTCTTTTCTGGAAACACTTCAGCACGTTCAAAGTCGTCATCTGAGTTAGGGCCGGCGCCAAGGGGGGGCACTCGCGGGCCATGCCCCCCCACAGGGTTGTTGTGCCCCCCATCACGTGACACAGTTTTAAATTCATGTAATACATACTGAAAATAACTAATAAAAAGTTTTAACGTTTAAAGAATTTTAAACAAAGTGGAAATGAAAATGGTAGCCTATGTGTATACTTTGTAAAAAAAGATGTATCTAGTCCAGTTGTGATGATGCGTCATTACACAGCGTATTAATGTTTCTATACGTGTGGAGGGAAGCCGCTAGCAATTAGCAAAGTTACAGACGCTCGATGCTTCACAAACGGAAGATAGTTGGTTCAGCTTTGGAAAAGGAAAATGTATAACCTAATAGAAGGACACAGTTTTAAGAAGGTTTAATGTTTGCATGTGGAGCCTTCAGCTTTTTTAAAAGGTACGTGTGTTTCATTTACTTTTAGCAAGCCTTGGTGCGAATGAGCATTGTATCACAGCATAGGTTATAATTATCAACCTGTTGTTTTTTGGTGTGACCGTGTGTGGTAATACTGTTTCATTTGGGTTATTCTTGTTCACTTGTACGGAAAATAGCATCCTGCACGAGTGCGCCCTTGCACAGATGTGGCAGTTTTGACTTTTTTTGTATTAATGATGCTGATTGTGTGCCCCCCACTGGGAGCCACTTGCCCTCCTGTTAGTCGGGGTCTGGCGCCGACTCTGATCTGATTGGTTGAATTTCGCAGTATTTGCGGGAGACGGTCTCGTTCTTTAACGGCCCTTCTGGAAACAACACGAAGCCGTCTGATCTAAGAAGTAAGCTGTCGAGTCACGATCGACTAAACGCTTAATTCCTAAAAATATGCGAGGTTCACTGCATAAACTTATAATTTTCTGTTCGTGAATATACACCGGTCTGTTACTGCGGCGACATTTCCACGCCTCTAAACATGACGCGGCACAAAACGAAACGTGATTGGTTGCTTTACCTGTCAGTCATATGTCCTCTTGGGTCTGGCTACGCGAGACTACTTGGTACCTATAGAGACCTGTGTGTATGCGTGGTCCTGTTAAACTTTATAGTCCCCCAGAAATAAAGTAATACCAGTGATGTTTATTTGAAAATGTAAAAATGCATAAATGTTTGTGTGGGGTTAGTTGTATGGTGAGGGGAAAGAAAAACTGTACACTAAAAATTAATTATGTCTTTAGAAAAGTCCCCATTTGATATGGAAACCCAACATGTACGTCGTGTGTGTTTTATCTTTCTGTTACCTGGCAACTTAGGATACTTTCTATTGCTCAGGAGAGTCAGCTTTGTCATGATGTCTTTTTCCTCTGGCTTCTGAGTGGTCAACCCGTCATAGAGCTGAATGGGAATGAAACCCTTAATACAATAGTAACCGGCAAAGAAAAGCAAAACATATATTGTATATAAGGTGTAAACTCTGCCAAAATATGTTATTTCCCAAATCTACTTCAGAAGTCTAATAAATACAAGTGTGCCGTCTCAGTTCAGGGGCACTCACACGAGTCTGCCTGCCCATCACACACCCACAGACATTCCAGCTACAATGCAAGCGCTTGGATCTGAAGCCATTTTGAAGTCCCCATGCCCGTAATCTATAAAGGGATATGAGAATACGGTCGGGAGGAGGGAGAATTCTGGAATGAAGTGAAATGTTTCCATATGGACAAGAAGGAGGAATACCTGGAAAAAAGCCACTAATCTTTGGCTGTGAAGTTGAGGAGTTTTTAACGCTAATAAACGCCGCATTGGCAAGTGCTCGCCATAAGGAGGGATGGCTACATCAGGCCTGTCTTTCCTCAAGAGGGACGCAGTGCTGTCACATGTGGTCTTAGCTCTTTGGAACGAACTCAAAGACTCGCTATTAGGGTAAGAAACTCACTTTCAAACCCTCTCGAGACCCAAGGAAAAAAAAAACTTTGGGGAAGGCTTAAACGGAGTCTTCAAAGGGAAAATAGCATTTTTTACAGGTTAATGAAATCTCTCCAGTCTCTGTACTGTAATTCTATTTGAAGTAAGCTGTCAGTGATTTCATAAATGTAAACAATGCCTTAATGTATAGTAGGCCAGTGACAATTTATATATAAATGGGATAGTTTCTTTAAAATATGAAAATTCTGTCGTCTCACCCAAACCTGTATGACTTAATTTCTTTTGCATATCACAAAATAATATATTATGAATAATGTTGGTAACCACACAACGTTGTGTTCCTTTGTATTGACACTAAACTACTGGAACATGTCTCAAAATATCCTCTTGTGTGTTTCGCAGAAGAAAGAGTCATACAGGTTTAAAAAAGATGAGGGTCAACAAATAATATCATTCATTTTTGGGTGAATCCCTATATATGTAACAGTGTATTCACTTCTAAACTCACTTGTGTGTTGTTTATTTGGTGCTTTTGTTTGTCAAAATGATTGTCTACGTTATATTTATATGGGGGCTTTTCTCAATTTTATTATATCAATAATTCCCTTATAATGTTATGAATCTATCAATTGATCAACTAGTATTGTCAATGATTGGCAGCCTAGCTTCTCACATAGAGATAAAGTGATGACCACACTGTGTGATTTAAAGGACAGTTGACGTGTCCCAGCCGACTGACCAGGAGCATCTCAGCAGCATATAACTGTGAGAAGCAGGTAGGCACCTCGCTCTCACCCCATCTTTCATAAACGGAGCATCGGATCCGGCCACACCACCTGTCCTGTGAGTTTGAGAAATGTCAACATCAGACCCACAGGTTGGTTTCCTCTCCACATGCCGTGGCCTTCCGTCTCTCCTCCCGCAGATGGCCACAAGATCAGACAGCTAGAGTCGACACTTCTCGACTCCGAGATCCTCAAAATGCCATCTTGTAGCGACATTATCCGACAGTACGGGGGGAAATGAGAAACGGGGAGGCAGAGGTAGACCTGCGTTGATCTGGGATATGTCAAAACTGCAACACTGAAGATCCACCTCCAACCCTTTCCGTCACCGGATTGGGGCAGCGGAAAGGCTCATCCGCTCCCGGGTATCTGCACCGCATTAAGAGCGCAGGGGAGAGAGAGACGGAAATGCTGCCGTGGAGACAAGGATAAAAGTGTAATAATGTGCATGACGATAGATCCTTTTCACACCGCTCAAACCGTATTACTAGACCTGTCTTCCGAGGCGAGAAGGAAAAGGACATTCGGAGGGAGAGTAAATGACAGGGGCCAAAAATAGTGGCAAAAGTGAAGAGAGGGGCTAGGACAGAACCTTAAGGGGGGACGTGGGCAGGGAATAAAGAGAGAGGAAGTCTGTGTTTAAAAAAAACGGTATAAGGTTTGTCAGAGGAACAAAAGAGATAGGATATCCCTAATCCCTGCAATATTAATGTCTAAAATGTCTTTAATAAGCTCAGAATTCTGAGCCCGAGACCACACTAAGATGAAGGTACCTGCTAGGGCTTGTCTGACAGGGCCTTGGCTAATGAATGAATATAAAGCTACTCCAATCAATCACACAGGGTTTATCTTCGCCCCGAGTATAGGTGAGGTCTGGTATGGGGTGACCACGACTGTCAAGCATGCTGAAACAGCAGCCAAGAAACTGTCGTGGCATTACAATGAGGCTTGTATTAATGGGAGCTTGTGCTTTTCTTGCCATGTGGGGGAGCAAGCGTAAACGTGTGTGCGTTTTCCGGCCACATTTTAATTTCAGTTAATGAAATGACATTGCCGGGTCATTAACAGGTTTAGTCACTCTACCCTGTGTAAATGGAGTCTGACAGATGTGTAGTTGCCTGCATAATTGCGCATGGTATATTATGTTATATGCTGTATATTGATGTACATATTAAATTAGGTATAGAAGAATATTTAAAGGAACAGTTCACCCAAAAATAAAAACTCTCGAGTTGATCCATATCTGTATACATTTATTTGTTCTGATGAACACAGAGAAAGATATTTGGAAGAATGCTTGTAACTAAACAGTTGTTGGCCACCGTTGACTATCATAGTAGGAAAAATTGCTTTATAATTTTCTTTGGTCTGTTGAACGAAAAAGAAGATATTTTGAAGAATGTAGGAAAGCAAACAGTTCTGCGTCACTTTTGACTACCATTGTCATTTTTCCTACTATGGTAAGTCAATGATACGAATTTTCGGTTACACTTTATTTTACAGTGCCTGTGTGTTACAGTGTAATTATACATTTAAGCACGGAGTAATAAAAATGAACTACATGTACCTACTATAGTGTTAGGGTTTGGTTTATGGTTAGGTACATGTAACTATGCATCATTTATAGTAAATACTGTAGTAAATACATGTGCAACAAGGGCACTGTAACAAAAAGTGTTACCGAATTTTCATTTTTTGGTGAACTATCCCTTTAAATCTAGCAACCGCAGCTAAATGATCAAAATATAGGTGCTATTTCTGTTTTCTAGTCATGGAAAATAAACCGTGTCCTGTTTTTGGTCTTTTGGCTGTTATACAACATCATGACACAAAGGCATAGTGAATAATTAATAGGCTTAAACCTGTAAGAACTCAGCATGCAAAGTAGCTTTTGCATGTCCAGCAGAAAGGTTATAACATCCATGTCAAACAGGCCCAACTAATTACACATGCACAGTATATCCTCGTCCCAATGGCTGTGTCGAAACTTTCTGCTCTGCTCACCGTAGCCTCAGCGTGCGGTATTGTCCTCGTGCGTGACATTTGTTGCAAGGTGTAATCTAAACGCTCATTAGAGAGTTACCCAGGAGCAGACTACGCTAAGCATTAGACTTTATTTTGTGGCGCTAACCCTGAGCACGGTTACGCCGCAAATTGAGATTAAATGCACGACACGTAACGTTTAAGCATATGTTTTTTAACATCATTAGCATAATATATTCATAAAACTCTAGTTAAATGATGGTCTGATGGCCCATTAGCCCTGTCTAAAATGGCACCTTTGCCTTCGCCGTCCAAGTATTAAGTCTAAATTGGGGTCAATTTGAGTCTGTTAGTCATTCCACTTTAAGGTGCATCATAACATTCACACCACAGGTGCGATCTGCAGAATTAGAGTTCTCTATACTAGCGTGCACACGGTGCCAAATGACTTGTTCAAACAGACTATTTCACCTCATCAAAGCACTGCCTTCATATCCACTGGGCAGACATGTCCAAATAAGCTGTGAAAATATTTATAGCCTCTCACTGACTATCTTCTCATTAGCGAGCACTTTTCTCCTCGCGCTGCCAGTTGCCAAAAAAGCGGAGAGTGAAATTTATTTTGAATATTCAAAAGGAGATAATCAGCTTGCGTGCCAGCAGTATGCGGCTCTGTTAGGCATGTGCATGGCAGGGCGGCTGAGAGCGCACCTCTCTCACGGGTCTCCATCAATGTTACCTGAGCTGTTATTTCTCCTTGTGATTGAGGCTGTGTGTTTCAGCGGGATTAATGAGAAGGGTGGCGTGTTTCTATTATATCTGTAAATATAATGTCATAGGTCATATATTTGATCCCTGAATATGCACAAATGTTGTTTTAAGGTGTAAGGTGGTTAATACAAACGAGTGTATAATGAAATAAAAAAAAGAAAATGTATTTTTTGTTTAATAATATTTTGCAGTTCCACACACTGGTGTGTTTACATTTACATATATTATTACACATATGTAAATACTTATATATTAGAGTGTGATGTCGATCTGTTCTCAGCAAAATCAGAATGGTATTCTACTCAATACAATCACACAAATATTCCTTCCCTGAATATTCAGCGATAAGAAAAGTCTAAACGAGAGAATGAAAGAAAAGTGATTTTTTTGTTTAATCACATTTTGCAGTTCACTGGATCATACATGTTGAACATAATGATACATACAGCACGAACAGATACAGATTTCAAAGTGTGTGCGATTAGTAAATTTTCCTTATTTCCTAATTTTAAAGCTAATTAAAACATAGTTGTGCTTTATAAAAATAAAATGAAGCCCAGCTTTGATAAAAATGTTTTGCCAAAGAATTACGCACAAATTCTGAGTCAAGGCCCATGAGAATGCCTACTAAATATGAAATACTAAATAACAACAATTATTAATAACAGATCAAATCAGACTTAGTGTATGCGTCAGAGATGTTCACAAGTCTTTCAGCTAGAGTCTGAGTCAAGTCTGAAGTCTTTCAGCTAGAGTCCGAGTCAAGTCTGAAGTCTTTCAGTTAGAGTCCGAGTCAAATCTGAAGTCTTTCAGCTAGAGTCTGAGTCAAGTCTGAAGTCTTTCAGCTAGAGTCTGAGTCAAGTCTGAAGTCTTTCAGCTAGTCCGAGTCAAGTCTGAGTCTTTCAGCTAGAGAGTCAAGTCTGAAGTCTTTCGAGTCAAGTCAAGAGTGGAGTCTTTCAGCTAGAGTCCGAGTAAAGTCTGAAGTCTTTCAGTTAGAGTCCGAGTCTGGAGTCTTTCTCGAGTCCTGAAGTCTTTCAGCTAGAGTCCGAGTAAAGTCTGAAGTCTTTCAGTTAGAGTCCGAGTCAAGTCTGGAGTCTTTCAGCTAGAGTCCGAGTCAGTCAGCTCGAGTCAAGTCTGAAGTCTTCAGCTAGAGTCCGAGTCAGTCTGAAGAGTCAAGTCTGGAGTCTTTCCTAGAGTCCGAGTCAAGTCTGGAGTCTGGAGTCGAGTCAGCTAGAGTCCGAGTCAAGTCTGGAGTCTTTCAGCTAGAGTTCGAGTCCGAGTCAAGTCTGGAGTCTTTCTAGAGTCCGAGTCAAGTCTGGAGTCTTTCAGCTAGAGTCCGAGTCAAGTCTGGAGTCTTTCAGCTAGAGTCCGAGTCAAGTCTGGAGTCTTTCAGCTAGAGTCCGAGTCAAGTCTTTCAGAGAGTCTCTGGAGTCAGCTAGAGTCCGAGTCAAGTCTGGAGTCCGAGTCAGTCTGAGTCTTTCAGCTAGAGTCAAGTCAGTCTTTCAGCTAGTCCGAGTCAAGTCTGGAGTCTTTCAGCTAGAGTCCGAAGTCTGGAGTCTTTCAGCTAGAGTCCGAGTCAAGTCTGGAGTGGAGTCAGTCTGGAGTCTTTCAGCTAGAGTCCGAGTCAAGTCTCAAGTCATTTCATGCCTTTTAGAAAAAAATTCTCATACTTTTATATAGAGAAAACATATGATGTTTGAAAAACCAGGGACACAGTCGCTAAGTGAGACGCAAGATGACGTGAGTCACGCTTTATCAGAAAATATCCCAGTTGATTTAATTCAGCATAAAATTGTACTATGCATGCTGATTAACGATACTTAAATAAAAAATACTGGACAAAGTGCAAGCATTACTATCTTTTTTTATCTCTCATACAACTCACTAAGAAAAAGCCACATTCACATTCTACAAAAATATTGATAAAGGATATTTAGAATATCCTAAATACCCGTGTCGTCGCATCACAGTATAATAGCTTGCTATACGTGACTAACCTTTGTGTATGCGTTTTTTAGATGCCTAATAAAGTTTGATGTCGTCATTCCGGTGTCTTTAATTATTTTCCCACATTTTTTTATTTTTTTCACGCGTCGAGTCATGTCTGAAGTCATTTCATGTCGAGTCTGAAATCGAGTCTGAAGTCTTTTAAAATGCGACTCGAGTCCGAGCCCCTAACTCGAGTGCCCATCTCTGGTATGCGTTATTTCTAATTAGCTAGTTTTTTTCGTGCATTTGGTTATAACACAATAGGTTATAGGTTAGTAAACCTATATTCCCTAATATGCTGTAGTTTTGGATTTTTGCCAAATCATTCTGTCCAATAAATACCTTAAAAGTTTATTTTTTTATCAATTTTGTACCATAAATCTAAATTTTTATGGTTTAACCCAAGGAGGCAGTAAAAGCGAATATTGTACAAATATGCCTCACGGACATCACTTTTGGCCACTACTGTAGGCCTATGTATATGACAGTCATATTGCACAGTGAATGTCAATTCATCATTTATTTTTAGAGGACCCTCCGCATCATTTTTGTTGACATTCATAATGCGTCACTGTCATAGTTAATATCTGAACTTGCAAGAGTACATTCAATGACTTTTGTTGCCGATATGCCCTCGCTGTCAAATAGACAAACCAAAAAAAGACCGTAGCACATTCTGCTGATGGTTAGTAGTGACCAGACCAAAGTCAAGCCACAGGCAGAGGGCTATTTGTTTAGTACCATTTAGTTTGTAGTTGTTTTGGAAGGGGGTGTTGTGGCTGCTAGTGTATCAGGTGGTGGACGTTCAGCATCGCTGGAGGACGATGCTCTGGAGGAAGACATTGACAGTGGACATTGATAGACACAGATATGGGCTTGGAGGGACAGTGCTTTACTGAACGCCGGACCTTGACCTTCCCTTTCCAACAAAAGAAAGTGCTGTTCCAGTGGGATTTAATCTCATGTGTGCCTTGACAGTGCTGATGCCGTGGGGTTTTTGTACTAGAAATGCAGACTTGCTCAAAGTGGTGTCAGAGTCATGGCCTCATCTGACAGATTATCTGATCTTATGTTGTGCAATAGAAAACAGTTCTTAAAAAATAGAGATGTGCATAAAAAGTAAAACAGCAGTCTATATTTATTTGCCTTTTTATTGTATTTGACACCATTGTTTTGGACATAATGTAAAACGGCTTGAAATAAATGACTTAACTGAGAAATCTTTTTTATTCATCGTTTTTAAGGCCACGTCTTTTAAAAAGCAACAGGCTTTGCAGGATGATAGAAAACACTCATAAGCTGTGGCCAAATAACCGTGGCGTACACTCTCCTGAGGCTTACTGCTCACAACGTTCTTCAAAAGTTCATGTGTGTATGTCCAAGACAGGATTACTCACGGACAACCGCTAATATCGGAACGTCTTGCAGATGAAAGGCCGGTTCTATCTGAAGCTGTTTAAAACAAAAAAAGCAGGCAGAATGTACCAGTTGCGGATTGGCTTCGGGCCACGAAGTCATTCCTCGTTCCCTTGAAGCACCTTTGAAACAGAGTTCGAAAATGGCATCTGGCTACCCTCAGCGTGTTCCAGTCCTCCTGCTGATCTCCGGAAAGGAGGAGGCAGATCTGCTGACTCCACACTCATGGGTCGACCAACAAAGGCTGCTCTGAGACTGCGCTCCCTGGATCCTGTAGTGACGGGCTTGGCAGGCCGCAGACATAATGAGCTCCAGACCGGGGAGAGCGCAGCATTATCACCCTGGAATTTAGTAGTCGGGTCGGGCGGGGAGGAGGGATTGAGCCCGGTCTGACCCAAGTCTTCTGTGGGAGGCCTGTGCATGTCACGCACTGCCAGTGAAGCTCTGGGTTTCAAGAACTTTCTCCATGGTTGAGCCCAAAATCTTCCCCGCTGTCGTATATGGAGGTCAGATCCCAAGAGTAGGCTTCCAAATTCATTTGAAACATGAATTGCATGGTTTGATTTATTTCTTATTTTGGGATAATGGTTAATGTTTGCTTTTGACCATGTGCCACAATTAGGATTTGTGCTTATTCAGGGAAATGTGTTTGTTGAGTGTTGCGTATGAAATTCATGTTTTATAGTGTGTATAGACCACTTTGGAAGACGTTAACAATGCTGATCCAGAGGACTTGAAAAGTCCAGTGTGTCATTTTTCTTGGAGGATCTATTGACAGATGTGCAATATAATATACATAACTATGTCTTCAGAGGTGTATAAAGACCTTACATAATGAAGCGTTAAGTTTTTATCTCCTTAGAATGAGCTATTTCTGTCTACATATACAGCGGGTCCCTTTGCATGGAATGTGTAACCGGAAGTGCTTCTGGGCCAGGACATCTTGTAAAGTGGTCTATATAAATTTAAGGTTTGCATTTATTTTTTTATAAATGCGTCAGTTGGACATATGACTGATTTAATGTATTTTGAAGAAATGTCTGATAAATATGATATTGTTTTAATACAAGAGGTACAAAAACAATACTGTTTAAGTAGAGTGACTTTCATTATACATATTAAAGGGATAGTTCACCATACATTGGAAATTCTCTCGTCACTTTTGTATCCTCATGTCATTCCAAACCTGCATGACTTTCTTTTATCTTGAAGAATGTTAGTGACCAAGAACATTGGGCCCTATTGACTTCCATTGTATGGACACAAAACACTGAGACATTTATAGACAAACAGTATATTCACAGATGATAGAAAGTCACACAGGTTTGAAAGCTGTGCTGATTCCTGTGCTGTTATTTCCATAACTTATAAAAACTGCTTGTCCGAGGACTGGAACTCACTATATATCCAACCATTGGGACAGAATTGTGAAATGCACCTATAAGTAGTCAATAGGAAGGGGTGGGGGTTGTATAATTCCTGATTAGTGTAATACAAGCAAGGTAAACATGTGTTAGTGTGTGTGAAGAGGATCAGGTATAGGTATGGCAGAGACAGGCTTTCACTTCCTGCATTACCATCGCCACGTTCGAAGCTTTTTCGCTTAATCAAGAATCGGTTAAAACGTGAATGGATCAATTAAGCAATTTATATGGCTAATCTTTGGCAGTCCCTGCGTTTCGACATAGCCAACAAAGTGATTGCAAACATTGTTAATGCATCCAAAAAAACTAAAGAGGGTTGTACTGCCGCTCCTCCCGAATGATTTCGAATAATTTTAGTCTAATTCTGGAAATGGAAACAAGCCTCTTCTCCAGCTAGCGCTGGCAGTCTGCATGAAAGCACTCCGCCACCAACTTTCTTCCAATATTTCCTCATTTGAATCAGCTAAATGGCTATTAGCTGTGCCCCATGCCAATGTTCTCACCATAATCACAATGAAGGTGGTAGCTTGGATGAGTTCATTGTGACAGCTGTGTTTGAAAGCGTGTGTGTGTGTTTTTGCATGGGTGTATGTGTTCCATTTACAATAGTGATGAAAGCAGATGTGATTAAATGTACTGTAAAGTCATCATTTTACACATTTTTCTGATGTTTTAGCAGTAAAGTTATAGTTTATAGTATTATAAATATTATTATAATTATTATAAATGTAAATGTAAATGTAAAAACTGTTTTTTGGGGGGAGATCAGATTAATTTTTTTCAGTTAAAAATAAATATGAAATAAATAATTAAAATAATCAAATAAAACAATACAAATGTAAGTCAAATTATTAATAAAAATCCATTTAAATGTAATAAAAAAATATGAAATAAATAAAAGTAATAAAAATGTATAAAGAATATATTAATAAAGAAATTAAAACATTAGTCAGTGTTCTCTTTATTTTACACCAATTGTTTTTTTATGATTTTTGGTATGGTTGTTGACTTCATTTAATTTCAATCCACATATATTCTTTATTCCATATTTTTCCGTTATACTTCAAACACCAAGCAAACAAACAGTGAAATAATAAATATGTTAAAATAGTCAAAGCAAATTTAAGCATCTATTTTGCTGCTCACTTTGTCCCAATAAGTGCCACTATAATCTGCCATTTGCACAGTTTAATACTCGTTTAATACTCATTTAAGTCAATGGCACATTACCACCGGCGTGAGTTAGTGGGCTTATGATCTGGTTCTTTTGAGACCGATGAAGGTAGTGCACACTTCCTATCTCTTTCCAGCCTAACATGGTGCAGGGCCACAGGCCCAGTGCTGCCTCTCCAGGGACCGGCCCGCTCAAGAGGAGCTGAAGTGTGGCCTGGGTCCAGAGCCGCCCTCCTGCCAGAAGACATTTAACAAGCTGGCAGTAAAAAAGTAAGAGGCCTGTTGAGCATGTGGGCAAACATAAAAAAGCAGTGGATTTAAAAGTTAATTTTTCCAGACACTATTACAGCTCCTTCATATTAAAACCTCGTGCCAGGCAAAGGTTCCTTCTCTTTTGTGATCCGGTGTGCACGTGTGTTATTTGTGCGTGTGTTTGTAGGAGCGTGTGTGTGTGTGTTCGGGACTCTTTATGGGATGCAGAGCCACTCTGCTCGGTGGTTAATTATGGTTTCTTGTTTGCCCAGTCATTTTGTCACTTCCTTGCCATTTCAAAGTGATAACGGCCATAAATGCCTTTCCAAACTCTTTACAGCAGCGGAGACCTCAGCATGGAAATATGGCCCACGTTTAAAGATAAGGAGGAAAATGACTGAATGAACACATGGCGTTTTGTGATGAGGACTTCTTGCATGTGTACAAGTACAAGTAGAAGAGGCACTCCTTCCAAAATCCAAGATTATTGGTAAGCATTTCTTATTTACATTTGTCCAAGGTAGATTGTAAAGGCGCCTTGTGTTACAAAAGAAGAATCATTTTTATCGTTTTTTTTTTTAAGTTGTTGGGAAGTTATTCATAATTTAATGTAGTTTAACAAGCTGCACTACAAGCTACCATAGCTATAGTATTTAACATTTAAACATTTTACTTGGAGATAATATTGATTTCTTTATTCACAGACATATTTATCTTGCATAAAACAGGTTTTTTTTGACAGGAAAGCATATGGGGTGAGAGGGGAAAAATGAAGGGTCTCGAAAATGACCAGGAGCCGGAACTGTTTTTGTGCAGCCCTCTATAAAGTTAAATATTTTGTGGTCCATCGTGGGCATATTAAAGCATCAGACAAACTTGAGAAACCCAAATTACATATCTCTATTCATTAGCCCTTTATCCCCAGGCCTAATCTACATGACCTCTGACCCTTCTCATTTGTCTGGCCCCGGAATAACCTGCCCACCTTCAAGGCTACAATCAAAGTACGGTAATTAAACTCATAATGTCCGCAGCTAAGATTATTATCAGTCCGCACAGATAAGACCGCTTCAGGAGATCTCTCGCATGAATATTTTATGCCGTGCGATTAGCCTGGGCCATAGCGGTGTTAAAAAGGTTTAAATATGACCCTGTGATCATGAGCTGGAATATGCCTACAGGAGATGAGGGATGGCTGGAATTTAAGGGACAACGGTGTCCGTAATGAGAAGAGAATCTATATAAAAAAAATTGCCATCAGGTACAGGTTCATAAGAGGTAGTGCTGAATGCAACTTGCAGTGTGGTTTCCAAACTTCTGAGCGCTGGGTAGTTAAGTATTCACCAGGCGACTGTGTATATAGTGGCTTTGTTTCTAGGTTCAGAACTGATGTACATGCAGGACGGAGCACACAACAAGTGGACATTAACGAAGAGAAGGATCCAAACATAAGGCTTAGACAGATTGTTATTCCGTAATTCTCGAGACATGATGCCCAAGCTGATAGAACATGCTTTGACTATATTTTTTTCAGCATGTTACCTGTAAAGTGTGAACCCATATCCTGTCGACTCCAGACCCCCCACAGTGAGTACGTCGCATTTCATGTCTGCATGCATAATTCATTCCCTGCAAAGTTGACATTGACCCAGAATACTTCTCTGACAAGCTCTCACCTTTAAAATAAGCGCAGTTTTACATTGAATGGAAGTTCACATAAAAAAATGTAAAAAGACACTTGGACAGATTTGGAGGTGTCCAAAAGAAAAATGTACTTGACATGTGCTCTTTTATAGCTCATGAGATTTTAATTCTCACTATATCTGCTCAAAAATTAAGGGAAATTTATATCACATACATCATATGTGACAGGTGTACAGGTCAATTTTTTTAATTGAGATTTATACATCATCTGAAAGCTATAATAAATAAGCTTTCCATTAATGTATATGGTTCGTTATATACAACTATTTGAAAATCAGGAATATTGAGAAATTCGCCTTTAAAGTTGTCCATTAGTGGCGCTGTAGCTGGCGGTTCTAAGAAGAAACAGGTTTGTTTTAACACTCTGTATTGTCTTACCACTGTAATGATGCTGTGGAGAGTAGATGAACGCAAAAGCAGAAATTCTAAGCTTTACATCGATACCAAACTTGAGTGGGTATTTCTCAAAGAGCGGGGAGCACCGAGCAAAGTTTGTAGGTGTGTTTCCGGCCATTTTCGTTTGCGATTTTGCTGCATCCATGCACAAAGATAAAGTTTGAATTATTTAGGGTAGAAAATTTATGAAATATCTTCATGAAACATGATCTTTACTTAATATCATAAATATTTTTGGCATAAAAGAAAAATCGATAATTTTGACCAATACAATGTATTGTTGGCTATTGGTACAAATATACCCGTGCGACTTATGACTGGTTTTGTGGTCCAGGGTCTTAATTGGATCTCTATAAAACATACAAGTTACAAATATTTGCTTTATTGGAAACAAAATAACGTGACAATGGTCAATGAAAGGCCAAATCATCAACACACTCATTTTAACTTGAATGTTTTGTTCGTAGATATCTAATACGTTCCCTTAATTTATAAGTATATTTAATTAAAATAAAAAATATGTTTCACCGAAATTTAATTGAAAATCAATATAAATATATTAAATAAATGATGTGCAGTAAGAATATAAAATTCCTGTAAACCATAGCTCAGATAATTTAGTCTAAGAATTTTGCTAAGAAATCATGTCCATCTGTGTTTATTTTGAAACATCTGAAAATCCGACTTTGTTTTCTTTATAAATCTGAGCACATTATAAGACATTGTTACAATCTCCTCTGAAACTGTACATGAGACACATGTGGGTCTTTTCCCAAGAGAGCAATCTGAGAAACACAAGACTTAAGTCTCCATTTGATCTCATTTGCGTTCCTCTGGGTGGAATTCTCTTGCAAGCACGGACAGCGACTCCACAAAAGCAAAGAATAAATGGTTGGATTTGAGCAGTTTGAAGAGCAGAGATCTTGTAAACAGCGAACGCTGTCTCACAGCAACCAGCCCATGTGTTAGCACCTTGTTGGGTTGACTGCAGCCTGGCAGACGGGCTTGTTTTTACAGGGATCAGCACCAAAAGATCCAGGGTGCTTATTTTAACACCTGCCCTGGAGCTCTGTCTGTGCTCAGCCCACTCCCCGTCCACCAGTGGCCCCCCTCAAATGGCCCTCTCACTGCCTGGGCCCCGTGCCAAAGGCCTCAGAGGTCTGTTCTTGCCGTGACAGGCCCACGCAAACCAACTCCAGTTTCATAGAGAGCCGGCGATCATCTGATGTTCAAGCAAAATGAATGCTACACGCAACAACATAAATCTTTCCCACAATAAGCGGAGATACACAGCAGAGAATGTTTTGTGTGTCATATTTTATTTCCCCAAATGGTACTCGTGTATTATCAGAACCATAGGATAAAAACAATTACACAAATTACTTTAATTGTTTCTCTTCGATAAATGGAGATGTGCTGAAATTTCTTGCTTTTTAAACGTTTCTCTGGTTCAAAAGTCTCAGAAATGGGTTAATACATTTTGTGGAATGAACAGCAGAGCATCTTAATGTTGGAACAACTTCCTTCAATAAATGTTAAAAAAATTATTGTATGTACTAAGTTAAGGGAAACATGTTCATGTTTTTAAGTTCTTTGATCTCTTGTATGCACTAATTGTTTGACATGTCTATAGTTGTTTTGTGTAACTCTTTGTGCTGCCATTTTGGCCAGGACTCCCTGGAAGAAGAGATTAACATCTCAATTGGTAAAATAACAATAAAATAAATAAACATTTCTCTAGAGTTTCAGAGGAGATCTGAAAGAGATAGTTCACCTAAACAATGAAACTTTTTTCATTTACTCAACCTCATGTCGTTTCAAACCTGCATGACTTTCTTTCTTCTTCAGAACACAAAAGAAGATATTTTGAAGAATGTTGGTAACCAAACATCGGCCCCCATTGACTTCCATTGTATGGGCACAAAACCACTGAGACATTTCTTTAAAATATCTTCTTTTGTATTCCACAGAGGAAAGAGTGACATACATGTTTTGAAAAACATGATGGTAAAAAAATATGAAATAATTTTTATTCATGAAAAGGAATACTTGCACCTTTAACCACAGTATACATTTTTCTCACATTGCCAAGATACCAATTTCTGCAGTCTGAAGAGATTTTATGAGAAGTTTTATTATTAACATCTCTCATCAAATTTTCACGGAAACCAAGTTATCGGTCATGAATTTTACACTTCTGTCTGCGATGATCTCCCTGGTTTCTATTTTTATCCTTCTTTAAGGATTTCAGGAGAACATCTAAGTCAAAGCCGATATTTAAATGAAGCATAACTGAGAACAACATCAAGCCTCCCAAGGTATAAAAGAGACCCGGTCTAGTTTATGGGTCACTGTAACACACATTTCATGTTTCTTTAAAGGCTTTCCCACGGGAGACCATTTAGAGTGACATTGCGCCATGAAGGAATGATGAATTACAAACGGTCGCGACGTGTGGTGTCTATAGATGTGTGTGTGTGCCTGTATGTAAATGCGTGTGTGTGTGTCGTGTGGGTGGTCAGCATGATTTCTCCTCTCTGGTACAGTGGTCTGATGGATCCCTCTGGCCCAGATGCTCTCAGCAGGAATGGACTGCCCATCTTGCGAAACTGCACTGATTTGACAAACCTGGGCAGATGTGCCAAGCGCCTCCTGCTTAAGGGTCATGTGCCCCTGTAAGCGATGGCCACAGATAGCCCATATTTCACTGCTAGCCTACCTCAGTTCACTGAGGTTAGGTCTCTCTTCTGAGAGGAGTTTTTTGTGACCTCTCAGGAGAGCCTGGAGCCGGGGACTACTTTCAGCCAATGGGGAGATGACTGCAACGCACGGCGAAACCGTTTTTCTTCTTCTCCCCTGTGCAGATCAGACTTTTGAATTATGTGAGCCGCTGACTTTAATTTGTCCCGAGGAAAATAAAACTCCAAATAAATCAGATTTTGCAACAGTGTGGAATTTAGGCCAAGGGAAAATTAATCAGTTTTTGGAGTCTCTCATCAGATACATAATCTCAAGTGTCACGAGCTGTTCGCAGAGATTTTTTTCTGGCGTTTTATCCGTTTTATGTTCACGGCGAGCACGGTACCGTTTCGCTCTGTGCATCCATCCATCCGTTTGCAATAAGCTGCGTTACAAAAAGCCTTTAGATGCAAAAAAGATGCGGTGTATTAAAATGTGATGGTTTTGTGTGCAAGCCACATCACAGTTTGGCCGATGTCATTTAAGGGAATTACGATTCATGCTGTACGTCAATTCCAGATCGCAAAAATAATATCACCCTCTGAAAGACTGACCTCAAAACACAGTTCCCTCAGGGACCAGCTGAAGATGCATCACAGAGCCCCAATTGTAAATATGTTTTTAATGGACGTTTATTTCAAGCGACACCCGTTTTCCCAGCGTTGATCGATTTGGATGTTTGTTTCGCTCTTTTGAAATTTTGCAAGCTAAACGTAAAGTCAATCCAAATGGTATTTTGTAAGCAAATATTTTTGAACAAATGACGCTCCACATGTCATCTGTATATTTACGATAGCTCAAAGACATGGGTGTGTGGGTCTAATTAAAAATGTGAGCGGGGTTAGCAGCCTGCTGCTTTCCTCTAAGTCTCTTGTTGCCAGCTCTTGGCAGCTCTGCTGTCAGAGAGCCAGCTGTTTAGTCCTGCCCTGAATTATTGCCAGCCCGCAGTGCATTGTGGGACATCTGGTCCGAGCATTGCTTTTGTCATCTTTTGTCAATACAACGCTTAAGTTCTTAGGCTTAGAACAGTAGAAGAATGTGGCTCCGTTTCGTGAGGAATTTTTTATTGTGGATGTACACACAGCACTCTCAGTTTTTTTCATCGATTGTGAAAGCTTTGCTAACAACTGTGATAATTTCATACATTATTGTGCCCGGGCTCTTTTATAGCAGGCAGAAATGTGTGAAGATCAAATGTAAACGGTGTGTGGGTGTTGACTTGAATGTCTCTTGTTCAGTTGCACAAAAACAAAGAAAAAGATAAAGAAATAACAACAGAGAACATTCCTAATGCATTTAAAAGACTTGACTATAGGTTGTAAGGATGGCTGTTTAAGTTTCTTGTTCGAAAAGGTCATTTTAAAGCAGTTTTGCAGATCAGTTAAACAGTTTTCAGACTGCACCTTCAAGATATTGTTTGTTATACTGGTTGAAGTCTCTCTTTACATCCCGAGACCTATCAGTGTGAAGTCCAATCATTGCATTCGGCCGAATGCATACCTGCCTGTCATTTTGTTGTTTACATCTATTATTATTGTATATTTGTTTTGCACTGTAATGGTGTCTCATGGGTGAATGAGACAGGTACAGTAACTGTTATGAGGAGGTGTGGCTTTTGAGAGAGCTCCGAGAGGAGGGCGGAGACTTTTCCCTTTTAATGCTTTTAAAGCACAGAGCCCTTCAGAGAGAGAGTTGCGACAACGGAAGTTCAACATTTTGGAGCGTCGCGTGATTCATGGAGCCTTCACATTGTTCCAGGATGTTAGGATTATTATTTTGAATCTTTTTTTAGAAGATTTTATGTATTAAATGACTTTAATCGTGTTAAAAGTTTGTCTCTACTGGTCTGTTTTGTTGCAGCTCCATGCATTGCTAGTAACGGGAACTATTGAGAGGCTCCATGAACCGCCATTGCTTTGAAAAAAAAGGTGCTATATAGCACTAAAACTGGTTCTTTGCTCATTATCATAGGGGAACCAATCATATGGGAACCACTTTTAGTGCTATATAGCACCATATCTTGGTGCTTCAGTGGTTCTTCAGAGGTTTTTTGGGGTGACAGAGGTGCTATATAGCACCGTGTGGTTCTTCAGCGGTTCTATTTAGCACCTCATTCATCCCAAAGAACCGCTGAAGAACCACTGAAGCACCAAAATATTGCTCTATATAGCACTAAAAGTGGTTCCGCTGTATGAGCAAAGAACCATTTTTAGTGCTATATACAGTAGCACTTTTTTGTTTTAGAGTGAGAGTTGGCGTAACTCTCCGGCTCTGTCAAAGCAAGTTTGCTATTTCTAGCCACTATGCTTACTATAGCTTTAAAATAAGTGTGTTTTCTAACCCGATATGGTAAACGTATTTTTCTTCTTTAAGCATTTTCAAATTTAAGATGCTCTGTATGGTCTATACAGTTTTGGGATTCCCCCTTCTAATAAACATGTTTGACTACTTAAGTCAGTTCCGTGTGAACAAATATTAATGCCACAGCTTATCATGTTATTCTAGAGAATTATGTGTTTCTACTTTTACAGCAACAGTTTGTCCAGAGCCCTTGTGCACAAAACACGATTCAATTGGAAATTCTTGTTTCGGTCTAGTGTGGAAGAACTTGACTGGTCTGTGTAAAGCCCAGAGCTGAAACAAGCTGAACTCCTCATCACCCAAACCCATCAATGACCATAGAATCGCACGGCATTGCCTCTCATGTGACCTTTCCAGCGCTCCCACGTTGCCGTGTTTCATAACATGCTTCGCTGTAACCTCTCTTTCTCTTTTTAACTGCAGTTCATAACTTCTCTGTGATCGGTAGGGGACTCCTGCAAGTGAAGTGCGTCTTCTACAGGGCCCCTGATGCCTTCAACCCCTCCCTGTGTTTATAATTCATTATTATCATGAAGTTATAGCCCCGCTCGCTCTTCACAGACAACTTCAAACACTCCTGTCGCCGTCCTACCCCTTCCAAGAGCCGCCACACAGCAGAATTGTACATCACACACGGACTTCAAATACTCTTTGAGTCTCAATTTTGCCGACAAAAAGGAGCAAGCGATGCCACAGAACGACGCGACAAAATATCCCCCTGTCTTTTTATCTTGTTTTATTCGAGGAACGAGCGTGTGTGTTCTCTTTGTTTTGCTCTGGAGACGCTCTCCTTTTTGTGTTGTTGTTGTCTTCTGTGAAGCTCGTGGGCCACAAGCTCATAATCATTTCAAAAGGTCCTTTAAATATATAATAGGCACGTTACATCTCAGCAAACAGAGTGTCACTCTGAGGAGGTAAACATTTCAGCTGACTCCTACAATCACGGGACGTCCCTGGAAAACGTCTGTTTTGTGACCTCTGCTTTCACACGTCACCTTCGCAACAACACACACGTTGTGTTGTGTTAAAGCAACAGTTCACACACACATCGCTCCGGGCGTTTACGACTTCTTTCTTCCTTTTTCAAGTTTTTAATCTTTTTATCTTATGTTTTTCTGCTATGTAATAATCTAGATTGACCATGAATAACTTAAATAACTTCAGGTCCAGACCTTATATGGAAATGAGTTGCTGGGATATTCTTCAAAAATTCACCTTTTTGTACTCCACAGAAGAACAAAAGCCATACAGGTTTGGACTAACTTTGTAGTCATTTAATTTATTTTTTTGGAATCAGCTTTAACATCTAGATATGTGCAAATCAAATGCACACTCCAGCGCACATGTTCACACAAGTCATCTTTACGATTATAGAAAATCTTTACTCTAGCTGTGCCTGTTCACCGATACAGTTTAACTGCAAATGCGAGAATGTCATTTTTTCATTTAATCTCCCGCAATGAATAGCAATTTAGATAATATCATTACAGTTTCTCAGTAATGAGTTTTAATTCAAATGTTTCAGATTCCATTATCAATAATATTAGGAACATTATGATGTCGCAGGTTTATTATCAGGTTTTTGGCATGACTGTTTTTTTACGACTGATAATTTGTGCCAGAAAAATGAAATATATTCGTTGGAGTAGCTAAATGAAAGACCAGCGATATCGAAACTGTCACTCTGCGTTGTAGAGGTTGTTGCTCCCCACATAAATGTTATGTTTAGTGCACACCAAGTTGTTATCTCGCCGACTATTCCATGTAAACAATGTGTCTGAGAGCTGTAAGCGATGAAAAAGATGCCGTTTGGGGAAAATTGAGAAACTCACCCTTGGCACAGTCGTACTCCATAAATCTTTTAGCATGTGCCTGTTGGCTAAAATACTTGGCCTCGGAACAGCATCTAACCTCAGGATCCAGAGAAGATGGCAGAGAGAGATGGTCTCTCCATGGATCTTGGCCAATGACGTAGCGAACCACTTGAATTTCGACTTGCCTGAAAAACCACTTGCTCCGAACATTGACAGCAATTTCAAAATCACAGAACACCAGAAAAAACACAAATACATTATTATTAATAATCTTAAAACCATCGTGGTCTGGAAAAGCAGTGAGAACGTTTTCAAGGAAAATTAGGCTTACGTTATTTCAAATAGGGATTGTTTCTTTAGGAGACTCGTATGGCTTGGCTGTTGTGATGAAGATTGTCAGGGGTTTATTGTGGCTGTGTGTTTGTGGGCCAGATTGAATGAGAATGGAACTTTTGCACTTATTTTTCAGTTCTGTCATCCAGATGTTGCATATGACTTCACAGTTACAGATTAGTCTGCTTTATAGGAGAAAGATTGCATCTTAACTTGGAAAATTAAATATTGTCCCATTTGTAAAGATGCAGTATTTTCAAACACTTCTGAAACAATATTAAAAAGCGTTTCTTTTTGTCTTTCTTTCTTTCTTTCTTTTTTCTTTTTATTCTTTCTTCCTTCCTTCCTTCACACTTTTCCTCACTCTTTTCTTTGTTTTTTTATTGTGTGAGTGTTTGTGCCCGTCGCTGTACACAGCTCCTCCTGACAGCGCAGTGAACAGCTCCCGCTCCGACATCAGAGAGATTCCATAGCAAGGTTTTAATTATGTAGTGACTTAACTTGGCTCAAAGTTTCAGGATCCTTATTGAACAACATAAATCTAGTGCAATGACAGCTCCATTCTCCACACCCCACAAAGATGTTGGTCCTCGGACCTCCCAGGGTTTAGGAGCACCGGGACCCACAAACACACCGCTTCCATACAGTAAATCTAAGATCTTATGAGAACTTTCATTTAGATGTGCTTGTGAAAGTGTGTGCACACACAGCGTGTGTTTGAAGGGATTTGTTGTTTTTTGTTTGTTCAACTTAAAAAAAAGTTACTTGGTTGCCATAAAATTTTGAGTTACTTTAACTTAAATATATTACATAACTCAATGAATTTGATGCAAACTTGTTGTGTTGACTAATATTTTTAAGTTGTAACTAACTCGAATTCAAAGCCAACCGGATCACTTATTTTTGTTGAACCAACAATTTTTTATAGTGTTATGTAAATTTGCTTTACGCCGTAAAATTGACACCGACGTTCATGAAACTAAATACTGTATTTATTTTACAATTATTTGTAATAATCTGAATACATATTTCTTACACGAGTAATATCATTTCAACTGTAGGCTGTTCGAGGTTGCCAAGCAACATAGCATCTTGGTACATTAATAAAGAATGTAGGTTTATAGTAAAGGTACTGCTTGTCAAATCAGAAGTTAGATGAACTATTTTTGTTATGAAGGTTTGAAACTTTTCCCGCTTTAAAAGAAAATAAGCAACAAGAAGGAAGCAACAGCGTGCCAACTTTTTTCTTACTGAACATGTCAGAAGTTGATTCAACTAGGCCCCTTTTGATACACATGGTCTCAGGCCAACACGTTTAGCACCGGATCTCCCGATGAACATCATAACGTGCGACAATGCTGAATAACTAAAGGCGAACTGTGTAGGTATGTTAATGATGTCCCTTTTAGCACCAGGTTTTAATAAGACTATGTTTTTCGGAACTCTTTAAAATGCCCAGATCTCATTTTCTCCTCCATGCAGACCCCCATTAGCACACTTACGCACTTTCACACCGGCTTAATTTCAAAATTAAACACCTGTATTTGTTATCCACCACTGACGAAAGGTGTTTTTCAAAGGTGACAGCATTAACAACTGCGCTAATCACGGCTCGTCCGCAGTAACCTCGTCTCTCTGCAGGCTAGCATCCTGTTTTCCAGGCCAACATTCTCGCCTTCAGCTGTTCTACAACTGCCTGGCGTTTAGAGCCGTGCGAACGCACCCCCACCTTATCGCACACGCACTGAGATGGTTCCTGTAAGTGAGAAAATGATCAGATTTATCTTGCGTCTCCATGGGCACTTTTTAAAGAACATTAAATTCAGCTAATTAAATAAAGGGTCAGTGGGAACAATGAAAGTGAGGTTCGCAAACACAACAGACTGTGTTAAACAAGAATGTGACGCCGATTGTTAAGATCTCAAGGCCAGTCCACGGCTGTTGTAAATATTTAAAGGTATAGTAGACCAAAAAAATCTCTCTCGTACAGTCGCCTTTGTGAAGTTTTGAACTTCGAACTTTGGTGAAACACAAAATAAGTTTTCTATACATCATCCACTTTCATTATACAGCAAGTCGGAGTTATTCGGATTTATAACAAAGACAAAACGAAGCCATATGGGTTTGGAATGACCTGAACTATCCCTACAAAGGGCTTATTAGACGTCTGAGAGTGTGAGCGAGAACATCGAGACGTACAAATTTACCGCTACTTTCCAGGTGTGGGCGTATGCAGATCAGATTTGGCTGTAACTTGCGGTAAAACACAAATATGTGTATTGTTTGTTTGTTTACTATTTGCCACTTCTTTTTTTGCGGAAGGAACGATAAAGGCAGAGAAGGAAGAAGAGGATTATCGCGTGTTGTGTGATGAGTGAATTAGTCCGTCTGTGAAGCGATTGCTACTGCCGCACCTGCTCTGCCTGGTTTTGTGATGCGTTCGAAGTGACTCGAACTGCTATAAAAGGTACACATTTGGAAGACAAAGTGTGTCGCTGAGATTTAACGACAGCCGCGGTGCAGCAAAGCTTAAAATAACATGATGGTAAAATTTATGAAAAGTGTCGTCATTCTCCTGTGATTGCAGTGTGAGAAAAGAAAGAATGTGTCCTCTTCCTGCAAATATATAGATATTCTCTGGTGTTTCTCACTAGAAACAGTTCTTTATCTATTTTATTTCTTTTTATGGGCTTTTTTACTTTTTTCTTTATAGCTTGCAATGGTAATATATTACGAGATTGTGGCGGAAATAAGTTTGGAAATAACACCGGACTGAATCAAACCTATATTTTGCCATAAGCACAAATAAAAACCCAATATCAACACTAAAATATATATCTCTGTTAAAGTAACATATTTAGTTTGATGTCACTGTTGCTACGTTGTGTTTTTTCTTGTGCTGGACTGTATAATGAAGGCCGCAGCATAAAGTCAACTTTTAAGAAGCAACAGATGTTTCGAAATGTTTAAGTGGCTTTAAGATGTTTTTTCGATAATAATATAATTACACACAGTACCGTACCGTTTGATCTATACCTTATGAACACTATTTTACCTGCAAATGCATGCATGCAATGCATTAGCCGCGTGTGTGTCACAACTGTCTTCAGTAGTGCGTTTGGTAAGCTAGAAATTTGTGAAAAATCTATTAAATCATTTAAATGCGAGTTGCATGTGCTATGTGGGATAAGTTTGACATTTCATAATTTAATCATAATTATTCTAATTTAATAATTAAACAAAAAAGTTTACAAATGCCTGACTTAGCAACCCTGGTTACTAATGAAAAGAAATAAATAAAACACTGTCTATGATAATTGGTTATAATCATTCCACTACATAAACAAACAAATTGCTTGACAAAGTAGTGCAGCGAGAACTTTCCCCACTGTTTACATATCAACAACGCAACAATCCCATATGTTGTGCACTAGAGCCTGCATGTCAATGCAGTTCACGCACCGAGTCATGCTAAAACTGTTTAATTTCAGTAGGAGTCAAATGTGTCATATGTCCCGTACAGTACCGTTCTGTTCTGTCATGAAGTGCAAGCGTTACTACAGTAGCTAGAGGTTGATCTGTTCTCAGAGTTCCTCCCACTCCGGCATCAATCTGATCCTGGCGAAGGAATGTGGGATTTGGCAAGCGCATGGCCATAAATAAAGAGAGGCCTACACAAAAGAATGTGTTAATTACTAATTATACAGAAAAAGGCCCAGACCAAGCAAATGAGTGCTGGAAGGCAAATGGAGATGATTGCTCCCAACTGCAGTGTTGGTCCACTTATATGAGATAGAAATGAAACGTTCGCGCACTCATTTAAAGTCTTCTGAACGTTTTCCTCTTTTAAATGTCTGTCAAATGACATGCTACCAGATCAGAGAGGAAGACAGTTTCCCCATTGACACGCTTTTCATTTTAAAGAAATACTTGACCCAAAAATAGAAATTCCGTCATCATTTATTTACCCCCACATTATTTTAAATGTGAATGTGACACTTTCTTCTGTGGAACACAAAAGGAGAAATAGTGAGAACGTGGTTTTGGTTACCATGCGATGTTCTTATATCATATGTGTGTTCTTCAGAAGAAAGAAAGTCACACAGGAATTACATGAGGGTGAGTACATGATGAAGGACTTTTCATTTTTCGACGAACCATCCCTTTAATACAGCTAGACGTTTAACTTCTCAGTCTCATAATATACCCGACATTGTCGTGGTATGGTTTTGGAAGTCAGCCTCACCTTCTGTAAGAAAGTGCCGGAAAATACAGTGAGGTGCAAAGCCGTGGTAAATTACTGTCACAATTCTAGGAGACTATTTGCAGATCAGCGGAAAGTGGCAGATGGCGCTTGCATCCAAACGTATTGTGACTGTTATTCAAAAGCAGGTTTTTTTCTCGCGCTCTTTTTTTCCACGATATTAAAAAATAATGTGTTGTTTTCTTACTGTGTGGCCTATTAATAGGGAAAGACGTGGGGGAGAATTAAACTTTAAGCAGCCCTTGACACCCGCTGAAATTTAGGGTGTCTATTAAAGATCCTCTTTAAAAAAGCGGAATGAAATAATAGATTTGCGGCTGGCATCTTGCCTGCCTGCAACTTCCTGGGCTCATCATTAGAGCTGGCATCTCCAGGTCTCAGGGAAACATCCGTGGCCCTCAGAGTAACGACGTCTTCTGCATCTGTCCTGGCTGCCTGTCTCTGGAGCCTGCACTCACTGATGTTAAAAGAAATCTTTATTGTCAGTCACATCTCACATTCACTTTGTTCACCTGTACTGACAATCCCGGCCTGTGTATGTGCGTGAAAGAGCCACTGAGAGATTGTCTGTGTATGCGTGCGCGTGCGAGAGGGAGAGGTAGTAAAGTCCCCGTGCGTGAGCGCGACTCTACCTCCCTCCTGTCCTTTTCGTCTTCCGACGTTGGCATCCCTGAGTTTCTAAATGCTTCCTCATTAGTTTAAATCTGTTTGAAATCTCCAAGTGAGAGACTGGTAATGAAGTGCAAGCAGTGGCCCTCTCTTAAGCCGTGACAGGTGGGAAGATGGCTCATGATGTTTGATTGGGGGGGAGGACGGATTGCAGGTTTTACCGTAGGCGGAGGGGGCGGGGCCGGTTCGGAGCAGGGGGGTAGCGGACTTCTGATTTCCAAAGCGTCGCGTTTCGGGCTCCCCGGCAGACGCGTTTCGACAGCGCCGCTTACGACACCTCTTCAAGTGAAACCGTACAGCGGTTTGGCGCGGGAGTGACAGTTTGTTTAATTATTTAGCTGGGCCAGATACAGTGTTTGCGTTGCCGTTCGTTATGCGCTTGGTGTCTTTTAATGAAGTCAATTATATAGGGGCCGACTTCCTACACAGGAAGTGTAGAGATCCGCTCGGTGCGGTGAGCGGGGGCAGGAAAGTGACAGGCAGTGTTTAGACCACATACGTTAACAAATTCGTCTGACTCTATTGTCCGGCAACCATGGAACATAAAGCTGGATTTTTCAGGATGTTTAATGTGGCTTGTGTGAGTGATGAATAAAACCGAGGCGAATATAAAAGCTTGAAATTAAATGGAGATTAAATCAGGGTGTGAGTCCAGTCCTCTTGCATGTTTGACAAAAACACTTTGGACTAACACGTTGTACCTAAAACCTATTAAGTTGTTAAAGCGCATTGATTGTTTTTCTTGATCTCATCTAATGCACCAAGAGAACCGAAACAGTTCTTGTGCCTTCTTGGAAGCAAATACAGTACCTTTAAAATTTTGGGATTCGTTAGTAATTTATTCATATTTTTTAAATGAGGAAAATTCAAAATGAATAAAAAATATTGTGGCATCTTCGGTGAAGTCACCATTTGCTTAAATTGGAATTTGCCGTCTATATGCTGGGCTCTTATCTTCTTTAAGTTTTTAAGTTATACAAAATACGTTTTTAATGAATAAAACTCAATAAATAAAGTTCAGTTTAAATGAATGTTTTACAATTATATATGTATTGACATTTCAGACAATAAACCACATGTCTTCAGATCTAAATATAAAAATTCCCCCAAGGGATCCTAAAATTTGAACGTTGGTGTAAATTGTAAAAAAGTAGACTACAGCATTAACTGAATTTCTTTACCCAACACCTTTTTATGTTTTCTCTTCCTAGCTATCATTCTCTGTTACCTGCTATAGGAGAAGATTGTTTGAACAAATCACTCTCCCGTGCCAGTTGGACTACACACAAAATTTGTTAAACGCAATCCGCTTTTAGTCTCGTGACCTGGGAAGATAAACAGGGCCATGTGATGAGGGAGGTAAACAGAATGACAGAGAGATTTAATCTGGTAATCACGCACACAAATTCAAAGTTTCACATCTCCCTTATCTTGTGGTTTTCCGGAGAGAGGGAAAGAAAGAAAGATAAGAGTTTATGCTCAGAAGGATTGATTATCTGCTAAATAAACAAATATTGAATCCATGTCTATTAAACCATGACTGACTTTTTTCCCCATATTTATTTATTTATTAGCTTTAAAAAATGAAGCTTGTGCAAGATAAATATCAAGTTTTCTTAATTACTCTTTATTTTAATATAAAAGTACATATAAATTAACTTGAATAAGATATGTCAATTTATTAATATATAAATAAGAAAAGGTTTGTTATAAATGATAGAAATAAGTATTTGTTAACTCGTCTTATTATTATTATTATTATTATTATTATAGAACAGAAATGGGTCGCTGGCAGTCTTCATATTCATCACAACAATGCTGGAATCTTTTGATAGCAGCTTCAATTATTTGTGCAAGGGTGAATAAATTCCCTTTCATTCTCTCTCTTTATTTCCAGATCTTCATAAGTAAGTTGACCTTTAGCAGGGAGAGCAAGCTAATTTTTTGCTTCGATGGCCAGAGTCAGAACATGTCGCTTAATTCAAAATGTAATGAACACAGGTGTGCAAGACACAAGCATCTGTGTTAAAGGATTTGTAAAAAGAGACATGCGATAGAAAAGCTATGCTTTCATTTACAGAATATTTAACATCGTGTAATGGAAGAATAATTCTTCAAATCTGAAATCTTGCCTTAAATAGCCGTATCAGATGGAATGATTGTCAAAAAATGAAATAACCTCTAACGCTTTAAAACCTTGACAGGTTCGTGAGATACACGGCAGCTTTTTTGGGATGTTTTTTCATTATGAATATTTTGAACATCAAGATTGAACAGCTCGACAAGCTCAGGGGATTTTCTCTTAATTCCTGTGTTATTCTGATGCATTTACAGTAAAATCTGTAGGATTGTACTTCATTAGCACCTCCTACTTACTCACACTCTCTAAACTATTTAACGTTTCCTTTTCCTTTTAAATGCAGAATTTTCCAAATGCTCTTCTCAGTATAAATTATGTTCACCTGTAATTTTACAATGTCTTCCCTGAAATAACCAGGCTTTAGTTTGCAATACAATACAGTAACTGTTATACTTTGGTATTATCCACCACCGTCAATAACATTTAAGAAAAAAATGACACAAAGCTTCTCTTCCCCTCACAGTCTAGGGGTCAATTTATATAATTTTAAATGACATAAAAACTGAAAAATGAGTGAGAACACGCTTCATTCCTCTCTCACAGTGAGAATGCAACATTTTAAGGAGAAATTAAAGCAGGTTTATTTTCCATATACAGTATCAAAACGTTAACAGAAGTAACAAATCTTCAAGAGAGAGCAGAGCCTAAAACAACGAAAAAGATGAAATGAGATCCAGTTTATGAATGTTTTACTGCTACGTCTATACAGTATCCAGTAGTTAGTTATACGGTATATCATGGTTTATTCCTGAAAAAGAACACAATAATCTATACTCTTGGAAAGAATATGATGTTTTAAATTTGTGGCACACCCCATCCTTTCCTGCTCATATTAAGGTAAAGGTAAAAGTGGGGTGTGTTGGGGAAGGGGGGTGAAAAACCTCATTCTGCACATCCCCTCTGCTCAGATAATGCATCGCACTTCAACTCCGTCTCATCTTATGCAAAGTGACTTACAAGAGGAGGCTGGCGCCGAGAAGCATCAGCTCTCCGTCGCTCGAGAGAGGGAAGCGATATTAAAAAGAGTCCCCCGACGGATGCCACAATAGCAGTGCCTTTCATTATCGGCCCGCCGCCTGTGTCAAGGCACCATGTACCGTTCATTGTGCATGCATAGTAAATGACTATTTACCTGCCATTGCCTTTGATAAGTCAGTCCCCTCTCCGCCGGCCCTCGTGCCTCCTGGCTCCCCTCCCTCCGCCGGACCCCCAGGCCGCCCGCTTTCTGTTCCTCCGAGCGCCCCCTCCTCTGCCCACAATCACATTATCATGAGCTTCCCTACTGCCTCCTCTGCTAGAATTTGTAAGATTACATTTTCCACAGGTGCTGTTCTCTGGGGCATATCAAGGAACTTTCTTTGATTGTTTCCTACTTTTTTTACCTCCTGTTTCTTTTTCTTTTATCTGTTTCCCTCTCCGAGTCGTCCCGCCTCTCGCGCTTTCTCTGTTCCCCGCTCGTGTTCTCCGGCCGTCTTCAGCTGTCGGCGTCCCTGCTGGGGTTTTGTGTTGCGGCCGCTCTGTTTGTGGAGTCCCTTGTTTTCAAGTGACATACCGGGATAGATATGCAATATTAAAGAGGGCCTTTTTGAATTTTTGACATCTAATTAGTTGCTTCCCGGTTAACATATCACAGCTCACGGGGGCAGAGCCTTTTGCCAGGGCCTGTGAAGATGCAAATAAAAAACCCTGTCATCTCTAGCATGTTCTTCTTTGATATTAGCAGTAATCGTGGCTCTAAGGTTAATTAATGGCCATCAGATTCCAATATTTTCACAGAGGGTTGAATTAATGAAATCCCAATTTTATATATATATTTTTATCATTCCTACTATTATTTTGATCACTGTTGCATTTAGAAGATGCCAAGGAATGTCCAGTGCATTCTAGTAAATTTGTCAGAGTTGCAGGAACAAACAGTGGTGTAGTGATATGTGACATTGTAATATTTACATCTACATTTAGTCATTTAGCAGACGCTTTTATCCAAAGCGACTTACAGAGAGTTCAGGGAGCAATAAGCAGTATATTAATGGATGGCACAATTCAATGTACTTTAACACCAATGCAAACAGATTTTTAAATGTTTTATTTTTTCGTTACAAATTGAATGAAAATGACAAAAAAACTCACCATTGTCATTTCAAACCTGTATGACTTTCTTTCTTCTGCAGAACACAGGATATTTTGAACGGCAGTACCCATTGACTTGCATTGGGTTTGTGTTCATACACTGGAAGTGAATGGGTACCACCTTTGTTCGGTTACCAACATTCTTCAAAATATCTTCTTTTGTGTTCTGCAGAAAAAAGAAACTCATACGGGTTTGAAATGACAAGAGGGTGAGTAAATGATGACAAAATCATTTTTTTTGACAGAAAGTTTATTCAAAATGGCTGACTTTTTTAACAGAAGGGAAAACACATTTGTTGAGTGAAGGAAGCATTTGGCAGTTAGGTGCTCGTCTGTGTTGTCTCTTTGGCTGACAGGGTAAGTAAACTTCAGTTTTAGAAGAGCTCTCCAAAGACCACCACCATCGCCAGCACTGACGGCTTCCATAGCATAATGATCAATTAACTGATTATTCCGGTGAGGGGCTTGATTCAATAATCAGCGCGGCTATTAATCACTTTTTATCTACTAATCAGCAGCTCCTTATTCATTATGCGCTACAGATCAGGAAAGCAGCACCAGACCGGGCCGTGGTTTCAATCACGGCATCTTCCTTTAGATCCTGTGGTAGGTAACACGTCGCGATCGGACGATAATACCGCTCAAATCCGTCTGAACTAACGCCATGATGAATTGCAGGTGGCGAGCCAGGACAGCAAGAAAATGAAAACTGAAGTGAAGTGGCAAGAGGCGTATACTGTAAAACCTAAAATGGAAAATGACACGGCTGCAAAAAACAACTAATAAAATTAAACAATTTTACGCTTAAAATGAAATCCTAGCTGTTGTCCAAAAGTCATTACTGGTTGAAACAAAAGACGTGTTTAGAAAGGGTCACAAATGTAAAAGTGTATTTCTAAGCGCAGAAATCTATAAAGTAAATGGCTCATTCTGAATGGCTCCATGATAACACATTATGTAGTAAATTTCAATCCATTCCTCCCTCCCAAGTGTGCACCTCGTTCCCCGAGCCCGCCTCTTGCGGCATAAATGCCTTTTCTGTTATTTTTCATTTAGCGTCAATTGACCTGACAGAATGGTTAGCAATTAAGTGATTTTTGTAATGGTCTTGGGTAATTTTCTTAAGCTTGTCAGCTGTATTTTATGAAGTCACCCTCAGCCCTGCTCTCTCGCTGGTGCATAATAGCTTATAATTTCAAAATCTTTATCTTCTGTTTCATTCTCAATAAATTGAAATTACAGGAAGTTGTTGAGGACGCTTAAATTTCCCCCTTTTTGTTCCATTCTGTCTATTTCGTAATTGACAGTAAAGGGAATCTTTTTGCTCGGGCAACCATAACATAATCACGGCTAATATGTAAACTCTGTCACACGATAAGTGAAGGAGCCAGCCCGCTCTGCTTCGGCGTAAATACAGAAATTTTTCCGCATAGCTAATTGGGCGTGTCGTGTCAGAGCCTATCGTACAGAAATCACTTTATATAGTTCACATTAGCAACGACGAGCCGGGAAACATAAACACATTATGTTCCAAAGAAGTCCGATAACATTGAGTTATGATCATTTTTATCCGCAGAAAGGTTTCAAGTTTTTTCCGTGCCAAGATTTAAGGCCACGCCGCGCGGATGGTCTCTGCTTTCTCGTCATTAGAATTGTTGTGAATTTCTTGCATAAAATACTTCAGCTGTCATCTGCATGCCACCACTTTGTCAAGTAATGTTTTTCAGCTAATCATCTCTGCTTGTAATAACTCCAGCCTAACATCTGCTGTCCTCCACAACACTTCACTCATTTTTCCTTCATTCCATTGCACACCATTCGTTCCTAACACAATCTACATGTATTAGTTGATAATGACTTAGCGCTTAAAAGCAAATAGATGTCGAGGGACCGCCAAGACAGACGTTTGTACTCTGACTCCCGAAGATGAATTGAAGCCTGGAAGAGCAGAAGAAACGCCTATCAATCATATTTAATGTTTATATATGTGTATTTTGAAAAACGGTGACAGGATCTTTGATGGCACGTGGAAAGGAGCGGTAGGAAAGTTTGAGAAACCCATTAACCCTCGTGTTCTGTAAAGATTGACTGCTCTCATGATTTGTAAAAACAATCATTGTAATGTTAAAATGACCTTTTTTATCTGTGATATCTGCTTACTGGTTTGATTGAGTCCTTATTGAAGCTGTATCCCTTACAGCAGCAGTCAACCTTTTTGACTCCAAGGCCCCCCATTGTATTCAACAACATTCAAAGCCCCCCCCTTCCACTCACAAAACCTCAACATTTCTACCCAATAAAATATTTTAGAACTTGTTAACTGGTAAAACTTTTATGAACTATAAAAGTATCCAAAAATAAGAAATATAATGTTTTTGTATGTATTTCAATGCTAATTTGTCTCATTTTAAAATATTGGTCACCTTGAGGCCCCCTTGGAAGTCACCTGTGCCCCCCCTGTTTAGAACCACTGCCGGTAACGTTGACAGCAAGGTTATAGAAGTTTGACTACTATTAGTAACTGTTTCTGTTTTTGGACATGTTGGCCCCACATTGTAGTAAAACGTGGAAAAAGAGAACCAAAAAAATCTGTTGAAACGTGTCAATCAGTGGAGGGAGGCTGTCGAACGTTGGCCTGATAACTTAATGGTGAATATGTTTTATTACTTAGTCTTTTAAACGGATAACTCACCCTCTTTTAATCTTAAACCTGAATGACTTTTATTCTTCTGAAAAACACAAAAGATATTTTGAGGGTGAGTAAATGATGAAAGAGTTTTCATTTTGGGGTGAACTGTTCCTTTAAATAACACATCACCAGGGTTTACGGGGTAAAAATGTGTCCTTTCTTGGACAGTATTCCCAGAAAACCTCCTGAAAGACGTCTTTCACCCTCTGTATGATCATTTCCCTTTATGACCTCATATTGGGAAAAAGCCCCCTACTTACGTTTTAATGGGTTTCCTTGCTGTGCTTAACATGGTTTGAAATGGCATCTCATAATAACCATATGCCTATTAAAGACATGATTGAGACAGTGGCTAATGAGCAGAGTACACGGCGACTGTTGGAGATACAATCTTATTTCTCCATAACTCTGATGAGAATTCGGCTGTATTTCTAATTGGAAGAAATTAAATCCACAAATTTTAAGCGTTACGACTTGTGAAAAAAACAAACAGAGGGAAGGGAAATTCATTTCACAGTTCTTCTTAAAAGTACGTGGCCACCTTCAGTTAACCTGTAAATTGTGTCATATTTAAAGTTATATTTTTCCTTTTAATAAAAACAATTACATTCCAACATTCCTAGTTTTGCATAATATCCAAATTTATAAAACAAAGAATGATACTCTTAACATGCGAAAATCTCAGACTTTACTGTAAAATACAAAAGGATTTAGCACTTGCATTATTCAAATCCAGATGCCTTAAATGTGCAATATCACAGCATATCACAACCAGAAAGCTGTATGTTTATAGCGTTCTGCCTTATATACACCACCATGTGTGATTTTAGACCTTCGCCGGTGTTTCCTGAGAGATCAGAGACAGTAAAGACAAAGAGATTTAGCCACACTTAAATTGCAATTGCGGTTCCCCCATCGACACTTCTTTGCCCAGACACCTTTTTCATACACGAGTGAACCATTCATATTCCATCTGTTCCAGCTCTCACTCTTTGGGGAGGCTGTCAGTCTCGAGAAATCATGTGACACGGAAGAGATGGGAGAAAGATGGGGGGGTTCACTGTTATGCCGCTCATGGCCGCCTGACTCCTGGGACCCTACCAAGCATTGAATGAACATTTACCTCTCCTGTATTTATAAGGAAAGAGAGAGAGGAGGATGGAGGGCGCCCGTGTTGCCGCTCCAGCATGACCGAGAGCCGGGAGAGAGGAGACACATCTGTCACAGGATTAACTTTCCACTCTCTGGGACCTGGGTGTCGGGAGCGGCCCCGTGCTGCACACACACTTTCGTGACATCAGATAGAATACAAAAGCTGCCTATTGTTGCCTGATGAACACCTGTCAGAAGCTCTCAGACTGATGCGTACAGCATCTACAGATGCGGTCATCTAGTCATTACTGAAAACACCAATCTGTTGGAGTTTTCTTTGTAGCTTTGTATGTTTCTTTCATTTTATTTTCATTTACGATCTTAGAGGATAGATGCTACAAAAAGTTCTTCACAGCAATGATGAAAAAAAAATGTCTATGGCATCATGAAGCTCTGTCATAATGGTGTATTTATATTTTTTCACTTTTTCATTCACATTATAAAATAGGGAACGCTATTAAAAAGTACAGTATGTAATCTAATTTAACAAAGTATTAGTTTACACAGGTGTCACATTTTTAGTTTTAGAGTTTCAACATAATGCTATTCATTAGCAATGAAATTCAAGGTGCAATGATCCTATAGCTGCAGGTTACAATTTGAATTTGCTTAAAACTTTAATGCAGGAGTTAAACTTAGTGGGCTAACATTTCACAGATCGTGCAGGAAATGATAGGGATTCACACTTCCCAGCTACAGTATCTATTGGCTTGATATATAGCCAATAGACCATTTTGAAATTATGTTCAGTTTTACTATTTATAGGTATGCGTTTTAGTAAAATGTAAATTTTTGTTTTATTCTGTGAACTACTAACAATATTTCTCCTAAGTTTCAAAGACATCTTTTCTATTTGCATTTATTTCCAGAACATGAAAACTGTAGAAACATGCCAAAATAACAGAAAAGACTCTGTACTCTGTTTTTCAGACCTCAAATACCTCAAAGCAAGCAAATTCATATTCACTGTTAAGCAATACAACAGTCATTTCTGTACATGTATTTAGGAAAAGTTCAAAAATAAAAAATGAATGTGATGACCTCGGTTTTATCACAATTTTCATGTCTCTTCTCACGCTGTCAGTCTTTCACATTGCTGTTGGATGACTTTGTCACTCCTGAGGTTTGATTCTGTTAGATTTCGACAGACATGGGACTGAAATGGCCACAAAACATTTAGAAATGTCTTATTATGGCCGTATTATGTTTATATGTATAGTTTAATGTATACAGTATGCACTAATAAAATAATTTCTAATTGTTTTCAGACAGCCATGAAAATAGCTGCGCTCCCAAGGAGTGGGAAAAATCTCTGGTGTCATTATGGTCATTTCTCCGTGTCTCAAATCACTTACTGAAGCCACCACAGGTGGAGTTTGTCCATAAGGCTGGACCTAGGGGATTTGTTTAGGTCTTTCTCACAGGGCCACAATATCCCTGGTCTTGATCGCTGACCCTTGAGCCCTGTTTACAATATGGAGGTGATTAAGACAGTCTAAACTAAAGTAGCCCATGAAGTCCCGGCGGAGAGTCCCAAAGCGGCGTCTCCGTCGCCTGATGGTATTGTTTTTGTTTTGGATGCGCCCTGACGCCACACCCTCCCCCCCACGCCCGCACACACCCTCTCTCTCTCACTCCGGCCTGCAGGGCATTAAGATGCCCATGAATTAATGAAGAACACAGAGGTAATTAAACGAGGTGGTGACAGCCTCCTCTGAGCTTTCGGAGGGCCAGAAGGTCCTCTTGGGCCCCTCCCTGCCTGCAGGTTGCTACGTGCACCGTGGGCTTGATTGGCCTGCTGGGCAACGGGGCAGATTGCAGCGAGGCCTCACCTGCGGCACAGGAACCCCTCCCAGGGCCCTCCCCAGGCTGCTGGGTCACGCGGCCCGGTCTAAACACCCCCTGTGGGCCAAAGAGAAGAAAACAACAAGAGAAGGATGCAGAGAGCAACAGGGCCACTTCCCCAGATTATTGCACCATGCTGGCCTGTTTACCCTGAGCCGTGATGGACAGCTAGCAGGCAGCAATTGCCCTTTTGTAAGACTTACCTCACGCAGACCGCCGCTGGTTAACGCATGCTTCGCAGGCCCCAGAATGCCGTAACGGTGAGCTGTAATGGACCTTCCTTTCAATAACAAGCTTTTTGATCTCTTACAACAAAGCGTAGGCATCGTCAACTCGAGCCACTTACGAGAATTACTTCACTCGATGTTGCGAGCGTAAGAATCATATGACCGTGTTTTAAAATGAGAAGGAAGCGATGTACCAGCGCAAATAACATGTTCATGAATTGTGGCATTCGCATCATGCACATCTGGCTGTTATGTCGTACCACACAGCTAAAACAAATGTGTTATGTTAAAATGTAGCGAAGCGTTTGCAAAGCTTAAAAAGTGATGACGGGAAGAAAAATTGAAATGTTGCACACTTCTTCCCAATTCGGCCCGAGGCTTGCTCTCGCCGGTCCCTTGGGTAAAAGGATGTAAAGGGCGTCCATCTAACACCATGTAGGGGATTAGAAAGGAGAAGATGTTGGGTGATCCATTGACTCTGGGCTCCCGAGACCGACCTGTCTTTTGTTTATTTGTTCTCCGACTGCAGTCTGGATAATCATCTGTATAAACGCTCAGTTCCCACTTGTGCCGGGAACGCTCTCCCGTCCACGCACCGCCCCTGAGGAAGATCTCCCGGGGAGATGGAACATGTGCACAATCAGGAGGCAGGTACAGCCTTTGTCAAGCAGTGCTGGGGGAATTGTGCAGCATGGAGGTTGTTTGCCTGACACAGAGGTCCTCATCATTGCCTCTTTCCATCTGCCAACGCTTTGCGTCTCTGCGTCCCTTTGTGCCGCCTCACAAAATATTTGGCCGCTGTTGCCATCAGCCTCGGTGAGCCTGTAAACAAAGCGTGGCGTTCAAAAATGAGAAAAAAAGTCCAGCTGAAGGATAAGAGTTTGATTTGTAAGTAGAAGAGCGAGTGTCCATTTGTGCCATTTATTTACATACTGTGGATGTGTCCATGTGTTTACGTTTCTGTAAATTGTAGAGAAGTATATGGAAAAGAGCAGTTATCAAACTTAATATGAAATTTAATGCAGCTTATTTTGTAAATATTGTGGATGATCATTGTTGTTTCAAATTTTTATTTTATTTACTCTAGTTATATATTTATATATATATTTTTTATATTTTTCCTACTTTATATAAATTGGCCAAATCAATGTAATATTTAGTTTAATTGTGTTAGTTAGCTGTATTTTTTGTTGTTATGACTTAAATCAAAGCAAACCAATTGCAGTTTGATTGATATTATATAATATATATTATGGCAGTTTATCTCATAGTGTGACAACTTGCCCCACTTTTGGCCAGTGTAACTGTGCGTTCTGTGTACTTGCCTACACAGAATTAGAAAATGTTAAAAATGTCACTACAGAAAAAAGGTTTGTCAAGACCAGTCTGTCTTCCATAACTTTTAAAACATCTTTGTCAATTTTAAAGGATCCGATTTTCGATAAACATTATTGAAGTAAGGTGTTTCAGTCTAGAAAGGATAAGAAAAGCAAAATGAAGAGCAAATTAATTAAATATTTCTCAGCTCCAGAAATCTACAATATCGCTCATCTTCCGGACAATTGACTTGGTCTGGACATGGAGTACAGAAATGTTCTGATTATTCGGAGAACAGGTGCGGCAGGGCCCACTCCTGGGACCCTCAGACAGCCACTGGCCCTTCTTTAGGGACTGCATTTATGTATGTGCGTATGGATAGGGGCTGGGGATGAGGAGCGCGAGAGCTCAGCTCATTAGAAAGCTTTTGCTTCTGCTAACTCACTTGTCCCATGGGAAACAGCTAATCACCACAAAGGGACCTAAAGTCAGTTAAAGCAGGATGTCAGATGCTTATTTACAGACCTTTTTCTCTCTATTTCCCTCTCACTCCATGCTCTTTCCCTCCATTTTTGATTTAGTCACATCATTTGTGGAAATTAGTACAACCACTTCACTGAAGGCAGTACATTCATGTTGATATATCTGGTTGAAGTATAGCGTTCTACAGTTTTGGCCTGGAATTTAAAATGTGCCAAATGTTGATTCATTTATTAATAATATTACATTAGTAATTTAACAACAAGTAGTTTGATATTTGATAAGAAAATAATGTTTAGTAAATGAGTCTGCTTAATATTAAGTGCAACAAGTTTTGCGATCTTTATGCGTTTGCAAAGAAAAATGTGTTTGGTAAAGGCTACTGTTCCTTTAAAAAGAAATCCTCTTTTATGATCATTTACAGTTTGCTTGAATATGAACAGAATCGCAGTAGCACCTGATAAATATATTCGAAGCAGCTTTGATACGGGCGGAAACATTTTTGCTGGGTCACTTTGGCTCCTCTAATGTTGTTCATTCTGTGGTCATTGGTATCTGTAGTGACCACAGGAATGCTCATTTGACAGTTTTGGTGTTTGAGCTCCAATAGGCTGCGGTCGACACAATTAACACACTAATCGATCCGATGTGCGCTGTGTAATGTAATGTTACAAAAGAATCGAACGGTTGATGATGATGGTTGACCCTTCATAGTAAGTCTTATTAGTGAGCTTAATTCTATCAAGTTATTTCACTGGTAAAGCTAAATAACTAAAGCTCTGCCTTGTTTATCAATCTGTAATTTTATTTACTCCATTATGACAAATATATCATTGGATTGTGACATGGCCGTATCATTGTTTTCCTGTCAACCTTAACTCGTGTCCATGAGTGAGCCGTCATCATTTTCATATCCAATTAAAAGTTAAAGAACTCCATTATGAAACTTCCACTTGTCTGTATCCAACCAAAACGACCAAATGTAAGTTATTAACTGATATCAATTCAACCTTGCTTATTTCCCAATAGGAGGTGAAACGTGCGGTTTAATCTAAAATGTATCTTGGTTCCGTTCCAAACCCGTTGCCAGGTTTGTTTCCTCAGTACCTAAACAACGGCATTCCTCTAACCGAGGGTCTTGTTTCCAGAGACACTCATATAAAATGTTTGAATTCAGTCTTAATTCAGAGGCCCAGTAGAAATCGAACCAGGTTCAATGAGACCACCGTCATGTTTATAATTATTGTTTACTCTAGCCCTCATATTAGTTTCAACTCCATTTCTTGCATTTATAATGTACTCGGTGTGTTCACAAAGGTGAAGAGATCACATATAGGAGTGGATATCGGTCTCCACCAAACAGCGAGTCCCTTTATCAATTTGCTTAACACACACAGGCTAATCCCGAGAGGCCTCCTGTGGCTGCAGATATAAATTTAAGAGGATAATTAGACCCACGCGAGGGGGCACTCCACAGGACAGGAAAGGCGGATGGCAGGCAGCGGTCAGAGAGGAGATCTCCCTCTCCCACAAATGCCCGACTGGTGCTGGCAAAGCCGCTGCCACCCCTGGAGCCGCGCAGGTGCTGACTGATTTATATCTGTTCATAAATGTTTAACCTTTTTTTTTTTCATCCAAAGAAAAGGGCATCTTATCTGTCTCCCCAGTTCTGTTAATTGAGTATATGATTAGAGCCTGCTGTTTGACTCGACAAGTCCCCTCTTTTGTTGCTAACAGGAAGGCCAAAGGGCACAACTGGGGGAGAGTCACTGTCTCCGTAGGTCTCCTCCTCTGAAGAGGAGATATAAATCCCTCTGCTCCGTTCTGTACCTATATGCATGTAGAGATATGAGCTTTCATTAAGTGAATGCTGTATTATATAAAACACATTAAAAAAATATATAGGAGCACGAAGGGTCCTTTTAAGGTCATGACCTTAGGTCAGGTTACTTCTTTTCTTTGGGCGTGCATCAGTGCTGTCACACAAATTTTTCCTTCGTACATCTACATTGAATAAAGAGATTTTAGAGGAAAAACTCGGTAACACTATTAACAGTCATCAAATCACTTATCACCATTGCTCACATGTGACTTAAAGTACCTGTTCGTACTCAAAACAATGAGGCCTTGTCACAAAGTTGTGAAAAATCTTTGACAATGTTGATTTAACATATTGTCTTTTATGGTCTCACTTTAACATGGACACGAACATTTTTGACAGTCTATCTCCATAATTCATGTGAATGAACATGTGACAGCGGTCATACCATCTGTAAATCACTCAGCGTCTTCCATCTTAGCGTTTTTCTTTGCAATCTGTTCTCAGTATAATTCCACTCCCTTAATATTTAGACGCATCTATTACCTTTTTCATCGACGTCATGTTCTGTTTGTAATGGTATTAGAAACGAACAAGCCACAACATAAAGCCTGTTTACACCTGGTCATCGCTAAATGGCACGTTGTAGTTGGTGAAATTTATTTTAACATACAGAACCAGTCAAAAGTCTGAAAAAATACTTTTGTAGACAAAAATATATATATATATTTGAAATGACCAAATAATAAAGAAGAAGCAGCCAATAAGAGCCCTGAATAGATTGGGAACTCCATCACAACTAGAAAATAAAGCGTTTTCAAACTTTTGACTGGTACTGTATATCACTTTTTTTGCGTAAACCCCAATAGAGGGACAATTCTTGCTAAATAACAATTTTTTTCACTTTCAGACACTTACCGTATTTTACACCCAATGGGTGCTAAGTACATTCAGAACGACAAATTACAATATAACACTCTAAAGAGTATCAGCTTAGTGTCTTGTTTTTAGTTTTTAGCTTATGTATTTTCACACTTCTCATGAATCTAATGTAACCGTTCTCAATGGTTGGGCACCTCCAGTCTGGTAATCCAGATGATGTCATTATTGAGGATGTGTAAGTCAGTGGTCAGCTGTTGATTGTGTCTCAGGTCTTAATAGTGTCTTCCCGGGTGGCAGCTGACTTTCAGAGAACAGAAGAGGGCTTAGGAAAAAAATCAATAACGCATGATTTATTGATCACTAAAAATGCTCCTCATTAGCCCCCCGAGTGGCCCTCTGCATTTGACAAAATGTCACCACTGTTCTAAAACTGTCCTGCATTTCTGTCACACTTTCAGGATCCCAGAGAGGCCACCTGGAGCAGGAAAAATAACCAACATCACATTTCTCTAAGTATGTTCAAGTGTTCTGCTAAAAAAGCTTTGGAAGTGTATTGTTTATGCTAGGGATGCACCGATAACAGTATCGGTATCGGGCCCGATACTTAGCTCATGTACTCGTACCAAAAATGCACCGATACCAAAAATGCACCGATACCTCATGTGACATAACTGACAGAACTGATTGAAATTTGTTGTGGAGTTTGCGTTGAAGCCCATCAAATATATATTTTTTCCGGATGTGTTTAAGGTGGAGTTGTTTGTAATTATGAAGCTATTCTATTACTATTAGCCTCACTGTGTTGTGAAAAGGTACAGGCATTGGTTCATGCATTGGTATCAGCGAGTACCAGAAAAAAAATACCGGTACTGGTACTCGGTACCGGTGCATCCCTAGTTTATGCATTCGGAAAACCATTATGCAAAAGAACTGGACATGCAATTGTCAGTACATGCAGTCGGTGAGAATCAAACTTATGAACTTGCTATTGTTAGAATTCACATTTATTAGTCAATGTATTTATGTATTTTATATTTATATACACAGGGCTTCCTCATCTCAGGTTTTTAAGAGCACGTTCTAATTGTTAAAAGGCCATGCGAAGCTTAGCTCTTAGAGGTATTATCCACGACTCATTATCATCTTCAAAGACCAGTCCTCTACACAGCTCTCCACGCTCATCCCCCCAAAAACTACATTTGATGGACAGGAAAGTGTCCGACAGCCAATCGTAACAGCCGTGCAGATGTGAAATGCCAAAACGTTTCCTGCTGAAGCCCCTTTAGCTTTCAGGCAGTAGCCAACGTTCCTTTCTGGTAGACAGACCGTGAGAGGAAAAGTTTATTGAAGGATGGAAAGAGAACTGAGAATGGGGCTTAGAAAGATCAAATATCCTTTTAATTAATTCAAGAAAGGGCAATAAAACTGTTTTAATTAACTCAAGGGTCAGGCTCTGTACCCTAATTTCTCTTCTATTAGAGGACCATCTTTAGTCCGTATGTTCCCACAACGCATATAAACCTAGAAGCATTATAAGTGCTATCACATTTTACTCTGCTTCTATTTACCCTTAGAACATGAGACCACCATAAAACATTGTAAAAGCATTAATGATATATGCAAATTACTCGAAAAAAAGATATAAAAGAAAATACATATGGATAAGAACCTGCCATTAAATACTAAAATAAGCATATGATTAAATATGATAATATTCAATGGCTTTTCATATAGTCTATATATACAGTAGTGGACAAAAGTGATGTCTGGAGGACATATTTGTATAATATTTGGTTTTAATGCCATCTCAGATTAGATTAAAATATAAGGTGGACAATACACTAAATTTTTAAAGGTCCAGTGTGTATTAAATTTAGCGACATCTAGCCGTGAGGTTGCAAACTGCAGCAACGGCTCTCGCCAACCTTCCCTTTCAAAACACTAAGGTGCCTGACACAGAACTAAGACGTCACGTTTTCGCTTCTTTGCCGAAGGAGATAACGTATTTATTAAAACGCGCTCTGTAGAGCAGTTTGTCCCTTTAGGGCTACTGTAGAAATAACATGGCGAATACCATTCAAGGGGACCCGCTGTGTATGTAGATAGAAAAAGATTATTCTAAAGTAATAAAGACATAACGCTTCATTATATAAGGTCTTTATACACCTCTGAACACATAGTTATGTATATTATATTAAAATGCATTTCTGTCAATATTGTTAAGGTTCATCGGACAAAATTATTCGGCAAACGGCAAATTAAAACATTTCAGCGGAATTTGGGTTTATTTGTAGTATTCATATTTTATTCTCTTGCTTTAGACTAAAGCAGACACTTTTATCTTCATCATTTGCATAAATAGCGACGATGTAAATTTGAAACGTTACTCATGACGTTTGGCCTCACTTCATATACATTGATTATATTATTGATTATCACTTTTATCACTTTTGGCTCAATACCTGAATAGTTTGTGACATCCGCACTCTGTGACAACTAGCCTCAGTCTCCCCTATAAAGCAGTGCTTGACGAAAAAGCGAAAAATCCCTGTGTTCCCGCTGTCCTGCAGTGAGACTGATCCCTCATGTGCTGGACCGCAGAGTCCCAGACTGCAGTGCTCCATCAGCCCGGTCAACATGACACATGAAGGTGCCCCTACTCGCAACGGGACCCTCGCAAGGGTTTTTACAATCACAGATCCAACGTTGCACGTCGGCTGATGGTCAGTGTGAAGTGATTAAACGTTTCCCGGTGTCATTCACATAAGTCATTATGGCTCTTGTGGCAGCGCTGACTGGCTTGCTATTACCCATAATTCTCTCTCACTATATTGTAAGTAGTGTTGGTTTAGCTTTTGGCCTTTGAGGAATGTATCTTAGCAGACGTGTCTGCCATTCTTCCTTGAAAAAAGTTCTTAATTAGAAAAAAGTCCATTGCCAAGTGGGAAGGAAAGAAAGAAAGGCATTGAATGGGAGAAAAAATCATGTTCCTACTCTCCTTGACTGGCTTTTTGTGCTTCGGAGCGGCTTAATTGCGACACATTTATGCAGAGAAAGGGAGAGAGTTTGTTTTGTCTGTCTTGACGGCGGTCGTTTCATTGCAACAGATGCTGAAAGACAGATTTGTTCAATTTAAAATCAAAAGGTACAAGACTGTTCTCAAGCTGTGGCTTTTATGCACTATTTTTTTCCTTTTTAAAAGGAGTTTAACATCCTGTCATCACACGTATACAGTATGTGTGTACTGTAAGTGTGTGAGGGAGGTGGACTATAGGATGTTTCACACATGCCCAATCGCATGAATTCAACCTGTATACTGGTGTATTTATTGTCATTTAAATTGTCGTGCTATTTATTCTAGAATGGGATCTGATAATGGACTTTTTCCAATGAAACTTTGTACATCATTACACTTTGCATTTAAATGGTATTTTTTGTTTTCTTACCTATGGGAAAAGTGCGTTTAAATCTCGATCAGCTCAAACAGAACTACATATCTACACAATTTTCACGAGGGCCAGAAATGAGCAGCTGACACAGGTCTCTCACACAGACAGCCACAGATAATAGCTCCTGTTTTATTTTGACCAACGGTGCTTAATTAAAGCTGTGTGGCTTCTGTTTTCTGCGCCGTAGTCGAACCCTCGGCTCAAGCTTATTCAAATGGCAGTCCCTGAGGGACAAATCCAAACTTGGGTGAGATGGCAAGCTGTTCAGCATCACTACGGCAACACCTGGTATTACAGGTTCCGTCTGTCAGTCAACCTGGCCCAACGGGGGGCGAGCGGACCACAAAAACATTTGTACCTACAAAATTCCTGATTAGCATACCTGTGGGAATAATGGACAGAGGGAGGAAGGGGGCAGAGGGAAAATGAACGAGGTTTAGAGAGTCGGCGCAGGTTAAACAAACATTTGCTGTATTTTTTTCAGCAGTACATGACTGCAGGAAATTTACCCACGCTGCCACCCCTGAGGTCTCTGAAACGCACTCCCCCTAAGGGCAGGAATCATTGGTGCACGTATGTAGAACACTGCGTCTTGAAAAGCACGTTAACAAGCCTTTTGCGGCCTGCTATTCAAATCATGGTTGGGAGCGGATGCTTTCCGAGCTGTCAGTTAGTTTGGATGAGCCCCCTTACCTGACACTGTACGGTTACACATGACTGGTCCTCATAACCACAAAATCAAAACAAAACACTCATCAAGTCGTCTAATTCTGAAGTTAGCACGTTCAGATGAAAAGCAGCCCGACCTGACTTCCATCGTACTGTACTGTAGCTCGAATGAAGACAAATTAGCATTTCTTTTCTATTCAAATTTTCTGTTTTTCTATTTCTTGCTAATCATGTTTGCACAAATGTGAAAAATGCATTTAAAATGATAAAGTCAGCAAGTTTTTATTTGAAAGAAATGTCACCAAACATTTTTTATTTGCTGCTTAAAAGGTTCTGATATAGTGGTAGCACAGTGCTCACATAGGGGCGAGGGTTCAATTCTGGGTATCTTATCGTATCTGAAAAACATGCAAGTCAAGTTTATTGTAAAAATAATGAAGAAATAATAAGAAAGAAAAAGACTAATCATTAATAGTACAAAAAATAAAGTAGTAAAAAACAGCTATATTTCTTTCCCAGAAATGACTAAAAAAAACTAACCCAAAGCTATAAACAATCAGAAAACTATATCGACTAAATAAATAAATGATTTAAATCTCCACCCTCCTTTAAACATCCCTGCCTGTGTTTTCGGAGGAGAGGCGAAGACCGCCCTGCGCTCCTGAGAGACAGGAAGCTCTCTGAGAGCGGCACGCTTCACTACAGAAACACCTGCTTTTGTTAGCTCACTACGCCACTTACCCTCACCCTCGGGGACGTGCCATGGGGAGGGAGGGGACTGAGGAGACACAAAGCAAACAATGTCTCAGAGCTCCATGTCATCTGGAAGAGAATACAGATCCACAACTGCCTCAGAAAAGCAGAAGGTGGCGAGCTTAACTGAATGCAGACATTTTTTTTGCAGAATTTTGACCACATTTTCTTTCTTTCTCACTGCCCCTTTAAAGACGTGACCAGCATTAAGAATACACACATAAAATTAAACTTATTATGTGAACCAGGCAGTTGTCATCTCTGTTGTCAATTTTGTGTGTGGATGCTCGCTCAGTAAATATGTTCCTGATTAAAAAGTTTATCTGCAAATGTATTTTATGTTGTTGGGAGAGAGGCGCTGCGTAATGTGATGTGGGTTAGGCTGTAGCGTTCATCCATATTTTACCCAGACCACTGGGGACTGTGTGTTACTGTATAATCCCATAGGAGTGGACTCCCTTCCATTTTTCGTTCATTTCAAAGTGGCATATAAGCAACGTGCATTAGGCAAAAAAAGATCAGTTTTATCACAGATATTTCACCAGCATTTTAAAAAACGTATTGATGTTGAACACAAAAGAAGATATTTTGAAGAATGTAGGAAAGAAAACAGTTCTGGGGCACTTTTCACTACCATTGTCATTTTCCCTACTATGGTAGTCAATGGTAGCCAAGAACAAAGACATTTATGCCTATTTGGAACAACTCGAGGGTGAGAAAAGGATGACTGAATTTTTAATTCAATGCATGCATGTCCATTTTTTGCTGCCAAAAAGTCAACAGGTGTCCACCATAAGAACTCCTTTAATACTGTTTTGAAACCATCAGGATGCACTTTTGCTTAACTGGCTATTTGTTTGGTCACTGCCATATTCCCATACACTTCCAAACCTTCCCTGGCACTGTGCATGAAGAAGCAGGATGTGATTTTTAAAGAGGATGAAATGACGTTCTTTTCTTTTCTGCGAGCCGTATCTTTGTAGAATCAATTCATTATATGAAGGCTGTTTGAAAAGGCTTCATTATTGCATCATCATTGAGGAAAGGGGTGTGCTGACAATTGCATTAATTACTTTATCTAAATCATTTTCAATTAACCTACACGCCACCTTACAAATAGAGTCTTGCCGGGCCACCCTGAATGACTCCGTCTCATACAGACAGGCAGATCTGAAAAAGAAAAGACAAAAATGAAGAGAAGGGGAATTTCAGGAAGACCTAGATAAGACTGCCACTTAGACTCTTTGATGACTGCAAATATGATTAATTTATTATTAATTTTAATGTTACAGTGATTTATATATTCTGGCCATGGGGGCTCTTTTATTGATTCGATTTTATGTGAAAAGCACGTTTTTTTAATTGTCGGATGTGGGTGGAACAGTTTTGGTGTGTCGAGAAACAGAGAGGGAGAGTTCTATATATTACCATCTGCTTCTGTGGAGATGTGCACCAATATCATATTTGTGGCAGGTTAACATTGCGTTCAAAATTCTTTCTCGAATTTCTGCACGTTTTAAAACATCCATTTGGCATGACTTTGTAACTATTACATTGAGAGAATTATGGATCAGTCGAAGTGAGAATGAAGTACCTATGGTGTGAATTTCATGCTTTTAATTCATCTGGCTTCAGTGAGGTCATTGAAGCTGTTGGTTATTTCTGAGAAACACAGACTGGAACTTTAAATGTTAATTATAAGGTTGGCAGGAGAACTGAGAGCTTTGCAGCTTAATGATAAATAAAATGCAGCTGTAGTGAACACTGTGTCTAGACTGTCAGAGAGAGAAGGGTGCAACTGAACGGAAAAGTGACCTAGCCGAGCAAGAATTTGGAAAAAAGAGAAGATTACGATAAGATGGAATAGAAAATCACATGTGTTTGTGTAGTACAGTTTCTAAAAAAAAATTATAACCAAATTTACAACCCATAACATTGTTTTTATATATATTTTATATTATATAATGATTATTATATTAATTACATTTATTATAGCATAACATATTATTGTATTATTCATAGCATCATAACTTTGTCTAAAAGTTTGGACAAATGAATTTGCTTTGTGTCGTTTTTCTGTATGATGCTGTTTATAATGCCGTGATCTTTTTCTCTTTCCATTAATATCAATAAACACTTTACACGAAAAAACTGCCAAGTTAGTCGCAAGATCTGTGTTTGTGCTTTTGCATGTGCGTCCGACCATCCCTTCATTAACCATGAAGTAAAAACCTACACCTTTTTTATGTAAATATATAAAGCAAATGATTGGACGGGAGGGGGAGTCATTTATTTATTTATCTCCGGCCTCGTGGTCTCTCATGGAAAAAAATCAGCCCCGCTCTCTTCTCTTTTTGATGTGTTTGCCTTCACGGCTTCTGAGCGCTCTCTAATTCCATCTGGCCACAACAGAGGCGGTGGAATGGCACGAAAAAGCATTTCCATATGTGCAAATTAGGAGGCTGCCGCCCCAAAACTGCAGCGCCATTCCTCTGAAGTAGATAGCACGGAGGAGAGCTGCCAAGTCCTCTATAATGGCAATCAAGGGGAGACTGCTTATTGGCCTGTGGGCACCTCGGGCTACACTGGGTCAATTTTCGTACTGTTTTTTTCAGGTGTTTTATAATATGGCACAGAAAGAAAAATGGCACAGAATAAATCTTTAAATATTGTGCAACATAAAAGCGTTTAAAAATGTTATGATGCTTTGGTTGTACTGTCTGGCACAAAAAGCATCAAGTCTTTTTTTAACACCGATCAGTGAGTATCAAACAATTTAGTGCCTTGTGTATTCAAATTAGCCTAAACAGTAACTATTAAGATCCCTACAGTGAAAAGTTATTGGCACTAGGAATATTTTCCCTTTCCAAGAACACTTTTCAATAAATTTTGGGCAATAATGTTATTGTTTATTTTGATTTAATTTACCCCGTATATAGAGTACATAAAACACTGCTGTAAAAAAACGCACAAGATATATTTCATACGGTGAGGTCTCTTAGTCCACAATTCAATGACAAGCTTGCGTTACACCCAAATGAACATCAGTCCTTCAGCTATTTGTTTATAAACCAATGCCTGCTTTCAATAATATCCTGGAGTGATGCCCTAGCCAGGAGAAAAAAGATCCAGCTGGCTGCCTCTAGTACTAAAGCATAAGCAAAGGCCATTGTTTTATATAGCATACATGCACACAAACAAAGCTGTGGATTAGTGGGCTATTGCCAGCAAGCGCCTATATCAGTTTCGCTCTTTTGTTGTACAGATGTGCATTAATGACTTCATGCAAATGGTGGGAACCACTGTTCAAAGTCTGTGTTCGTAAATGATCAACGCATAGATTTTTAAATGCACATTATAGCATAATTCAATTCAAATTGTATTTAAGGAGGACGTCGTAGCCCTTTCAGCGTCCAGTGAAGGGTTGAAATATGTGTGTGACGCTTATTATTTTTTAATTTGGAGTAATAGGACACACATATTAACGCTAATAATGTTCTTTCATAGCTAATGTGAATTCAATATTGGGAAGGTGGCCATCGTACAGAAGCTTTAATAGTACAAACGTAGGAAAGCTACTCATCTGTTGACCCGATTTAACACCTCCCCTCAGCGCACACGTGTTTAGTTAAAGAGTTCAAAGACTTTTATTGTTTTAATATAAAGCTCACAATAAATTCTGTAAACGAACCACTTCCTCTACATTTCAAAGCAAACTTTTTCATTTTTAAACGTCATTTATTTCAATTGCTAAAGGAAGGTTTTTGTTACATTTTGTAAAAGCACACACTAATTTTTAATATTGCATGTAGCTACCGGTGAATCGCTTATAATAGTATAAAGTCAGGTCTCTGCCATCCAATCATGGATAAGTGTTTATAAAGGGATAGTTCACCCCCCAAAAAATGCTGTCATGAATTACTCCTCCTCAAGTTGTTCCAAACCTGCCTAAACACAAAGATATTTGGAAGAATGTTTTCATTTTAATGGTAATCAATGGTGTCCCGGAAATCTCAGTTGCTAGCATTCTTCCAAATATCTTTCTTTGTGCTCAACAGAACAAAGAAATATATGCAGATTTGGAAAAACTCAAGGTTGAGTATATGATTACAGAATTAACATTTTTGAGTGAATAATCCATTTAACCACTAAATTCATGTCAAACAAATTTTTTTCACTGTGATTTGTGACTTCCTTTTCTTTCATGTGTATTTTCCAGTAAAGCGATGAATGGTACAGGAAGGCCAAACTGAGCATCCGCATGCCGTTTGTATATATAATCAAAGATAAACGGTACGAAACCAGCCCTCCAGAATGTCTTCTGCCACGAGTCTTTAATGCAAGTTTTACTCCCCGCATGCGGCGATTTCATTCGCGTCACTGTCTATATGTCACTTTCGGCGGGAGGTGGAACGTAGAAGATTTCACTTTATTTTTACAGTCGGATGCCAGAAAACCCATAGACGCTAAACACGAGAAGTCGCTCGCAGAGGAGGAGAAAGAGAAAAAAAGTCACTTGATTGGTGACAAAAGATAACGAGAAGTGGCTGCAGGGTGCCTCCCGAACCCTTGCTGTCTCAGAGTGGTGTGAATCGACCCCATCTGGTTTCATCTCACATCCCCACTCAAGATGGTGCCTTTCCTGCAAAAGCCATAATAGTATATAGATATGAGAGACAAAATATCCCTGCCAGAGTCCCTGGTGACTTAAATCAGTATGGGATCTCTCTAGAGCTCTGTCTGTTCCCTGGCCAGAATTGCGGTACACTTTAAGTAGTCCAATTTAACGTGAGAAACCGCGGGCAATGCGCTCCCAGGGAAAGAGAAAAGTCTCTGTCCATCTGTGGCTTTGCTTCCTGTAGGGGCAGCTTCGAGAGGAAGTGTCGGCGAGGTTTACAAGAGTTATTTGTTTTTGCTACGAGCGCCACGGATAATTCGAAACGAAGTGGTGAAATTAGTTCATTTACCTAACCTGAGTGCTTTTAATGTGCTGATGTTTCATGTGTTTGGAGGCTCATCTCTGCCGTGGGGTCAATGTGTTTGTTCATCTCTATATGACTCATTACATGATCTGCTTGATCACGTAAACATGACGGAGAAAAGAAAAAAATAGACCTGAACTCTGTTGATGAGTAATAAAACAGGAATACGTTATCGATGAAGACCACCATGAAGCTGAAGCCCAGGTGGAGGAGAGAGAGTGAAAGAGGTCTGAACGGCACTTTGCCCTCTTCAAACATACGAATAAAAAAAATAGCGTTATGAGTCGAATTTTATAGCAGCGCTGTGGTTTGAAAAAATCACAATTCAGAGGTGACCACAAAAGTAATTACAGTCAGACTGGAGACCCGGAGTTCCTGCCTCAGTAATCATAAAACGTTATTTGCAAGGAACAACCAAAGCCGGTCAGCCTGGTTTGACACATCCAAGAGCTTATACAACACTCTCCGCTGCTTTCTAAACATTATAATGAAATAAAAACACACTTAACAAGATTTGCATTTCCTGCAGGAAACGGCGGCGCTTGCAAGGCAACAGACTGGTGTTTTCGGCTTGATGTGTCTTTTGCAATGTAGTAGATACATAAATATAGCAAAAAAAGACAAGTTCGTATGCAAACTCCAGTTATTTTTGATACATCCTATTACTGAAAGACAATGGGAGATTTTAATATTCTGTTTCTAAAATGTTTGCAAAAACTAAAGCATACAGAACAAAACAATCTTCGAATGGAGTCTCAGGGTTAAGCACTTACAGCTGAATTATTTGCAGGACTTTAATATTTAAGGGTTGTAGGATTAGAACGAATCCTAATGGGAATGTTTAAAATATCTATATTGTGCTGCTTTGGTTACGTGTAGTTGTCGTGGCATTTGGGTTAATGGTCGCTGCAGGTTTCTTATGATAGCTGTACTAGCTTGCAACGATAAATGACAAATTACAATTGTTTGGGTAAAGCTTAATAGTTTGATCTCGCTCATGATTTATTCTTCTAACGCTTGAATTAAATAGTCTCAACATTATGCACCTAATACAAGATCGCATTTATTGCAGGTAAATATACTGTCTTACAGTGTGTTTATACTTAAATTGGTGCTGCAAAATATATTGTGCCTTGAAAAATGAGACACATTTTCAGTTATCTTTTGCATATTAATGACATTTTGTTTAATGGTTTATCTTAGTGGCTTTGAGCTGTGTAGCCCCGCCCACAGTACATCTCATTGGCTCACAATAACTGTACAAAACAGCAAATATCTAGTGATTGAGTGTAATTGTCATTATTGCTTGCGGTAACAGCATAATAAAAAGCTTTTGCAATTTTTTTTATAATTCTTCGCTGTCCTTCTGAGACCTTATGTGTCCAAATTTGCTGTTTTTCAGGAAATGGAAAACACTGACCTTTTTCAATGATTGCATACTGTGTTGTCAAAGTTAACAAGCACTTTTTAATATTGGTTAGATATTTGGCATACCTAGTGACAGACATAAAAGGTAACGATTTAGAAATAAAAATCACCAAATATGGAGATACTAGGTTTCAGAAGGACAGCACAGAATGGCGGAACAGGTTTGCACAGTATTACATCAATAATGCAGTGAACTATGAAAGGCAACACAAAACAAAACTATTTTCTAACCTTGTTACTCCACAATTCTAAGCACTTTGAGTTAAGAATATCTGCCACCTCCATCAACGATGGCTCTGAGGAGCAGAAGACCCTGCAGGTCCAAATGAACTGTTTTAGTCAGAGAGAGAGAGAGAGAGAGAGAGAGAGAGAGTGGTAGTGTATTCCTGGCTCCATGCTCTGTGTGAGGTGTTAACCAAGTGAGAAGCGCGGGGACTCGCCGGGCGCCTGGCCCGCCTCCACGCACACCCACCACTTCATATCTTCATCTGATGTGTCAATCCCAAGACTGGCCTGGCAAGAGAGAGTGAGGAAAGGGTCACTAGAGATCACAGATGCCACCCTGTTCCCTCTCTCTCTCTCTCTCTCTCTCTTTTATTTTTCTCCAAGTTTGCTGAGGATCAGCTCTTTCCACTTTGAAGACCTTATGGAAGACGAAACTAAACTCTGAGAGAGTGGGAGTGCATGTGCGCAGGGCGGGGTGTTAAAGAACTTGTTGATTGTTCGTGCCACGCGAGTACAGTAGCTTATTATGCGATGAGATTTGTAACTAGAAAAATGAAAATTACAATCCCGCAGGTCAGGTGAGCCTCCGCGGTATCGAGAAACAAGGGGCAGTTTTACGCTCCGCCGATACAATACCTTCCATTATGATACCAATTTCGAAAAGTATATAAATAAAATAATTCAGCAGAAAAAAAGAATATTTTCTTTCTTCCCACCAGCAGTCGAACAAACGCAGGCGCTAAGTACCAAGACATCTCTCTGTCCTTTAAAGCAATGATATGAATAATAACAGTAATGATGTCTAACGTGGGAGGAGATGGTTAGCACAGTTGAGGAAAATAATGAGTTTTAATGCCAATGCTAATGGGCAAAAAATAGATCCCCCCTTTCAAAGGAAGAGAAACGTTTAAGACGCTCATTCAGCGGTACCCTTGTGATAATAGCCGCACCACCACATGTCTCTCTGTCTTAAAGAAAAAAGAAGAAAAAACTACACTTGTTAGGCTTCTTAACGCGCTTTGCGTGTTTTGAATCGCCGTCGTTCTGTTTTCACCATCTGTTTGGCTTCATTACGGGACATATCAATACTAAAATATTTGAAATTGTCATAATTTTCGGAAACCTCCACCACCTGTGCAAGCGGTAAAGTTACTGTGCTGTGTTACTTTTCCCTTTACAACTCTTTCATAAGTTCTGCATTAAGTAGATTAGTTTCTTTTTTAAACTGCATGATTTTAATGTTTAGCTAGCGAAAGAAAAAAATGAAATGCTTGTTTTTTTATCACATGCTACCTATCTGTCTGTCTATCTATATGGTGACAGAAAGGGTCTCATTGTCTTGGATTTCTAAGCTGCCTCTTGACCTTCAGGATCTGGTCATTGAGGACATCTGTTAGGTCAGCTTTCAGAAGCTGGTGGCTGGAACTTGAACTTGGAACATTGTTTGGTGGCAGAGAGCCCCTCTGGGAGGCTTGTATCAAACACAGCTTTCCTCTTTTATCCTCTAAATGGCCTGATCGTGTTCGTACAGTTTCGGAAATGCTTCCTCTTAAACACATTACTCCAGCCAGGTTTTATAAATTATGAATGATTTGATTCTGTCTAAATAAGTGTTGTAATATTGAAAATGGAAAAACGTGCTGATGGGATGCTGTGTGTGTTGTGTGTACATGGTGTACAAAATTATAGAGTCGAGCGAAAACACCACACTGCTTTGTTGTTTTTATTCTGACAATTACCAAAAGATATGAATGTATTTTTTTAGGGACACACTGTCAGGATTTTTTTTTTTGTACCTTTTCTGTCGCGGGGGTACCCTAAGATTCCTTTTTGTACCTTTACAGGTACACAAAAAAATATATAATGTTGTACCTTTTAGGGAGGTCAGCAATGTACCCAAAAAAGGTACAACATTTAATGTGTTGTATACCCGTGAAGGTACAAAAAGGAACCTTTATGGGTACCACCCCAGTGAAAGAAACGTATACAATTTGACCAGATTGCCCTGTCAGATTTTTATTATAATTGATTTATTTATTTGGAAAATTTGAATTAAAAGTAGATAATCCTCAGGTACAAAAACACAAGGTCAGGTTTTATTGTATTTTTTTCATATCACACCTGCTTATAAATACAGCTATTCATGAAACGGATTCCGATGATATCAGCCAATTATCTTCATGTTGACCAATCAGAGTCAAGAATTCAAAAAGCCATATAATAAAAAATATGCACATTTTATTTACACATATGTACCATTAATTACAATATATTCCGAACCGTTTAGCTTAAAGGTGAGGTAAATGCCAACATAGTTTCAAGGTCGAATCAACTTATATGACAGGACAGATGTCTTTGGAAATGGAAAGTGTCGTCTTAAAAACAGCACAACAGGCTGTCCTTCTTCAGCTCATTCCCGAGGTGTTACCCCATGGAAAAGGAAGCATCTCCTTCCGCTACGTACCCCATGGTGTCAACCTCCCTTACGTGTGAAACAGTATGCTAATCAAATTCAGGTCATTATTTCATTACAAACAAGGTTTAAATTTACACCAATGGTGCCCATTGCCACCTATTAACCTTCAATATGTTTAGAAATGAGGTATTCTGGGAGGTTCGGTCCCCTTGTGTCTTCATTACAGTTTATCTCATAGCATATAGTTCACGGTTGTTGATGGCTTATGCTTATGCACCTTGTGGAGATACATAGACACAGGTTCGAAAGTTGGAGGTCTTGTTGTGTGTCACATTGGTCTGTGGGTTTAAATTTTACTTATAATTTGTAAATGTCAGTCATTTTCTTCTCTATCCTTTTTAAATGGCACATTGTCCAAACCAACTTCAACACATTTAGTTTCTTTGCTCTATAAATTGCAGTTGAACTAAAATGGAGCTTAAATTAATTTTCCCTTTTTACCGGTACAACTGATAAATGTATATGTTCAAGTGTCTGAAGAAAGTATTTTGAAGAAAGTTCTTAACCGAACAGCGCCCACCCATTCACTTTTATTGTATGGACACAAAACCAATGGGTGCCAGTACCAACATTCTTCAAAAGATTTTCTTTTGTGTTTTGTGGAAGATAGAAATCTCAAACAGTCAAACAGGTTTGAAATAAAAGAGGGTGAGCAAATGATGACTCATTTTTTATTTTTGGGTGAACTATACTTTAATAGTTTAGAGTTTATGGAAATCGAACCCATGACCTTGACATTGTTGGCAGCATGAATACAGTAACATTTAATTAAATGCAATCATAAAAATGAACTTCAATCTCTTATAGCCACTGGAGATTTGTGAAGAAACAAGACAACTTTGTCATAAAGTGAAAAGTTTTTTAATGTTTGTACTTTCAAATGCAGCACGTACCATTTCAGTTTCCAGTATCAGACAACTTCTTTTCCGGTCTTGTTTGGCAAAAGATTAGTTTGGGCTTTACATTAATCTTTCTATGTATTTCAGTAGATACAGTATCTTTTCTAATTATCAAAGTTAAGATGTATCAAAAGGTCACAGACCAGCAAGCCACCTGACATCTTTAAAGCTTCACTTTCTGATACTTTTGTTCTTAGACATCCAAGATCATCATTTACATTTTTAAATCTGCATTTTTCATATAGATTGCGTCATTTTCTAATTTTAATATCAATGTTATTTCCCATGACACCTTTTGTCTTATTATACATTATGAATTTCTCCCTCTCCCTCTCTTCTTTTCTCCCCTGTAATCCCTATGCCTACACCGCGCTTATGAGCTGAAATATTTTATCAGGTGGAGGCCGCAGTCAAAGTTATCATTTTAATCTTATTTCAATAAAAAAAAAAATCTCTCTTCTCCTGGGTTTGACAGCAGCTAATGGTTTTTGGTTATCGTAAGGGAAACTTTGAAGACTGTGACTGGGAAAAAAAAGTAAAGTGTGTTGTATATTTTTTCCAAAGCTTATTCATAAAACATGAGTCAGGAGTGATACAGGTAGGATATTTGAAGTAAGACCCAGTCAAATAAGCATGACTGTAGGTAACATTCTGTCGGGTCATTCACAGCACAACCTGCAGGGCTTTGCAGAATAGCATTAAAGAGGTTTTTCTGACATGTTACATATTGGGTAAAAGTAAAGGAATATTTGTGCAAGCAGTTGTTTATATTGTCAGTGGCTGAATTGTATGTTTTTTTGGCATCAGCAACATTTCTTAAATACTTGCTGCATCTCTATAAAAGTTACTGCCTTATGATCTGTACAATGTATATTAGAAAGCTTATGTTTAAGATTAAATCGACCTTTGGGAACAGTATAAAGTATAATCCGCCAAGAAATCATTAATTTAGGAATTCAATTATGTGAGATACTGCATATAATATTTGCTTCCTCATAAAAAGTATAAATTATTATTGATGTTTTGTATGAAATAAAGTGCAAATGGCCAGTGGACGAAAATGCTTGATCTACAGAAAATGATATTTTTTTTTACTTATGGTAGCACAGATGAATGTGAATGAATTGAGTCAGCACAACAATACTTGTAAAAAAACAAATTTGTAACAATCAACATTCCGACATCTAGTCAAAATGGTTTGCAATGGTGCTTCTTTGGATGTTGCAATGTGAGGATTTTTTTGGAATATGGTAACATATTTTAGCGTCTGTGTTCTTTAAAAGTGCTCATAATATTTTACTACAAATAGTTAAAGGTGCCGTTCTTTGGCTGATTTCGAATCTGTGATTATGCCTTTTGTGTGTTTAACAATGGATGTTCATGTTTATAGTTAAAAAAAATGTTTTATATTTAACATATTTTAAGTCTATTGTTAACCGCTGTCCCTCTTCTCACAAAACGATCCGATTTTTTCAGGTTTCTAAGTCCCTCCTTCCGAAACGATCTGATTGGTAAAGCTGACCCAGTCTGTCGTGATTGCTTCCCAGCTTAGAGCATGTGTCTGAAGATGTCCCACCCATACCATATCAGCGAGCTTCCGCTTCTCAGGATGTTGTGATTGGTCGGTTCCCCTCTCAGTGCACGTGTGGAGTATTAATAAGCTTTAGCTCTTAGCAATAACAATGGCGTCAACTTCACTTCATCAATTTAAAACATGCGGATCGATCGAAGTGTAACTGAGGTCTGCTGCTAAAAATGTCAATATTTGTTAGAGATTGCAATTGTTTCCTACTATGGCCAGGGAAATGACACCGGACTGATTGGCGTCAGACCCGGTTATATTAACCCTAATAACAGAAGCGTTAGTTTGCCTTTTTATATTGGACCTTAGTTGGATAATAAAACAAGCAGATTGACCAGGAGACATTTGCAAGTAAGACTTCAAAGGACGTTACATAGAAGTGTTTTAGAGGTATGCGCACACACACACAATATCAGTGTATTACACAGAACAGCTTTCAAAGCCGATGTTAAAGTCATGGAAGCTTTTATTTGACCGTTGGTTATCTTAGAATGTGTGTAACTGAATTCTTATTACCAGCTGTAAGACTGTGATGAAAGTGAAATGAATTAAGTGTGCAGCTCAGTCAAAAGTTTACAATCTCTGATAACCAAACACTACTCCAGCGGCTCTTCCTCTTCTCTAAGGAAGGCCTCGCCCCTTTTTTGCGTATTCCTTTGGGCGGAGGTTATTCAAAAACTCGGAATAGTGACATCATGTACACGGGAAGTAAAGGGCTGTAGTCCGATTCCAGCTGTTCTCTGTAGTCCTTGAAAAGCAAATTCTGTTAAAAACAATATCTTGCTTGGCATTGAACTTTGAGCTTTATCATTTTGCAGATGTTATTTATGCTCTAACAACAACCTGACACGCTTACTAAAGTTTGAAAATTGGCGTCATGGGGAACGTTAGCTTTAATAGATATTCAGCGGATATTGTTTAAATTGGTGACAATTATGACATTTTTGGACTGTCCTACATAAAATGACCTTCTCTAAAACAATGTCATGCTAGATTAAGTTAATGTTTAAAGATAATTATTTTATCTTATGTATCTAAACAAATTTGAGTCTCTAAAACTTAAGCCTCTTAAATACGTAATTGGACAAGTGAACCATATTCATGCAAAGTGCCGGTTAATATTATTTCTGTTGTTTTTTTGCCATCGTTGTGTAATTCTGTTTATTGGTTTGTTTAGGTTTTTTGTTGTTGTTCTTTTGTCTTTATTTCTTTTTTGAATATGTGTTTTCTGTTTATTATTAGCTGACTCGGTGCTTCATCATTCCGCAAAAATTCATATCTGCTGAACATAAGGAGAGAAACGGTAGGGAATCAATCTTTTGTGCTTGGCCAGATAAACACAAGACACAATCAGAGGGAGGAAAAGAGACAGAAAGAGAAGGCCTCATCCTGCCGGTGATGGATAGCTAGAGTAAAAGTGTCAGGATGGTATTATGTAAATTAAGGAGGCATCCGAGCATCGCCTTGATGATTATGGGAGAAGTGAATGATGTTTGCTCTCCCCAGGCACTTTGCTGTGCCTTGTTATTTTTTTTCTCCCTGCCAGCCACCCCTCGGATGCATTCGGTCTGACCCCCTGGACTGAGGGGAGGAGAATCTCCCGGGAACACACTCCAAAAAATCGGAAAAGACATCTGTTTCATTTACTAAACAAATTATCTGCCAGGATTTCTCACCTAATGGGCTTGGGGAATGGTGAGCAGACTCCCGGCACACACAGAACAGAGGGATGGGCCTGCTAATAACGCCTGCTCTCCTGACCTTATGCTGCATGGCCTTTCGTTTGATCTGGCCTGGTGGTACAGTACATCTACCACTGACAAAGATACCCGGGAATCAGCCTTGTCTGGTATTCAAACACTTCTCATTCATAAGAAATAACACAAGCATTTCTTTCAGTTACATTGGAATTAATGTTGCATTAATAATTTGGAATAACATGAGTGCTATCTGCTCACATCAGATGATGTTGTCTCTTAAAGACAAGTAAAAGTTTTCCATCCTCATATTTTGCCATATTACATAAGATTCAAGTCTACTGTATATAAATATGAATGAACCATAATTCAGTAACACCCTTAAATAAAAAAGTAATTTTACAAAATATAAGAAAAAAATGATGCTTAATAGCCTAATAATTAAAATGGTGTGAGTGAAGTTAGTTGATATTCTTCATGCTAGTAAGTGCCAAAAAACGCTTTCACAACGTATTTCGCTAAAGACAGTAATGTCTTTATAGCTGACATAATTAAATAAAACATTTTTCTTTTTACTGGATTTTACTGTATAATATCTAAAAAAACTGAATTTACATACATATTTTTAAAATAACATAATTTTACGGGAACATTCCTGGCGCCCCAGCTTCCAGAAAATTTCTGGGGTTTTTATTACGTTTGTAGGATTTTCTTACATTGTAGGATTTAGGAAGTTATGATGCTCTGCGCGTATGTCAGTTTTAAAAAAGTAGAAATTTCAGTAATCGATACACTGGACACTTTTTTTGACTCTATACATTTCACTAAATGTTGTGCTTATTGATTTGTTTCCAATGAACGTAATTCATCAATAAGAGTTTGAACATATGTTATAGTATTATAGAATGACCTATCCTAGAAAGTGACGTTAATATCTTAGTGTGTATTGTGAAACCATGGTAACATCTGTCCTGTTGCATTTCTTTCTCTAGAACACGTGTCAGTTTTTGGCTGCCCTGTCCCTGAAGGCAGGATGAAAGAGAGAAGGAGATGCATGCACAAGAGTCTGGGCACATCTAGGACTTTAATAACCCTTTCTCCATAACCCAACTCTGCCCTTCCATGTTAACATACTGTGAACTGAGCCCAAGTGACAAAATCAATCCATCACGGACGTGCTGTCGACACAAAGAGGGACAGTGGCGCTAACAGAAATTGATGACATCCCTGCTCGAATTTTACACCGTTTCGGCCACGGCGCCGATTGAAACAGACAAAGATTTATAGTCAGACCCATGCCGCTGCTACCCTTGATTGCCTCTTTTTTTCTCTGAAAGGCTTTTCTGCATATTTATTCCCAAGCTCATCAGGACCTCAGAGAGGCAATAGAGTGACAATCTTATTCCACCTATGATGTGGCAGCATCTGGGAATTTGCGTCTCTGGCTGCATATGAGACTAATGCTCTGCTGCCCCTCTGCTGATTCTGTACCGCTTTTATTCGTTAATTATGACTTTTATCCGTACGCCATTCGCTCACAGTTCTTATTTGTGCGTCTCGCTGTGTAATTTAGAGAATAATTCACACTATTGAGAGCTGATCTCACTATCTGTCTGGCTGGCACCGCGAGCGGGACTTTAGCCGGTGGGCACTGGCTCGATTAGTTCTTGTTGTGTTGTTTTCAATGGTTAGACAAACCTTTCTCGTTGGCATTATTGTGTTTGAAAGATGTTTGTGGTGACAACATGTTTGGCTCTTAAATTGGTCCATTTATCTCTCTGTGTGTGAGTGTGTGTGTGTGTGTGACATTCTCCCTGCACAGACTTGCCCTGCGTCATGCATTGAAGGTTTTACGAGTACTTATGGAAAATATAAATTTCATCGATATTACTGGCTAGAAACAAATGCTTCTCATCACTAGCGTCGTAAAAACGAACACAGCAGTTAGCGTGACAGGAAACTGATTATAATAATTCAAATGTGATGAATAACTTTCATCAAGCATCCAGCGAGAGCATCTCTAGATGAAAGTTCCACATCTCTGAGTATCCATTACAAATGTGCTGTGAAATGGAAGGAAACCGAGACCTTGCTCCTTTTTACGAGTTTGCGCGTACCGTAAACATGCATTACGTAAAAATTTTCCGAAATCGAACTCGAGAGACACAGTCGAAAAAACGTCACACTCCACCCATGCACGTCTTAGTAATGCTAGCAGGTTTGAAAATGGTTAGCATTGTGTGACTCCATCAGAACATTTCAATGAGCTGGAATGCTTTCGGAAATATCTCAGAAAACTGATGGCACGAATGCTGATTTATTGAGTATGGGATGTAATTGCATCTGCCAAACAAGGTACACTGAGTGGAAAGAAGAGAAAGACTGTATTATTAAACACGCACGAGAGAAATGTTGCGATAATAAGATCACGCTTGCTTTCCGCAATCTGAAGGCAGTGCGGTGGTATTCTCTTTCAAGACCTTTCTGGATGAGCTTGCGATGCTTTGAAATAAGGGAATCGTTCTTTTTCTTTTGGGCAATGGTCAACATCTGAGATTTAACTCCAGAATTGATGCATAAGATAGCTGTAAATCTTCCGGTTGAAAAAGATACATGAGAGAGGTGCAACGCAGCCTTGAGTTTGAAACAAACTCTTCTTTCTCAGAACAAAGGTGGCAGGAACGTCAATGAAAAGGCTTATTGGAAATGTACAGCAAGAATTTCTGAACACAGGGAACATTACTTGAAATTGTAAGCATTCAAAATGCACTCGCTAACCACTTTTGAAATGCTAATATGGTCTAACAGCAGAGCTGAATAGCTGAATATTGCAATATATCTGAAAAAGGGACACCTGCTTTATGAATCACAAAGCTCTCTACAACAATTAGCCAAGCAGGAGAAGCAGTGCATGCCTAAAACACTTTACACAACAACATCTACCAAAATGATAGTGACCTTTCAGGGTACTTGTACAAAACTTACAGGGGATATGCTGTTTATAATGAAAGTTACTCACTAAGGATTTATTTCACTATACAATACACCTGCTATATAAAATGCATGCAATCTAAGAAATCTTGTCTGCCAAATGTACAGGAACAATTACACAGTGCATGCTTTAAAAAGACAAGCCTGTTTCAAAAGAAGGAATTACAGTTTTGGGTGCCAAACACAGCATCCTATTACTGATGTTAGGGGTACAGAAAAAAAAAAACATGATGCTTGAGTATTGTTTATGATTTTTAACCGAAAAGGGAAGGAGAGCAGATAATGCGTTTGTTTGGTGACATCATTGCAAACATTAGTCAGCCTGCCAGTAGTAACCTTATCTTTATAGCAACAATCTTAAAGGGATAGTTCACCCTAAAATCAAATAAAAATGTCATCATTTGTTCACCCTCATGTCCTTCAAACATGTACATGACTCTTATTCTGAGAAACACAAAAGAAGATATTTTGAGAAATGTCTCGGTGGTTTTGAGTCCATACAATGGAAGTCGATAGGGGCCAAAGCTCATTCTTCAAAATGTCTTCTTTTGTGTTTTGCAGAAGTCATGCATGCGTTTTTTTACGTGGCTTCGGGTGCCTGGCTGAAGACCTTGGCACACGGGTCCTACATTGTGCAGATCGGTCCCTCCCTCCTCCTTTGACACAGCCTGTTTCATGAGGAGCTCTTTCTCCTCTCGCTGCCACTGGTCCCATGTGGGCGCCAGTCAAACACACTGGCCCCCCATCACAGCATCTGCATCCTGTGCAATTTGTCATTGGCCCGTCTTTGCATCGCCATTGGCTGTTGCCGAGCAACCTGTCCGTCTCACAGACTATTTCCCATGATAAATTAGCTGGGCTGTTTCTATGCCAACCGAATTTGTTACTTAATTAAACTGATTCAGATCACAATTGGCTAGAGGGGGTAAAGAATTGGGCCACACTTTCTAGAGGCACAGCCTGCTCTCTGACACACACCGGGCTCGAGAGCAGAGGAAAACGAATTTCCCATTGAAATGAATGTTATTTAGGTAGAGCGGTGATTTTCGCATGTGATAATATGAATCCCTTGTGGAATAGATTCCAGCTGCTTTAGATCATGATGCATATCAAAGACCTTCCTGTAAATAAATGATAATGTACATAAATGAGTACATTAGAATGTATTTGTTACAGTGTGCTTGTATAAATAACATGTTTTATAAATTATGGCAACACACACTTAAAGGGATAGTTGGCCCAAAAACGAAATATTCAACATTTTCATTCATCAACAAAGAAAATATATTTTGAAGAATGTCAGTAAACAAACAACGGGGTTCCCATTAACTTCCATTGTTTGGTCACACAACCACCAAGACATTTCTCAAAATATCTTCTTTTTGTGTTCTACAGGAGAAAGAAAATCATACAGTACGTGGAGATATGAAAATGAGGAAAGAATTTTAATTTTGGGGTGAATTAATTGGTTGCGTTGACGCGAAGGATACTTTTTGGAAGGAAGCTGCCATGTGACATATACACTCCAAAATCCTAAATAGCGTTATTCTAATTATTTTATGCTTTTCAATGTCATATTTTCCATTTAAAATAAGCGACTGGTAGCAAAATTATACTTAAAAACCTGCTTGTAAACCAGTCAGAGGACCTATACCTTTCATCTTGATGACATTTTTGTTGTAATGAATCTTAGTATGAACCAGTGTCAAAACTAAGGTGTTTAGAAATGTATTCAAAATAAATACCAATGCAAAATAGTTTTTTTGCTCTATTTTTAAGGTTTCTTGTTTTAAGGAATGTTCCTGAGTCATACACTAAGTCTCAAAAATCTGTAAAAATTCAGCAACGTTGTCGTAGGTTCTCAGAGCAGATCCTCGGCTCTCGCAGTGTAGCCTTTTATTTTGTTTATTGAGAGAAAAACAAAACGGTAAAGCAATTTGGTTATGCGTGCGAGAGGGCAGAAGGAAGAATAGAGGCAGGTAATCCCCTTAATTTGGAACATCACACCTTCAACGTTTCCCTGTATTGGAAAGGGGCTCTTATCCAATCCTACCTTTGTTTCTGGCTACTCTTATTTCCATACGTCCTGACAAAACCATTTTGTCCCATCTGATTGGGTCTATTTGCATCAGACACCTCTTCTGCATATAGATTGATGGCTTTAATCAGTGAATCAGGAAGAACGTTCAAACATCAATCAAATGTCAATGCTGTCTTCCCGTCTCTCTGCAGCCAGGCCTTGATTTTCTGCTCAGATTCATCTGAAACGCACGCAAATGTAACGAAGAACTAAGGAGAAACCATTTGAGAAGAGACCAATAACTTATCGCCGGCTGGCGTTGAGGCCTTTACGCGCTCTTGGTCCGCCGCACCCCCTATTCAAGCTCTCCTAGTTCCACGTCAAGGCTAGTTTCACTCGCCGGTTTGTGGAGAGGAGAAAAAGAATGAAGCGAAGTCTGTCCACCTGTCTGCTTGTTCCTGCAGAAGAACAGCCCAGATGGGTAGCACCTCACAGAGTGAAAATGGGGAAATAAATCAAGTGCTTCCTAAAGGACCTTCTCTGATTATCTTCCTCGGGAAAACAGGTTTGCTTTTCCGCTCGGATGGGTAAAACAAATAACTGACATCATCTACTGTACCTCCCAGGGCAGATTTGGAGAGAAATGGACAGCAACTGCAGTGAGGTGACCTTTTGAATATGCAGAATCATTTATCATTCATTTTTTAAAGAACTTTATATATTGACGTAATTCAGTAAACACACAAAGTACAGTGCAAGTTGTTAATGTGTATCTATTAAAGGTCCAATGTGTAATTTTTTGGAGCATCTATTGAGAGAAATGCAATATAATAGACATAACTATGTCTTCAGAGGTGTATAAAGACCTTACATAAAGAAGCGTTATGTTTTTATTGCTTTAGAATGAGCTATTTCTATCTTCATACACCGCGGGTCCCCTTACATAGAATTCACCATGTTGTTTCTACAGTAGCCCTAAATATGCAAACTGCTCTACAGACCCTGCATAAGTATGGTATCTACTTCAGGTTAGAAGTAAAACCGTGACAACATATAGTGGTCCGAAAGGGAGGGTTGGAGTGAGCCGTTGGTTGCAACTCGCAACCTCACCTCAGATGCTGCAAAATGTCATACACTGGACCTTTAAATGAGGTTTCTCGAATACTCCTACTGTCTGATCTGGAGATCATCTCATGGGGTTCGGCAGTCACGCATACCTTTGCATCTTCTGCATGGGCTAGTCAACCGGCTCACCTTTGGTTCTCACCGAATTAATCATGCTGCCCTTGGTCACCTAATTGGATGACAGTCATCCTAAAGCCCTAGACGCCAAAGGTCTACATATGCGTAGGGGGAGGTGGAGATTCCAATGTATCTTCATATATTCTGTGTACCTTTCACCCCATCTGAGTCAGAGTGTCTACCACCCCCCCGATTCTCGCCCCTCATTTTTTATCCATCTCTCGTATTTGAAGTGGAAGGCCGTGCGGGTTGAGGAGTGACTTCGGGTCATTAAGGCTTCTTTTTTCTCACAGGTGATTTTAAGCACATGCAGGGACGGATGGGCACTGTAATATACGGCATGTTGCAGTGAAGCAGTCAAAAAGGTTATGGTTCACATTGCTTCCTGTGTATGAGAGAGTGAGGACCTGTCTTCCACGCAGGCACCGCCTCCCCACCAGCCATTTGCATCCCTGTAGAGGTCACACTCTTGTCTGTGGAGGACGAATTGAAGACAAGCAGACAGATCACTTTCACCAGCATAATCGTGTTTGTTATGGCTGAACGATTGAGACATATGCTTCCAAGATGCAAAATGGGATGCTCGTGTTTTATGCAGGGCACATTTGATGGAGTCTTCATCAGAATGAAAAAAGAGGCGTCTGTGTTTTGGAATGTGGTATGTTCACTGTATTTATATCCACTGGCCCCAAGAGCCCACTGTGTGTTAGCGTGCATCAACCCTGGAACTACCAAATGAGAAATAGCTCCTCCTATCACTGTGAAAATGAAGTAAGCAGTCTGTAGAAAATCAAAATCAAAATCCTCAGACACCTGTATATTTTTGTGTACGCGGTCAATGACATCATGTTATTATATATATACGGTATATACAGTATAGTATAAAGTCACATGATCTTGTTGACCGTATACATCTAATATATACAGTATATTAGCACCACCCACATTATACCATATATATGGTATAATGTGGGTGTTGCAAAGGAAAAGGCGGGACTGTCGCTCATTGGTTTTCACTGTCCACAAGGCTACAAGTATGATATTATTGCTGATTTTATAACTGTTGGGAGCAATTTCTTCCATTCGTGTAATACAGACGTGTATTTCTAGACTGCACCACAGATAAAATACACGTTTCCAGTCTCGGTTTAAATAACTCAATTTAAAGCTGTTAAACCTGACCAATACATGATCTGAATATGCATAGATTCATGCCACTATTCGGAGGTTCGCGTTATAGAAAGTTGCCTGAAAGATTTTCACAGTTCAAAGCACTTACAGGCAAACGTGTCATCTGCAGTTGCATTGCGAGTGAACCTTGGAACAGCTTTCAGTGGCTGAAGCAAGGTGAGAGCATTTTCAAGCAAGAGATTGGCCACTTGAGAACAGCAACTTATAAATGATACACGTCTGTAAATGGATGCAGCTTCTTTCCTTTTTATCTACGGGCCAAAATCTGAATAATTGAAAGGAGACACTTCTTGTGTGAGTGTCTGGAATTTTAAAGATTAATAGTCGTGCATTCCCTTGACACCTACGGCTACACGGAAACCGCAAAATGATGCGAGGCTATGTGAGTTCTGCCATTTAGAGCACATGCGAGCAGTCTGAAAATGATTTCAATCACCGGAATATGATATGCCATTGACCGTATCGTCCATGCAGATCAACGTGGTTAAAAGAGCGATCCAGTTTTACCCCTAAATGACACTTTTAAAATGAAGATAAATCTTTTAAGTCAAACTGAGGGCTCAGAACCGGCTGAGAATTCCCTCCAGCTGTTCCCTGGCCCCCTTTTAACCTGCAGGGTCTTTATTGATCGTGTCCAAAGACACAGATCGACAGTCAAATGTTCATTCGGATGATCACTGTGAAGGCTGGCTCTTGTATGTCCTTGAGGAAGATATACATTTTTAAGATCTGTGTTCTTTGCTGCCATTAAACGGCACAGACTAGACTCAGCTAAGAGTGGGCTGTTTTATCTGAAACATTGTCTTTTATGACGGCAGAGTGGAACATTAATAAAATAGTGACACTCAAAAAGTTTTGGTTAACTGACAGCGCTTTATAACACCATAACGTATGGATCTCTGACATAACAGTTCGTTTTTCCACCTTCCACTCTTATCTTTGCGGCCAGGTCTGTCGGTGAGTTTTGCTCGGCTTGATCGATATCACAGGAGCAGTTCTGGTGTTTAACGTTCTCTTAGTGGTTTTAAGCAGGTGTAGCGTCACATGTGAGCAGCCCTTCGGGTTGTTGGTTTTTTAATGCGTTTGATGAGGGTGGCGAATCTGAAAGTGTCAGTTAGATAATAAAAAAGCAAAATTAACTGGAATGAAATGCGGTTTGTAACAAATAACCACAAAGAAAGGCTGTGCGCACTTCCTGGTGTGGGGGTATGTTTAAGGGGCATTATCAGAATTAGCAGGAAAGCCTTTCTTTAAAACAAAAAAATACAAAAACCACGAAATAAACTGCCTGTTTTTTGCCTTTGGAACGTACTAAAAGGGTTGTTGAGTTGTGGCTAATAGATGATGAACGTGGTATCGGCACTTTGCATAATGTGTTCATTGGCGGTCTACACCAGAAGGCAATAATGCACTGCTTTCTGACAGCTTATCATTTGTGGTTTGTGGCCAAAGGCAGATTCAGCCACCAAGAACACCGCGGTCAGAGGAGGTGACTGAGTGAGTTTCCTGAGGTTTAACAGTCCTTTCCCTCATTTAATTATTAATAAAAATGCACCTACTGAACTATAGACTTCTAAATGTGAAACCAGTCTGTTAAAGGTCATCTGATGGTTAGTTAAAGGTTATCTGATGGTTCAAAATATAACTGAATAAAATATTTCATGGATAACACCATCGGCTGTCGTGGTCGTAGCAATTGACAACCCGATTCAAAACAGCTTTCATGAACATTGGCTGTACCAATTCATGTGTACGGTTTCCGCCGTTGTTCAGTTACCAACATTCTTATAAATATCTTCTTTTATGTTCTGCAGGAGAAAGAAAGTCATATCGATTTGAAATGACAAGAGGGTTAGTCAATTATGACATTTTTGGGTGAACTATCACTTTACGGCCTTTAAGGATGACATGATGGTCACCTTGTTTGCATGAAAAGCTAGCAATGGCCTACTTTATTCAAATGTTTCCTTGCCCTAAAGTCTGAAGGAAGTGCATTGAAATGCACAGTTTTGTTCGATGCATTGACGTATTTTTCACAGAAACAGGGACGTTTTGAGTAGCGTTTAGTTTACATCACAGCCTGGAATTTGATGAAAAGGGATGCTGGATGATGTCGTAAAATTTGTTGCAGTGTATGTGAGAGCCTGTTTGTTTTCAATGCTTATATCTTCTAAATGCGAATTTCGTTAATGTTCTGGAACAAACTAGCTTTAGATATCCTCAAGGCTGACAGAATCATACTAAAACCTTCTATTTTGATTTCATTAGGCTTTTAAAAATGATATCTATCGAACAGAATGGTCTTAAACATTACAACGATCTGCATGATGAACTACCCCGAACTGAGACTTGCTGCCCATTTTGACCGAAGAACAATGTCTAACTTAATTGGCCTTTTCAATAAAAACGGACATCTCACGAGGCTCATTTTAATTTGCATGAATAATGTGGAGTTGATGTTATCTGAAAAGTGATACTTTGCGACTAGATTAGAATTCACACGATATGGTTCAAACCACTAAGTAAATATAAAGCGGTGGTTCTTGTCAGTGGAGATCCATGGCACAGAACACGTTTAATGGCAGAGGGCAAACCACGGGCAGGTCTTTCCCATGGCCTTTAGAATGATCAAGAGGAAGAAGCAGTATTCTTCATAAAACTTCAGATACAAAAGACAAACTGTCTCTCACATGCCCCCCGAGACTTGAGAACATCATCTCTTGAATATTTCACGGCTCTATCAATGTCAGAGAACATTTCTTACTGACTCCCTACTGCTCGGCGTTAATGAATATTAAGCGGGACATTTTCCTTTGGGTGAAAGGTCCCTTTATTTATTCTCTTTATTGTTTGAAACCCATCCCTGATTCCATATTTCCGTGCCATGGCCTTCCATTCGTTTATTTCAGACATGCAGATCTTTAGTTCGGGCTAATTCACCCAAAAGGTTTTAGACCAGAACATGTGTGCTGTCATTTACATTAAAGCATTAAAGAATTTGCAAGTTCAGAGGAATAGAGAACGCAGGCTTTCATTTGTTCTTTATTTTTATTACAGTGATGTCATTTCCTGCTAGAAATGATGTAAATGTCTATTTATTGTAAACGCCAATATTATTTTGATGAATTTTAAAACATAACAAAGACAGAAATGTAACTCCACCACCACCCACAATGAACTGGTCAAATATTAAATAACTGCTTATCGATTTTCTCTTTATTCATCAGGTATTGGATCCCGTCTGCCTTTTGGGAATATTCCACATATTAGAGAAAGAAAAGTGTCTGGCTGAAATGCTCTAATGATTTCCAGGCCCGGGAGCTTATGGAATTTAATTTCTTGACACAAATATCAGCATCAGAAAAGGAAATTAAAGTTATCATTACTGTCAGGACATTATCGCAGCCTCACTTAACCTGCCATTCAGTAAAATGAATTATTTATGGCCTTTCTCCTTTATTTGGAGAATGGTGTGGGGGACGGGGGGGGAGGTTTTTTTGGGGTGGTTCTTGGATATTCCTGCCTGCCATGTGAGTTGTAGTTAAGACTAAAAGTTAAACCTAATGAAACACGTAGTACAGCCGTGTTTAAATAAGTCTGTATGTAAAATATAAAATGGCACATTAACTTGATTGGCATAGTTTGTTTGCATTTATGTATTAACTACAACTGACCTGCCCGCTGCTTCAAGATCAGCAGATTCTTATTAATAAATAAATAAACGTTTCTCTGTACACTGTGGTAGGCTATATGAGACCAGCTTGTTTATTGCACTTATGCTTTTTATCGTTCTTATGTTGTTCAAATTGCTTCCATTGTTTCCCTCATCTGTAAGTCGCTTTGGATAAAAGACTTAATGTAAATGTAGATGTATGAGTAGATAGATGACTGGTAAAACAGGTGCTAGCAATAGGACGCATTGGTTAAACCCCAAAGTTGGTAACATGCTAGCTTGAATGCAATGTAAGTCACTTCGGATGATATTCTCAAGAATAAATATAAATGAAAGGATGAAAGAAAGTAAAATGTATTCCGTATTTACTTCACATGCTGTATTATTCTGTCGGTATTGTACATTGGTAAGGTCAGTGTTTTGAAATGTGCGTTTGCTAAATTAAGGGAATTGTGGGGTTTCACACTATCTACCAAAGCCAAATTCTGTGCCGAAAAGTACACACTTTGTGTTTACCAACAATGAGCGGCCAGTTACTCCGTTTCAGTAATTTTGTCTTTTATTGTGAGCCCTCGTGTTGTCTGACAGGTCTTATTTTCAATATTGAGGGGTTCAAGCACAGCAATGTGTGATTACAGCATTTGAGTGTCATTCGACATCTGGAGATTCCAGCCATCTGTGTGGATGAGTGACTCTATAACTCTGTGCTTCTGCACACTCACACACATATGGTATCCAAGAAGATACAAAAACATCTTTCCTGGTTCCTTTCTAAATTCAATCACACACTTTCACTTTTCCTAAAGGGTTTTATGTGCCGGTATGTTGTTTAGAGGTCTAATGAGACGGCATGTTAACACTGCCCATTGCTAAAAGTCTTTATAACACTAACTAGTACACGGAGAGCACATGGAGACTGTAACTCAGATTTTTCTGTATAGACAAATAATGATTATCTGAAAGGTGTCTTCTGTAAAGTCTTTGATAAGATCTTAGATGTATTTACTCTGCCTATACTTGCCCAGATACCAAAGTCTGAAATTAATAGTCACAGATTTATCGTTTTAAAAGGATATATAAATACTGTATACGCTCTATAAATCTACTGTATGTCAAAACATAAAACATGAAAGATAACTTTGGACTATTTTAGCTAAGAATCGTTTATATGTGGGGTATAAAGTGGGAGCCTTGAAATCTGAGACCACTATTGAAATCTTTTTTTTTCAAATTTAATACCAATATCATTGTTTGTTTGTTTTTCAAATGTTTTCCCTTTTTATAGTGTTTTGCCAGACAGAACAGTGTAGAGAGACAAGAAACGATGGGATGAAAGAGAGGAGTACAGTTGCCAGGAAGGAACCACAAGCCAGGATTCAAACTCGGGTCGCCCGCATCACTGTCAGTGCACGGTCCACTGGACCACCGGCGCCGACTTAAGCAAGTTTAATTTGTGAAAATGCTTTAATCCTTGTCTCCACGTTGAACCATTTTTTTCATGTATTTTTAGTCTAGGCCTAAAATGTAGCTTTCAAACCCCACATACATCACAAAACACCAACACAGAGGTCTAATCTGCTCGGTGCAAAAGGAATGAAAGAACACAGATAAATCGTAAAAATCAATTAACAGTGGCCAAGAGTGGATCATTATATCGCATGCAATAACTTGAATGATAGAATAATAAAGAGCAATTTATTTAGAATTAGGCCAGCGTGATTCCAGCAGAAGAAGATGGATGTGTGAAGATAGACAGATCTAATTAGCCTCGTACAAAGTCCCAGTGCTGTTCTCTAGCTGGTCTCTACAGCGGCATAGTGCTGCTAATCCATGTCCACTGCTTAATGACTGCAAATTACTGATATCTGCTGCTGATGAAACACACAAGATTAATCTCCCATCCCTCTCTGCAGAAAAGGGATAAGAGTGAAGTATACTGTATATCTTTCTATTAATAGGTCAGGAAATTATTTTTGATAATCGCTGTTAATAATGACAGTTTTCTTCGTTTGCTTTGTATTCCCACATACTGTGGTGTCACATCAGCATTCCCGAATAATGTTCATCTGCAAGCGCTGTTTATGTGTTTTAAACAGCTCTGCTGGTTCACAGTAAGTTTGAATGGTCACTTTCAAGAAAACAAATCTAATGACAGGTAGATATAAAATTAGGACAGAATGGTAGGGTGCATGAGGAAATGTGGACGAGGCATAACATGGTGAATTAATTTCAACCTTAAGGGGGGGGAAAGGGGCCACAGAAGCGGGAGGGTGAATGCCCCTTTGGATGCCAGCCAACCGCTGCCATCTTAGAATTGACATCTGTTTACTTTCAGGCTTAAATCCACTCATTTCTCCACAGCTGAGGTTTGCTGACCCATGCATGCAGTCTTATGCTTGTAATGAAGCCTGATCTCTCTCTAGCGTTTGGTCTTTCTCTTTAGCTCTCACTTTGTGCTTTGTTGTCATTGTTTATGTATACAGTGTGTGTGTGTAAAGGAGATCGGGGAAAGTTGTCAACAATTGAATGAAGGTCCATCTGCAAATTTGAACTGCGCTTCCAGGACAACAATTAAATGTTATACATTTATAAAATAATTTAAAGGATTGATAATTGATCTATTTAAAGATTGAATTGATCTTATTGATTTTTTTATTCTTATTTACTGATGTATCGGCATTTATTTTACCTCTATTTAGTCCTTAAAGTCTGATATAATAATATAATAGTGTGCTAGATTAAGAATGAAAATGTTATGTAAAGTTATATAAAGCACTTCTAGTACATCACATTATCACTGTCCTGTATTCGCTTTATAGTAAAACCTTTGATAGTGACTGGACACAGACTCATACACCACAAGGGGGAGAAAGGGGCCAGATGTAAGCGATCCATCTCACCTGCAAAAAGAAAGATCTAACACATGTTTAAACTTATCTGGAAATGCCCCAGAGAAAGACCTTTCAGAAGTGATCTGTTCAGATTCTGTCCCATAGATTGGATAAAATGTTAGGTTTTTGGAAAGTCCAAGCTCTGCACAGCCAACAATGTCAGAATTAAAAAGCCTTCAATGAAAAATTTAATTTAAATATATAATATTATTTGTTTTAAAATGCAATGACTGATAGATGGAAATAAACTTTTGAAATGATGCACTCCAATTTGTTTACAAACTGTTTTATGGAAAATCCAAAACTCATTAAAACTATTTAAGCATCTATTTAGCATCTATCTAATTTGTATCTTTTCCTCCCGTTTGACTTTCAGCTGTGGACCCAACAGAAGATATGTAACACTCCCCATACAAGGCTCTCCTTCTCCACCATATCACAGTCTGATCATAAATGATTATTCCACCTCCTTTAACTCCAGATTAGATATTAATATCTGACTCTGCTTGCAGTTAATGTTTTTAATAAGTGGATTAGCAATAGTATCTAACAGTTTTTCCCTCTACGTCTTCACTACAGCTACAATCTCTCCCTCTGAGTCCTTGGAACTTGGCCAGATGAAACGTTCTGCTAACAAGTTTCTTCGTGTGGTCACAGGCCCATGCTCAGAGGTGTGAGGAGAGCCACAGACTGTTTGTCCTACTATGTTGTCTAGTGTTTAAAATGAAGAGAGTGAAAAGACTAACTTTTGAGGGTCAGATCATAATTATCCTAGGGGTATTTATTAAATATTAAATATGAGACTGCAAGCAACAAGCTATAGCCTGCTCATTATTGGAAACAATTAATCTATTGTTGAGGTACCATTTTGATTAAGTAGTTAAATTATATTGCTAAGATTGTCATGATTTTCAATGAGGACCCAGGTGCAGACAGCGATGAACGGGTAACAAAAGACTTTAATACAAAAGTACAAAGTAAAACACCCACGATGGGGAACAAATGAGAACAAAGACTTATCCGAAGATATAAAACAAACCAAAACCTCCCACGAGGCGGACAAAACAGAAGGACAGGGTACTAACTAAAGCTACATAAAACTACGATAGGACTAAGACTAGACTAGACTAGACTAGACTAGACTAGACTAGACTAGACTAGACTAGACTAGACTAGACTAGACTAGACAATAACAAGACCAGGCAAGAGCAAAAGTACAGGGCAACTTACTAGAGCATAACACTGGAAAATACAAAACGAACCAGTCATAACAAGTCAGCAAACACGAGGGCATTAAATAGGGGACCAAATCAAGAGGGAACAGGTGCGGGGCATGAAATCATCAACAGGTACTAATGATTAAACGAAAATGCGGGAACAGAGACGAGATCAGAGAGAGTATGTAAAGCCAAATGGGCCAAAATGCATCTCTCCAAATAATACAGGAGGTTCTGTCATGATTTTTCCACTAGATCAAGAAAAGCTAGACAAGATAGGTCAGAATCATGACAAAGATAGGTTGAAGATATGTAATGGGAGATTATATTTTCCATTTGACCGCTACCTCAGTTGGCTTGGGTTTAAGATTGTAATTTGGGAAGACCGTTTCATCATTTACTTTTCAAAATAGATAAAGAAAAAGTTACTGTTTCTCTAGAAAGTGTATTTCAAATATGAACTCCCAAAACTGATGACGTAATCAAATCTCAGTATTTGACAGTGGGGGCTTTTGCCGAAAAAACATGAGCATGGGAAACCAACACAATATATTTTAAGATGGTTGTGACACCATATTTAAGGGAATTTATTACACACACAATATGCATAATTCTAATGCAAATGGTCCAAATACCTCTTCCAAATCTCCATTGAGACCTCATTAAATCTGACACATGGCCCTTGACTGACAACCATCAACCTATCCTCAAAAGCTGATTTATTGGTACACAAAACATCTTGTGTCTTTAAATTTTAACCAGACATGCCTGGAAGTCAGTGTTTGTTCTTTCAGGGGAATAACCGGAGATAATATTGCCACTCATTTAAGGCCAACCTTGCAAAACCTCGACCAGTACCTGTCTCCCAAGTGTCATAAAGACCCTTTCTTGTTCTGCCTACATGTCATAACTGGGGTTTGTCATTTGCACACAGCGGCACTTAATTACAGGCTTTTAAGCTGCACTTCAGGACCACAAGCCTGTGAAAAGTTCTGAATTTCCTCTCCGGAGGGCTGACAGCAACTGCCGCTAAATGGGTGTAAAGACGAAAATTTCGACTCGGCCGACAAATTAGATGTGTCTGTGCTGGCCACAGACGGGTGCCGTTAACCTGTCGGGACACAGTGTCACGACATTAACGCACAATGTCTGTGGCTCTCTGTCACTGCCTCGCACCTCAAGTGGTCGGCAGCCTTCATTTAAACTAATGTAATTAGGAGCCCTCTTTGTGCAGAGTGGGTTACACAGTTACACAGTGAGTCACATGATATTCTCATACATTTGCATAATTCTAGAGACCCAGTGGTTATACATTTTTTTAAAGATGTATGCTATGCCAAAAAAAGGGGGGGATGCTTTACTCCCTGCTTTTAAAATGCTCAAAAACTCAATAAATTGGATTGTCTCATTGACGTACCAAATAAACAAATACAAATAAATAAATATTTTTGGTTGATTGTTTTGTTATTATGACATTGTCTCTTATTATTTGTATTTATTTATTTGTTACAAAACAGATTGCTTGTGTCTTTAACGATTATTGTAGTTTATTATTGTTATAGCGTAGCTGCAATCCTATTTTTTTTTAAATAGATTAAGAAATAACGAGTTGCTAGCTTCGTCCATTCGTTCTAAGAATTCAAATTTTACAATCAGATTAAAAGTTACTTATTTAACATACATTTTAATCGGTTATTATTTATTAATTGAGTTACATGTATATTAATTAGGTTACATATAGATTTTACGTGGAAATGGCAAATATGAAATACGTTTACGTTTACGCTGTATACGTTACAGAGATATTGCGGAGGGGGCGTGTCTGTTTGTGCGCCTGCACCTGACAGACTTGTTTATTTCACGATTTGACGCGATTACTTGAGGGAAACTGTTTAATCTAGCGAGTTATGTTTTACTTTGTGAAGACATTTGGACCTCAGATACAGCTGGTCTTGTTTACACACGCGCACAAACACCCACACGTCAAAAAGTAGCATTTAAAAAATGTATAATTGGACTTGGTTGTCGGTTTTGTCACCTTTTTTATTTGACGTTTGTCATATATAGACTCTCATAAGAATTAATACATACACATTTGTAGTTTATCACCCACTGTCATTCTTTGTTGCTCAGAAAGAGATGCTGTTCGCTGTGAAATATAGATACAGGCCTGGGGGTACAGCAACGGGAACAGTCAATCTGGTGTTTACCTCTACACACCCATTCATATAAGAAACTAGATATATTACAACACAGCATAAGGTCCTACACTGGAGGAGACATTTGTGCTGAAACAGTATCTCTAGTAAGTGACCCAGATATGGCAACAGACAAGTTAAAAGTGACCCTGTGACACCAACATCCTGTGAGGGTGTTATCAGACCAGGCTTTTGTGCTTTCTTGATGCCCTTTTAAAAGATTCGTCTTAGTTTGCTTGGTCTGAAATGTGAAAACCATTGTATTTTATTGAATTATTTTGCTCCTACAATATTGATTTTCTTCACCTCTTGCCTGCATTACACAATATGTTAATACATTGTTTTAATGGCTAAAATGATCACTTTCTCTTACCTGTACAAATTCCTCTGACAAACTTTCCTGACCAATCCCAGCTTGTCGAAACCCTCATACAGTATAATGCTAGACTTTTTGCATAACTGTCAAACTTGCTGCTTGAAAGCATTTGCATTGATTTATATTGAGGTTTATAACATGTCCATTATAAATCTGTCACCCTCAGGACACCCCTACACCAGCACTCATCCACCTATGACATATTTCTTAAGAGCATTTTGGATGTGGGCCAGGAAAAGCCACTTTAGGATTATTTTAGAGGTTTAGCCGGAGTGATGAGTGAATTCCGGCTTGAGTAGACATATCAGACTCGGGCCTTAATCTCTCTTCTCACACTTGTCTTTTTTCACTTTCTTCGCTTTTTTTCTCCACAATTTGTACGTTTTTTTATAATTCTGTATACTTTTTTGTTTTATACTACAATTTTATACCTTTATTTTAAGTGGTGGCCTTTACATGACCCATATTTATGTGTGCGTTGTGATGTGATGGAAGATCTACCAGCAAAGCCTTACTGTTGAAGTGAACCAGCCAAACCCGCTGGTTTTGACAAAACGACACCTCCCGAACTTCTTAAATTTTCAAGCAACACGCACGTGTCATACTTTTACATAGATGACGTTTCATTGGCGTAACAGAACAATATGCATCTTGAACTAGAACCAGTTGAACGCTGTACAGGCATGCGGGTGGTCACATGCTAACGTGTTATGATATTCTCACTGTAACCCTTTATTAAACTAAATTGTTTGGGTGGCCTGTGAGGGGTCTTTGCAGCGTGAACATTACAATTGTAGACTTATTTCAAAAGAGCAAGGAAAACGATGTTTTTCCACTATATTCCCCATTTAACCAAAATACAAATGACAAGCATAAGCTAAGATAATCCGTTAAAACAATTGGCTAAAGTTTCTGTGTGCATATTCATTGACAATAGTCACTAACTATAACAGAAGGTGCTCCATCTTGTCCAGCGGGCTTCCGCTCCTGCACCACGTATAAACGAGGGCTTGGTTTTAATCACTCAGCGTGGTGCAACCTAGAAAGGTCAGGCCCAATGATTAACTGCATGAAAGGGTGACTTGTCATCTCTCACACAAGACCGCTATATTATCCATATTTCTAGGGAGGAACTGTCCTTTGCATGGGCAGCTCCATTGGCTTAGCAATAACATCAGCTGCACTTTACAGTCCTTTTGAACCTTGAAAGAGGTTGAAATAGAATGAAAATATACTTTTTTTGTGACGATACACCATGAATGTGGTCCATAAGACTTTTGCGTTAAAGGCCTTGAATTTACCAACGAATTTGAGTCATTGGCTGTGGGATGTTACTTACCTTGCTGTATGGAAAGATGTGTGTGAAGAGTTTCTACAAGGGTGAAGAAATAGTATCATCCTGCATGTATTTTGGTTAAATTGTGCACATCAACACATTTCAAATCCAGTCAGGGATTTATGACGGGTAATGTAATGTACTAATAAGTCTGATCGTACAAACTTTCTTCACTTCACTGTCCAGATGTGCTAAACAACTGGGCCTTGTAAAGATTTTTTTGAGTTTGTTGTTTGTCAAGAATCCAGTGTTTCGAGTGAAACAAAGTGAACAGAAGAGGTTTCCTGAAGTAGTGCCAACATATGTGAGGATGTCTGACGGCGGATAATGAATGAAAGTAGAAATGCTTTCTGTCCTCACGCTTGGGTTTAGGCAGTGTGGAAATTCATTAGGAATGCAGTCGCACTCTCAAGTGAATGACCATATCAGCTTACCAAATGCAAATACCACAAAATCTGCAGAGAAGGGAAAGGATTATGTGGTTGGTCTATTAACCTCCCAAAGAGATAACTGACATCTTATCTCCACAAACTGGCAGGAAGAGCTTGACTACCATCAACCTGAGTTTGACACACACTTTTCACAATAATTAATAGGATCAGATGAAATTTTAAATAGGCCTCTGGGTTTCTATTATGAGTCCCCAGGGCTATAAGAACCGCGTGAAGTGTTTGCTGTTGTAGAAAGATGAAGTGCTCCAGCTCTCTCATTCTCTCTCTATTCTCATTGAGGAATATCTGTGTCAGTACCACCAGTCGGACAAAAAGAAGTTGTGCGCACTTTCGCTCGCCCTCTATTGTGCTGACTTATACAAGGGCAAGGTCAAAGGGGGTATGATGTCAGAGTAACCCAGAGGACATTTCAGTTGTCATAGGAATGGTCAACTGACACCGATCGATGAGAGCACGACTGAGTAGCTTGGGCCTCAGGGTCAGGTAGAGATGGCCAAATATGAAACACTATCTTGGAATTGTCTTCACCCAGTTTCATTACCAAGCATGCATTTGGTCATCTGAGCAGTGTCCATTGTGTGTACATTGTTGTTTTTTATGATATTGTTGTCTTTTTTATTGAATAGTATTTTGAATTTGATATTTAGAATATGCATTGATTGATAACTTGCACTGTTGGGCTGTAAGAGTTAACGTGCTAACATTTCACATTCATCAAACATGTTTATAGCAAGTTATTTTGAGCCGTCTGGGACAATTTTGCAAGTAATGTCAGTATGACGTCATCCAACTTCCACCAATATATAGAAAATAACTTTTCAAGTGAGCCGTCATTTTGATTCATACAGAGACAACTTCAAGTCGCATACACTTAAAATCGCATGCACTTGCATTTGAAAACGGACAGTTTTCCACTATTTTTATTTGATTTACTTTTGAAGTTTGACAGTTGCTCAGCTCCCAGGGCATCATGGGATAGAGTATTGTCCATCCAACGCACAAATCCCGGCGGAAGCAGTAGACCATCTGGGTATTTCTCGCCTACTGTTTCTTGCATACCGAGGTTTCGGACAAATATAATATTCATGACTCATACTGATTTTCGTCTACTATATAGTATAGAAACAGGCAAGCAGGGACTGATTGCAGTTTTAATCGTGCATGTTATTTCAAACATCTAGAACGGCTTTGCTTTTTGACTGGCCTCATCGAGACCTTTTATTTTTCAGATGCCCCCCTCCAGTCACCGGTCATATAGAGACCACATTGTAGTCGAATCAGTTCCCTCTGATTATATTTTTATTTCTCTGTGAATGTTCTGCTTAATGTGAAATACTAATACATTTACATCATGTAATTAAAATGGGTTGTGAACGTCATGTCATGTCACCTTTAATGTCAAAAAAATTACAAACGCATGTCATGGATTGATACAATATATCAAAAGTAAAAACAGTTATCAAAACTAATCCCATTCAAAACAGCAGGAGGGAAATGTCTCTTTTGCATACCAGATTGCTGCCGGTGTAACGTACCGCAGGCAAGTTCATGGTGAGAACACTTCAGTTCCAAAACATTGTCAAGGAGCCTTGATCAAGGGCTTGCTGTGCTTCTAAATAAACAGTGACAAAATGATGGCTATTAACCCCAGCTATCTCATTTGCTGCCCAATTGGTTTAAAAAGACCCGCATGCGGTATCAACTAATTCCTGTGATAAAAGTGCACCTAGTTCATTTGTCAGAGAGGCAGTCATTTACAAGTACAATGAGAACAGACGCAGAACATTCCATGCTTGTTTTATTAGTATAATTATTAAAAAAAAAACATTTATAATTTTCAAAGGCATAATGTTATGTGAACGTGTCTTTTAACCCCTTTCTTGTCATTTTCTGTCCTCTCTCTTTTTAATGGAGAGGGAAGTGTGGTGTGGTGTAAAGAAGGGCCGACAGTCGAGGATATATTCAAAGCTGCGATCATCAAGGTAAGAGCATGTTTGCCCTTCAATCACACGATGTCAGAAAAACAAAAATCAACGTCAGCAGTCGTTTTATTCTCTTTTCTGACACGCTCACTAAAGCTAAAAGACATTCCAGTAATTCAAGGTGAGCCCCTTATGCATATTCATAAGGGCCATTACCTTGAAGAGGAATGTCAAAACTTACCAGAAGGAGCATGCTTTGTTTTTTCAAGGATAAATGTGTATATGTGTGTTACCATGATGACCTCTTTGAAGTCAAGTGTACACAAAACAAAAACTGCTTGTGCATTCGTATATGCAAAAACCCATTTCTCTCTTGCACAAATGAGCTTTGCCTTCACTGAATGCGGCTGTCAACAATCCCTCCGTGATTTATCATTCTACCTGTAGTTTTTACGAGAACAATGGCAGACAGTATGTGGCATCTTTCCCAGAATTCATAGTGCCTTGACCCTCAGAAGAAGATAGGGCTGGGCATTATCAAACAGTGTCCTGAAACACTCTCCATGTTGGTGTGTCTCTGAAAATCATATGGGATCGGTTCATTTTGCTCATTTATTCGCAGCAACCTGGTGTCTGTTACAACAAGCCCCAACTTGCCGAGGGACCCCAGTTTTTAAAGATTTGCTCTGAGAAGATTCAGCAGATCAAGTGAGTCATTTTGTTTTTCGCAATGAATTAACCTGCATTTGAAAACAGTACTTACAAGACTTCAAAATGTTTCCTTAGCCAAGGACATTATCGCCTGGAATATGAGTCAATATGAAATAAAAAATGACCGTATTTATTCATCAATGCATGTTCTTGATGTTACTGTGAATGATTTATCGGTGCATATTGTGCTATAATTTACTCTGCTTCTGAAATGAATTAGCAAACTGTAAAAAACTTGTCGCTCCTCTTAGAAATATGTTACCTGGAAGTAAAATGGTTTGTGGTGCATAGATTAAGCACATAGAATAAGTAACTGAACCACACCGCATTTTGAGCCTCTGTTAATAACTCAAGACTCTGTCTGGCCTCAACCCTTCCCCCAAACTATCCCCCTGTTTCTTTCATAGACAGAATTACAAGCCATTACACACCTGTCTGGATACCGATGAACTTGAACAGCAATCCTGGGTCATAGGCAGGGCCAATTCTAGCGCCTCAAACTGGCTTTTAAAGGAACATTCTTCCATAGCTTAAGGGCTGGTTTCATGCACACAGAGACACACAGTTTTTTACTAGTACTTCTCGCCGTATGTTTCTGCTTGAATGACGCTAAAGACGTCCAAACAGAAAAAACGATAAAAGAATTAGTTTTAAGTTTTAAAATAAAATAAAATAAATTACTACCACTGTTATATTTTTGTCTACAACACTAATTTGAAACTTAAGCATATGCCCTCAAATTCAAGGGTTTTTAAGTTCATGAAAGAATTATTTAGTCTAGACACTAAACGTTTGACTAGTAGCCTACATTATAAATTGAGTTTATTTCCAAAAACAGGTAACTACTTAAAAAAAAACAAAGTTATTACTTTATGAAAACAACCCAACTGTAGTTTGATTTATATTTCTTGGAATGCACAATAAATAATATGATTTTTGAAAATATAGTTTCACGATAAACATTACATCAATAAATATTAAACAAATCTAGCCTCATCAATTGCTAGAAATGAGTTTTATAGGTGTTTTATTGATGTTGTGGGTATTGTACCTCATGTTATCGATTGAAGCAATGCCCATTGTAAAATAACCTAAAATATAAGGTTTGACAATACGAAATTTAAGTTTTCTGGTCACTATAATTGTATATTATTTACATTGTTTATATGTTAAACAGTTTGATGACTTGTAGAAAATAGTAACACGCGTGGCGCCGCATCCAGTGTGGGCAAATTTTTTATTATAATAAGTTCAATGCGTTCTATTGTCTTTTGTCGCGTCGTCTTGCGCCGCGTCCGGTGTAGACACTGTGTAATAATTACGAATGAATAGATGTGTTCAAACTTTTGACTATCTTTTGGCAATTTTCTTCTTTAAACTTTAAAAGTAGCTTAGAAAGCTAAGAAAACAATATGAAAAGGAACTTCATGTGAAGAATGGAAAGAAGAAACTATCTCTTGACTGTTACAGAGAGCTCAGAATTTGAATGTATTTTAATGGTCTCAGTGAGTTTTCGTCTGAAATTAATTATTCCTGTATTCCACATATTAATCCTGACATTTACACATCCAAAACTGTCAATATGCTCAGTCTGCTTGAATAAATGGCAAGGCACTCTTCAACAATTGGGCACTTTAATTGGGAGAGGTTAATTTTCTCTTTAAACCTTAAAATGAAACCTCTGCCACCAATGTTTCTGGATAACATTTCACCCGGAATGTGACTTCCACATTCTCTCTAACTCCTAATTAAAAGTAAACTCCTCCTAGATTTTTGGCATTGAAACGCATTGCAAATCAGCACAGGTGAGGAAAACACCTTACAAAGACATTTGCAGATTCAGGTGGAAACAGCGCTGTAGTCGGGGATAATGACTGGTTGAGTGTATATTATTCCACTTATTACACGACTGCCCCTCAAATAGGTAAACGAATGTGACATATTGATTTAAATAAATATTTTGTTGGTTGAGCTTGAGTTTTTGGCAGAAATTTACTACTATCGATTAAAATACTTATGGTAAAGTGATTAAATTAATTTAATAAACATAAATATATTTAAATATCCTTTTGTTTACTTTCTTTAAAATGATCATCCATCTTTTTTAACCACTAAACATCCGCAGCCGCTGTATCAGAGTTTTTACTGCAGTAACCCAGCTGGATCCGCTGCTGTCCTGCTGCCTGACATTCATCAATTTGTCAACTGGATACCCTGCTCACCTCTCGTACTTTTAAGGTCAGGGGTCACCACAGATCTGTCAGCGTTTCAGCTCCGCCTTGTCATTTTCTTGTCAACCAACCAGATGTCCAGGCTGCGGTGCACATTTTTGTTATAGAGAACATCTTTATGAAGAACGTGCCTACTTTGAATTCATTTTTTTACAAACAAGATGTTGAGCTCTTACTATAGAAGCAAACAGAGCTTTACCTTTGTGTACTCTGCGCTTTATCTAACCTGTGGGATGGTTTGGAGTCTTTCTTTTCTAAAGAGGTCAAAGGTTATGTTAACTTTGGGAACATCACCGGGGCTGCCGCTCACCCCAGGGGAGTAAACTTGACTCACCTTTAACCTCCTCCAATTCGAGTCAGCTCTGGAGATCACGGTCAAGCAGTCTGTCTGCTTATCGTCGTTAGTTTAACATCCCCTCCGTCATCATCAATCACGCCAGGCCATTTTTCCCGGCCCCCTAATCAGCGCTGCCATCCATAACACAGCACTGATTTACCATTCAGGCGAGCACCACGTCCACCGCACAATCCCCATTAATCATAGACATTATGCCAAAGTATTTGAACTGTCAGGGATGTCTCAAATTATTTGATAAAGCTGTAAAAATAAAGCTTGTATTATTTAGTAAATCATTTTATCCAAACCGCACATTCGGTTTAAAAAAATCAGCTTTAGACCGAATGATTATCTAATCCTCCATTAAACGAAGAGCGTCAGAAATAGCGGCACGGCTATTGGTGTCTAAGGCTATTATAAGCACAAAATCCTATTCTCTTGCTGTTATTCTCGTTCTTTAAGCTTCCGTAACACAAAATAATCCTGTAGAAGATAGATTTTTTTTGCCAAGATATAAAAACTGGTGTGGAAGTGGACGGAAGCGGAGCCACGGCAGAGCATTTATCAGCCCCCTAAGTGACTGTAACAAAAGCAATGCTCCCTGGGAGAGAACCTGACAGCAGTTTTCCCCCTTATCGATCGCCGCGCTCGCTCTGAGTGCTCCAGTTTATGACAAAAGAGTTCACGACACCGCAGTCAGAAAGTCAATACCGTGATAAATACTCTCCTTCTGTTGCTCCCTTGTCCAGCACTTTACCAGGCATTTGCCATGACAGTTATTAGTGCTGCAGTAAATCTGTGACCAGTAGAAAGAGAGAGAGACAGAGGTTGGGAATTCCACCCCTAAATTTATGAACCCAGGATGCTGTTTACTAAATTTAAAGACTCGACACGCCGGGGTCAGCCAATCAGATATGAGGATTTGTCCGAACTTGCATATTTCTCAACAACATTATTTTGTGAGTTTAAGCTCCTGCATTATTTGAAGAAAATGATTATTGCGTGTTTATATAATAAAGTTTACGGGATTTTCTATCAAGACATTTTAAGACGTGCCTGTACGCCGTTTTAGGGAATTAATGTAACGTACATACATGGTTACGGTATTAAAGTTCTTAGGGGCACTTGTTTGATTGCAATATTTTATTTTTATTTTGTACATTTTCGGAAACGGCAAAGCGCTAATCCAAAATTAATCCAGTTAATGTTAAAGTGGCCATGTCCCTCTGCTTGGAATAACATTAATCAATATAGGAGATTATGCCAGTGGAAATTAAGTTATGTAAAATGCCCCATTCCGTTAACAGATTAATTTATTCTTGCATATTTATACATCTGATATTGTGCCGAAAATCACATTACACTGTGTAACCTCAAAAACCTATGCTAAATTGCGAGAGAAATGTATAATATGGGGATTACTACTTTACGGAGCGCATTGTAAGGCGTTGCAAACGTAAAGCTAAAACCCCCCAGAGCTATAGAGAGATCATGGACACGGGGCCTGTCCAGAAATGACAGGTCTGAGATCAAATCTATCCCTGAGGAGTGAACTATCACACTGGATTTATTCCAACAGGGTGGTGTGTAAATACCTGGAACAGGTTCCTGTCGTGAACACAGACCTTCCAAAACCGAACAGCAGTCAAAACAAAAGCATGCTTTTAAAGCTATAGTTCACACAAAAATGTGTCATTATTTACTCACCCTCATATCGTTCCAAACCTGTTTAAATGTATTTTTCTGCGTAACACAAAGGAAGATATTTGGAAGAATGTCAGTAACAAAATCTCATCCCCCATTTACTGCCATAGTAGGGAAAATAAATACAATCGGAGTAAATGGGGGATGAGAGCTGTTTGGTTACTGACATTGTTTCAAATATCTTCCTTTGTGTTTAGCAGAACAAAGACATTTATACAAGTTTGGCATGATCTGAGGGTGAGTAAACGATGACAGCATTTTAATTGTTTTACTATTCGCCTGCGGAGGAAGTGTACATACAAAAGAATGAACTTTTTGTTGTCAAAATATTCATTCTTAGCCAGGTTTTATATAATTGATAATGCAAAAATGAAAATGATGTTTACTCATCCTCCTTTCCATCCTTCCATTTCTCTTAGGAAGTCCTTTCACTTTCGTTACATGGAAAGAGTGACCAAGATGTTCTTGTGGGTTCAAAACAGTGGTGAGTACATGAAGGCAAAATGTTCTTTGATCGCATAAAAACACACACAAAAACACCAGCATCTTTGATTGTCAGGTTGAGTTGATGATTTTTTTTTAAATATCATCTTTTGTGTTCTGCAGATGAAAGAAAGTGCAGGTGTGAAATCACAAGAGAGTGAGTAAATGATGACAACATTTTCATTTTTGGGTGAACGATCCCTTTTAAATGCTCAAACCCTCCTGAAGTTTCATCATTATAAAGATAAACCTGTCGTTTACCTCTTCTCCAACACCATGTAAAACGCATACGAATCTTCTTTGAAGTATCTGTATTTTAACTAAAGTAATGTTTTTCATCTTAAGGGCAGATAAGCAACACCTAGATCAAAAGCAACTGTCACCCAAACCACACACGGCAGTTCGGCTATACAAACAGGAAATATCACATTGAGGTTCTGCATGTTACACTAACAAATTGGCACTATCTCATTGAGCGAATAGGATTCCTATCCTCCCTTAACCGTCTAGGACAGCTGAGGGCAATGCGTGGCAGTGTGAATTGTGCACACCCTGTCGTTCCCGCTGTGATGCGTGCTAAACCGTGGAGTGATAATGACCAGAGAGAGGGTGAGTAGGTGGATCAGGAGGTACAGCGAGATTAGACCCCGTGCGGCTCTGCCGTGCCAGAGTGTGGTCATGCGTCACGCCAGAGCTGTTGTTCTGTTTAGTCTCTGGAGTGAAGAGGACTCTCATGGCTCCCTCTGATAACTTGTCTCACCATGCAGATGAGCCAAGACTACCTCAGCCCACCAGACGTTCTCACACAAACACACACACGCTCAAACTTCTGCTGTAGATGTGTCGATTCACTCACAAACACATGCACATTGTGTGGATACGGACACAGTCGCTGACGTTGCCTTGTGCTTCGATGACAGTCTTCCACATACGGAAATTCTCTAGCTTCCATATCTCACCCTAAGTTTGTATAGCCGTGCTTTTGACTATTTGCATAAAGTCCGCTGGTGCACTTTATTCTGGCCAAGAACCACTCATACATAAATCTGAAATCTGCAACTTTCTGTTTTATACAGGTGCCATGTTGTTTACTTGCTGTATTTGTGAAATTACAAACATCGTTTTAATTCCCAGCATTTCTGGCGTACTGATAATTATTTTTAATGAATGAATTGCTTCACAGGCCACATACTTTTCCGCTGTTTCTTTCGTGTATTATGCCGAAGTCACGTGGTTTACCAGATGTACTGACGTAACCTGGTCATGACATAGAAGTTCAACGATTGGATATAACCTCACGCTATTAAGGTCAGTAAGTGATTCTGTCACATTTGTCTCGTGCCAGTATGTTTAATATTGATTTGGCTTATGACACCCAATGCCAATTATAGAAAAATGCCATTTTATGCTAATTATGTATCAAATGGACCCTAAAAAAAGTACAGACGGACACTATATGCAACTTAGTTGTTCCCTTGTAGTTTTGCATTGGCATTCGTTCGTATGAGCTTGTAGAATATATTAATTCTCTCGAAGATTAGGCCATCCCGTGTCACCAATATAATCTGTTTAGAAAGTCTCACGAAGACGTTTGCATTAAATTCCGCCTGTCGTCTTTAGAAGCTTCGTAGCCATTTAAGGTCCTGATCTTGGTTGTGATTTTATTTCATAAATCTGTGACCATGCTCGGCGAATAAATGCGTTGTCTTCTAAGCCCAACCTAAATGTTCCCTTTTTTCGCAAGACCAGATTGTCTCCTTAGGCATGTCTCGCATTATTTCTCCAAAGCCCCTATTTAAAAAAAGAGTTACCTGAAGTGTGGAAGATCAGCTTATCCCGCAAGCTGAGGAACTCTCCTCTAATCCTCCCTGACGCTTTTATTCTGACTCCGAGCCTGAGAGTGCCAGTCCCGGCAGAGCAGACCTATTCATGTTCTCCTGCCCTCTCCGTTCACGCCTTGCCCTCCGCTAGCATCCCACAATCCCCTGGACAAAGACAGCAGGAAGTCTCCATTGTGTTAAAGGGCATCTAGGGTTGCTTCCTAAGGCTTAACGAAATAAATGGTTTGATAAGAGCTAGTTACTCATCATCAATCAGTCTTATGAAGAGTCCTGCACAAAAGGTGATACAGAAGGGTTATCAGAACTTTAGCGCTAAATCCGGAAATATTTACCCTTTATCACAGTGCTCTGGTGGGTTTTAATGTTCTTAACATCTGTCCTGCTCATTGAGAAATGTTTAACTTTTGAGACGTATGTCTAGGCCCACGCAGAATCTGTGCTCGCAGAACTCGGCAGATGTCTGCAGAATTGAAACTTTCATCCATAAGGTTGTACAAATCCTACACTCTTTGTGTATTTGATGATGCTGTCACCTACTAATAAGAGTGTGGGACGCTCGGATGCGCTCCACACTTTTTAGCATCTTTAATCCATTTTGCAAAATTCCACAGATTTTTTTTCCTTTTAAAGCAACGCACAAGTGTTGACAATCGCAACAGATTAGTGACCATTCGTATGGATTTGTTCAATCTCATTTATGTTTTGTGTGTACTTTCACCCCATTGGCAGGTGTATTTACATTACAGTTTACATTCTCTTATGAATTTATATGATGCGAATACAAAAGGCCTCCTTGTAAAATATAAATTTTTCCCGTGAGATCAGAAGGAGGTTGTCTGTTTTGGTGAGAAATGGTTTTCATATTTTAGTTATGGGATACTCATACTCGCTTATTAGCAATCTGTGATCAAAGATCCTTCTATCAACCATCATCAGTATAAAGTCAAATTACTCTGTCGAACCCTTTCTCTTTAATTACAGTGTGGACAGCTTTTTGATTTTTTAAAGGTGAAACTATTCCCCTGTTAGGTGTGGCTTGTGTTTATGAGCGCCTGAAATCTCTTTTTTGTGGCTTTCATGTGGCAATTAAATCTGTCTCCTAACACTGGGTGGCGGGAGGTGCTAAGACAAGCAAACGTCTGAACGAAAGGGGAAAAAACGCTTTTGGCTGACGGCTTTAACAAACATAATTAATTACTCCAGACAGGTATGTATTGAAAACATTCCGATCCAGACCTCTGAGCCATTTAAATCAGCGGCTCTGTTCAAATAAGCTACGGCGAAGACACGGATAGTGCAGGTGTGTGAAAATTCAAGTGTTTCATTTATGTTTTGTGAATGTAGGGTAAAAATGTTTAAACAAATTTTCAAAGAACTGACGAGAATGACAAGGAGGTAGGCAGAGTTAAATATTATTCTGGCTTTAATAAGTTATATCCGCAGCTTTTGCGAGGATAATTGTGGCATAGCTGATAGTTACGTCACAGTACATATTTTGCTTGCTTTCTTCTGCAGGACACAAAAGAAGATATTTTGAAGAATGTCGGTAAACGAACAACGGAGGTACCCGTTCACTTTGATTGTATGGTCACAAAACCCATGCAAGTTCACGTGTACCCCCGTTTTCCGGTTACCGACATTCTTCAAAATATCTTCTTTTTTTGTTCTGCAGAACATTTTTGTTCGTACGTTTTTATACGTTTGCTCGCTTCATAGCAAAGCATACCTTCAGTATACAGGGTATGCTGTCATAGTAAAAACCTTCCATAGCCTAATACAGGATTCTCAACGGCATTTAAATCAGTTACCACTAAACAAGTATTGCTTAACATATACAGTAAAACACATGAAATCTTGCACAATAAAAATGTATCTTCTTTTTTTGTTCTGCAGAAGAAATAAAGTCAGTTTTGAAAAGACTAGGGTGAGTAGATGATGACTGAATTTTCGTTTTGGGTGGACTATCGCTTTAAAGCAGTGCTTATTTAAGTTTCTCGCTTCATTTATTTGGTGTTTTTTAAACAAGGAAATTAGTTGAAATTGTATTAACATTACACCACAAACGCCACGAATAGAACTCGTATCGAACCCACAAAATTCCTCTACGCATATTTGTTTAGCCAGATATTTATAGCCGTAATGCTCATATTTGGACACGCAAGTTTCCCACTCAAATTACCCTCACAAAGAGCCGTCGGCCCTGTCGTGCATTAGAAATTCGATTGTTCTCGGAGGGTGGAAAAAATTCCAGAGTCTTCTGACACTTCCCAAATCAATCAAGTCGTCTCTGCCCCCCCCCCCACAACAGAGATAAGGTGCAAAGAGAGCGAAAATTCCACACTATTAGGTCACTGTAAGAGAAAGTGTCTAGACGTTTATTTGTGTCTCTCAGGCTCTCTTTGAAGGCGCGGGGTGGCCCCTCAGTCAGGTGTGTCCTGGCGGGAGGAGGCGTGGGGTGGGGGGTCTTGATCAAGGTGTGGTGCTCGAGCTTTGATGTGGGGCCTGTCATGCTCCGTTGCCTCCTGATGTCTTTTGGCTGCCAGGGTGTCTGTAGCCGCAGACCAGGTAAACCTACGGCCTCCCTCCGCAGACACACACACGCGTGTATTCACACACACTTACATCGCTGTCCTTTTTTGTACACTGTGACACAGGAGGTGCTGAGCTATTGAAGGGGCTACAATGCTCATCTTGTTGCCCAGCCGCCCACATTCTCCCTTCTGTGGTTACTGAGAAGACAGCTATGCAGTAATTTCAGAGGTATTACGCCTCAGGCGATAGGCCCCTGAAAACTTAAAGGGATAGCTCACCCAAAAATGAAAATTCTGTCATCATTTAGTCACCTTTGTGAGTTTCGAACCCAGACGACTGGCTTCACATAAAATAGAACCGAAAGATACATTTTCATAGAAAATCTTGGCCACCGTTTTTTATTGAAAATGAATGGGGCTGTCAATCTTCGCAATGACAAACATGCACCATAAATGTGTCATTAAAGTAGTCCATCTTATTTTTCATGAGCTGCATTCCAAGACATCTTAAATCAGGAGTCCTTTGAATGAGGAAATTTAATTACTGACATTTTCCTTAGAGTGTCTGATTTGTGAAGTTGTTCTTTTGAGTGAAACTTTACAATAAATCATTTGATTTGGTTAAGAAAACTGTCCCTAATGACTTGTCCGTGCATGTTCATGATTCAGATGCATCCAGTTAGTGTACTACCTATTTTAATTTGTGTTCTTTACACAAAGCTATCTTGTATAATGTTTTGTTGTTTTTGAACACAGAGAAAGATATTTTGAAGAATGCTTGTAACCAAACAGTTCTTGGCCACAATTGACTACTATAGTAGGACATATTAAAATGATAGTCAAAAGTGCACCTGAACTGTTTGCCTTCCTACATTCTTCAAAATATCTTCTTTTGTGTTCAACAGAACAAAGACATTTATAAAGCATTTTTCCTACTATGGTAGTCAATGGTGGCCAAGTACTGTTGGGTTACAAGCATTCTTCCAAATATCTTTTTTCTGTGTTCATCATTCATACAGATTTGGAACAACTTGAGGGGGGAGTAAATGATGACAGAATTTTCATTTTTTGGGTGAACTGTTCCTTTAAATACTAAAATGGGTTTCTCAGATATGGTACAGGTTGAACGCTTTATATGGTGATAAAGTTTCACGTCATATAAGTCTTTGCGTTCCTTTTTAGATCATTCAGCCACTATTCCACTAGAGATGTCAGCGTGTCCGCTTTTCCGACACAGGTTAATTTTTTCGACTCTCTCCGTTCTATTATAACAACCCAGATGGCAGCGGGAGAACTTAATTCCTGTTATATTTACTAAGCACGAGCCTCACGCCCGCTGTTAGATCAGCAGAGCTCTGATGAAAATCAATGCACTCTGAGGTTTGCGTGTATGTTTGCAGCACGTTGCTCAGCAGCATCATGAATGAGAGGTTGCAGTTGTGGTGTGTTTGTGCAGCGTGTGTGTGTCTAACATATGCTGAGGGAAGTGAATGATGAACTGGTGAATGCACACCCATACACATACCCATACACAACACTTAAACATTTTTAAAAGATCACACTAAATAAGATTCAGTTATTTAATTCTCTGTGAACAATGATTACAAAATATAATCATACGTTAATGCTATTATTCGTTGTTTATCTTCCATTATGACATAAACTTATTTTTATGACTTGAAATGTGAAAAAATTGAAATATCATATTACAAAGAAAGAAACAATGAAGGTTGAGTTTTGTTAAATAATGTTTATAAATTATTGCGTTGGTATTAGAAAGTCATATATAATACATTTAATATAGATTAGACGGTTTAAGCACCATCAACATAAACAAATGTTATGTGTCCCAAACTTAACTTCTGGTAGACCTCCACAAAGAATCAATAACTGTCGAGTAGTTCAATGTTATTTGATACAATTAATATACAGTAAAATATAAATTTAGGTGAAATATATATATTTTTTATTTTATATCCATACACAGACTTTGGGCCAGGCGCATGCGTCCAATGAAACCGTCTATAAAGGGGAAAACTTGCACCCTGTGCCATTGTACAGAAATATTTTTTTCTCGATTAACTTACTTTACAGTTTTTGGCCTTTTTCACCTGTAACCTTTATGTCTGCATACCTGAAACTAAAGATGACACCCCCTCTACATAAATGACATTTACTGCCACATGTACAGTCATTTCATATTTCTGGGTGACGGTTCCCTTGGATTGAACTCGCACCTTTTTCTTGGTAGGTCAAAAACACAAGCAATCGAACACGCAGAATGTGTGTGAAAGAGCAGAATTTTTGCATTGAATGCACTACTAAATACTGCAACTGTCTGCTGTTAGATAACTATGATACATCTCTCCGTCTGTTTATTACAGTACCTGGTCCAAAAGTATCACAAAGTAAAATGTCTTTCCCAAAAACGGTTGCAGTTGAACACAATATCCGTGTCATCAGAACCTCCTTCCTTTCCCCACGTTCTTAGCATTTGGCTATCACAACTCTCTCATTGACTCATACTTTGAGAGTATTTTTATTGCAAAGACAGAACATTGAAACAACTTGTGGTTAAAAGCCTGTTTTAACCTGTGATTGAAACGATTGTGAAAGCGGATAGTGGGCCACCCATACAACCTTTGCGAATAAGGTCTTTTATGCATTAGGCATCCTCAACTGCGTCATTAATTCACACATTTGCATTTACTAGGACCTTGCCAAGGTTTCGAAATGATTTTCTCATAGATAATTGTGGCAGAGCAAAACATAGGTTAATGTAAATTGCCCAGTAACAACAAACTTAGTGATAATTAGTGAAAACTCATAGTGATGTTAATATAATTACCGGGGTTGGTTTAACATAAGGTGTTTTGTGTAACTGGGCACAGAACCTTAACCATAAGGCTACTACAACTAATTCATTTCATTACCACCTTTTACTCTAGTAAATGTTTCTCATTTCTTTTTTTAAGTATGTGGGGTCATATGCACCAATCTTAAGGTTTTGGCTAGCCAAAATCTACTACCCAAGAAAAAGTAACGTACATTTGTATACGTTTGCTCGCTTGATAGCAAACCATGCCTTCAGTATACAGGGTATGCTTTCATAGTAAAAACCTGCCATAGCATAATACAGGATTCTCAACGACATTCAAATCAGTTGCCACTAAACAAGTATTGCTTAACATATACAGTAAAACACATGAAATCTTGCACAATAAAAATGTGACACCTTCCCAGTGTGACAACAAGCCTTGTCTCGTCTGCTTTACTGCTCAAGCACGGTGTCTGCTTGTGTGTTCTCAGCGTGTGGTGTGCGTTAAAGGTTTTAAGACAATGTGGAGCGGTTATTAATATAATCCTACTGTGTGATATTTTTTGAATGATGTGTTAGTTTTTTTTTGCGCCACTGGAATGTGTTTTATAGTATTTTTACAGTGTATTTAAGGTTAAAGCATATTTGTTATGTGATGTATGGGTAAAAGTGTAGCGAGATATTGAGTAGCGTGCATTGAAATATACTGTGTGTGTGATGGGGGCGTGTTGTGTTCACAGGGTGTGAGGTGCTTGTGTGTTTTGGTTTGGTTTGTCGGTGCCTTGGGGTTCAGCACTTCCTGTCGTAAGGTACTCACATTCATTGTGTAAATATTATTTTAGCAAAAAAGTATGCAATTGTAAAAAAAAACTTTTCTAATGTTGATTCTTCTGTGTGTTGCTTTGGTTCGTTTATGTTTTGAAAACTTGATCCTTATGTTCAAAAAGAGAAGGTCACCCAAAAATAAAGATTTAGTTTCAGTTATTCACCCTTGTATTGTACCTAACTCCTGGATTCTACCAAACCCCTTAGAATGATTTGTATTAACAGAACTGAACCGCTTCCCATTACCCTGTTTTACTAAATACAATGTCATATCTGGATCCTGCATCTGGTGCTTTTGCATCTTTTTGGATACTGAAATATTTTAGTCCATACTCAGTGTATTTAAAGTGATAGTTCCCTCAAAAATTGAAAATTCTGTCATCATTTACTCACTCTCTTGTCATTTCAAACCTATACCACTTTCTTCCACAGAACACAAAAAATATATTTTGAAGACTCTCAACTTTCTTCAAAATAGCTTTTTTGTGTTTTGCGGAAAAAAGAAAGTCATGCAGGGTTGAAATGAGAAGAGGGTGAGTAAATGATGACAGAATTTTCAATTTTGGGTGACCTATGCGTTTAATAATGTACAATCAGTCCTCAAAATGTCTTATTTTGTGTTCTCCAGAAGTCAGTCATAGGGGTTTATGAGGGTGAGTGAAGAAAAACAGAATCAATATATTTCAGAATATAGACCTATTTCTTAATAAACCTTATTAAAAACATCTGTCGAATTAAACTTTGTTGGCACAGTAATGCAAACATATATACAGTAGCTGTGAGCATACTGTAGAGCTACCATTTAGTGACAATAATTAAATCACTATATTTTTGAATATGAATAATTTTGATTCTATGAAATTTGGGTATAAACATTAGACCCTCCCCAGTTCTAAGAGTTGTTGTCTTTGGGTAAGAGTTTAAACTTTTTCCACGCAATCGCAGTAGGTTTGAACAATATTTCTCGACCATTGCCATATTTCAACTTTCATTTTTTCTTCTTGCTTTTCCGCCTCCCCGAAAGATGTCTTTAAGATGAAAGCTCTGCGGTCTTACCTTATCACCGTCTTTTGGAGCTTCCAAAAAATATGCCACTTCCCTGTTACAGGAGAAATAGCATTTGGGATTATAGTTCTAAGGACAACCCTGACTATTCACACTTGGCATTAGCGAGACAGCCTCAGTACAAGAAGGATATTTTTTATTCCTTCAATTTAACTTTAATTACTCAAATCTCTGTGAGGGCACACAAGAAAAGCCCAGGCATTTGTGTCAAGAAGATTACCAGACTGCCCTGCCAAGTCCGCGCGTCGCTGCATCGTTAGATAGAATTCAAATTCAAATCCGGGCTAAAGACAGTGCAGCTGTCACCCTCTGGCCTGCAAAGCACCCCTTGGATCAAAAATTAGCTGTCCTCCCTCTGCCTGCTTCTCATCTCCTTCCTTTTCCCCCCTGAGGACCCTAATCCCTCTCTCCCCACTGACTGTGACAGCCAAAATAAAGCCATAAAACCTGCAAAATAATTAGTAATTAAAAATAAAAAATGTTCATTTTCGAGTCAGGTAAGGAGAGCTACGTGGATGTCAAGGGCGCCGGTCCCTGTGCCAAAAACGAGACCAGGATTTACCTTTTCGTTCGCAGTAAGATACGTCTGCCCGGTGGACGCATGTCAAACGCGTGTGCAATCCCTTATGTTTTTGGTGGCTGTGGAATGTGTCAAAGTGACACAGTTGGGGAGTACTTTGGTCATTTGTTTGAGTAATCCCTCTAAAGTAAATCTCTCATATCTAATGTGTTTTTAGGATTTAATTCTCAGTTCATTTGTAAACACTAGTTCACAATTTTTTGTTTTGCTTTCCCTTCAATTTTATAGACATGAACAGGAAATGATGGAAAAAGAAATCCGAACTAGGAAATGTTGAAAGTTGGATTTATAGTCATTGTGTCTGCCAGGCTCCAGGTCTGACACGCATCAATTTTCCAAACATCTTCAAGATAACAAATACCTCTTTTATGAGGTCCTGAAAATCCCAAAACTAACACCGTGTCTACACCGGACACGACAGGTGCGATGCGGCATGACAACCTGCTTGTTCTTAATTCGCACCGCGCTGCATCCAGTTCGTAATAATTGAACATTGTAGTGGGTTCTAGTGCATTTCTAATGTCTTTTGTCGCGTCCGGTGTAGACACGGTGTTAGTGAAAGAGCTACTAGTGAAGCCCAGTTAAGCCCAAAGTAGAGTTCCTTTTTTATGCGAATGTGAAGGACAGCGTACGGTGCGTGTGACGCAAATTTCGTCATCAGAATAGTACGGGCACAGCCGGAATTTTGTTACCTCGCGTACTCAATCCATATATTCACAAACCATGTCTTTCCATGACTATGGAGTGTGAGAATTATACCAAATGCCACTTACTGTTCCAATATTTGTATTTCTTTCCAGTTAAATAGCTTAACATCACTGCCGTAGTTTCTTGCTGCGTTGAATGCAGTCTCTGAAGTCTCCCACCCTGATCAATCACGTTATTCAAACCCCGTATGAGGTCCTGCAAACCCCGATTATCTTGCCATGCCTTGGTATTCCATGTGCTTCACTTCAATATTTTTTTCCTGCTGGAAGAGCTCCATGCATGTGCTATAATTGATTGACATGGTCAAATTACAGGAGCCGTGGAAGGTTAAGAACAGACCTGGCATGGGGCTGATACATTAAATGTGTCTGGCATAGGCAAGCAAAGCATCTGATTACAATTTCAAAGCACAGACCTGGCACTGATTAAAATCATCAGTCCAGATGTATAGTCTGAAGCCCCCTACGTCGCAATGGTAAATAGGCTAAAAAGAACAGCGCCATGGCATAAAGTCATGGCACGCCAAGCTTATTACAGAGTTTTAGAATAGGCTTTACTGCAAACGCCAATCATTTATAGGGTTTAATAAATGTGGGCGGGGCTAAAGTCGGCCACTTCTAGATCCACATGTAGACCCTCCAGAAAGAAATATGGAATAGGTTTACGGGAACCCATGAAGAACACATCTCGTGTGAGCAACGCATATCTCCTGAAGGAGTTTACCAACTCGCTTCCATCGACACCTAACAAGCGGTAACCCCGCCTCCTCTTCCCCGTTCCTCTTTTGGCCCCGGGGAATGAAGGACGATTAATATCTGCCTACCTTGTTACCTAATTCATTATGGAATAGCAGTTAATTTGATTTGATATTATTTTAATAAAATTCCGTAATATATTAGATTGTTTCAGGCTATCAAAATAATTTTCCAATTATTACGGTTAGTCAACCAAGTCTCTTTTTTCCCCCTTTGCGAACGGCAGTTGGTCTGACTGTGAATATATTAGCTCCAACAACTCCATCCCGTCTGAGGGTAGAAAACTATATATGCATGATTACACCAGAAATGTTATTACTGGTAATGTGATGCCCGCAGAACTACGAAAACGGCCTGAAGTTGGGTGTGTGATTCGCGCTACATGAAGTCTTAAATGCTTTTGATTTCATTCCTGTAGGGAGAAGACGAATATGTGTTCAATATGTTTTATTTATAAACAAAACAAACTGTGAATGACTTTTCTTAGAAGAAGAGTGAAACGGGTGTCAGTGTGGGAGTTTTGACCCCTTATTTGTTCAATCTGTGTGTGTACGTTTGCCAGGTGGACATTTTTTTGGATGAAGCCCATTATATAAGATTGTTTTAATACATTCAGATATATTAAAAGTCTAGTGTTTAAAATGAAGCGGCATAGCGACGAGGTTACGAATTGTCCATTTAGGGCTACTGTAGAAACAACATGGTGAATTCCATGCAAGGGGACCCGCGCTGTATGTAGATAAAAATAGCTCATTCTAAGGTAATAAAAACATAACGCTTCATTATGTAAGGTCTTTATTATACACCTCTGAAGACATAGTTATGTATAATATATTGTATTTCTGTCAATAGATCTTCCAAAAAATTACACATTGGACCTTTAAATAATAAAACGTAGCTGGTGTAATGGACTAGTTGCAGTCACTGTACCACTTTGTATCTTATCTTCTAATTTCATGTGATAGCAGACAAACGGAAATATAATTATGCTTTTTAGTTTTATCGTGATTCTCTTCACTTAAAGCACAACTTGTAAAAACCACCATAATTGACTCCCTCAATACAGAGACAGTCATGTTCTGTACATATTTGAATGCTTATGTAGGTTCAATTCGGGTGTAGCACTGAGCATATTGAACTTTCTAATTTCTACGGCCCATGAGGATCCACAAGAGTGAGATTTTGTTTGACCTCACTCTGGTCATACTCATGCCAGAATTCTTGTCTTGGATCTATTGGAACTTGGATCGGAATCATAGAACAATGCACAATAAAGTGACTTCTAATTAACACCTTCTCAATGGTGAAGGATTGTTGGATTGCATTTATATGAAAGCCATTTGCCAGACTGGGGACCAACATTCTCATAGTCCTCTGAGATCTGTATACTAATCATCAAGGGAGGGTCAGGATCTCTCTGTGAAATGCTCTCGCCTCAAATTTTGACCGAAGGGCTTTCACAAAGAGATGCTCCCCTCTCTTTCTAATGTTCGCACTGCCAATTCTCGAAGTCTCCTGCTGTAGTGAGGATTGTTTGGCAATGAAGTAACCCTTTTCGATGTCGTTGTACTTTCAGCTTGGTGCAAAGCTGGTGAATGTGTACTACACTATTTGACTTTTCACCAAAACTTCAGTTTGTTCTATTGAAAAGATCACTAGGCAACTTTTTTGTCTTTTGACAAAATGACAGCATTTAAAGACAGTTTCTCTCTTCTATTCATTCGCACGAAAGCATGTTGAATTTATGATAAGCGTTACTACATCATCTAGTAAAGCAACGCAAAACTCCGTACAGAGACTTAGTTTACGTTTGATGTCCGACTTGAGATTCTGCTGTAATAATTTCTCTTTCAACGTGTCCAAATCAGGCCACAAATGCGTCATTGTTGTCTTTGATCACGTATTTGTGGAATTGGCTGGGTCAGTAATACTTTTAAATACTGTCAGAGTGATGAATCACTTTTGAAATATAAAAAGAAAGAAGAACAAAAGGGTTGCTATTTTTGTTTATTCCACAATAAGTCCACATTGCATCTAATGCCCACCGTCAATAGGCGTTTTGCACCATCTGTGCTGTATTCTTCATTGCTGTTTGACATTTTCATTGGCATATAAAAATATTCTGGTCATCATCCCAAGTGTCCCTTGGGTGTTCATGCACCATCTAGGTATGTCCCTGTCAATTATAGCCACTCTTTATACGTACGCAAAGGTCCATAGGCATATTCAAATAAGAGCTCCTCTCTATATATAAACTACACTATACAAAATATATAGTCATTTTTATATATTTCTTTTATATGCAAACGTTTGCACATACTCATGGGCATATGTTCACTGGGACATACCCACAGATACAAGCACGGTTTTAATGGTGCCAGTACATGAAGAAAAAATCTCAAAACATGACAAACCACCTTTGTCTGCATCAGGTAACAATGCAGACTCTCTCTAAAACACAAAACATTAGGGAAACCGTGTTTCTCGTTCCTAAGATTCAACCGAAGAAGAAAATGAAAAACGGAGAATGACAAGCCATGATTTATACCACTAGAACCACAGATAACAGAACAATAGCAGTGGTCCTCCAGTATGTACACAAAGGGGATTGTTGAGGGTTTCTTAAGCTTTAAAGCAGGTTGTCAGATGGAATTTTTCTGCTTAATATTGCACTTTCCTTTCTAATGGTCAATGTGGTAAGCGAAGACCGAAAAGATTTCATATCGCAGATCTATCACTCATCCCATCCTTCTCCTTTGTTACTAAATGATGTAGCTTCTGATCAAGACCCGGGTATCTCATTAGTCGCGTGTGTGCCGCAAGTCTTTTTGAAGCAAGCACTCACCCTCCATGGTCAATATATCCTACCTTCAACCGTCTTATTAAGTGGCATTCCAGGAACAGAGCAGGCCACCAAGGGCAGCGAGCTGTCTTTCCTGGTATTAGACCAATCCTCTAATGTTCTGCAGACTAGAATATGTCCAGTGTATTATTTAAATGACACAGCCCCTCTCTGTGCGATTTCATTTATTTTTTGTATTCTGAGCCACATTATTTTTGTAGACAACTGCATGCTGGAGGATACGACCCTCTCTGGCAACTCTTCCTCTTTAGCCCGATTCGAATAAAGAGCTTTGAATTAAGTGGACAGCCCCCTTTAGACTAACAGCAGCGTGCCTTTAAGAAAGCTACCACGCCAGAGAAAATAATTTTGATTGACGTTACAAGGAAATTTCCAGCCCGACTGATTTAATTGTGAGTGCCAGGAGGCATCATCGGGGGCCAGGTAATAGCTCTTTTTCAGGGTGATTTTTTTGATCTGGGCTTCTCCCCGTGGTAGCGTCCGCACGGGCATGGAGGGCCAGAGGGCAGAAGAACAAAGAGAACTTTATGCCTGTGAATTCCACTTCCTTGCCTTTGAAAACAAAGCTTCAGGAATGGGCAGTTAAACTGTGGAAGTAGATTCCCAAGCTCATTTGATGTTAAGTCTTTAGTGTCAAGAGTGGCATATTCATTTATGAAAAGAGAGAGAGAGGGAGCGCAGGAGAGAGGGAGGCAGCTGCATCTTCTAACAAACAGGCTTGCTGTGTCTTGGACGGAAGAGGTGTGGATGGCTTTTCAAACGGGCCTGAAGGATTAGGGGAGAAGAGCTTAATGAGAATGCGTTGGGTGTCAGCTGATCGAGCTGTCAGACGGCGTGCTGCGGGGAGTGGGGGGGGGCACAGGGCGAGGTCGTAGGACCCCGAACCTGCTCGCAAAGCCCCCGCCGTCAAGTGACCTATCGTGTGTATGCGGGTTGTAAACTTGAATCTCGACACCCAGATTAGACCCCTCAATCCAATGGCAACCGTTGAGGTTCTGTAATGCATTAAAACATAAACATAATGTCTGCGTATTATAATGTAGAAAAGATAAAACAAAGCATATCGAGTCAGTTATGTTGTTAGTAGCCAAAAATAGCATTTGCTTAGTTTAGCTGAACAAGTCTAGCGTGTTTTTTTTGTGGCTCTCCTTTACAATGTTTGTAAGTGCTGTCAACTATACCACATTTGCCTAATAATTTATTAATATGTTGTCCATTTATTTTATTCCTTATTTTACGTTGTACTGCTTCTTAGAGTCAAGAACTAAATTTGTCTCCACTAAATACAGTTAATAAAGCAATAAGCCATAAATTGCCATATATTACAGTGTACTGTTAAAGGAACAGTCCACCCAAAAATGAAAATTGTGTCATGGATTACTCATCCTCAAGTTGTTCCAAATCTTTATTATTATCTTTGTTTAGGTGAACACAAAGAAAGATATTTGGAAGAATGCTTGTAAGCAAAGAGATCTTGGTCACCAGTAACTACCATAGTAGGGAAAAAATTGTCCTGTTGAACACAAAAGAAGATATTTTTAAGAATGTTGGAAAGCAAACAGTTCTGGGACACTTTTGACTACCATTGTAATATTTCCTACTATGGTAGTCAATGGTGGCCAAGAACGGTTTGTTTACAAGCATTTTCCAAATATATTTCTCTGTGTTAATCAGAGCAAAGAAATGTATACAGATTTGGTAAACTCGAGGGTGAGTAAATGAAGAAGAGTGAACTGTCCCTTTAATTCCAACTATTATTAAAATAAATGTAACTTATTGGACGCTGTGTTTCATCTATATGCTTCTGTTTAAAAAAACTAATAAGCCTTGTGTCGTGGGCTGGCTTTGAAGTGTTGAAGCTCTTCTTGTGTTAAGACTTTTTTCTTTGGAGTTTTTGTTTCATTGTAAATGAAAAACTGCAAAACTATATGCAAAACATAGTAATGGCTTCAAAATGTAAGATACTATATCATATATGCTAAACATACATATATTGTTGTCACATCTCATATTTACAGATCATCTTCCCCCAATTGGAAAGGTTTTTTACCCTTCATCTTATGTAAAATACTCTATTCCTCGCTTCTAATGTTGCCAATACCTGTGTTACAATAATTTGAGGAGGAATTTGAAATTTGAATGCAGATTTATGCATTGCCTTAAAAATGAGGTGCCTGATGCAACACAGTCGTTTGTGCTCATCGCGATCTCGCTGTATGTATCATGTTGTCCTCCGGCAGTATTTGCCAGACGCCTTCGCATAAAGGTTATTTGAGGGGGGATTTTGATTTTAAACAATGTCTGTGGCATTTTTTCAGCAAAATGATGAACACTGGAGGGAAGCAATCGAGAGTATGTAAACAAACTTTCATCAAACAAAAACTTTCCCTTTAGACAAAAGTTAGCCAAAGAATTCATTTGCAAGTATTATAATTTTTTTTTTTTATTGTTTAATGAAACAAAGACAGGCAATAGTATTGTTAGAATTTGATTATTATAAAACAGATCAGATTTACAAATTGAATCTAATGCGCCATGTTGAAAAGTGCAGATAAACGGACGCTTGTGACCACCGCACATTGTATTTGATTTAATGCAGCAAGTCATTTTGGATAAAAGTAAATGTATAGTATTTGGCGAACGCAAACAGTATAATGTTATTCTAATGAACTGCATTATCTGGCTAAAGTATTTTTTTATTCTTATTAATAATATTAATCTTTTATTAAACATTTTTCTCTCTTTTACAATATTGCTTCCTTTGCCATTTGTTATTTCATAATGGATTATCTGTGATTTTAAATCACGGTAACACAAAGTAAGCCATGCATTTTTTCAATACACACTTTTTATTCTTTACTCTCCTTTTCACTTAAGCAATTTACAGTGATTTTCAATTTTCATACTTTAAGCGCACAAGTGTGTCAATTTTCCCTGCTAAACTGTTGGACACCGCACGTGTCGATGTAAAGATGCAGTCGCAAATTGTACACCGGGGACTCGGTTTTTACGCCCATAATCACAACGACATTCCAATCGCTATCTATCTACTTAGCGATATTAGCGGGCCTGGTCTGATGGAGATATTATACCCTGTTATCTTGTGCTGTTATTTTGGGATGGCACAGATCAAAGCTCCCATGTTGGCACGCTCCGTAACCTGCCCAGCGCATTTGAAATGTGCGATTTCGGGCGATGATTATTTAACCAGGGCAGCATTGTTGATTTTATTATATAAGTCAATAATCTTCTCTATTCCCCAGATTTAGTTAATCTTCCTAATTACAAATTAGCATTCTCCACATACCAGTCCTAGATTTCCAAATTAACACCCCCGCTTCCTGGGGACGGTGAATCAGCCATGCTCTCTAATTCCTCCGTGGACCGTCTGACGCACGGCAGATTTCTTTCTCCACCTCCTTCTTCTTCTGTCATTTTCCTCCTCAATTGTCTACATCAGAGAGGAGGGTGGAGGGGTAAAGAAAAAACGAGTCTCCAGCATTGGCATGCTTTTCTTCCTTCAAACACACGCACACGGCTGGATCAGTGTGTTTTGATCAGGAGCATTAATAACAATTAGGAATCTAAATGTCGAGGTGGGGCCTAGCCGTCTCTCCGTCTCTCTTCATCAGGGAATATCGGCAGCGCTTGCCGATCGGTAGGTGGCGCTGCCTCTGATATGTGCTGTTGGGTAGGAGAGAACGTTTAGATGAGGTCTGTCAAAATGTTTTGGATGCGGTGTGCTAAATGAATTCTGATAGGACGTTAATATGAAGCATTGTATCATTTAAACCGCGGAAACGTCGGATTTGTTGTGCAGCTTGTAATGAAGACAGAATAAGACTCTATCTGGCAGTGTAAATTATATTTTAGTGGGAAATCAGTTTCACAGACTTGCGAAATGTTCTTAATTTATATCGCTTATGAATAATTTAGGCTTTTTCTTCAGGCTGTCGAGTTTTATTGTGATTACACGAACGAGTATAAATAAACAAGCGAATTACAAATAAAGACACAAACATATTTTTAAAAAGAACAAACTTTTTTATTGCATTAATTACGTTACTACCGAAACCATCGGAAAACTCCTAGTTAAACATGGTTGTTGCGGAGTATCAAACATCAAGCATTAGTCGGCTCTGTTTACAATGCAGCAAACATTCCTCCAGTGGCCAAAATGTTTGATTTCCTCTCGAACCGATGGACAAAACAGTGAATTCTTCCATCGCTCTCCGCGCCGTCCGCGTGGGTTTAAATCCCGGCTCTTGCGACATGAAAGCGAAAGATAAAAACACTCTCAAAGTCCCACGTCAAATACAAAGTTAAGGGCAACAAGGGTGGAAATAAACAGATTTGAAAAAGCAATCAACATTTCCCTAAAGCTCAGGAGCTGATTTGCATCCGATGCCGAGATCATGTTTTATTTATCAGTAATCACAACCAATCAGGGGAGAAATTAATCAATGGAAGCGTTAGCAGGAGCGATATCCGGCCATCTGGGGGTCACACTTATCTCGCCTTCAGCTTGACATGCCGCCTCACTCCTGGGCACCCACTTCTGCCCTGATCCCTCCGTTCCCCCTATTCCACCGGGCTTGTCACGGGCCCATATTTAGGTGACTGATTTTTTTCCCAATGAGCTCTAAGGAACTCCATATGGCCAGGATCAAAGGTGTTGCTGGGTGCATGGTTCTGCTTTATTGCCAGCCGCTGCTGTTAATTAGAAAACAAGATCAGAGGCAGTATTAAAATCCAATTAAATTGATATGAACAGATTGCCAAGTGATGTTCGCTAATGTATAATTGAGCACCATGCAAATTTCAGTGGCTGCCTTTTGTTTTCGCATGTCTCTCCGTCTATCTCTCTCGCACAGAATGAGCAATGGAGCTTGAAAGTTTTTTTTCTTGTGGCTTCTGCCTAAAGATAAACAAGTTAATGCTATGAGATGGGGGCAACGCTTTCATCAGTTAAGCTAAAGCGATATTTTCCCTGGTGCTACGGGGCTCAGGAGCCGGCTTCTGGCTGAGGGGCAGAGGGTTAAAGAGAGAGAGACCCCACAGGGATAGAGATTTGAGGATGCCTGTTTGAACGTGCCTACAGGACAGGGTAGACTAGATCAGGGACTTAAAATGAATCATAAAGAAAGCCAGCGGCATATCTGTATCCATTTTAATCATCAGGTGAGGTGACATTTACCTGCGTTCAGAATTTCACAGAGACCAATGTCAGGTGGATCAGTCTCGGAGCGATCTGATTGGTTGAGTCTTTTTCAGAACCCTTCATGTTCTGTTTGTGACGGTTCACTGCAAACTGGATTTATTTTCACCTTGCTAATAGTAGTAACAAAGTCACTTATGTTTTTTTATTAATATCACTTAAAATAATTGTAATATTTCACTATTTTGTTTTAGTTAAAATGCAGACATTGAGCTCTAAGCTCTTTTGGGAAGCCCATCAATCTGACCAATGTTCCCATCCCAATCCCTTGTGGGTTTTTGATGATTTTGATGATATATGATGGTAGAGAATTGTGAAATCGTGCAAGATCTTTTTATTTTACTAAAAGCCCTACAAGAAGGTTTTTTGCCTTTGAAACTCGACGTGTGAACCGACTAAAGTGTGTTCCCAAACAAAGGGAGACGTTGTGAAGTCTGAAAATGGGATCACATGACACATTGTTTCTCACATGCTTTTACACCTTCAATGACAATGTGTTGTCTTCCTGTGTGCGTCGGATCCTGACTGTATGCATATGTGTGTGTGAGTTTACGTGTTAGCGTGCTTTTATACACGAATCGTGTCTGCACACATACATTAGTAGCCTATATAGTTCATTTAAATGCAAATTTGCGTCGCCGAAAGACAAACGCGACCACGGTTCCGACAAACAACACAATTTCCATCGCTTGTGCCTAATCAATAGACATCCTACATCACCACGGGTTGTGACAAAACTGTGACGGAGAGGCACTAATAAGGAGCATTGTTAGACTGTGAATGATCACACCGCTTGGAAACGTGCACTTCAGTGAGCCGGGCCACCGATTCTCCGATGCGCCGCATCTGACGGGGGGTACCGCAGCTCGGAGTGGCTGCAGCTGTCGGTCTTTGTGTACGTGTCCCTCCGCCCCTCATGTCAGCTGAAAGGTCCTTGCAGTCAAGTGAATAGCGGGTAGAAAAAAATTCCTTCATTCCACAAAATAGCACGCTAATGTCAGGAAATAAAACTCGAGTATCGGAAATTGCGCCAAAGCTTCACCGTAAATTGCAGATAAAGGGAAATATGCTTTTTTTATGAATAGCAATAAAAAACCTCGATAATTTGCAATAAAAGGGATATGTGGGGTATGTAAAGGCATTGGTGTGGTACAGGGGTGGCTTTTTGGAGATTTTGAAGCATTGAGACCGCCGTCGAGAGCATGGGTTGTGATTGAGGAATCAGTGCTATTCACCGGAGGTTTAAATGCACCAAAGCTATGGCCTAGGAACTGTCTGGAATAAATGAAAAACGTGATTAAAGAAATGAAATATATTCATCTCTTTAGATTGTTCAAGGTATGAGCTCTGATTATACTGTTCAGACTTCAGTTTTTAAGAAACGGGTACAGTAGTACTTTCATCTTTTAGCATTTCTAAAACACAGTTTAAAAAATACACCCTTTAAAATAAAGGTGCCACAAAAGAGTCTTGGCAGCGATGCCATGGAAGAACCATTTTTGGTTCAAAGGTCCTTCAAAAAAACATTTCTTTGTTACCTTTTCCAAGTCTAAAAACCCTTTTCCACTATAAAGATATTTTTGTGAAACTGAAAGGTTCCTTGGATGTTAAAGCTTGATAATGGAACCATTTAGCTGAAAATGGCTCTTGTATGGCATTGTGTAGCACGGCACCTTTGTTTTTTAAGAGATGTTGTTCACGCAAAACTGATGATTTTGTCGTTATTGATTTATGTCTTTACTTTTATCTGTCGGATGAAAATAGCTTTCTCTCCATTGGCTCTTTTCTATACGATGGCTGTTACAAAGTTACCATGTGTGTTAGGCTCCACAAAGAGCACCTGTGAAAATTGTCTGTAAATAATAATATATAACTTTTTGTCTCAGAGCTGTGATCTGGCTTCATTAGACTTGGGATATTGTGTTATTTATAAATGATTACCAGTCGTCATTTCAGTTTATGTCGGATGAACAAACAGTCCTAATTCTGTATTCAAATGACACACTCGGGGGCCGTGATCAGCATCAAGGTGATGTAGTGGATGAGATCTAACTGTTTGCTGATGTCACTGTACATCACCAAAACCTCTGCCAAACCTCTCCGCCTCTGACTCCGCATGCATTTCACACGCATTAATGTATGACTGTAACATAACTGTCCGGCCATTACCACTAAATTATGCACTGGGAAATTCTCTCTTTATTAAAGTCATATTTCGCAGTGGCAGATGGTTCCAGGCTGAGCTGAAGCAAGGAGCATAATTAAACGTGACACTTTCCCCTGATCCAGTTTCCAGAGCGGGTCTGGGCGGTGGGGCGGTCGCTCTGGATTCGCGCGGTGAGTCTTGCCACCTTTGTCACTATCCGGAAATGTGTGTGTATGTGGACAGTGTTCACACATCTAACTGCTTCCTCTAAGGAGAAATATTTGTCATATTTTACAGGACTTTGACTGACTACAGTGGTCATTTAAACCCTCTCAAAGGTTACAAAAAAGAACTTAAATAAACTTCAACCCTTAATTTGAATTCGGTATTGCAGGATATTTAGACGTTATGTCATACCCTTACTGTGTCCCAACTTTAGTTTTTCTAAACATTACAAAATTGAAAAGCTGTCCCTTATATCATCTACTGATCAGAAACGTGTATACACTAAAGCATGCAGACCTCCTTCAGCTGTAAATTACAAGCATTTATGCGGCTTTCTGAAATAATTGCTACTAAATAATGTCAAGCAGCTCCCCGGATGGAATCTCCCACTGGAGGAATGAACTTACATAGACGCTACACTTTGAATAATTTGTTTTGATCTGTTAATACATATCAATGCCTAATGAGCTACTCTTACAGCATTTACAGAATGCAGATTAAGCCACATTGGTTAAATCATCTGCACTTCCTTAAAATGCATCAAGACTATTTATCAACTATATATAGCAAATATGCTACTACATATGTACATATCTTTCATTTTAGCTCCTAATGCATAGCATAAAATGTTTGAAATGCACATTAGTAGCCTAATAAAAGTAAAAAGGAAGAAGTGACTTATCTACGGTATACTTTACATTGATAATTGTGCTTTTGTGAACTAATACCCGTCTGTCACTTTGCAATGCCATTGTAGCAGTGCGAATTTCCAAGGTGAAGCGGTGGGAGACCTATAACCACTGGTAAATAATACCACAAATTACACCCTTTAAAACACTCTGTATACACAGCAGAACATTTTCAGTAATTTTCTGCTCATATCGTGTTTTTACATATGGGCTGAGACACTTGCCTCTTAAACACCGTTACCAGCGGCAGAGATGAAGAGAAAACAGATCAAGATAAAGAAATCTCAGACAGAGGATATGACACCTAATTGGCCCAGATATCACAGCATGAAATATTCATGATGTGATATAAAAAAGTGCGCTTTTTAAGAGAATATGGTTTGTAATGATGAGGTTAAAGTATTTTATCTGCCCTTTGACTGCTGTGAGCTCCGCTGACACAGTTACTACGAGCACACACACTTCCTCCCACCAGATCTGTGTGTGTACGTGCGCGCGCGTGTGTGAGAGATGCCAGTGTTAAACTGCTGTCGGCATTGAACACAACCTATGACAGGTGAGCTGGGGCTGATTAGTATATTAACACCATGTATTGCTTCTCATGATGTGAGTCATAGAACGAGAAAACTAAAAAAGCTTTGTTATAGAGGGTTATTACAGGTGAGAGTGTCTGATACAGCTACCGTGTTAAAATGACAGCAAAAATACAGCAAGTGACGTTTCAATAGAAGAAGACTCTTATGAATCATTACCCTTTCTTATCAGATGATGTTAGAGAATCAGTTAGTAAACGTAGACTCTCACATTAACAGAATTGAAGTTTGTCAAGTTTGTCATCTGCACTGCAATGTATTTTCTTTAGTATGTGATAGTAGAGTATAATGATAAATATCTAAAACATTTTAATAACAGGATCCAACGTTTACATTTTACTTGTCTTGATCCTGAATTAAATGTTTTTTATATTGCATTAGCAATTGTTTTTTATGCATAAATTTGCATGTGATATAATTACTTTTTATAAAGACTTCACAGCTTAGTTTTGGTTCCTTCTTACGTATCTACTGACATCTTCAAGTAGTTTTCCTTTCACTTTTCACTTGTTCATGAGTTATTTGTAAGCCACTATTCTTACTAAAACCACTTTGGGAAAATATCTATTGTGAAGAGCACTGTACAAATAAATCAAAATTGAAAATGTAAAACTTGTGCTTGACAGCCATGGTCACACTTTTGTTGAATGAAAAGATCTTGGGCAAATTGTTACAAATAACTCCTTTTGTTTTCAACAAAAAAATAAAATGAGGTTTAAAGGAATGAGGGTAAATGCTGATAGAATTTTCATTTTCGGGTAAGCATTTTTTAAACAATAAAAGTTGTTTGATAATGCGGTAAAATCAATTAAAAAAGTATTTTCATATTTGTATATTTCATATTTTTCGTATAATTTTGCTTCTAGTGACACTTCACAACGAGGTTGTTAGACATCAGTAAAAGCATTAGCAATCATGAACTAACAATAACCAACACTATAGCATTTATTGGCCTTATTTCAGGTTAATTTCAGCATTTTTGATACATGTTTGTGACTGTTAAGTTAATGCACATTGAACTTTATGAATAGTTGCGTATGCATTTATCAACATAAACAAAATAAAAAATGATATATATATATATATATTGTTAATTTTAGCCAATGCATTAACTACAAGTAAAGTGTTACCTTTTTCCCTGCCGGATAAAATATACCCTTCACATAAAATATGTTGGTGTACTGTAGCGCGCAACACTACGTCTCATGTTGTTTTGTCACCATTGGTTACACTCTCTCTGCTCTCCAGCACTTACAAGACAGCAGAAAGTACATCTCCTGTCATCCTGCTTTCAGTGTTGCTGCCCACTGTTTTCCTGGAAAGAAGTAAAGGTGAAGTGTGTGGAAGATTTTTTTGCGAGGCACCTCGGCTGGAGAGGCCTCTTACTGCCCTCTGCTCAGCAGCGCTCTTAGAGAAACACACACACAACACTAACAGGCATCTCAGGAAGCCAATGAGCCAGTGCCAGGGATCCGTGCGGATGCCAGACTGCCCCCTGCTGTAGTAATCTGGAAGAATTACATCGAGAGGAGTGAAAAAAGAGTGCGCGAGTGTGAAAGTGTGCGTGGATAAGCGAGCGTGCCGGAGAGAGAGACAAAGAGACAGGCGAAGAGACAAAGCGAGAGAGCAGGAGAGAGAGACTTCGATTTTTATAAGGATATAAAACTCATATTGGTCTTGTCACTTGTGTGTGGCGCTCTCTCTCTCTCTGGATTCTGCATCACAATGAATGACATCACGCGCTCACAAAAAGGATCTGGCGATGGGCGCATTAGAGTCCTTTGTGAGTGCAGACCTTGGCACATTTCACCTGTAATGAGTGGCTTCCAGCTCTGCTCCGTTCAATAGTTTTTTTTTTTCTAATGGATTGCTTTTATGATTTGCCTTAAACTGTTGGCTTGTGCCCCACGCTCTCTCTGTGTTACCGGCTTGGCCTTGGTCAGCCGCGAGAAACACGTGAGACTGACGTTCTCCCCAGTCGTGTCACAGAAAAGAAAGGCGGGCGGGAAAAATAAGGTATTGAAATAACGGTTTTAGTGCTTTGTTTTTTCTGTGAGTAATTAAATCCATTTTCCCCGTCCTTTCTTCCGTTTTTGTGTAAAACCAACACACAGAATCGTCTGCATGATAGACAGAAACTGCAGCCAAACTATACCCAAAGGACTTTGGGCTGCTGACATCCAAGCCATTTTGTAATGGAATGTTTGGGAATGAGCTCTGAGCCGGCTAAAATGTCTCTAACAATGGGTTTAGAATTGGAAACATGTCCCTTTCCTTGTAATCTTTCCCAAACCATGTTGTGTCCATTCCAACATGACCAAATATTGCATTTTAATTGACCAATCGCATTTCAGTATCTGAACTTTTTATTATCCATCTTTTTTGTTTATTGGTATTATGGTAGGCTCACTATATCAAATAAAAACGTATTGTTACTTTTCATGCTGTGAGTATTGTGGTTTAAGTTTCTTTATGCGGATACCCTCAATTCCTGGCACATGAGTTGTAGTCACCATTAAGGGTCACAGTCGCGTAAAAGCAGCTCAGACTGAGTCACTGCCCGGACAGCCCGACCATTTCTACCTGACACTGATTTCTTCATCTGACAGTAATTTCAACCCTCACAGTTAATGAATAATGGAGTGAATGTGCTTAAATGCTGAAGACAGAAGTCAGTTTAACATAACCACTGCCATCAGCACTGACATTAATTGCTCCCTAATTTTGGCAGTCGTGGCTCCGAGAGGCCTGCAGGAGAGTGTAAGTGCATGAGTGGGGAATGGATATAAGCCCCGACACAGCGAGAGTGACATTGAGGGCCGGTAACTTACAGGGTGAGGCCGATAGGGCCAAAGGAGATACTTGTCAGGCTTTCTTTTCTTGAACTGAAAAGTGGTCGAAATTAACGTTGACCGCTATACTTTTGAATATAAGGTTGGGTCAGTTTTCTGTTTCGTAAATGCAGGTGTGCCGGCTCTGTTACATGTTGAAAAGTTGAAAGCCAGCAGGCGAACTGGACAGGTTGGAGACCTAGAATTATGGCTGATGGCGGTGCCATATTGGACATGTAAAGAGTCGTGAAATTGCTTTGCGGGTGTAGTTATTGCCATGAAAATATGTATTGCCTGTTGAAGTTTGGCCAGAGCTAAACAAAAGTTTGTGCCTTTTTTTTAAATAGCCAATAGTCCTAAGTTAACATCACAGTGATAAACTATGATGTTCCATTTGCTTTTGCTAGTTGGGGTAGAGAGTATTTGGGGGAGGGCCAATCTTAATTTGTAAACTTTTGAGTGCAAGATGAGTCATTAATATTTTTGTCTTATTTTCAGGAAAAGGAAGACTGTGTGCACAGTATTTGTTTACCCTCCACACTTAAAAACATATGAATGTCTTTGCATTTTACAACAAACTATCAAACCAGCCCTGCATTGGGTCTAAAGGGCGAACCCAGTCGTTGAGTTAAAGTATCTTTGAGTCACTGTATTTGCCACTAACTGACTTAACGTTGTATGTACAGTAGAAGAAACATTATGAAGGATTCGTTGCCCTTATGTAAATGAGGTAGCATTCGCTTTTGTCTTCTTCGGTTGATACAAGAGAAAAGAGCAGCCACCTTGGCCCCGTCTTTCATCTCCACCACACAAGAGGTGGCGGGTGACATCAGCTTCCTGTCTAATTACTGGAGAGCACCGTGTCTGGCCTGAAAGGACAGTCTTGTGCCATTACACAACGTCCTACTGCAGGCCACATCTCACACTCTTTCTTCCCTTCCGTTCACCCCTCCCAAGGCTTTCCACTGTCAGTTCCTGCTATTTGCTACTCCTTAACCCAGCCATTAGGACTGGCCCCTATCCAGGCCAGATATTCAGAGAAGGGTCTCTGACATGGCCATATGCAACCCAGCCAGTAGCTAGAGGGTTGACAAGAGAGAACTCTCTTGCATTTAATGACCCATCACTACGGCCAGCCTTTTGAATCGTCATTGGCCTTTGATGACTGCACAGGGCATTCAGGAGTCAAAGTCAAAGGCGATTTTCAAGAAAAGACAGACTTTAGCGTGAGGAGTTTTTCTTTTCATAGGGCTTTTTTCCCATCCGCCACATTTGTGCTCCATGTGGCAGGGCAATTATGCATAATTACACTGAAGGGCCAGTGAGACTAGGAGATAACCTCTGAGAAACCGAACCCCACAGCCTCCGGCGATGGCCAGGCCTATTGTTTCAAGGCCTGGACAGAGGCAGTGGGCTGCTAGCGGGATGTAGTATTCATTGTCATGACAGCAGGGTTGGAGAAGTTCAAGGTGTTCGTAGAACGAAGGGTTCACATTGGCCCAGAAGCTTCCAATCTGGTGATCCGGGGCCCTTTTGACCTGATCATCTGGTCCTGGCTGTCCAAGCACGTTCACGCTCTGTTTCCTGATACGGCGAGATGAGAGGCCAAGATACAATCTGACTGCTGCTGCGTGCCGAGCAAGACCAAGTGATTATCAGGCTACCTGAGTGCCACGAAGCAACACCAAAGACCCTGTTTACACCTGGACTAAGATCGAGCGGGCGATCCGATCACAAGATGTACAGTAACAGGTGAACAGAGTCTCAACACATTCCCGGGTAAAGAATAGAGCACTAAAATACACTCAATTTATTAAAGTTCTCTATTTTCGCACATTAAAGGTGCTGTGTATAGTTTTTGGGAGGATTGGTAAACAGAAATGCAATAAAAAATAAATAACTATGTGTTCGGAAGTGTATAAAGCCCCAACATAATGAAGCGTTATGTTTCTATAACCTTAGAATGAGCTTTTTCTATCTGCATGCACCGTGGGTCCCCTTACATAGAATTCGCCATGTTGTTTCTACAGTATCCCTAAACGGACAAACTACAGAGCGCATTTCGTAAATACGTTATCTCTTTTGGCAAATAAGTGAAAACGTGACAACATGTTTGTCCTGTGTCAGCTGCCGTAGTGCTTCGAAATGGAGGGGGGGGATGGAGTGAGCTGTTGGTTGCAATTTTGCAACCTCACCACTAGATACCGCTAAAATCTCCAGATTATTCCTTTAAATTTGCACTTCATTTACCAAAAATATATTGTCTTTGGTACTGATGGTGTCTCAAAAAATAACACTGTTGAGTACACTTAGATCATAAGTTTATCTTAAAAAGTACTAAAAACTTTTTTTTATTAAGTTCAAAATGAGTGAAACAGAGTACTTAAAGTGTATTTTTTTTTTCTTCAATGGGTAATAATTAAAACTATAATTGACCTATAGTTGAAGTTTAGTATCTTTCAAGTAGCCCATCTACTGTATATCTTAAGTATACTTTGGACTATTAAGTGATGCATGTAGTCACAATATCAAAGAGAAACCAAATTCAGTGTTTACAGGAAACGCATTTGGGACACTACCTGGTGTAAACGCATATGTTGGTTAACCACATATTATTGAATCACAAGTAAGATCGTAATACCACGTGTAAAAGGGTGCATCAGTGAGGGAAGGTCACGGGCAATATCTGCATCTTGCACAGCAAGTTGATACAATTGTCAGACTCTATGTTTTCCGGAATGCGGTCATATTATGTCTCTTTAGTTAAATCTGTCATACACTGAGCGCACTTCTGTGCACTTCAGTCAGTTCTCAACCCCTGGAGTAAAGGCGAGACGTGTTTATGCAGGTACATTTCATATGCAGAAAGTGTAGCACAATGACGGGGTCATATTAAAGGGCTAAGCTTTTGCTTTCCGCCCAGTCTACAGGGCTTCCGCCCGGAGCCGTATGAACAGCCTGGTGCCCGGGTAGGACAAGCAGTAAGGCTTCAAGGTGGCACTGTGTAGTCTGAATCAGCGCTCTCCTCACGCCCCGCTAGTCCCCAGGGCATCCGCGCCAGGGATGCTTTCATTTGCACCCACCACCACCACAAGAAAAAAGAAACGATGCAGGGATTTGAATAATTCTGCATCGTAGTCACACAACAAAAGGTAGGCAGGCGAAAGGGAAAAAAACTATGGAAGCTGAAATTTTGCAGGCTTCTCCTCTTTGCTATGCTAAGGCTTAGCGCAGAAGCAGCGGGCAACATTTCAGGTGCAGCCGAGAAAGGCTGATAAAGGCAAGCGTGGGATTACACTTCACGACCAAAGACATTCATCTCTCCTTTTTCCTCATTTCTTCTTCCCTTTTTCTTTCCTTTTGTTCAAACGGCATCCTTGGCTTTCCCCTGTCAGCTCATCAGGACAAAGTCACTCAAGCAGAATGCCTCAGCGCTGCTTGTATAATTAGCTGGACATCTCTTTCACCTTGCTGCACTGATAGTGGAGTGTGAGGCTTACGTCCCCCGAGGCATGTACAATTCCCCTCCACCCCTGTCAGGCCGACCATGGTTGCTCTGCCTCCCCCTCCGCCAGCATCCAGAGCAAAAGTCTTCTACACCTTCCGCTACTCCTATCAAACCTTTCTCTTTTCTGTACATGATTGTCTAAACAGTGATCTGTGGACCCCTCACAATAATCATTTGTATTCATCATATATTGTATACACTGTACAAAACAATACCCCCCCCCAAAAAAAAAACATTTTTCTGAATGAGGAACTTCCTGAAGTTGTAATTTTGTTGGGGGGGGTTTATTTATGTTTTTTCTTTGGGTTAGCATGCCACAGCTTTATCAAATTTTAACACATATGTACAATTTGATGAAAACAAATGATAAAATTTGTATTGCTTTTCACAGTTTTGTGTTGTTCCAAAGCAGCTTTACATGTAGCCTATTTAGAAATATTTTGCAGTTGTACATGTTGCGGTTCTACCGTGCAATCATTAATGCGTTATGTTAGCAAAATTGAGTTACTTTTTATCAACGTTTCAAGTATTCAAGACAAGAACCTGAACACAACATTAAATTTAACATAAACAAGATGATTATTTGTTGTTTAAATCCTTATTAAAGCCAAAATAAAGGCTTATTATACTCCCTTATTATACTATAATTTCATAAGCCTTCGTTTGAAGTGAGGTCCCGAAGAATCTTCTATATGTGGCCCTTCCCCTTACCCCTACTCCTCCAACCAAAAGAGAATCGAGACATCCCCTTCACGTGAACGCGCTAGACAGAGGGGGGGGAGTGTAGGGGTAAGGGGTAGAAATGGGATTGGCCCAAGGTCATCCATGTTACAATGATATTGCATAGTAAACAACTGAACTGAGCAGATATAAAGTATGTAGAAACATTATCTTTGTAACAAGCACCTTGTAATCTTGAACACAACACTTGCATGGACAAACTTAACTGTAAAGCTGTCAACTCTGTTACAACCAACCTTGTTACCTTTTCGAAGGCTTAGTATCTCAACATGTATTAAAATGTATTCATTCATCATGAGATTACACATCAAAATGTATGTACAAATTATTAGTCAAACAGAATGCTTAAAATCTTGGAATCAAACAGAAAAAGCACCCATTCCATAAAACGACCCTCCTGGTGTACACCTGTGAAACAATGACACATGTAAAATAGAATAAATGACTCAGTTATGAAGAGCGAGCGTGGCGTTGCTGCGGCGTGCAGGCAGGAGCGGTGTGTGCGATCAGAGGCGTTATCTCAGCGGGGTGTTAATGCAAAATGGGCCAAACTCCTCAGCAGGGGCAGCAGCTGACTGACAACCACCCAACTCTGCTGACAGCCCTGCCCAGATCAGCCTGCGCTGTCCAAGCAGGAGGCTTCCCCTGCCACCACAAACACCACGGGAGTCACACACGGCTGCCGTACCACCAGGACAGGTACTTACATCTCTTACACCATACATTCTCGCTGTCTCTCTGAACGTGTGAACACAGAATTGTTTTCCTCAAATGCCAAACAGATTTCAATCATGCTACAAACACATTGAGTAATGTTGTAAATTGCACATCCAAATTCATCCTGCATCATGTCCAAATTTCTGCTCTTCTTAACATCACCGTTTGACAGAACAGCTGCTTTCTCAGTCAATACAATGGCAAACAGACTATAACATATATTGTATATAGCCATTGACTTGTGTGTAACCTTGCCATTAGAAAAGCATTTATCAAAAGAAAAAGACTGGAATAATATTCAGAGACATATGGCGCTTTTGCATTCTTCTTTAACTTACAATAATTGCATGAAAAAGACTGACCAGGGCATTTTTTAAATGGGCTACAGGGGCTAAAGAAAACCATATGGGTTTAAAACAAAATGAGGGTGAGTAAATAATCATCATTCACTCATAAAGAACGGATATTTTTTCGAATAATTTACACGATCCATATGTTAGTTTCTGTGATGTTATGATTCAACAGGGTCCTAAGCTTCTCTCTCTTCACTTTTCCCTCTTTTCAGAGAGCTTTTTTTCCTCTGGAAGCAGTCGCTCACAACCCCTCCTCTATGTGTTTCACCACTCGAGACCTGAGCAGCTTTTCAACTTCATCTTGTCAATACGGGGATAAGGAGTCTGCCCGAAAGTTCATTAATTCCTGAGTAACCTATGCCTCAGTTTTGCTAATACCCGCTTCTATTGATGTTTTCTTTCCCATGGAGTGGGCCAGGTTAACCCTTACACCCCACCCCATCCTCCTGCCAGAAACAGCCCATTGTCAGGCCCGCATCGCACCATAGAGATGCACAAGGGGCATAAATGGGGCATCATTATGCCACGACCCAGTGCAAGGGAATGCTGGGATGGTTGCGTACCCGAGCCCACCTGCCCCGGGAGACTCCTTGCCTTACACAGCTTGGGGCCAGCGCAGGATGTATAGGCCTTGACCCCTGAGGTCATGTTCCGTGTGGAAATTCAAAAGCTTGACATCTGTTGCCTGGCTTTTTGATCGTCGAGTGAAAGAGAAGCTCAGACCGCTTGTCAGCTAAACACTTGTCCGACGTGAAATAATATCCCTGCAAGCCACCTAGGCCATAATTAAGGGTTTTTTTGTTGTTTATTTTCTTTCGTTTTGTTTTGGGTTTGGACCAATCAAAAGAGTAGGGAAAGTAGGACGGATTCAGTTTTGCTGGGAAAGGGACGGAGGGGGTGGAAGGTTTTTGTTTTATGGGACAATAGTGGCCATAGAGCTTATGCAGCGAGGTCTTTTGTCACGCTGGCCTGAAGCCGTTCCTCAGGCCCGTTTTTGCATTTTCACAGGTGATCGTACTGTCAAAGCCCACAACACGTCCCTCTCCCAGGAGATCAAAGCAATTTAAAATGTATTTTTCAGATGAAGATTGTTTTTATAAAATTGACTGTTAGATGTATTTGAATACCCTTTTACATTCAATGCAGCATATTCAGATGTTAAACAAACGAGTCGCTTTGAATACCGCTGTTTCATGCATTTTCATTTTAAATCCACCAGAATGTGGGAGAAACAATATGAAAATGAGTTTTGGATCAAGAGTTCCTCACCTGCCCTGTACGCATAGGAACTTTCCAAACTGATGAGGAGCTTATCCTGTTTTGGGTGCGATAGACGTGCGTTTTGGCTTTTGAGGGTCCCTGTTTTTTGATGCAGAGCTGTTTAATAGTTTCCTGGCACAGTTGGCATGGTTACCGGCGGAGAAAAGCACCGACTTGAACGCCGCGACCGAATCTGCCTGAACCTGCAATAATCTTCGGCCAATCTCTGTATTAACACCCAACTTCTGCTGGAGCTGCCTTCATGCCCCCGTCCCAGCCTTCCCGCACACGCTCGCTTCCCAGCGCCTCACAAAGGCTTTTGTAACAGGATAAATGGTGTAAAAATGGGCGCTCCTGGAATTATTTCCTAGCAAAGCCCTTTTATTGCCAGACATGTGGCATTTGTCTTTTTAATTTAAAAGGAAAATATCATGCAGTCTGTGTTGACTGCGGAGAACGTGCCGCGGTTGTTCGGCATGATGCGAGTGATGAAAATATAGATGAGGGTTTAGCGTTCTTCCGTGGCGAGCTTACTGGGCCAGAAACTGTATGTACGGTGAGAGTGTGAGCCAAAGCCTTTAACAACCCCTGCCATGATTAAAACACTATATTAAAATGACATGGGTGGCGGAAACACATTCCTGCCCTCAGCTCCTGAACCAAAGTCTGCGTTATTTATTGTCGTGGCCTGTATTGACCGGGTTACATTAGCCATTTTCATTTCTTTAAATATGATGATTGCTGCAGCGTGACAGACAGTTTAAATGATCTCACTTGCAAAATGCAACAGCTAAGTGTGTTTGGGCATATTCACAGTCACATTTATAGAGAATGTGCGAGATTTATATAGTCTTAAAATAAATCTGCTCATATCCAAAGTAGTTCGTAACTCGGCACTTACACACTGAGTCATGATGTTTGTCGTCATTTAGATCTCGAATGGCGGAAGCACGACAGCTTAAAGCCTTTACAACTCCATCAATGGTGTCTATGTTCGAAATCAACAGTATTTACAGGGTCTGTATTGGACCCGGAGGTAAATTGTATTGCTCAGGAGTTCTCAACGGTGTAAGTATGAAGTTTATTTCAGATGTTTCATCCACATTCACTTTTGGAGAAAAATACACACATGAGACAATTGTTGGAATACTGTAAAAGTATAGAGGAATGTGTATTATCTTTTATTGCACATCTAAGAGGCTATTGAAAACATGAAACGTACTGTTTTAATGGAGACGTAAGCATGACTCCGAACGCTCTCCGTTTATTTTCAAATAATTGAGACATTAAAAATGTCCCATTTGAGGAATCGTCTTATGGGTGCTCTCTATATTCAGGTGAGGAGACCTGTCTCGTTGTGCCCAGCAAGGGGTCTTAACCCATTTCTGTCGTCGTACGCTACACACACGTAGACACGCAAACGCAACAGGAAACTTCAGCAGTCAGAGCAAAAACACCAGATAACAAGGACAAGTGGACTCCTGCCGTCAGCACGGCTCCGAGACAATGCCTGTCTGCAACGAAGACATGTGTCTGTATTTCTTAACAAACAAGCGGACACCCGGAGGTGTGGGCAGGGTCTGATCAGCTGTCACTTGGCCCTTGAGAATTTAACAGAAATACGCTTCAAGTGTGTATTCCTGTCCTCGAACCCGGGAAAATGATGGTCACGTCTTGGACTTTTGACTGGCATCTCTGTTAATAATCTTTTCTCTTTTTCAGCGCTTTATTTTTATTTCTTTGGGTGTGGGGGGAGGAGGCTAAAGTTGTTCATGAGAACGCCCTTTCTTTCTTATCTTTGGCTTCACTTTGAATGTCACTGGTTCCTCAGGATTGACAGAATAATATGCACTCATCATTTTGCTGAAGAAAAAAGGCAACTGTGAATGCTGGGTACATTTTGGGGGGTATTTGCTTCTTTTTAATCAGTGGAGAAAGACTGACGTGCCCAATCATAATAACACATCAACTGATAAATGGGCCTTTGCAATCACTGTCACTTGCCTTCCATTAGGGAGTCCTGTATGTACGGACATCAATCAACTTTTTGTTGCGATATTTATTCATTCTTTTATAATTTAACTATTTATCTATTTATTTGTTATAAACAATTGAATTCTGCACTTGGACTGTGCCCTTGCCTAATCAAACAATACTACCACAATAAATGGGGTTGTGTACGGGTTGTCTCTTTTCTCTTTTACGTGGAGTTATTTATGTTCTTAAACAGGATTTTTATTAACTCCAGAGTGAAGGCTACCCAGTGCAAAACCAAAAGTTAATTCCATGTATGGTGTATGGGAATATACTTTTGGATCCATGACGAAATGATGTTGGGATATGGATGGATAGATATGATTTTTTGTTATACAAAATGTATGTTTATAATTTCTGTTTTACTTTGGCAAGCCCCTTGAATAAATTGTATATAAAATAAATACGTAAAGATCATCCGTTGAAATCTTGAAACCACGAAATGATTTGCCTTCATGTTTGATGTCATGCAACCCTGTTTAAATGCTGCATACTTCAATTCCAATCTGTTTTTATCCACTGTAACAGAACATGCACAAAGAATACTGGCAAACCAATGACGCCTCTGTGAAATTTCAGTTGAACCATAAACCAGTGGCTTCCCTGGTGGTTCATCAAAACTACAGCCTTGTTTAGAGAGGTGAGTTGTGTTGTGTTTTTGCATCCTCTGCTTTAGAGACTTTTAGATATATTCTTTATTTCCAAATAAATGTTTTGTTTGTTGCCCATTTTTCTGTCAACTTGGGCTGGATTTCCACAAAGCCAAATGTTATGGGTGAATATATAAAAAAAAATACTATTATTAACTTCACAAGGGTTTTGACCTCTCAGGTTGCTCAGGTCTCTTTAAGGTCACCCGAATTCATTTACTCAGCCTTGTGTCATTACTTGTATCGCTTTCAATTGTTTGCAGAACACAAAATATACTTTGAAGAACGTTGGTATCCAAACAACAGTTGACCCCATTTAATTCAATTGTTGAGACACAAAAAAATATTTTTTTTTTCCGTCCCACATAGACATACAGGTTTTGAACAACACGAGTGTGAATATTGACAGCATTTTTATTTTTGGATGAACTATGAAAAATAAGTTATTCACATGTTGGTTTAAGAAACAAATTTTAGTATTAATGAACATACATAAAAATCAAGCTCAAGTAGATCTTAAGAGTGTGATTTGCACATTTATTGAAAGCCCTGCTTTAATCTATACTGATCAATTTCTCTTTCTTTTTCAAATATTGCCCTTTAGTGTTTAATCTTTGGGGTAATACAATGGGTGATTATGTCTTCCTGTATTTGATCATATAAGAAGCAGACATGATGCCAGCCTCCCATCCAAACCTCATTCCAATGACCTCGGCCCTGTGCCCAGCTGGCACACAGGGCATTTGGCCGCAGTAACAAAACACAAGCACCCGTCTAGCGACTCCTGTCCATTAGTCCAATTGCTAGCCAGCAAGGTGGCATGGCCAAAGCCCACTTTCTCTCCACCCCCAGATAGGTTGTCAATTTATCACGGAGAGGTCACTGTCTCTCATCTCTTCCGAGTGTCGTTCAATTCCTGAGCTGTGCATCGTGGATTCAACGGGCTATTAAGCAAATTACCACCCGGTCAGTTATTGCACTCGACGCACCGTTCATGGCATAACTCAGAAGGCCTGTTTAAATCCTTTTGACCCCATGATCCACTCTGCATATCTTGCACTGTTAATTCATTGATTAAGTGCTTGTAGCCCCTGATGCCTCTGAGGAAGATGAACAGGAAGTGAAAAGGAAGCAACACTGTTATCCGAATCGAAAGCAGCGGGAGGGTGCAAGTCCATGCGATAATACTAGTTGTTTGTGTTTTAAAGACATGTAAATGATATAGCTCAGTGTGTATTACTGTGGACACATGTAGCTGGTGGAGCTGGAAGATTGAAGGTAATCAGATTAAGACCACATGCTGGCCACAGACAAAACGCAGGAATATAATACTCATTATTTCTCGCCAAGTGGAGAAATAATGAGAATTTAGGTTGATATTGCTGTATTCAGGTTGACAGGGAAATGATTTTGTAAAGTTTCAATGCTGATGTGATATAAGCTGTTTCGAATCATTTTGATGACTTGGTTCTTTTAAATGATTCAAAAACACCCATGAATCAGAGTGATTGCTGAATGACTCTGACTCATTTAGGTTCGTCATGTCGGATGTGTACTAAAATCGATTATGTGTTATGAAGCTTGTTAGAAATCTGTTTTTCAAATGACAGTTCACAGTTAAAAATACACATGATGACACTTGTTGTAATCGGTGGTATTTTATTTAAAATATATATATATAAATTAAATATGTTACAGCCACATATGTCATATTTTTGTTAGTTTCTTTAGATATTTCTTCCTCAAAAGTACTAAAAGCTTTGTTAATGTGACCGGGTTATTTTTCATGGGCATGTCTTTCATGCTCTTATCTAAACTAGGACAGAGGAGAGGGCATCTTCAAATGAGATTAACCTTTGCTTGTATGTTTCGTAGGTATGCCGAAGCCTCCTTCATGATTGGAACGGAGCTAAAAAGATTATCACTCAGGAACAGCAATGAACCCGGATCAACGGCCACACCTTTCTTCAAAGCGACATATCTCTTTACCTCAGGTTGATCTGTCAGGTGATGATTTCTGATACAGTGTTGGACACTATCATGGTCGTATTTTTCATCACACTGTTCTTGAAAATTGTTCTCATTTTAGGGCACGCTCACCCTGGAGCTTTTAGAGGCCTTCAAATATTGCTTTATTTAGTGCGAAAGCTGTTTTCCAAACCCGGGTGCACACCAGCGGACTGCACACATCAACTGTATACGGTACGGTTCACAATTGGTATGAAAGCATGACGTATAGACTGCATATTTGCATGCTCCCGCCTCCCGGTCATGCATATTGTAGTGTGATGTATTTTCTATCGCCTTAAAAATTGCCGTTAAAAACAGTTGCTCATATGATTGTGTGTTCAATATTGTGGCGTTTTGCAGATTTGTGGTAAATGCAAAGGCACAATTACTTTAGTACAATGAAAAGAATACATTCAAACTTAGAAGTGGTATAAAGCTGACGCTAGTTTTTTTTTGGTCTGATCTGCAGTAACTTAAAAGTGAAATGAAAAGATTTTGGCAAAGAAAGGGTGTTCAGTCGAATTCAGGTTCCGACCAAGTGTGAAAACGGTCTTATTTGCCAATTTAGTTCTGATTAAGTAAGTCTTCATTGAAAGTATGCAATGAAAATAGTTTCACTGATAGAAAGCGTGGCCCCAGAATTCACAAAGGTGCCGATTTCAGCCAATTATGAGTCGCGTATGAGAGTTTCTGTTGACCCCTAAGATACCTCTATCCTGTCATAATGATTACCGAAATAAGTTCCTTTTTCCTCTTTATTTTGCGCAAATTATTAACCGTCTTTTAAGAGGTCAACACTCGCTGCCTTGATTGACATACTTGAATGTATAATGAACTGCTCGGCTGTTTCCCACAAAAAGCCCCGGCTGGATCTCAGCCTCCGAATTCCAGCAAGCTGCCCTTGATGTGCATGAGACCGGGCTGACGCACCCCTATCTGCGCTAATCATTACCCGCCAAGGCCTCCTCTTTTTTTAATAAACGAGATAATTGGCTATCATTGTCTGGCTGGCTGTGTTTGGTGAGTGGGAATGGAAATGGCAGTGACCAGATGCCTCGCTCTCGCTCTCAAAGCTCTTTAATTAGAGAGGGCCCGGCGAACCTGAGGACCACGAACTACAAAAGCAGGGAAAAGGGCAATTAACGGCCGAGTGGTCTCCTCTCCGTCCATCTGTCAGAGCGCAGGTGAAAGAATGATGAAGGAGGTCTGTCCTCACGGGCCCATATGGAGACCCTTATGGGCAAAGACGGCTCGCCTCTCAATACCGCTTCTTTAAGAAACGTTGTATTTTTTCCCATGCTTCTGCACTTGGCATCAATAACTGCCTGGGAATGCAAAGAGACGGATGCGTGGTCAACAGTCAGTCTACCTATCTTGTTAAACGAAGTAAATGTAAATCCTTCCGTGATTTTATGTTTTTTCTTGCATCAGGTGCATAAAATACATATAGAGGACAAATGAATTCAAGAAAACAAAGATGATTGATTATCAAATCAATATTCTTTGCTTCCTGAATTATAAAATGAATTTTGATTTTTTTAAGTTGTTTGTCTAGTTTAATGAAGGTCAGATGAACCATGCTTCAAATATGATGCCTGGAATGCACTTTGTTTCTTTAAAATGACTGCTGTGTAATTCTTTTTCCTCACACGGCTGCACCTTTCGTGAGTTTAACATAACCCACAGGCAGAGGTTTAGATACGCCTCACACAGGTGAGATATAATTCTCCTTTTTAACATAACCAACATTATTAACATGCTCTTAATTAATACCAGTAGTATTAAAACAGCGAACATGAGGGGGGCAGCCACGTCGTGAAGAGATTATTCATTTGAAGCAAAGCGTACATGATCATTAAATACCGTAATGACTGCGAACAGTGCAACAGAATGTCTGGGGAACGGTTTTTGGATTAATCCAAGTTCTCCATGCAGTATATTTACTTAAGCCATTAAAAGCCTTGACAGTACGCCGTCAGGCAGAATCGCTGATATTCGGACGACCTGTTTTTTTTGGAACGTTTCATTGGCCCTGTGCCCATTCAAATGCCTATAACCATTACGCTTATCAAACGGGATCTAAATGCAAATTCGCGTTTTCTTAGCGAGCCGCAACAGCTCTGGCAGTTTACGATTTAAATAGATCTCTTTAGCAATTAGATGGGATTAGATACTATTATTAGATGCAGTCGATTCCAAGCGTTCTAGGTTTTCTCTTCGCCAGATGTTTGTTTGTATTGTTTTTCAGCTACTAAAAGCAACCTCTATGTTTGTTGTCTATGTAAGAGATTATGAACAAACCAAAGATGATTTTTTTTTATCATTAACTCACCCTCATGTGATTCCAAACCTGTGAGACTTTATCTTCTGCAGAACACAAAAGAAGATATTTTGAAGAACGTTGACTTTCATTGTATGGACACAAAACCACTGAGACATTTCTCAAAATAGATTATTTTGTGTTTCACAGAAAGAGGATTCATATGTAGTAGTCAATAGTCACAGTAGTTACATGCAGTGTTATAACATCTGCATGTGTGGGTTTTTCAATGCCGCGTTTTGGGATATCGATCCTCATTTTTGCTCCACACACTCAAAAACATATGATGCCCGGTTGCGTAAACGAAACAAGTGAGCTTTTCAAACATGTCCACACCTGACGTGAGCTCATTCCAGCATTGAAACTGTGTCGATTGTATGTTGTTGTTGTGTTTTCGGACATAACTGAAACGCTGGACAAGGATGAATAGGTGTCTGATCACAACCGTCGTACTGACCCAGAGGATGACTTCAACCCTCACGTAAAAGAGGCCGTGTCGATTTATCATTCTAATTATGTGAGGCAGGTCTGGGGCTGTGCTGCCCGGAGACAGTCTGACTAAGGGAAAATCCACCAGCGACGCACAGCTAAAGTGAATATTAATAGGGGCCGGCGGTTGCAGGCGTAGGATGCGTTTTATTACGAAGACTAATGGTGCACTTGAGTAAACCTTCATTGCAATATCTCAGCTGGTTTGACCCTCTCTGGCCTGCTTTGAATAAAATACCAGGAGCGGCACAGATCTGCGCAGGTCACCCTCTTGGAGCTCAATATCTCGCAAGGCAATTTTAGAGTTAACCCCGTGCCTGCCGAGGTGCCGCGTCCTTTCATAAAGACCCTATTCCCCACTCTCCTTTTGAATTAAAGGCCGACGTTGGTTTCCAGGAAAACAGCTTTACATATCACCCATCCCGAAATGTTGTTGTAGGTGCACGTTCTCAACGGCGTCTAACAGTTTCTCTGGCATAAAGTTTGGTTTCTCTCCTCGCACACACCCGAACGCAAACCCACATGCAGTGTCCTGTGAAAATTCTCAAGCCTGTCAACAAAATATGTTCTCCCTTAAGAAACACAAGACTGTTAAATCGCACTGCCTGGTCTTGTTCGATAGGAATGCCGTCGCAACCAGAGAAAATGGTATGCAGCAAGTCGGGGGGCGAGACGTGAGCGTGCTACAGGGAACTCTCTGTTTAATAGCATGTACAGTAGGCACAAATACAACGAAGCATTCAAAAACTGCCCTTTTTCTTTTAATCTCGCTACAATGGAATATTGCAATAAACGCTCGATCTGATGCCGGACCGCGATTTCGGAAAGGTCAACTTATCTCTCAGACGCACGTATGCATCCAGTGGAGGGTGGAAAAAACACGCAATGATAATTTGCCGCTCAGACAATGAAAACGAGAGACAAAAAAGATGTTATCACGAAATAAAATATATACATGGAAGGAGAGGCTTTGGATTGGACGGGGGAAAGTGTTTTGCTTATCGAGAACAATCAGGAGATGAAAAGCCAACACAATCGCCAGACGCCCCCTTCCAAAACGTGTTTTCATTACTGCGTCGGGGTGCTTTCATCATTTTATTTGGGTGCAAAAAAGCTTTACACCATTAAAGTGAACTCGACTCTGAGGGTCCTTCTCGTACGCACGCACACACACACACACACACATTTGTGTTAATGTCTGTCTCTCTGTTGTTCCCTGCTCTACAGAAACTGCCCTAACGTTTAAAAAAACATGCTTCTTTTTCTCCCACTAAAGGTTCAAACAGGAGGAGGGGCTGGATCTAGAGTTTCACTCCATCTCTGGCTTGAGGGCTAGCAGGCAGCTATTGAGAGGTAGGCTATGTAACCACAGGAACAGGTCAGAGCAGTTCAGACAGTTCCTTAACCCCTCACTGTCTGAGCCTGAGACTCCTCTGTGAGCTTGATGGACCTTAAAGGTCAAACACAGACTGATCTGCTTGACTTTTGACTCCCAAGGTCAAAGGGGAGATAAATTGAATAGATGAAAGAATAGAGCCTGCGTGTGTGGAGGGAGCGGAATAAAAAGATTGTCCTTTGAATTCCCGGAAAACGCTTTTGGCAAAATTCAAGAGACACAGGTGTAGATCAAATCGAAGATTTACATTTTCTGTTAAAAGCAAAAAAGGTTGGACCAATTGTACGCTGGCACATCAGTGGGTAGTTCATGCAAAAAAATGAAAGTTCAGTCTATTGACTCACCCTGAAGTTGTCACCCTCATGATTTCTTTCTTTTAAAAGAGACTGACAGAGATGTATTGCATCCTCATACAAAAAACGTCAATGGTGACTGAGATGAAAAGAATTTGGGGGCGATCTCATTGAAAGAACAGTAATAGTAAATACAAATTCTGTCTTCTTTTACTCACCCACAAGTTGTTTAAAATCAACACAGAGAAATATATTTGGAAGAATGCTTGTAACCAAACATTTCTTGGCCACCATTGACTAACATAGTAGGAAAAATTGTGTTCTGTTGAATACAAAAGAAGATATTTTGATGAATGTAGAAAAGCAAGTTCTGGGGCACTGTTGACTACCATTGTCATTTTTCCTACTATGGTAGTCAATAGTGGCCGAGAACTGTTTGGTTACAAGCATTTTTATTTTTGAGTGAACTTTTAAGCTGTTTTTTAATAATTTTGTAAAGATAATTTAATGGCACATTTTCTGTTACAAAACTCATTCCTATAATATGAAATATTAATATATATATATATATATATATATATATATATATATATATAGTATAAATCATAAATCAGAAGACCAATTTTTATATCGTTTCATTGACCCTTTGCCCGTATAAATCTGTAAGTCTATAGTCTTCACGCTTATCAAACAGGATCTAAATGTAAATATATACACAGTATATATAAAAATAAAAATGTAATTGTATGTTTAAATCATGGTTGTTTTTTGTACTACTTTTAATCCTGATTCAAATAAATAAAGAAACATTAAAGTATATTTACCAGTGAGGATGTGCTTAATTTTTTAATATCATTTTTTTTTTGGCTTGACATATGACCTGTACATGTTTTCATTAGATTTATCTCTATCAAAAAATAGTGAAAAATTCAACATTAAAAAGCTGGGAATGACATATGTTGAGAATGTACTGAGCGTTTCTGTATATCAGCCCAGATTACTGTACAGCCTGCCACTGTACCTGGCTCCACTCTCTCTCTCTCGCTCCCTCTCAATCTCTTTCCTCTCCGTTTTGGACGAGAGCTGAGTTATCACAGCTCTTTAGCTTCTGCTGCCAGATCTCTCATTTTGTGGCCTTTTGATCATAGACTGGTCAGGGAATTTGGCCACAAAAACAGTGTTTAGTAACACGATATTGAGAACGGAGCCAACCGGGCCTGTTGGTTCCATAGAAAAAAGCACACACACTTACACAACTTACACAAAAACACCCAGCCCACTCGCACGCGCAATTTAGGGTCTGAGCCACAAGCCGAAAGGAACAGCCTGTTTAACAGGTCCCTGGTTTTACTGAGGCTTGTCATTTAGGGTCAGCTCTTTGCACTTGGGGGCCGTGCGAGGGACCGACAATCTCTAGTAAGAACATTTTATTTTTCCCATCCTTGACTATACACTGCTCATTTGTGAGCTTGGTCTGAGTACGTTTTTAAAATGCAGGGGATGCTCGGCATAGCGTGGAACAGGACTGCTATGGTTTTTGTACGTGCGGGACTTCATTTGTAACAAGATATTTCTGGGGAATCACTGTTAAAATGCAGTCTGACCGCTTTGAAGCAAAGCTGAGTCAACGTGAGACTCTTTCCCAAGCTCTCCGGCTCATCGTCATTACACATTAGGGAAATTGAAAGGTCTGAGCTTCTTTCCCCTCTGGGCGTGTCGGGATAATTGCATCATTTGATAATAAAAATTAATGCGGTGATGATAAAGACAAACAGTAAAATATTTTCATGCAAGCAATTTACATTTCACGTTCACTTTTAGAAGTGAAGATGACTTTAAGAATCGTGCTTTTCGACCTACTGTGTGTCTAGAAGCCCATTGGGGTGACCCCAATCTGGTCCACTGAGTAATTATAATGTGCAATAAATGTGACACATCACAATACGACACACAGATAGACTCATTTTCATCTTTAGTACTGGTCCGCTTTGATGGTTGAACTATTTATGTATGTAAACTTATCTTTTTGTTTTTAGGTGTAAAATGTTAATGTTTCTATTTCTCTTTTCGCCAAAATAAGACAAAAGTCAATCATTTAAATCTACAATCAGTTTTGCCTCTCTATCGCCTCCTCTGTTTGAAAAATAAAATTGCTGAATTACTATATCACGACTATCCTTCTGAAACCTTGTATCTCAAAAAATAAATAAATCATTATTTTTAGTTACCCTTGAGTTTGTCACTGGGTTTTGCAAATATCCAACCATGCATTACCAATCCTGCAAATATGGACATCCAAGATTTTTGAAGAACAGCTACGATATGTGGGTTTTAAATGAAATCAAACCATTCCGGTACCCAACAGCTCAAATCATTATGTACCCTAACTGTAAGCTTATTGCTGTTTTGAACACTAATGTTTTATTAACCTGCTAAATTACTTATTTTCCTTCAAAATATTGCAGTTTTGTTATTGCAGTTTTGAAATACAGTAATTTATACATTATTAAGCACTAAATTAAGCATCTTAAAAAACATGCAGCATAAAAAGATCTGTAGTAGGAACAACAGGACGTCAACCGTCTGAGTGAACACAAAATGTAAACTCATATCACACCTGCACCGCACGCACACGAGTCAGAGTGAGGTTTTTATTGCGTTGAGAACAGTATCCGTAACAATATTTTGTTTCAGTCAAGAAGTCATCGGCCTACTGTTCAGAACAAAAGTCAATAAAAGTGTTGCTGCCGCTCAGGGACGTGAATTGACTCTGCACACACGCTGTGCGTATACTGTAAGGTAATCTAATTGTAATGATGAGTGTGGGGTCAAAACAATGAATGAAAACATACTCGTCTCACTATATGGAGTCCGAAACATACACACTGCTGGTACGCTGTGTGTATTGCGACATGATCTGGCAGTTTGTGTACAGTTTGGAAACCTCAAGGTTATAGATTTATATTGCGTAAAGCAATACTTCATGAGAACAGCTTTCAGATGATAATGCACTGGAGGGAAGGTAGTTCATGTTTTCTTCTCAGTAGTTCAGGTTGATATAGGAGAGGTTATGAAGTCCCATTCACACTGTCCTTAACAGTACGCCAAAGCAGAAGTGTGTGAAGCAGACATGTCAAGGTGAAGAAAAGATAATGCAGGAGTAGCCATCTCAAACTGTGCATGTTCTGTACAAGATCAAACCTTCACATATTCACAAGATGCGGTTATGTATGTTATTGCTTGAGAACACTTGTCTGTTTTGTTCCTATCGACAGTCTTTGCTGTTGCATCAATATCACTTCCTCTCTAAGAGTTGTACTGTATGTGTCAAAGGTTTCGGGAGTTTGTTTTAAGTCAAGTGTGCAGTTTTACTCTGGTCTGTAGGTACCTCAAGCTAAGAGCTAAATATCCGTAGAGACAGAAAATAATAGGCATCAATCCTTTTAGGAGAAATGTTATTTGTAGGTTGCTCTTTTTTTTTAATCTAAGTTATGTTTTGGATGTAAAAGAGTTTTAAATAATTTTAGAATAATATTAATAGATAAATAATGTTTTAAATATATACAGTATCAGTTGGTTTCTCTTATCCTTTATTTGTATATATAAAAACAAACAAAGAACAGAAAACAGAATCAAATACCTTAATTTGGACAACTTGTCTGAAAGAATTTGAAAGAAATGATTGATTTCCGACTGACTTCCGATCGCAAATCTAAGCGCAATTTAAGATGTTTCACCTTTACAAAATTACACCAAAATCTTCACTCAAAAGTGTTGATTCCAATATGGACGTTTTCCCATTTTATTTATACCATATTTATTTATTGAACCATATTTAAAACAAATGTTGTTCATGCAGCAATCGGGTAGACTTTATTGTTTTTGGTCAATTGACGTCTTTAAAGTTTTATAGAGCACAAACTATGTTGTTTATGGCTGCTGCTGAATGAATGAATAAATGGAAAAAACCTTGAGCAAAAATCTCACTTTCTCTGCGCTGTATAGAAGAAACAATTGACAGATTAATTTTTTTCTTTTTTTGATGGTCGGATACCTCAAGCCAAGGGCTAAATATGTGAAGAGCATGGGGGAAGAGACAGAAAATTAATTGCCATTGACATTTTTCTATGCATGTTCTGCAAGATGGGTTCAGGGCCATCTGGTCTTAATAGAACATCAATTGATGTGAACAGGAAAAGCGACCAATTCGTTTTCACACTGGGGGGTTCAGGACTGGTTTGTAAATCTCACATACACACACTTTGCCATACTGAGAAAACTATCTTCTTGATCCTCGCCATTGTAAGATGACGGCTTTACAGTAGACACCCAAGGCAGCGCATGTACATGTGTGGACGTCGTTTTAGGGATGTTAGTGAACACAGGCAGAAGGCGGCGGACTGCACGCTTCCTTAAGATGTTCTCAGGGCTGTTATGAAAGGTTGTATGTGTATTTGTGCGTCTGTACGCATTCAGGCGTCTGTTGAGGGGTTTGCTATTGTGAAAGGGGTTGAGGAAAGGCATGAATACCCTCAGTCAGCCAGCTGGCAGTCTCGGGTCTTTGTACAGCCCAGCTTTTCATATTGTCTGCTCAGTTTACAAATAAACATGGCTGGGGATGAGGCCTACAACAAACAGATAGCCCCATTCATTGTGCCTGACAAGCTGCGGGGAAAGCCCAGGTCGCTGTTTCCACAAACCACTCCATTTTAACGTGCATATTCAGCCAAACACGGCTTCTCATAGCGTTTTATGTATACATTATACGGCATACGCATAATTTACATCACACAGCTTCCCACTCTGTGGTGTATACATTAGATTTCATATGGAGTGTGGTCCAAAAGACCGAGACCGAGAGTAAAAATGCCTCTGCGTGTTGACTGCATGTTTAATTACCTGCATAGGAAATTAACAAGAATTTCTCAATTTCTCAATTTTTTCCAAACTGAAGATTCATGTAATCCTAGAATGATTTGAGACAATCCAACGAACATCTTGCGTGCTTAAAGCAAGACATTTTTTCGTACATAGGTAGAAGTAAAAGGAATAAATCACAAAAAAAATGAAAATTCCTTTAACGTTTATTCACCCTCATGTCATTCCAGACCTGTGACTTTCTTTCTTCAGCAGAACACAAAATAAGATATTTTGAAGAATGTTGGTGACCAAACAGTTAGGGACCCCATTGACTTCCATTGTATGGACGCAATACCACGAAGACATTTCTCGAAATATCTTTTTTGTGCTCCCCAAAAGAAAGAGAGTAACATGAGGGTGAATACATGATGACGGAACTTTTTTTTAGGGAACTTCCTTTAACAGTGTCGTAAAGTTGCTTATTCAATTCGTGAAACGCACCGGCTATGTTGTATAAAAAACGTATTTATTTTTTGTGTTCTTGTAGAACACCTGCTAAAGCATTGAGCATTGAGCAGTGCGAGCAACGCAAAGGTTCACATCCTGATAAAAAAGTGTTTGCCAAAGGCGTATATGTATTTTACATGTATGTTTAACCTAATATTTACCATTTTTAATTTAAATATGGAATTTCGTACTTTTGAAGATCACTGTACTCTATGTTCGAGGCTGTATTTTGTATTAGCCTTCGAGCTTGTTGACAGCACAGTGTGGCTAGAAGGTTTAAGCGCAGATAAAACATGACAAAAGACCTTTTGAATCAAATGCTCTCTTTTCACACACTCTAAGCACAATCTTTCTCTCTTTCACGCGTGTTCCCTCCCTCCCTCTTTCTCTCTTATTTTTTTAAGCAAAATAATAGCTGGTTGTATGGATCCGCCTCCTGGCCAAGGGAGCTACTTTGTCTTAATTACCTCAGGACGAGCGAGTGGCCCCTGAAGCAATCATCTTTGTTTGTTAAAACAGCGGTTATCTGCTTCAGTTGGGTCCATAAATAAAACATAGCCCAGATTACAATGTCATGTTCCTTAGGACTTTAGAACCTGGGAACCGATCACAACAAGAACAAAAAATCCCTGAGCGTTGTACACACACACATAGGGAGATGATCTCTCTCTCTCCCTCGCTCTCTTTGTGTGTGCGTGCGTGTGTGTGTGTGTGTGTGTGTGTGTGTGTGTTGTTATCTGATGTCAGCTTGTCGAGACTGTCATTGCTGAGTGATCTAGAGCGAGCTGATTGTGGGTATCCACAGATGTAAATAACCTTTTTCACTAGTTCAAGGTGGGACATCTGTCCACTGTCATTTATTTACTTTATTACTGTGAACTGATGGACAGCAGCACCAGTGTCTGCTGCAGGCAGGAAAAGCAATAAATAATGACCTTTCTGTCTGAATTATAATCACCAAAGTGTTGCCATGGCACAGATCTGTGGCACTTCTCTTAGCAGCAGGGAAGCATGCAATCATATGCTGGACATATGGATCCTGCCCTGCCCTGGTGTTGGAAAGAGCTCCCTAAAGAAATGGATTCTGATAAAATACACCTCGCACATGTATATATTGGTCTTGTCTGTTATGGTCTGTTGTGAGTTATATTCAGACGTCTGCAGAGTTAAAAATGGTGTGAGGTTGAAGAAAGTGTCCTTAAAGAAAGAATTCCTTTTGAGAAATGACTTCACATTTGATTTTTTCGTATATGATATACAGTGTCCAGTTTCTGATATCACATAAAAGAAAGTTTTAAACCTGGGGATAAAAACTAACTTTGGGATTTTGAAACAAAGAAAAGTTAGAAGAAGTGAAAATTGAATGTAGGTGAATTATAAAAGAAATCATGTAATATTTATCTCCAGTTTTTGGTAGTCGTTGAATTTGGACCCCACAGGTGTTAAGTTCACCCAAAAAGAAAAACTCTGTCTTCAGTTACTCACCCTCAAGTTGTCTAATCTGTTCTTGGCCACGATTGACTACTATAGGACATATTGCTTCATACATTTCTTTGTTCTGCACTTTTGACTACCACTGTAATTCTTCCCACTGTGGTGGTCAATGGTGGCCAAGAACTGTTTGGTTACCAGCATTCTTCCAAATATTTATAAAAGACATTTATGCAAATTTGGATGCCAGAATTTTCATTTTTGGGTGAACTGTTCCTTTAAGGGTGTGAAAAGAAAAACAAGATTCATCAATATCGCACACGTTTCCCGGCAGAAGAATTTCTCAGCTTTCATTTCAAATTGGGAGTCATAAACCACGTCGATCTCGTATGCGGGGTAAGACTTATGAAAATTATCTTTGGCTTATCAACTTTTGTTTCATTAAAGGGAAGTGGAACCAGGTATGTGCAGGAACCAAATTTTACCAAGAAAAATTATGGCCCGTAATGTCTCTGAGATTCAATCCGTTCTTGAAAATCTGCATTCGGCAGTAACCTTAGAGAAAAATCGCCCGATTCCAATCTCTTCCCTGTGATGTAAACCGAATCACAATCACAGGAAATGAATCCAATCACCGAGGGGTGGTGCAACAATCTAGGTCAGTTTTGGAAATGACTGCTACAGGCAATAAGATTACGGAACGCACAGATTCGGTGAAATATGAATCAGTAAATAAGCTTTGAATGAATAACACTTTGCTTCTATTCTATGTCTTATATGTAGCTAACGTTTATTTCTCCTGCTTATTTTTTTCGTGATGAGAACGTGAGAAAGACGCATTATGCATCTTTTTATGAACAGTACAGTAGATGAATTATACAAAATAAATATATATATTTTCCGCATCTACCGGTCTCCAACCACCCCCCCACACACACACACACTCTCACACACCTTCCTTCCCATTTCTACAGCTTAACTTCATTGTCTCAATCCCTTTCTTTCATCTTAAGACAAAGATTTATGTAAATCTTTGGGCCGGCGTTAATGCGAGCCGCAGTGTGAGAAATAGCATCCCTAAATCGCAGTATTGTTGTTGAAAATGACAAGGCAGCCCCCTAATCCCACAATGCGATCATCCAAATGTGTCATAATGCTCTGTGTAGGCAGGCAAATCTGAATATCAAAAAGACACCACGCACCTCGCCAGAGTCTTCAGTTCTTCAGAACCGCTTTTTTAAAGAACTCACCCCGTTGTCACTTAAGGAAAGGAAAAAAATATATGAAAAACAGAAACGTGACATTTGAGTGACTGGCTCAGCGTGCTGTTAAAGGAATTTTATTTCTTTGTCTTAATGTCTCAGTGCTTTCTTGCATAGTTTTCGTGTTTTTGCGTGTGACCTTCTCGATACGAATCTAGTCGTCGTGGTTCTCTCTGATTTTGACCAGAAAGTTGGATTCAAATTCAACGCTCGTCAACCTTTATTCACTATATGCTGCTGAATGCTGAATACAATAAATTCCTGAATAACAGTATATTTTGTCATTCACCTTATCAATAAATATTGAAAGATCTTATGCTGAATAAAGTCAAATAAAATAACATACAATATATTCAGGTACAGACAGCCGCTGGGAAAAAATTAAGAGATCATTTCAAAGACCATTTTCAGCTTTTCTGAATTTACTAGGCTAAGGTGTTTAGGTAAAATGGTCATTTTTGTTTCATTCTGTGAACTACTAACAATATTTCTCTCAAGTTTCAAATATAAATATTGTTTCTGTTTGAAAACTGGAGAAAAGGATAAAATAAGAGAAAAGATGCTCTGTATTTTTTCAGACCTCAAATACTACAAAGAAAACAATTAATACAACAGTAATACGTGTATTTAGGAAAAGTAACAAAAATGTATGTGATTTTTTGTGACACTTTTCATGTGTCTTGTCATGCTGTCAGTCTTTCACATTGCTGTTGAATGACTTTGTCACTCCTGAGGTTTGATTTTGTTCAAATTCAAAAGACGCTGGACTGTAATGGCCACACTACAAACAGAAATGCTGATTGAATGAAAATTTGGAATGGTCTCTTAATTTTTAACCCATGGCTAAATGTCTTGTTTTATTTTATTTTATAAAAAAATATGTATTACTGTCTTTATTTCAGATTTATATTGTAGAAAGATAATTATGAGGAGAATAGTTTAAGATATTTGGGACATAAGCGCTAACCAATCATTTACATTTAGTCATTTAGCAGACGCTTTTATCCAAATCGAGTATCGAGTTTAGGGAGCAAAAAAGCAATCAAGTTTTTTTTTTACTACATTGCTTAGAGAACATTGTTTTGTTCCCAGTTACAACAAATATTTGCCTCTTAGAGTGAAATAAAAGCTGTCTACATGCATGTTTGTGTGATGTTTTGTTCCCTAGTGCTGATGTTTATGCGTCCGCTGCATTTCTACTAGTAATAGTGCATTTGTTAAGCCTCAAATTGATTTAAACACATTTGATAAGTTTTCTTGTCATTTGTCATGCCGATCTGTCCGTCAGAAAAACAGAGGAGCGAGCCAGTGCCTTTTGGAAAGAGCCATGAAACGGCCATGTCAATCAATTGGACAAGGAGCAGTTAGTTGAATAATAATGTTAATAATTACAACACAAGTCTGGGGAATCCCTGATTCGCCATGGCTCGCTCATTGAGCTGTCTTCCACTGAGACTCTTCACTTCTGATAATTAAAGGAACCATTACACTTTTTCTTCATGTTTTGCTGCAATTCCCTCTGGGTCAGGTAGACGTAAGGAATAAACTATAATGACTCCACACCTCACTCATGGATCTATTTAGCAGTTCGAATTCGCCCCCTCCCCATCCGACAGTAAAATCTTAGGCCGTCACTTGAGGCCCGGTGGGGGATTTTGTGGGAAAGAATAGCCGCGTTGATCTTGAAGTCTTAAGTCTCAGCGTACCTGTCAACACTCTGGCTCAATGGTAAAGACCGTGGCTTTAAGTCACTTGAAGTTGCCTTTTAATGAGTGGGGAGGTCTGTGCACGCTGTCAGACTGAGCCGAAATAATTCCATACCTTCTGAATAACCCAAGCGTGTCTTTTAATCCTGGTGCTGTTTATGTAATGGAAATAAGCAGGAACAGGTTAATGAGAGGTTGAGTTCTGGCCTGTGCCCACACACACACGATCAGGGCTGTTTATATTGTGAATATGGAGGTGAGGTGTGTGTTAAACAGGCACGATGCTTGTTTTCGCCAAACACATTCTTATACTTTAGCAGCAGCAATTGTGTAATGGCAATTTTCATAAAGACACTCATAAGCTACTTTTAATTTTGTTAATACATTTAAAAAATATATATATATGATTTTTTTTGTAATATAAAAAAATATATATTATTTGTACTTAGTATACTAATAATAAATTAGTATTGTAATTATTTTATTCTCCTTTTTATGTATTTGTACTAAGCATTCTTATAATAAATTAGTATTGTAATTATTTTATTTCTCCTTTTTAGAGTCTCATTAAGTCAACAAGGCTCTATTAACTTTTATCGTGCGAGTCAATGGATGCATTTTATACTGCCTTCAATTATTAGTAAAAATCAATTATTGCCGTGCTATAAATAAAATAATGATATATCAAATATTCGACTGTGCATATGTGATTGACTCTTTGGCCAAGCACAGGATCCCCGTCCTTTGCTTCCTCTCATTCCTTTCATCCCTCTTTTACTCATTTTCTTGCTTGCTTTTCCTCCAGCACTCCGTCTTGGCTTTTTTCTTTCACTGGGAATAATCCCCCCCTACAGGAGACTTCAAAGAGCAAGGACAGGCTTAATTACCCGCTTGTCTTAAATCTGATGCCAAATCATAACTTCTTCTGGTCCATCTCTGTCCTGCCCTGGCTGTGTTAATTGTGGATTCTATTTTGGACAGTTTTGAAAAACTTTAAATGAAGTTACACGAAGCATGTGGGAGGCCAGTGGCACATCAGCGTGCACTTTCTGTAGTTCTGGCGACGTCGGATTGATGAAAATTTGTGCTATTTTAGGGTACTCTATAGCATCATCTCATACAGTTGTGGCGTGACAAAAAGCACATCAGTACTAAAGTCAACAGGGCCGTGCGTGTTATATCAAAAGTGTTTTGTTTGGCCACCGTGGATATTCAGTGCAGAAAGTACTTCCATACGTTCTCCATGTTTATTTTTTAATCTTTGAGGGGGTATGAGGATGGGGTAATTCAATCCTTTTTTTTTTTTAAATGAGTGAAGTTTTTAAACCCCTCCAGGATGTGCCGGAGGTTTCAATGGCTGGCCGTCGGGGTATTAAACACTGTAGTGAGTTGAGAACGAGGGGGTTTAATGATGGCGTCGCAGACGGGATGAGCGCAAATTCACCGCCCAGGGCCCGCGATGGATGGGGCACCTGCAGAGCCAACCATCAGTCAGCTTACTCATACCCTCGACAGGTCCCGGGAGGGGTTTTAGATCCCTCCGACTCACATTCACCAAGCTCGGAGAGCTGTCACACTCCACAAAATGGCCCCATAATGACATGCACATAGGCGTATATGCGGTGGATTGCATCTGGGTGAAGATTTGAAACTAGAACTATATAGCAAATGAATGTTTTCTCCTTTTCATTCTGCAACTAAATGCGGTCTATTTTAGTAAACTGTTCAGCCTACGAACGTGGTCACGAAAAGTGGCTGCAACTAGAAAACATCATACGGGCTTTAAACACAAACAAATATTTATATGCACTAAAACGTCTTGTATTCCCTTAAGGTTTCTGAGATGAAAAGAACATGCCGGAAAGCCAATTATGTTAGAACGACAGTAATGCATCAGCATCAAGACCTATCTCAGTTTATATAACATCATAGAAAACAGAAGCTGTTGTCTCTTAAATCAGTTCAATAAAGTGACATCATAAAGGAGTTGTATTGTGTGGCCCACTGTTGTCACTTTAATCCATTTTATTTAAACTCTTGTGTGATTCTCAAACCTGTTTTGAAAAGTTTCAGTATAGTGTGGGGTGAGAAATAAAGAATAAACAGCATTACAAATTATTTTTCTTTTTTATTCAAGACCTGCATACCAAAGTTGCTTCAGTCCAAACAAGGGGCATCAGCGTCTAATGCTCGGAAGAAATATGGGAGGGATAAAAGACTAAAATATACACAGAAGGGTGGCTTTCAAAACAAGTGAACACAATCTTTGAGATGAATGTACTGTATAAATGAGTGAACAAACAGTGTGGTCGATCGTACAGAGTTCTCTGACCTCCACAGCGTGCCACATCTTAGATGCCGATACCAGAGCCTGATGCATTCTGGGAAGGGTTTGAAAGTATATGTGGTGGGTCAGTGTGAGCGATTCACATCTGTATGAGTGTGGTCAGTTTTAGTAGCTCTTAATGACACTAATTGTAGCCTTTGGTCAGAGGCAAAAAGCTTTGATGTGAATTGCACACAATTGAGAGACCGTTTATGTACAGTGAGGTTTGACTTGGCTATCCTGTTACCTACACATTTACAAGTCCTCTTAAAGTGAAGACTGTATTGATTCTTTTAGTCGTGTTATGAGTGTGTGATTCTTGTGTGTGTGAAGATTTAAAGAGAGAGAGAAAGATTGTCCGAACGTTCCAGACCTTTTCTTTACTTGCTGATCAGAAAATGACACAACATGACCAGTAATGACTTGGACAAGTAAAACATTTTGTATTTGTGCTCTATTCTTTTCATGCTAAAAGACCTGCACTTTACAGGCCCCATAAATCAGGTATTTCGCCCCAAATCAGAAGACTGATGGGGCTTTGTTTAAAAAAGACAGACTGTTGTCAGAAAAAACAAAACAAAAAATAAACAAAGACTGGGCAAGCATATAAAATTATTTACAACCAAGATAAGAGTGAACAAAACATTTACTGTTGTATATGTAGCTACAGTAAAAGGTCAGACAATCTCTTAAACTCATCTGTACATTTTTAATTTCAATTTTCACAATTGTATCCTGCCAAATGTGTGTACATATACAATATATATACACACACACATCATAGTGCCTACACATGTATTTCATTCCAGCCATTAAAAAAAATCCATTACTGAAGAAGGTACCAGAAAGATACACATAACAGGAATCTCTGTATTTGTCCTATAATTATCTTTCTGCATTGTCACGGACCCTTTCGCCTACAAATTCTGTTTTCTTTTATTCAATTGACTCTTTATTTTCATACACCCAAGGCAGAAAAAAGTTACTAAAACTCAAGACTTTTACAGTTACAGTGACAAAACATTTTAGAGACCCACAATTTAAATTGGACTGCAAAATGAAACTTTAAAAAAAAAGAAAAAGACAGAAAAATTATAATTGGAAAAAATATCTTTTTTTTCTTTTCTTTTTTTGTAAAATGCCCAGGCATTCTCCAATATTACAAATACTGGTATACTTTAACAGTAAACAAGAGAAATGTCATATATATTTATATATATATATATATTTATATATATATACTTAAAATCCCGTCACCAAAAAACCAATATACACACGCCACAATGGCATTCAGAGAAACGTTATAAGCAAACTTGGGGGAAAAAAAGAAAAATCTTGTTTGTTTAAAACACACATACACAGAAATATCATTTTACCCTTGTACTTGTTTCAATACTGTAAACGTATTTTAAGACAGAGTGCTAAACGTTTTACTTTTTTTCCTCTTTTTTTTGTCTTTTAAGTTTCTGTAGTTCCTGATTTTTGTCCAGTCTCTTTCGCATCTATTTGTAGCAAAAAAACTCATTCATTATTTTCAAGGGACGCAGTCTAGTCCTGAAGTGAAAAATTGTACATATATATATTTGTCTATTGTGTGTGTTTTTGTGCAGTTATATGTACATATTCATACATAGATACACACATAGACACACATTAGTATTGTGCTGGCTACTTTTCATTTCAGTTTAACTTTAAATGATGTGATATCCGTTTTAACATTATTGTTTTAGAAGCAAATTAAAACCATATGGACTTAATTTTTTCAATTCTTCGCTTCACAAAAGTGTTGCATTTGTCTTATAAGACAATAAATAGGAAGATCAGTATTCAAGGCACACTCATGTCAAATTGAATGGCAGTACAAAAACTGTCCAAATAAATTAATTTCATTTTTATAGTGCCAGCATTGTGAAAGCCAAGCCTATCAACGCTGGCACTTCAATCTCAAATGCTCCCTCTAGCAAGGCCCAATAAATCCATTTTTCAACATAATTTCTTGTTCAGAAGCCGTTTCTCTGTTGTTTTCAAATATGTAAATCAAAATAATAAAGTGCGGGTCAACTGCAAAGAGCTGTGTATGTTTTCTTTCTTTCACTCTCATGTTTCTTATTGTCTTTTTTGAAACCACAATATTCCCTCGGTTCAATCATTTGTGGTGTAAGGGCATCTTGTCGAAAAGGGTGTTTAAGGGGCAACAAAACAGGTCTGTGACAGTGACAGCCCTTTAAAAAAAAAAAGATAAGGATAGAAGAGAAAAAAAAGAGAAAAATCAGCTGTGCATTCTGTAAGCGTGTTGCTACTTCAGAGAATGCGCTCAACTACACATCACAGGAAGTCCTAAATGAGAGGAAAGAAAGAAAAAAATGTCTTACTGTTTTAGCACACGCTCAACAGGTCATGACAAACACTCTTACTGTGCAATTGACAAAGCTGCATACCTGCTGATGGCTCTAATACACGGGACATGACCAGATTAACCAGATAAGTCAATATCATACACGTTTTACGTCTAGAATTTAGATTTAGTATGCAGTATAAATTTGCTTCTCAAAATGACTGATAAATATATATATGTACAAAAATGCATAGGGCTGTTTCAAGTGATTTAAGAAACATTGTAATAGAATGACAGCATTATACTTCAGTATATTCTTACTATCTAATCTGGTTAAAGTGGTAACTCCCTCTAGAAACCCCATAAATGAAACAACACAACTAAATGCAAAAGAAAAACGTTCAGATATAAATGTCAATGGAAAACAGAGTGGTGGTTCTGCCTTGCTTCTGACTAATGTGCTCTTAGCTTTACTAACCCGAATTGGACTGTACAGACCCTTCTCTCTCTCTTCCTCTCTCTCTCTCTCTCTCTCTCCTTTTAACTCGTGTGTGGTGTTTGTGTAATTCACTCTCCTAGCTGTTTAGCAGCTTGTTCTTGTTGCCATTTTTCATATACTGAAAAAAATCCCATTAAACAACTGAAATTTTCTGGTCGCTGGGGCGCCAGAAATATACTACGTTTTTTTTTTCTGTAACATAACGTGTTTTTCTGTAATATGTCTGTAACAGTTTTCCACTGTATTAACAAATATGTGAGAAATCTGTGAAATTCCGTAAAATTTAAGTTTTTTGGGGGGGACGTACGTGAAAAAATCTTAAAAAAAACAAACAAATTCTGTAAAATTACGGTTGTTGTTTTTTTACAGTGAATCAAAGCGGATAGGGACCAGAGGCAGTCACCATTCACTTTCATTGTATAGCCTGGAAATTCTAATAGATATGTTTCTTTTTTCAACAGAATTTTCATTTTTGATGAACTGCCCCTTTAACAGCAATGTAGTATGACGAGCCACTTTTATGTGAACGATTGAGGTGATTCATGACATTAAGGAGGCTGGCAGTGCAATATGAAGTGTGCAGACAAGGGGAGGCCTGTGAATGAGCTGAAACAGAGGACTGGACTACTTTATCAGAGAAGACGGCTGAGATCAGATAGCACACTTGGCAGAAGTAGCTATGCAGCTCACCCTGAGTTGTTTTAAAGCTCACAAAGAGAGCCATGAAGCCATCTTCCTTCTACCCACTATTGTGCTGTTCAGCAAAATCAAACTGCTTTGATTAAGTGCAATGTCTATGGAAAGGGTGCCGGGGATTAAACTTCACTACGGGCAACTGGAGTAAGACCTATATAACACTATCCAGAAGATAGCGTTGTCTGAGTCAGTACTAGGTACCGAGAAGCAGCTGCCTTGGCTATTGTCTGTTTTATCGTCTCCTCTCCCTGATTTCGGACCTGAAGAGTTGACAAGGTTTTTCAGCCCCACAGTCCTATTTAGATTAACTGTTAGAACTGACGTTCAGTGCTACATACCCAATTAGATTGACATGTCTAAAACCAGTTCGTGCTACATGGCCTAAGGATTGTTGTCCGCTCATTTTATAAGTATGAATAATAAACAACAAAAAAAAGAAGAAATAGCTTTCTCAGTTCAACTTTTGAAATCTAAAAATCGAATGCGGTTTCTCTTCAAGAAATTACACGTGTAGTTTAAATAATCTACATTGTAGGTAAGCAGCGGCCTATGGATTTCTCGAACGATACTGTTTAATCAAAAAAATCTCAGGATGTCTTTTGGGTTAAAAAAACAAAATCTCAGCATTTAAAACGAAACGTAAGAAAATGGAATAAAAAAATGGTGAAATAAAAATGAACCTGCACATGCCAAAACACTTAAAAAAATCCAATAAATACAGAAATTATTGCACAGTTAAAGGCTCCATGTAAAATATTGTCTAATGTATCCACTCGTGGATTGCTAGAAATAAAAAGCCAAAATAGGCGATTTAGACCAGCTCCGAATTAAATCTCCCCTTTTTTTGCATTTTTCTTCTTCTTTAATGTCTTTATCATTCTCAGATGGCAGTTTCTTAGGACAAATCTAACTCAAACCATTAACTTGAAAACAAACAAGCAACCAAACAAAACAATCAAACGAAAATAAAAAACAGAGTATCCAGCTACCCCTTTTATAATCGAGGAATTGTGAGGCAAAATAGGAAATCTGGCTTAGCTTCTCTCTGCTTGTTCAATTTTGACCTCATTCGTCATCAAATGTTCCCCATGCCACTTTTTCATGTGTTTCTCGAGCGTGCTGTAGACGCTGAAGGGCATTTGGCAAATGTCACAGCGGTACACTTCCTTACCGAGCTGGCCGTGCGTCTTCATGTGGCGGGTGAGCTTGCTGCTCTGGGCACAGGCGTAGTTGCAAAGCTCACACTTGTAGGGCCTCTCGCCTGTGTGACTGCGTCTGTGCACTGTCAGGTTGCTACAGTTCTTGAACACCTTGCCGCAGTACTCGCAGGTGTCGCTCCTCCGGCTCTCTTTAGAGCTGGGCCGGCCGTGTCCACCACCCAAGTGAGGAGTGCTGCCTCCACTAGCGGTACCGCTGCGGCCGGAGAGGCCCCCGTCCAGCAGGTCCCCTGGCGGCGTGGAGAATCGCAGGCTGCCGTTCTCGGAAGAGTGCTCCGAGGAGGTGCCGAATGGAGATTGTCTGGAATCGGTGAAGCCGAGAAAGGGATCTTTGATGAAGTGGCGGGATGCTGCATAGCCCACCAGCCACTGGGAATAGACGTTTTCGGATGGGATTAGGGTGGCTGGGGGTATGTCCAAATCCTTCTCTATTTTGATCCTCTTGTTAGAAGAGTTGGAGAGGCTGGGGCTGGTGATGGGAGTGGGCTTGCGGGGAAACAGGCCTGAGAAAGAGTCACCGGATCCACAGTTCCTTCCGTTCACAGTTGGCCGCTCCACTTGGTCCATTTCGCCCACTACCGAATCATCATCGCCTGCGCCCCTCTGCACCTCTGAGCCCCTTTTGGAGAACAGAAGCCTTTTCCGATTGTCAACTATTAAGTTATTGTACTGCTGAATGGAGCTGAGTCCAGAATGTTCTACCATCTTACCCAAGGAGAGATTTTTCTCATCCGAAGGTGGTTTGGGGCCATTTTCCCTATTTCGACAGAACTCTGAGTCCATGCTGAAATTCGATTCTGGCCTGCTCTCGTTTTCCAGCTCCTCCTCTTCTTCCTCCTCCTCCTCCTCTTCATTGTCCGGCCCCATGCCCTCACCTCTAAAGTCTCCATCTCTGTTCTTCATTCCCTCCCCAGTGACATCGCTGGTGCCTGGCTCAGGTGAGCTGGTGGTGGACAGACCATCATCGGAGCGGCCCGTCATGGAACCAGATTTGTGCATGTGGGTCTTCATGTGGCGTTTCAGCTTGCTGGCCTGAGAACAGGCGTGGTCACACAATTGGCACTTGTAGGGTTTTTCGCCCGTGTGGCTTCGCCGATGTACAACCAGATTGCTCTGAAACTTGAAGGTCTTGCCGCAGAACTCACAGGACTTCGACTTGACCTGTGTCTGTGGAGGTGTGGTGCTATTCGGGGGCATGGGGGGCAACGGAGGGGTGCTCAGAAAGGGCGATTTCGGGCTGGGCTGAAAAGGGTTGGGGTTGAGGAGGCGATGCATAGGGTTGGCACGGCTCGGTGACAGCGGTGGAGTGGAGTTGTTGTTTCCAGCAAGCTCCCTGAGCCGGCGGGAGAAATCCATCGACTGGGATTCCATGGCCATGGGTGTCATGCGCATCACTCTCTCAAAGGCACTGGGATGTTGGGAGATTATACCCATTTCCTCTGCGCTAAGGCGTTCCAGGCGATGGGGATCTAAATGATGGCGGGGAGGGGGGCTGACGAAGGAAGGCGTGTTGGGGAGGCGGTTTTCCACGAAGCCTGGTGGGGGCTCCCGGAGCAGGGGTCCAGTCATCCGTAGGAGGTGGAATGGGTTATTGTCCCCTAAAAAGTTGGTTAACGGGGACTGTGGTATAGACTCAGCACCAATGGGAGGAGGAATGGTGATCCGTGGGGTTAGAGAAGTATTGGACGGGTTGCTCTCCAAATAAATGCGGATCCCATGCGTGTTCTGAACGTGCTGAAGGAGGAACCAGGCGCTGGAAAAGGGCTGTTTGCACGTCGTGCATATGTAGCTCGAAGGTTCGTCTCTACCTGCAAACAAGCAGAAAACAACAAAAATTGCTATTAGGAAAAAATCTCTTAAGCATTTAACTTCAAATCTATGTGGTCTCTTTCTTCAATCCCACATGGTGGAGCTGTGCTAAAAGCAGAGTTCATGTGAAATGGAAAATGTGGCATGGGTTCAAGGAATGATTACATGTTTCAAAGAACAAACTTCGAGCCATCTGACATATCTTTTAAATGTGCCTCGCACTTTGGGCAACGGGCACCGACTCACCCATCATGCTGTCATAGGAACAGGGCAGCTCATACTTAACAGGCTTGTGACAAGTGCATTACCATACTACGGCCGTGAAGGCCTGCCGTTGTGGGAACACTGCATTCCCTATTTCAGCTTGTCTTTAATCTTCGCTTTTACAAACGGCTGACTCATTTTAGAAGCATAATGCCAGGCAAAAGCACTCTAAACTGGGAAACCCTCCAAGCGCTGAGACTGTCCTAGGATGCCAGAGTAATATGCCACCAAATTGGAAAAGTACAACTTAAACTGTGATTTAGGGGACTCTCGTCACTATCAAACAAATAAAGTTGTCCCCTCAAAGAAACAAATAAAAAATGAGAGAGGGGTTGGGGGGAGGGGAGAGCACATCAAGATAAATGGTTTCAAATAAAGAGTGAAAACACTGCCTGTGATTTAAGAGGCGGTGGGGAAAAAAGGGAAAAAAGCTCAACGGTCTGAGTGTTAAAGTCTGTGGCATTTAAAACAGCTCAAGGGTATTATTTACTGTTCCATTAAGAATTTCTCAAGATTGTTTTTCTTACTTCCTGTCACGTTTTTTTCCTTCTTCTGTTATAATGTCTGGACCCCACCCCTCCTGACTCCTGAATTACATCACAACTGATGCTAAAGAGATGGCTTGATGTTTGATTTTGGGGGAAATTTACGCATAATAAATGAATAATAAAGTAACAAAATGAATAATAACTATTAATTCATACAAAATAAATACTCCCACATAAAATAAAAGCGCAGTTTTCAAGGTAAAAAAATGTACTGCGTGTTCCGCAGTTAAACATCTGTGGGTGAATGCGTTTTGAAGTCGCTCGGCTATCACATAAAACGCGGGTACAGGTAAAGTGTGAAGTGAACGGTATCAGTTCTCAGGATCAGACGACGAGTTAAAAAGTAAAGAGGCTCCTGTGCTTGGTGTGGCTCCCGAGTTTTAACTACATGACTAATTGATGCTACAACTTCACAGTAACACAGGTTTCGCCGTCCAAAGGGGACTCATTACCGTCGCAGCACAAACAAGCCAAGTGTACTGAGTATACAATGAAAAAGGATGCTAAACCTTCTCTGCTTCACTCCCGGGGCACTAGCGTAGAAAAAAGATCTACAAAGTCGAAATGGTAATTGTGAACTAGGAAATGGGTTTCATTTATTTATTAAATGAAAGCTCGCTGTTCTGACCTAATGCAGCAATTTAGGATACGCGGGAAAACATATGCTGCTGTAATTGTTCTGGTATTTGATTTCTGGCTGTGCTTTGTGTACCTTTATGAGGGGTTTCATGAATACGTGTGTGCGAGAGAGAGAGAGAGAGAGAGAGAGAGGGAGGGAGCGCGAAGAGAACAACGGGCGGCAGTCGCACAGAGGAGCTGGGACCAGGAAGGCCTCACGGGTGTCTATTCCAATCATGACCATTGTAAAGGATCAAAAAGAGCAGAGAGAATGGTCGGTATCTGTTCTAGCATTCCTTTACATGCTGCTGAAGAGCAACGCTAAACAGAGAAGTGTGTTTTCATGAGAAAGAAACAGAAACAAGGGATTATATACAGCTGTAGCCTGAAGCTGCATCTTGTTGGTACACTGGATTTCATCAAGGAATTTGAATAGCAAGCAGAGTAAAATGTAAATTAGAGAAAAAAGTACTGCTACCAGGACACACATATAGGATTTTTTTAATGGCTGTAATAACCACGTAAGTTTGCAAAATGATGTGCTTAAAAGAACAATCACAAAACTGAAAATTCAGTAAGCATTTTCTTTCTGAGGAACACAAAAGATATGTTTATAGCATAATGCTCTTCTCCATACAATGCAAGTAAATGGTGATCACGACCAACACAACCAATTTTGTGAGGTGGTTAATTTGTAGAAACGTGTACATTGTAATACAATTTGTTTCCACCGCAGCTATGTTTAGGAATAAGGTTAGAGGTGGAGCTTCGTAGTTGCTTTTTTGATAACAATTTAACATTTTTGTACAACTCACACAAATTAACAACCTCATAAAAAAGTTACAATTCCTGTAAGATCATGACTGTCCAAATAGTCTTTTCTGGAGTTTAAACCCAGCTCTCCATCTTCTTGCCTTGCATGGACGATAGCACATTGAATGTTTCTCAAAACTCCTCATGTTGCTTAAGAATGTCATGCAGCTAAACGATGACAGAATTATCCTCCATATTATATCCATTTATGTGAAAAACAAACAGAAAAAATGCCCAGTCAAAAGATAAAGCATTAGGGATTGCTGGAAAAAAATCATTCCCCCCGGAGGTTATTATGCGGCGACGTGAGCGTTCAGAAAAACATCTGTTTACCTCTGCAGTCTATCCCTGTCCTGTAAAACCTTTGACTTAATTACAGTGGACAGAGCATAAGCTCTTGCACAATGGCTATCTTCCCCCCCAGCCTCTTAAGACTCGCACATATGCACGCACACACATACAATCATCCACCCTCCTCTTGTTTTATGGCAGATGCTTTCAAAGACTATTGCTCCATGTAAAGGAGGTCTAGAAAACAAGCAGCGTCTGTGTTTACCAGGCACTGTCTTTTTCCTCTCTTTCTGTTGTGTGTGTGTGTGTGTGTGTGAACGTTTCTCTACACTAACTACCGGGCATAAAACATAGGCTACTGTACTGTCTACTATCTAGCAGACAAACAGAAGTCATCAGGGGGCCGAATGTTCATTTCTGCCCCACAATTAAGACGAATCAATGGCCGCTGCCTGAAATGGTATTTGTGGCCGTGCTGAAGGGACTCGGGCGTGAGTTTATTGAGAAGTGTTCAGCGCCTGCTCTCCCGGGGGGATTGGAGTCCGACGCAGATGGCAAATAAAGTATGCAGCCCGAGGCGAGAGCACATTATGCTAATTCTAATGTCAGCTGTACTTTAATATACAGCTCTATTTAATCACCCTATTATTTCACATTTCCATATGAAAAAAGGAAGAGAGCGAGGGAGAGAACGAGAGAGAGAGAGAGAGAGAAGCCTTCCCTTGCTACTAACACGATGAGCGTGCTTAGGTTTGGGTGGATATATTTCGAGTATTTGTGTCGGCATGGGGCGCTGTAGCTATTCGCTCACGTGTCCTACACACATTAATACCTAAAATAAACCGTATTGAATCACACGCACACAAACGTAAAGACACACACACATTTGTAGAGATAATACTTTACAATTTGGATACATAAAAAATGTGTTAATACCTTAACTAATACTGACTGTAACGTTCACATTCTTTCATTAACCACAGTGATGAAGAAATAAAAACGTATTGAGAATTTTACTTTTATAAAAATGCATATATTTAACATGCGCACACGCACAGACAGGAACAATATGTTGGGAGTATAATAACGTGTTTGCATGATGTTTTTTTATGCAAACTCATGAATAAATATTGGGCGAAACATAATACAGAAAACAATATGTAATAATTCCATAATGTAAAGGCAATTCTGAGAGAAAATTCAGCTGTTTTGTTGTGAATACTTGTGTATCAGGTTATGATATTATTGCCCGATGTTTTTTTGGAGAGACCCAGTCAGTGAAAACACCCTTAAGTACATCAGCAGAAAACTTGCTTTAAAGATTAAAAGGACAGCTTTTGAAATAAAATTTATTTTCAATAAAAATATTATTAATAATATTAAGTTTAGAAAAACATGGATTGATAAAGAACGTAAACTAAGACCAGAAACATCTATGATGAAATTGTGGATTTTTGATTTAGGCCTACTACAAAACATAATATAAAAAAACTAGACATCATCCACAATACAGACCTCCACACACAAGAACAATTAACTTATTTAGTTTTTGCTTTGGAGCAATGAATTCTAACAGAAGGTCTCTCCGATTTCTCCGATTTTGAAATGAAAGGGCCAAATAGCAGCATGCACATTCTGCTGATAAGTTTGGAGTGATTAGTTTCTCAAGCCGAGCACTGACTGATTCTATTTTCAATTAGATATTCCCATCGAGGCCCAGCTGCCGGGTGGGAGAGGGCTATGAGGACGAGGTATTGTGCGAAAGTGTGTGTCATCTCTGGTATCAGTCGTGCATGCAGACCCCAATTCAATTAAAGCGAAATTATCACTAATAACAATCGTAGCTCTCCGCACACACGGACTTAAACGGCATGCAAATGCCGGCTTTAAGACACATTAACCGAAAAATAAAAAGATAGTTAATAGGTTTCAGCATCTTACTGAGAGGTACAATGAACCACTTTAAGCTTTCAACCTTTAAAAAAATATAGACAGAGAGACATGCATTTCCTGCAATTGTGCTGTTGACGTTCACAGCTAGTCTATGAAATTTAGTTCTGTATGATGATTTGTGGTTGATGGTTCGATCATAAATTATTCCTATAGAAACGCTTTGCGAACAAATTGACTTTTGTTATTAAAACCATTAGCAAGATTAAAAAGAAACCCTGGGTCATTATATCTTATCATTTCAAATGAATAAAGAAGATGTTTGAAAAAAAGGACGAGGGAATCATTTTGTTCCTTTGCTATAGTGTCACTGTAAGCATGACTCTTTTTTGCCGAAAAAAAATGCACAATGTTGGTATTAGTAAATAAAAGAGGCATTGTTTTGTGAGGACAAAGCGGCAAAAATCTCCTGGAATTTGAGATTTTTGACACAATAAAGGCTGGTTATAAATTGAGGAGGCGGGAGACGCGGGGGGAGAGAAAAGGAATATAGCATCTTTTAATGAGGTGCTCATTTGCTGACAGTGGTTTTCACTATAGGGACTTCATTTAGGCTGTCATTAAGTTATTATCTAGCGTAAAGAATTTTGCCGTCCTGTAAGTAGCGTGTTGGGTCTGGAAGCTTTTCTCTGTCTATTAGTGGAAGCGTGCCGCGCTGGCCTGGACGACTGCCTGTGTTTTGTTTGGCTGTGGTTCACACACAGCTTTGGCAGGGGGCTTCTTGGATGGTTTACAGAGGAAAGAGGGAAAAGCGCGCGCAGGAAAGAAAGGGTGAGCAAGAGAGAACGAGAAACAGGGAGAGCAGAAACTAGCTCGCTCGTGCACGGTAGCTTTTTCTGGGCCCACGAGGGGTTCCAGCGTCCCATTTTCGGCATTTACAGTTACGGCATCCAAATTTCCAACAGAAACTACTGTCGTAGTACAGTAAAGACAGATCCAGAGAGCGTCACGCTGCTGACCGAGACGCCTTTGAGACATAAGTGCTTCATCGTGGCAGTCTGGAAACATTTTTTAGTTACACGAAGCAAAAATATAACTGGCTGAGAAGAAGCTGTTGAAAAGTGAAAAATTACTGTAATTGTTAATAAGAACAGGTTATGGGTACATGTGTAGAAAAGGAATCGATGTGCTAACATTGTGAAGTTCGCCTAGAGAAATAGATTTCTAAACCCTCTCCAGAGTTAAGAAAGAGCAATCTCAGATGCTTCTCCCAAAATTCTGTATAAAAAGTGACACAAATTGTTTACATAAAGTATAAGTACATCGCTATTAAAAATAAAAAAACTCAGGTATTCTGGTCTTCTAAAAATACTAAAATGATAAAATCTCTGAGTTTTGATCGTAGACAAATCTGAGCAAGTTGTGAGATCTTGTCTTCTCAGGAGAACAAACTTATTTGCTCATCATTCAATCTAATTGCCATCCAGGAAAATCTTTGGAGATTTGTTTTATTTGGGATTATTTTTTTCTATAGACAGTGTTATGGAATCGTGATTAATAAAAACACATGCCTACGATTAAATTCAAATATTTTACACAAAACAAAAACAACTTAAACCATCCATTGCGTGTGTGTTTGATTTATGCAGCGAGTTCTCTTAACAGTCCAAAATGAGACACCCTGGTCTTATTACAGTTGTTAAGAGTAAGACAGCAGGCTTGCGGAGAGACCCAATGTCTTCCGAGACATCTCTAATAAGCGCCACCTCCATCCCGACCGTGGCCTCTCCCAGGCCCGCTCTCCCAAGCTTTTTTCTCTATTGATTAAGTGTAGTCTGGTCCTTAATGATAATTTAGAGGGACTAAACTCCACAGGCCTCTGGATGACTATTCCGTTGAATGATTATCAGTGTGGACACCCCGCTTGAAAATTAAGTTAGATTCTCCTCGGATAGATATGCAGAGCGACGCATGTCCCATTAATTAGGACTCAAGCTGCTGTTTGCGGAGCGGAGACGAGTCTCGTGAAACATGGCGGCAGCCTCATTCAGGCGTGCCGTCTGGCTGCAAAGGACCGCGCATCTGAGTGTAAAGAATCGCCACACGTCTCTATTCAACCAGATGAGCGCATCAAACAGAGATGCAATTGTGAGGCAAAATACTTGTCTATCCGATTCTACAGAGGGAGAGGCCGAGCGGCAGTCCCTTACGGTTCAACGATTTAAACGGTGGAAAAGGAAATAATCCAGAGAAATAAACTGAAACACAAATGAGAACATTAAAGGGATAGTTTATCCAAAAATGAAAATGATGTCATCATTTACTCATCCTCTTGTCTTTTCAAACCTGTATGACTTTGTTTCTTTTGCAGAACGCAAAAGAAGATATTTTGAAGAACGCTGGTAACCGAACTAAGGTGGTACCCATTGACTTGGTTTCAAATATCTTCTTTTGCTTTCTGCAGAAGAAAGAAAGTCGTTTGAAATGCCAGGAGTGTGAGTAAATGATGACAGAATATTTGGGTGAACTATCCCTTTAAGTCCACAATAATATTATAGTGCAATAAAACTGATGTAATTTGCGTTGCTCAGATATTTTGGTCTGGTAAGAATTTAATCAGAAATTTTGGAATTCTTATAGAAATCTGACTTTCTACTGCATCTTGGCGAATCTCAAAACATTATTTTCATCATTTTAAAATTTCATTGCGTCCTAAAAGCAAAACCTGAGATATTAAAGAGATATCACTCATTACAATTATTTGATATGGGCATGGACAAAACAGCATGGCATTTTACACACTACACAACAATATGCACAGATTATTTTTCTTCTGTGATACGATCACCGAGCATGCGCCACCGAGGACGTGTAAGATTAAACGACACCGCAAACGTCGGGACGTTGTTACGGCAGCACGATTTCGACACTACGCCTGGTCTCCCTTTGAGGAAGGCAGGGTGCAGGATAAGCCTGTAAATGAGGGCCGCGTGCATACAGTAATGTCGGTCGCTGGAATGATGAATGCTATTGTACTGTAAGGAAGAGGTGGGTGGTGCAGACAGAGAGGCAGAGAGAGGGAATGAGAGAGGCGCACGGCATTGTGGGTCTCCCCTGCTGTTCCTCCCTGGAGTACTGTGATGTGTGCTCTTCAAAAGAGCTCCTGTCACTGTCACCGCTTCATTTAAAGTCAGACTCCCCTGAATTTGCATCTTGCAACGTCTTACGGACGTGCCATATGCCGTCCGAAAAAGACAATGCTCACAAATAAATTGGCATCCCCCACCTCCTCCCCCCTTCGCCCCGCTCAGAAAAACAACATCTGAGGCAAGAGGATGTTGTTTAAAGATGGCATACAACAAAATCCAGCCACCGTCTGTGCCAATGCAAACAACAAAACATCACCTCGGGCTCGTAGAGAATCAAATCTAGTGAAGAAATATTTTATTTTTTAATAATGACTGTCTGTAGCGTTAGCAGAGAAATGCCGGTTAACACAGTTCGCGGCGCGGATCTGAGAAGAGATATTTGTCTGCGCTAATTTATCCGGCTAGCTCGTGTACTGCAATCCTCTCAGGAGCCCGCGCCGGCCCCAAGTGAAGACTTCATACCTCACAGGCCAGTCTGAAAGTGCAATAACGAATAAAAATGCTCATTACCGAATGATTTCAGTTTTCTCTATGATTCAATTTGCAGTAATTACTGTGGCCCGCGCTAATAAAAACTGCTACAAAACGCGAAGGTCAACTACCAGTTAGGCGTGTTCATTTTCATCTCAATGTATTCATCCTTGCCGCCTAATGGCCCAATTTTCTCCCCTCGCTCTTCAATAAATATTGCTGGAATTACAGGTTAAATAGCTAAATTAAATCACGGCTATTATGGAAGGCTGCACCGGTCGGTGAGAGAAACAGGTTTACCTCTAGATCTACAATTGCTGGGGAAGTGCCAATCACTAGACAGTTTACGATTAATGTCAACCGTGTCAAGGCCATCAAATTACAGCGTTCATTCCCCGCTCAGCGCCCTGCGCTGTGAAATAAGAGAAACGTATGCAAATGCCTTATTACGGCGAAATCAAAAGGGTATTTGTCATGAGCCGGAACAAATTAGGCTTTTAACCAAACTAGATGCAAGGTAACTCGTGAGAAAACGGGCAAAATGTAGCCCGAACTGGTCAAGTTTGGTTTGGCGTTATTAGATTAACCCCTTCAAAAAAACACGAAAAGGATGATGACGCTCAAGGTTTAATTGCCAGGCACTAGGTCTTGGAGGTGTTTTTTAATTGCTCGGGATGAATTTCGTTCCATCTGATTACCCAGCGTACTCTAATGACCAGGGCTACTTACGACAACTGCAAGAGGTACAGGCGGATATTGAGGCTGGGAGGTAATTTGTATAATGACTACAGAGACCGAGATTGGAGAGCAACTGATTTGGTACCTTCATTCATCCTAGGTTCCTGACTGGTGCACTAGGCAGTCTGTTTGTGCAGAGTCCCCTCATTATCCATCCTCTCGCCCCTTAACGTTTAATTAATATCCTAACCTTTTGAGTTATTTTGGGAGACTCCGTCTTTTCATGCCGGAGAACAGCAAAGGAAGCGAACGAGTCGGAGAAAAAAATTGGTCACATGGGACGTCAAATCCCACTTCAAAACTGGACATCCTGTTAACCAGGACTTACTCAGATAACCTTGGAATATCCAGAGCGTTAGAAGTCTCCCTTTCTGAGCCACAGTCGTCTCTCTTTGAACTGCCTGAAGTTTTCACACACTGGAGCTCTTAAATTATTAAGGTCAAGATTATATTCCTTGTATTTCATGGTACCTGCAGACTAGGTGGATTGAGTTTCGCCAGGCGAACAGATGCGAGTTCTTCATTGCGGACTCAAAGTTCTCTCTCCTTCGAAGAGTGTTTGAAAGGAAAAGAGGCCAACAGAGAGGGAAAAACCACAAGAAAGTACTCGGTTGTGGATCGATAACTCAAAATGCCATGAAGCAGGCAACGCAGGACGAGAGGGTCCAGCGCGCATGCTACGGTTGACCTGAGAGACTAAGCTAGTCCTGACAGCCCGCTTGTGGGCCTGGGGTGTCAGAGCGCTCCACATTTGATAGAGTCAATGTCACGACACACTGATTTGCATTTAGAACAAAGATGACACGAGCCCTAGGCACAGGGTACCACCCTCCCGTCCGCCCAGCTTGTGGAAAGTTTCCTGACATTTCTTGCATTATTAAGCCACGGGCTTCATTACCATGTGTGTGATCTGGGAGTCTCCCAAGCCTCTAATTCCTCCTCACCTTGAATTGCTAATGTCTTGTTTATGACTATCATGGCAAATCGGAGGCAACAATTACATGCAAATCAGTCCCCGCGCATTGTGCCGACGCGAACAAAGCTGCGGAGAGGCAGAAACGTGCTTGTCCGCGCTTCCCCTCGCACGGACTTCCGCTTGTAGCGAGAGCCCCACCTGCTCCAAAAGCCTCAAGAAAGAGAGATAATCCTAGCGGCGTGAAGACGAGCGGCCTCCTTAACCGTAAAGTTACGCATCTCAGTGGGGACAGGACCGTCTGCCACAAAGGCAGTGGGCAGATCTGAGGGGAAGAGATAGCATTCAGCGGGGGAACAGGGAATCATGGGTGATTTACTAAGTGTAAATGAGGCAAAGGAATCTGGAAGCAGCTGTTTTTTACAGCTTGCTTGACATACTAGTGCAGACCTGGACTGGACAGCGCACAGCTATTTCCCACAGCTAACATCTGCTTTACATTCTCTGCCTCCGATCTGCCAAATCCCCAACTGGACAGGTTCAGTTCAACAGGATAAACACACTTCAGCAGTTTGGACAACACTGCTTCTCTACTTTTCACTCTTTCTTATTCCTTTCTGTCAGTTTCATATAGAAATATGTCATCTGGTCTATTTCTCTTGATGACATTTCATCACTGTTATTTAGGGAAAGTGACAGGATGGAACAGGATCTAAAAAGGTTGAAGCCAGATTTCAACTCTCCATTCAGTTTCCTTAATGTTGCAAAATAAATGTACAGAAAATATTTGGGTGTATGAAAATTATTAAAAAGAATACTAATAGATACCACTAAGCCATAATCCTATCTTGTCTCTAGTATACAAGCAGAAGCAGTGTGGAGTGAAGAGCAGACAGGAGTAGAAAACCCAAAATGGAACTGGAACGGGATGATTATTAAACGAGCAGAAAAAATGACGCCGCTCCTCTTCACTCGCATGCTCTGCTTCCGAGACCTACAAAGCAAGTGGAAAAGTCAGTTCACCGTGAGTCTGTAGACAGTGCTGAAAAATGTTCACCACCGATTAGCCATTTCGACTTGGTCCTAGAGTGGAGCCCTAAAAAACCTCAAATTCAGCCACATACACAGCCAAAACCTCTAGTCTCATAAACCAACACGACCTTCCATTATACTGTCATAATTTCGCGCAAAGGATGTTATTTATATTCATCTTTGACAGGGAAAGTGCGTGACCATGAGAACTGACATTTATAAGACTGTCTGTGTTAAAGCTTCCTCCTGACTGACAAATACGCGCTCCCCTCTCCTCTGCCGCCCGGAGGGAATCTGGGTGCACATGGCATCGCTGTGGCACGTCTCCTCACGTGAGATTAGAGGAGCGGGGATTAGGCAGGTTGGGAGGGGGTACGGAGCTGAAGGGTTACCGGCATTATTTCTTATGAATTTAAACTAACGCTGAGCAGCTTAGCGAAATCAGAATGAATTAAATTCATTAACTCAACCGGTGACAGCACAGTGGAAGGGCGGAGAGAAGAATGAACAATTTCTCTCCAATGAGGTCATGTCATTCCATAGCGGGCCCAAATGGTAGATACTGTAGGCGGAAGTGCACGTGTGGGCATGTGTGTGCATGTGTGGGTCAGAACTTTGAAGATCATGTCAGGAAAGCGCGGCTCGCTGGGTCACTGTCAAGCAGAGGGAGTTAAAGGAGAACAGAAGGTCTCATCTTGCTTCATCCTCTCTGCGGACGGGGGAAAGGTGGATGTCAAACTGTCATTACCAGTTCACCGGATTTACTGCCGCGGAGGAACGTCAGCTTTTAAATAAGGTTTAAAAATTACCATAAGCGTGGCCGCGTGGAAGAGCGCGCGCGTGTGTGTGTGTGCGACTCCACGAAAAGGTAGACGCTTTCAAGAGCTTCTGGATGAGGAACCTGAGCTAACATGGAAGGCCTATGTCAGCAGCTCTGTGTATGAAAGCCTGTGTCATGTTAACAAATTAAAAGGATTAGAGGTGAATGGAACAGACATGGCTTAACATCGACATGAGGCTGGTCAGCACTGGGGGGAGTGGGCAGCGTTTAGATGAGATGGAGGGGGGGATCGAAGGCCCCTAATCCTGCTACACAAATCTTAAGTGGCACCAATCTCACCTGCAGGCCTGTACCTCCCCTCAAAAGGTAAAAAAGATCTCTCTGAACTAAAAATGTTGTGGGTTTAGACATGAGGGTGGAATCGCCAGTTATGTTTACTGATAGCAGCAATAGGTCAAAAAATCATTAGCTTAATATATTAAGGTGTGTTGTTTTGTCTAAAAATCTTTTAACAAATGTGCAGAAAAGCCTTTAGCAGACTGTTTTTTTATTTATTAAAAAAATTTACCTTACTTAATATATATAAATATATTAATAAATAGTAATAATAATTATATATTATTATTATTACATTAAATAATAATAATTATTAAATAATATACCTCTTTTATAAAATGAAAAAACTATTCATTCAAATAATATTTTAAAGAAAAAACTGCATCTCAAATAAATTGATATTGCTTGACTTACAAAGGATGTTTAGATTTTGGATGCCAAACAAAAAAAGCTGTTGCGCTAAACTACACAAAAACATCACAAACTAAAATAAAAACCTACATCACCATGCAATTATAGCATATCTACTAGTATTAAGAATAAAAGTGCCACGGCACCATCAACCTCACTGTACAGGACTAAAAACCAGCAGATCTTTGGACAGTCCCTTCTGTCCGCCCCCATGCCACAGTAAGAGAGCCCAGAGTGAACAGACCCATAAGGGAGCGTCCCCAAATGATACGCTTGCTTTTCTTGTCCCTAATCAACTCAATTTTGTCTTGCGCTTTCTCTTACATAATAAGTCACCAATCTGTTGTGGGCTCTCATTGAATCCGACAACACATTTGTGAAATAAATATGAAGTAAAAATGACCAAATGAATATGAACTCTCATGAGCTAAAAACTAAAAAATGTCCCTGGTATAGTTTCAGTCTGACTAAGTGGACCCCTAAACACATTTACACTCGGCCTCGGCAGTGGGCGGTAAAAAATGGCTCCCGCGGTACAGCAAAAAGTATTTGGTTTTGGTTTGAGGTTGGGCAGCGTTATTTACTCTGCAGTAAGGTGTAAAGATGCCTGCCTGGGGGAAATTTGAGTGAGGTGCACCCCAAACTTACGCTATTGATTAGCCAATGTTTCTGTGCTGGGCTGGTCGGGGTCCACAAAACACAGAGCAATGTTATGATAGCACCGTAGTGTTTACACTTCTTGGTGAAATCGATCTACAAACGGCTCACTTATAGCTGTCGCTGTATATTCAACTGGGATGGGAGAAAGTATTTTAACATAAAAGTTCACATTTCAACTTAAAGGGTTTGATTGAAATGTTGATGAAATGTAAGAATAGAAGTAAACAGAAGGCACAGTGTAACACAAACCTGTGTGTGCATGTTTATGTGATTTAGAAGTCAGCGTCCATGAGCTCTGGTCGAGGTCTCTGTGTTTACACTGTAAAGACAGAGAGAACTGGCGAGCAGTGTCCTGGGAGAGCAGATTCAGACCAGACACGGGTTAGAGTGGGGCTGGGGGAGGGATGGGTGCGTGTCCTCTATTATAAACGGCCCTTATAAGGGCCTGATCACACACATGCTGCACCTGATGGACTGCACAGAGACACGGGGCAGCAGAGACCGTCGGACCACGGGAGTTATGAAACACACAAACTGTGTGCTAGGTGCTTCCCATCATCAAGCGGTCGGGAGTGTGAAAGGCCCGCTTTAACAAGTACCTGTAAAATTTAATCAGGCGTACCGAATGCGCCCAATAATAGCGCCAGCCGTTGTGTCCAGGCCCATTCTGTACTTCAGACCGGGAAGGAACGGCTTGCAAAACCCCACTAATTGCACAAGCACTTGATTTCCACAGCGTTCGGCCGTGCTGCAACCGAATGTAAATGTTATCTTAGAGCGACGCGAAACAATCCTTTAACTAAAGCACTTCTGCGTGAAACCTTTAAATCACAGAGGCGGGCCAGACGCGGAGGACTATCATGTAGCCACAATTAGCAAACGAAACCGAGGTTTACGTCTTCCCCAACCTAATGTTTTGATATCCATATCTGGATAGAATTCGGCTAGACAAAATAACACGAAAAAAACGTGCGCTCCAGTCAACATAAACAAAGTACCCCTCCATGTCAGCGCAAAGAAAACATTTTCTCGAGGGATGATTATAACAGTGAGCCCAAGTTGTAAAATGGCCCCGTTGTCAACGAGATAATGATAATCACATGACTCCCGGCGGCATGAACCTGGCACGCTCAGCGTGTCAAACTACACGCTCGAAAATGCTCCTTGTGAGCGAGGTTTTGTGTTGAAACACACTTTTGTCCGCGACATCGAAAATAAACGTCTTGAAACTGTAAGCACGATTACAGGAGAGCTCCGGCGAGCAGCTCTACTTCTGTTTAATTCCAGGGTCTGGAAAAAAATGCTTGAAAAAAGGGAAGCTTAAGAAAAGAGGGCAGCAGAAAGTAATGCTTGGAAAAAACATGTCAGAGACTGTAAACGGAGGATAGGGTGGTGGTAGTGGGGGGTATGGCATTCACACAGTATGCCTGTCTCCAGTATAACTGAAACCAGGCCCTCTCCCATAACCAGTCCAATCTGTTTTCATTTGCCAGAAACAGAGCTCCTTGAACGCCCCTTCTCTCCTCCCAAAACCCTGTCCTCAGCGAAAGAAGGACTCGAAACATCAAACTGCTCGCTTCTCGATGGTAGACCGTTGACACTCCGGCACATTATAAACTGTGGAACTCAATTCAAGGGACTGTTTGATCAGCATGTTTCAAAGACAAACTATCTGGGTGCTTCTTCAACTATGGGCATTCGTCATCCTTTAGAAAAATAAAACTCTTAAAACACTCTTGCTAGATTATTTACCGTGGGTTTTTTTCATTTTCATTTCACCAAAGTTGAAATTCTAACAGATTTAAAATGATGTATTGTGCTTGATTTATATTCTGTGTTAGATTCATTTCAAACATTTTGGGAATTAAATGACCAATTCCTTTGTCTTGCTAGGGCTTACTTCTTAGATATAAATATATATTTATTTTGTGGTGAAGTTATGGCATGCTCATTTAATGCCAGAGATTTAATTTAATAAAATTGAATAAGTACCCATTAAAGGTTTGACAATAAAATAATTTTTAAAAAGTTTTAAGTGACCTTCTTATTATAAACCCTCCAAATATTTCAGTTTGAAGAAACATTTACTTCTGGGACATGAAAGTGCCCTTAAGTTACAGAAACACCCATATACTCTGTGTTAGTACACTGACACCCTGAGAAATCTAATTAATCTAGTAAATCGTAAGAATTAACAAGACAACAAGTAACACAGAGGAAACGTGCCAGCACGACACTTCAGCTCAGCGCTGAACCCCATTTTAAGTGCAGGTCAAATTAGTGGATATAAAGCGCAGTGTGGATTTAGCAAATGAGAAGGTAAACACACTAAAACATTTAACTAGGTTGCCCGAGTCCATGACGTTAAGGAGGGCTGAACGCGAGACCATCCAACACCAAAAAAATGAAAAAAGCTCACTGTCAGAGAGAGAGAGAGAGAGAGAGATGGCTCCTGGCACTGCCTCGGTCGAGAAAAAAATTAACTTAAAAAAATTGCAATACCCGAGCTATTCATTTCATTCGAGGGAATCTACATCACTGGTTGGGAACGATGTCACCGTAAGAGCTAAAACCGACCGACTTTCCCCTTGATTCTGGCTCTGCTGTGGTAGAACCCGGACCGAAAAAAAAACTGTCAAAGTGTCTCGAACACCCAGAAGAGGGGCACAGGAACAAAACCCAGAGAAAAGAGACAGAATAAAAGCCTTTGTGTAAAGCGAAGGATAATGATTCATTCTCTTTTAGCCTACATCAACCGGAAATTACAAAAAGCCAAATGCTTTCTGCCAGTTCGGCCCTTGGATTTCGGTGGGGGATCCGCATGCGTATATTTCTCGGTCGGGTTATTGATCTCGAGCCTAGACTTGTGCGGTCCGTGGAGGAGTCCCTCCGTGGTGCAGGAGGGGAGAGGAGTCCAGGCGGGTGTTGGGAGCTGAGGTAGTCAGAGAAGATGGGGGCTTGTGTGAGTGAATTAATTACACGTGCATTTTTGGATGGCGTATACCATAATGAGCCCCAGCTGGGCCAGGCATCCAGCTCCCTTTAAATGTAACTATAAAAAGCCGGGCATTCAGCAATCTCTTCACAAAGAGAGCAAGGCGCTATAAAAGGTCCCTGTGATGTGTGTGTAGAAATGTGCAGGGGGCAGGCGGGGAGACGTGCCAGCTGGGGCGTCCAGGCGCATTTCAGACGTTGAGGGTTGTAATTGCGCGGATGACACTGGTTCGATGAGAGGGTTCGAAACCATACCACAAGTTGGCGGACTTGGAATAAGACGATGACGTTCTGTGAATCGACACCAAGTGCTCAATTTTGACCAGTTCTTCTTGGCTTTACGGTGGGCTGAGGAAATGAATTGTGATTGTAGTTGCGCATGCATAAAAGTGCAGGAAACAAGGTTAGCTAGTAAAAGCGCTGCTTAGATTTACAGATGGACCTTACACCAATCATTTTACACCTCCAGGTTTTAACAGAGTTGATTGATATCACTACCATCTGAAGACGAGGTCGATTACCTTCCGCCTTATTTCAGCTTTGCTGATTAACTCTAATGATGCTCATTGACTTGTGATTCCTATCTGGTTTCTATCCATTCTATCTGAAAGAGAGAGGGAGAGAGAGCATGTGTTTGAAAGTGAGAGTGTGTATGTAAGAGTGTGTATCAGAGAGAGAGAGAGAGACTAAGATTGGCAGTGTTTTTTGGAATAGAGAAAGAGAGAGAAAGTTGACTCTCCAGCTCCAATTAGACTGGACCGATGCACTGGCCTTCATTTAATTTAATTTCACATGCTACCTCTCACTTTCAAATTAGGCAGATGGCCAAAGTTCTGCCAGAGGAAAAATTCCACATGGCATCCTCTTCCAACAACAGCGGCCACTGCGGACAGAGCAACGCTCCCAGCCGGCGGTCTACTGATCTCTCCCGACCAAGACAGAACCACCTGGGACACAAGAAAAGTATACAAGTACTGTATCTTGCGAGTATGAAACTATTATCACGATTGCAGGGTGGCCTAACACAACAGCCCTTACTGCCCATGTGCAGATAATGCTTGGCTAAGAAAAACGGACTAATGAAGAGTCTGGAGAGGGTAACGAAATAAAAGTGTCTCGATTACCTGGAAGACATGCCTTTCATCTTCAATGTTTCCTTCAAGTCATGCCAGGTTTATTAACACCTCTCTTCATAGACAACAGGGGTGCCATCTTAAAATAACAAGACTTTCACCTTTACCCCGATCAACCGCCATGAGCAATTTCACTGGATTAACTAGCGGGTTCCTCTGGTGGCTTTTGAGTGCAGCGCTGAAGAAAGTGATTTATTTTCCTACTTCTAATCAGAACGGCGTACATTAAAGCACAATAAGTGACTGAGATTGGCTTAGGTCCAGCATTGTTTACACCTAAAAGGTCCTTGAGCTTGCAAATAAATTAGCTTGTCAATGGGTGGCTTTGGCCTTCCAACAGGTTTCAACAACAGCGGCTTTTGTCCCCGTTGCAAAATTATCACACACGCGCAGCTATTCGCCGGCTTTAGTTGCCGGACTTCAAGAAGTGATTATTCAAATATACAACTGATTCTTAGTAAAGCAAACGCTAGCGCTGGCAGCCATGTTGTTTCAATAGATTAAAGAGGCCACTGCTGGTGTTTTTTGGAAGGGAATAATTCAAAGCTCATTGTGTTTTCATACAGACAGAGGTTGGATTAAACGCATAAACCCGAGCCACTGATGAGTAATTGAGCGGAATGCGGCCCTTAGTGAAAGCAGACACCCGCTCTTGTTTTACCACGCAGCCACCCAGACAGTCCCGAGTGTAAAGTAAACAGAAAAATAGCACCAGATTCAGCCGCACAGAAGTACGAAATAAACCCTGATCCGTGCGGCAAACCGAAACAGTATGGATGGAAAGTCTGAAAAGCGCTCTAATGTACACCAAATGCCATTCGGTTTCTCGTGGTGAGACGGGGGAGAAGGGGTTAACCCGTGAGTGTCTCGTGGGACGGTCGAACGATGCCAGCCCGTGATCCTCCGCTCCAGCCAGCGCTTTGATAGTGCTCTTTCTCTAAACTCCACAGACGAGAGCAATTACTGTAAGAGAAGCATGATTATAGGTCTGCCATATCCACGCAGGCCTGGCATTTTGCTGCTTTACATGCCGGAGGTTTCAAAGGAAGAAAGGCTGAGGACGGTATGAGGCAAGGACAAGAAAGGCGGAGGGGAAAAGAAAGAGAGAGACCCCCGGGAACAAATATCAATATTGCAGGATGCATTTCAGCTTAAAGTGGCTAGAGCCATCACTCTGGCAGGGTGGAATGTCTAGGGCCCTGCTCTGCGACCGTTAGCATGTGAAATTGGGTAGACTTAAAACCCCCTAAACAAGGGGATCAACACGCATTCGTCAAGCTGCGCTGCCCGCCCGCACACGGCAGCACGCGCGGAGCGCCCGAGTCCCCCCGAACGCGTTCCGCCACGCTTGCTACCTTCAGCGGTGACAAACAGCCCCTGCGTAAATTGTCACCGGGCTTTAATTTCACTCTTAACAGCTTTTTCCTCCACCTCTCCACACGATCCACAAACTTTGTATTATTCAACCACTGGCCCCTAATCCTCCCGAGCTAACAGAGGAAAAAATTAGCTTTTGTTAAGTGGTGATTTCTCCTGCTAAATGGCAACACCCTTCTGTGGGAAACGTTCCAGGCTTGAGAGACTGTTCGGATTTAAACCTTCGAGATGGACTAATTCCTTCAGACGTGCTGTGTCAAAACCCCGAGCGGCCCGGGAGAACGCGCGAACGCGAGGAGGAACCTGCGCTAACCTGGTAATCCCATCCTGTCCACTGCCTTCTACATCCGCCCCATTGTTCGCGCCGCCAATCCACTTTTGCCAAAGCGGCTTTGCGGGGAGGTATACAGGCGCTGGCATCCAGGCCCGCTTAGACCCAGCCTGAGGGGCTTACAATACGCGCTCGTCCCCGGCATCTCCCCCGCTTTACAAATTCAAATCTTCATGGAGACTAGTTCACTAAACAAACACTGTCAGTCCGATGGAGTCTCCGTAACGATATGCAAACGGCAAGCGGTGCTCGGGTTTTTCCTGAATAGCACAACAAGCTTTCCAACCTGCGGGAGGAGGACCGAGCTAAACAAATAAAGATAAAATACTTCCGTATATGTATTTGAGAAGTGGCTTCAAGTCTAAAATCTTAAGAGGATTTAAAAGCTGTTGGTTACCTTGAATAATTCCGCACAAGCGGCGCGGGGAAAGTCTGTGTGCTTGTGTTTCGCAGAGCATCTCTGCTGACTATAAAAGAAAAGAAAAAATAAATAAAACAAAGACCAGCGTGAGGGCGAAAGCCACCAGCGTGTGCAAGAGTCCTGCCAGCGCTCGCAATCCAAATTAGTGACAAGTTTATTCCCTGCCTGCGGTTGGGAGAGACTAAAATCACGCCATACGACAGCCACAAAGTGGCAGAGGGACCGTTTGATGTCTTCATGTGGGATACAGTAACCTCTTAAAGCTTGTACGCAGTCCAGAGCACATAAGATTACACTCTCGCAATTACAGTAGGAGGGCATTGTTTACTTCTTTACAGATTGCTGGGAAAGCTGTCACTCAGTTTATCTCAGTTGAGATAAAACTGATAAATGGCTTTTAAAAGTTTGCTTTTATTCTTTATCCAACATCTGTGCCGTCTAGGAAGGACAATTTGAATATGAAGAGAGCTCCCGTGTGATTGAAATATTTATAATGAAATCTGCCAATTGAATCTTTTAAAATGGGTAAAATGTTCAAATGTTACATCATATCTTTAAACACTTGATTCTTGACCAGCGTTCTGCAACATATACCATAAAAACTCATAGACTCGTATTAAAACCAATGAGAAATCCAATAATGCTCAACTTTCCTATTTATTAATTTAAGAAAAAAATCGAAAGAATCCCTCTCCTTAGCCATCCTCTATCGAGTGTACAGTAACACGACCTGGAAGATTGACTGGGTCCGACTACGCTGCCCTTGAGGGTTTAAAGGTGTTTCGGCCATTATCACAACATGGCAGCATTTAGAAAGCGCCGGGCTCCAGGTATGCCAAAGCTGTCACACACACTGTGCATTACAGCATAACGCTCATATGCTGACCGTCTGTTGGCGCGAAACACATCTCTTTGTTTTGGATCCAGCCCCAGAATCCTCATGCTGCTAAAAGTTGTGTTTAATTCTGTCGCTATATCAAAATGACAAGGAGACCACCAGTTTATAAAAAAGAAAACTCACTTCTCAGTTATGCTTGTGCTGCTAGTGAGGACACACACACACACAGGCTCCCTTGTGATGCCATTGCCAAACCACAAGCAAAGGGCCAAAATTCCATAGGCAAATGCTTGAACCCAGCAGGGCTCTGACAAAAGCGAAAAAGAAAAATCAGTGGAAAGGTAACATTAGTTAAACGTGTACAAATTGATGTGCTTAAATAAAGGCGAAGCTCTGCGGATTGAATAAATGGAGCTCATTTCAAAAGGTAAAATTCTGGGTTATTAAAAAAATTAAACGCTCACACACAGACAGAGGGAGAGAGAGAGAGAGAGAGAGAACTCCGCAAGTGAGACATTTAAAAACATTTGATCAGGTTTGCAATGAAAAAAGATCACATAAGCTGACGCTGAGTAAACCGAGGAGGAAGCCGACTCGTAAAAATGGGCTTTAATTGCATTCTAGCAATAAGACTAGATTGAACCAATCAGGTGTGAGACTAAAAATGAGCAGGAGAAAATGAGGAGGAGGAGGAAAGAACGAGGAACAAGAAGATCTGGAAGAAAATGAAAATTAAGAAGGCAAACGATCGCTTTTTTCCGCTTGGCTAAAAACCATCCATTCTGACAACGTCCTCCATTCAAATGGTAAAGACACAGAGGCGCTCCGATGCCAAGAATAGTTGTATCGTTTAGAAATAAATAGGCTAAACAATAGATTCGAAATGCCTGTCTGCAGTTGAAGGGCTGTTTTCTTCTGCTCGCTTTATGACGTTTCATTACATAAAATGCCGTTTAAACGACTGCTCTTTTTCTTACACCAATTACAGGAGATATCTGAGAACAGCGAGAGGGATGCAATAAAGAAGCCGCACAAAGACACAAAACACGCTATCTTCTCTTTCTCCCCGGTACATCCGCCGTCGTCTCCCCTTCCTTCTCCGCCTGACCCCCCCAAAACGCAAACACGCGCACACACAAAACCCCACATCCACAAGCACCACTGCCACCAATCACAGCCTTGACGCCAGGACATCAATTCTCGCAAGTCGCAGAAAATTACCATGCATGAATGCAAAAAAGCCTGATCAGGAGTAATTAACACGGCTTCATATGCAAATTTTATTAATGCAGAACTACAAAGTCATTATGCAAATGCAACTTTCGTCAGGCCTCTTGACAAATATTCAGAGCTCCAGCCAGAGAACAGGTTTTTCTCTCTCTCTCTCTCTCTCTCTCTCCCTCTCTCTCTCTCTCTCTCTCTACTTTTTTCAAGGCAGAATGTACAAGTATGTTAAGTTATTTTGAACTTGGGCAAATCGCATCTTTTCATATTCTTATGGAAGTTTAAATCTTAGCAGTAAGGCGATGATGGCCAGGCATCCGCAATTAAAAAGCTGGCTCTTGGTAATGACTGTTTGGCTTTGGAGCGAGGTAATGAACCTGTAATTCTGGGGGAAGTGTGTGTCTGCGCGCGTGTGTGTGTGGCGGGGGGTTGCAAATATGAATATGCATGAGGCTCACTGGCTTTGATGATTAAAGAAAATTTTAATATTTAAATGAGCGCATGCAAAGTGATTAACTGAGAAAGGCAACGAGGCAAAAATCGGAGAAGGATTTCAAGATGCTTAGAACAACACGGATGCAGCTTTGGGTTTTTATGGTCTATTAATGTCTAAAACTGTTTTCTCCTTCTCTGCATCTCACTCCTTCTGGCTTTTCCTGTTCTTGCCGCTGCTGGACACAGCCCAAATACGAGGATTTGGAAAGCATTTCAAAAGCCAAGTAAAGGTAGCACTTTCCTGAATTTTGAAGTAGCGGATAAAACACGGAGGGGGGAATTAAAGCCTGGTTTACCAAAGGGAACGTCTTTAGCAAAGTGTAACACTGTGTCATAACTCGGGAAGGATGGGCCGCAAGCGTCAATTAACAGAGATGCTGCTAAAACCAGACGCTCAACTTTATTTACTTTATGGAAACGGAAAAAGGTCTGGAGAGCTTGCTTATGTAAAACTGCATCAATTTGTAAATGTACAGCAACAGCCCTGCATGCTGTTAAAGTCAGTATTTACAGTTTCCCACATGCAGATAAACATACTATTAATGCATATTTAACCTCCCCAAAGGACACACCAATAAACACACACGATGGTGTCGAGAACTTAAGAGAGCTCATCTTAAGTGTTAAAAGGTTTATATTTGTGCATCGTGTAGGTCATGAGTACATCTAGTCCTGTGAGCTTTCAAAGCATGACAAACAAGTTCCTCGCGTGTTTGGTTAGGCATCTTGAACTTCAATGGTACACTCGCAGGGTCATTAAATATGCATCAGGCCTGCGTCACACACTGGCATTTTATTTGAAAAGCTTGCTTGGAAAAAAATAAGAAAGATGAGACATTTTAAGTAAGAGTTTAAAGCTTAAATGGATAGAAAGTAAAAAGAAGAAACTAGGCGAAAGTGGGTAATTACCCCTTCAAAATGGCCGCTTGGTCCTGCACTTCGGGCTTTATTGAAACAACAACAAGAAAAAAGAAAACGCAAGAGTAATGTGCCTGAACCAGGCCATTAAATCAAACACACATCTACCGCCGAACACTGATTCAGGCATAGCCCCTGCACCAGTCTGTCTCCCTGCCAAGCCTTTGTGAATCTTAATTGAAAAAATGGCATGTGTGTCATATTATGGGAAACATGTTTTCGATATCTCTGCGCCCGTGTTGTGTCATTATTTATTGAAGGGGCCTCCCAGTGTATATGTTGATTCTGAGCGAGAGACGTGTACCCTCGATTGAGATGCTCGGCGCAGCGAGGGAGGATCCAAATATCTGTTTATTCTGGTCTGTACATGCACGTCTCCGCTGGGCAGAAAATAAGAAAATACATCATCTTTTGATGCAATCAAAAATCAGGCAGTTTGATAACAGTGTAAACCGTCTAATGGCCAGTGCGCGCTCTCTCTAATGCGCTCCGCAAATATTGAATTTAGACGTTACCTCTGAGAAATTATGAACTGTACATTCAAGACGGACTGGCTCGTGCTGGATCTCTATTAAGGGAAATTCTCGGAACTATGTGAACCTTGTTAATAAAGATACAGCCAACACCCTACCTACTTAATTCACCTAACAAAAAGAAGCTAAACTCTATATAAACGCTGCCATTCGAAACAAAGCACATCACGCACCTTTGCATAGCTGAAATACAAAGCTGGCAAACTTTGCTGGCACAACAGCACTCCAAGTGAAACTGCCGAAACAAATCTTTCTGGGCAAAGCCTCAAAAATAGGTAGGAAGTTGAGGGCACGTAACAGGAACCGGCTGGCTGAGCTTAGTATCACTGAAGCCAGAACCGGTTTCTACCTCCCGATGTACCTCCACGGTAGAGAAATATACCACAGCCACACGCTTGAGATATGATGGGCGCACTTGATGTTTCATAAAAACCTGAAGTACATTACAATTATATTACGTTCCCAAAATAGAACTTATCTGTATGTGTGATTAATGAATTACAGCTCTGGAAATGAATCTGTGACTATAAAATACGTTGATATTGAGGGTGCCGTGCCCCAGAAATCAAACGGTACGGCATCTGATAAATCGATTTGCATAACACACTTACAAACGGCTCTTGAGAATGCGTTAATGGCAGGTGTGTGCTCAGAAGCGTAGGGGGGCGAGGGACAGGCACAAGGAGACGTGGAGTGATAGAGGAGTGTTTGAGGTAAATTTCTTTATAAATATAGCATGTCTCATGAAATATTCACCACGACGATCTGGTGAGCCAAGGGTCAGAAATAACTCCCCGTCGCAGCACTTGTTAGACGTGTAAAGCAGTGCGAATGTGCTTGGATGGCACGAGGAGAGAGAGATGAGAGAGGGAGAGAGAGAGAGAAAGAAGCCATGACAGGAACAGGAGCCCATCTCGCCAAACAACATATAGTGGGTACAACCTATGGTTCCTGTCGTGATAAAATGAGAGTTATCATAGGTGATGCAGTCTGTGAGCTTTTAAATTCTGCACTAATGCAAAAGCCTGGTTATATTTTTAGTCACTGTTTCGAATAGATCCACACATTTCAACACATTTCTGAGTCTGGTTGACGCATTGATTTAGAGCAGAGCTGAAATAACCAAAACAGCTCTGTAGGAAATGTTTACTTCCTATTTGTCACTCGCATTTGCGTACTGATATTTAAGCTAACCTCAAATGCAGTGCTGGTTTGGAATGGTACACAGCCACATCACCACACTCACAGACTGACAAGAGCTCGATTCCAACCAACACCAAACACTTGGAGAAATAAGCCTCTATTTACGCTCACTATTTACACTCGGTCTAATTCAGTTTCTTTGCAAACCAAAAACACTATCCGTCAGTGTTGGATGCCGTAGAACACAAACCGAGATTGACACCATTTTATTTTGATTTTCTTCTATACATTTTACAAGCTTAAAGTTTGTGCTGGTTATTAGATGTGTGCTATCTTTGCTAGCAAGATCTAAAAATTCTTTAAAATATTTAAATGAAATTGTTATTGCTGCATTGCCAAAGACGTTTAAACTTGATTTATTTTCAGACATTCTCTTTTTTATCTTATTATTTTAATCGTTCGTGTTATTCTGTGTATGTGGAAGTACATGTCTATGTATTCTGTAAAAACTTTGTAAACCCTGTTTAATAAGGTGCCTTAAAAATGACACACACTCTCTTTCTCTCTATCTCTCATATAATATAATAGAATATATAATATCGTCCCTGACCTTCTAAAAACTCAGGTGTCCAAGTTTGCTGTTTTTCAAGGAATGGAAATGATTAAATATTGTGTTGTCAAACATGACAAGCACTTCTTAATACTTTTTATTGGTTAGATATTTGCAAAACCTATTGACAAACATGAAGGGGGGACTAATAATAATTGCAAATAATACAAATAACTAAATATGTCAGAAGGACATAAGTGTCACATAAATATAAGTGTCAGAAGGACAGTAGCAATATACATATACTGTATAAAATATATATATATATATATATATATATATATATATATATATTACAACAACATACTGTACGTGTTATATAATATATAGTGTGTGTGTGTGTATATATAAATATATATATATATTATAGTAAACCCTCCAAGAGATTCGTTCTCATTTAGTTATTGCATTATCTTGTTAGAGGTTCATGAGATACATATATGTGTATTATTCATATCACACATACATTATTCCTCTTTAATTAAAGCATCCACACAGCAACCGGCTTTAGTACAATGAAACTGCAAACACTCTGTGGTTCATAGCACCTCTATCTGAGATCAATCTATAATTAAATAACAAGTACCATTAAATGCCTGACCAGCTTCAGCAGGCTAAGCCATCTACGTGCATTAAGCAGCAGTAAATGTCTTATTTATTTGTTTATTTATGCACTTATTTATTTATTTTGCATTTAGATTGCTTAGTGGTGCACAATGGCTACAGCTAGCCTTTTCAGGCCCTTTTTTTTTAGTACCACTAAACTGTTTTAAACTAGCTGTGTGACACAAGGGGGGCTCCGGTGACTCCGGCCCTCCTTATGCCCCCAGCAGAAGATTCTGTTGCCTGAGGGTATGCAGAATGTCATATTTTATTTAATTAGGGCTATTAAATATAATTAAATTCCACTGAAACTTAAGGCGGTTAAGTGGCAATACAATGCGACGCCGAGCGAGCCTGTGTCCTACTGATATTTATGCGGGAAATATTGAATTCAACCCTCAAGTGGTTCCTCTTCTATGGCTGCTCCATATTGTCATAGATAACGCTGACTTTTTCATACTCGCTAATAAAGAAAAAGCCACTGGGAGAATTATCGCTAAAAGCTATTTCTGTAATCAGAATGCTTTATCACGAGGTCTTTTCCACTGATTATGCGTTTTCCAGATCAAAGACGCGACGTTTAGTTATCATTACGCCGTCTCTAGAGAACGGTTAGGTATGACTTAATGAAATTGCCGTTCGTGCATATTGTGGTAGTACTTTCAGTCAGCCAAAAACAAAGAATCACACAGATTATTTTCTTTTTCTTAAAGGGCCATAACGTGCCGCGAGATATGAGGCGTGATATTGGGCCGTTAGTTTTAGGAAGTGGGACCTGAGATTATGATTGGTGAATCACGCAGGAGGGGATGATGGGATGGAGGTTGACGTGTAAGAGATGCGGTGGATTCGATCTAGGCTTAACTGCTGAAACAATAAATAATGTACAAAAACATCACTTTTAAATGAATATCTATTCATTTATATAAAATGACCATTTTGCACCATATACTGTAAATACTTTTGTAAATAAGCGGCGAACTAAAATCTGTTTAATTTCCGAAGAGACGCGAGTTCCGTGTGAAACGAATGACTACAAATAACTTTGTAATATTCGCGGTGCGTGGCTACTGTGCATTCTCACACTCTCCCTCATTTCTCCACTTGAAGCTGGAAGATGGATATATTATAGAGGAAAATAAATTCGTGAAAAATGATCTGCGCTTTTCCAAGCAAGGGTGCCATTGCTTTTTTCGAGGCGGAGTGGCTGAGTGTTTTTTGCACGTCATTTTGTCTCACGTCGAGAACAAATGGAACAGGAAAGGTTTAGCATAAAAGAATACTTTAACCTGCTGGGAGGCAATTATGAATACAAGGCAGCCTGTGAGTGTTTAGCCGCGTGCACGGACTGACATTCAAGCGTCTTAATCACTTTCACAAGACGTTTCATCTGCCGTTACTACGTTCGTCTCTCCCTTCTGCATCTCTCTACAGCCCTGAATAAATGAAAGGTTTAAAATGTACTCTAACTCAATGTGATTCACAAAGGCAAATGTTTACCTTTTATTTTAATAGCCCGTTATTGAGATTATGATAAATAAGATTAAAATGGTCTTTTTAACATTACGCTTATGCTATAAGGCATGCAGGACAAAATGAATATCATGCATTGTGTAATAAATAAATAAATAGATGAACATATAAAGTAATTTGTCCTTCAAAATACGAATTTCATTTTTTTAAAGAGTCAAACGTATCGTTCTGGATAACCAATTTGTGTCTCTAACAAAAAAGCCCAAGAACAGTACAAAACGTAGGAGAAAAAGCACAGCACCACATATTAAAGCGAAAAACACACGCTTGTGACTCTCACCAGTCAGTGCTTTTTTTTAATCAGCGATGACGAAGTGAATAGTTGAATGACTTGCACGTAACACGGCGCGTACGCCTGCATCATATTTCACAACTGCCGCCAACACACTGAGCAGTCAGTCAGTCTCGGAGTCGAGTCTGCCCTACATCATGTGAGGTAGCGAGTAATTTAGCAGCGGCCTCATTATGTGAGACATTTAAATACGTGAGGCATTGTGGTGGCGCGGAATAAATTGTCTCCGATGCCGCGGGTAACTTTCACAAATAAGGATTGTGAGGCATTAAAAAACGACGTTATTAAAAACCGAGGCAGTGTCATAAGCCGCTCCCCTGCGTTTCCTCCGGTAACTTTGTCCAACCTAGAATATTATTTTATGAGACCCATTTCCCGTGATCCCCCGGGCGTCTTGTGAAGGACTTGACTGCGCTGTTTTGCAAGATAACTGTGAGAGTTCTCTCCCTACAGCTGGACTAAACTAAACTGCCTCTTTACCTCATTCAATAGGAAACTCACTCTTTTAATCCTACTCTACTTCTCCCTCCCTCTCTCTCTCTCTGTTTTTTTTTGTTGTTGTTGTCGAGTATTTGAATTTTAATGAGCTTTTCACCTTTTAAGCAGATGGCTCAGGCTGGATTTCTCCATGGAAGTGGGGTGAGATCTCTGTCACGTCTTGCACAATTTGTTTCAACTACCAGAGTCCTTCAGGGGGTTTTAGGATTTTCAGTCAGTAATGTGATGTTTCACTCTGTGCGGCGTAGGCTCCCCTAATGAAATCAGCTAAAGGAAAAACAATCTCTCTTGAGGCTCTGAGATGAACGGTATCACAATCACTACAGGACGCCCAGAGTCCTACCGCGGTAAATGAGTGTGTGTGTCTCCTTTTTGTCTAAAACTCTGCGGGCTGTGTGTGCGTGTTCCTCGTGTGTATGTGCGTCGGAATTACAATCCGCACTGGTGTGCATTTTAACTTAGCGTCACTGATCGCACAGCTTTAAAAACTTTTCTTTGTGACACACCGGAGATAGTTTGACCTACCTGCCAGACCACTTTCTTGCTTGGGGCAAATTCCTTTTGGGGGCGTCAACAGTCTCTCGTCCTCTTCCTCTGGTGTCACCTGGATTCCAATTTCGACCGGTTCCACCACTTTCCTTAGCTCGGCGCGGGGCGGCGAGGGGCTGTTGCGGTCCGCCATCTTGTCGTAGCAGCCGTGGCCGGCCGTCAGCGACTGGCACTGTTTTTTCTTGTGCTCGATGAAGAGCAGGATGTCTCCCAACGGAAAGGTTAGTTGGCACTGGCCGCAGGTGAGGAGGTCGTGGTCGCCCAGGCCGGGGGGCAGAGGCCCGGGCATGCTGGGATCCAGCAGCGGGTGAGGGTGAGAGTGGAGATCGTCCACGGCCAGTCCGGCATCCACATGTTCAGCTTCTGCTGTGAGAGAAATAAAGATGCACTTTGAGCTTAAAGACAAAACCAAATTCAAAGTGACCGTATTAACTGAATCCTCAATCTTTAAGAAAAATGTCATTAAAATGTAGCAACTTTTTCAACGCCCCCAAAACAACTTTCCTTTCGGCTGATGTAAAGTAGGCCTTGTGGGCGGAGCAAAAATAATCGTAATCAATAACATCACATACTGTAAAAAAACGATAAAGCTGAATCTATAACAACATCTTTGTTCACACCCATGTAACTTGTACATTTAATATCTGCTTAATTTATTTTTTTTCTAGATTTTTTCAAGATTGCAATTGCATTAAAATAGTCATAAAAGTGCAACAAATGTTCAAATTGTAGTTTAGGCATAATTTTAATGTTACTTCAAAGGCAGAAATTGGAATTTTACATTTTTTAAGGATTCACAAGATCATGATTCGATCACGATTAGAAATTCCCGTCCCTTTCAACATTATTTTCAGCTGAATATATTGTGAAATATTGTGAAGTGAAACATATCCTGATTTAAAAATGTATCCCTTAAAAGTCGCTTAGAATAAAAGCATCTGCTAAATGCAAGTATGTTCACTTGAAAAAACACCACTTCAAAAGTTAAATACATTGTAGGAGTAATTTGATCATAGTTTGCATCTGTATCTGTATTTGTATAACTGTATCAGTTCCTCATATTTTATTGATGGCCGATCCATTAGAATATATTCTTAGTAACTCCCGAATAAACCTGCCTGAAACACATCGATGGAGAAAATTTAAATCAAACATAAATGGTGTGGAACGTGCGACATAATCACACATTTTGAGAAAGCTGAGTTTAGCATTTCGGCATTTGGCAGCGTGTTAAAATAAAGGAAATGAATACTGGGGCCCATTTAACAATTCACCTACATCCCATGACATTCACACTAAACTTTCAGAGCAAAGAATAAAGGCAGACGTCAACTGAATCATCCCAGTGGCCACACACAAGGCACCTCTCCCTTTTCGGCATGTTCTGTCCTGTACCCAGCCAACTTTTGATAAACATCCATACGTGAGGCCAAGACCCAACAGCGAGGCACTGTTATTAATATACAATACAGTACTTGTGAGGCTGAGAATGAGACAGCCAGACCTGAAAAAGAAAGACAGTGAGTGTGAAAGGAGAAAAAAAGAGAAAAAAGAAAAGGAGGGGGCTAAGGGCTCAGTTTTGGCTGTGAGAGATATTTGCACAACCATGAGAGCAAGAGGCCCTGCAGATCTTCTGGTTGATTCTGTCACCTAGATAAACAACGAGGAACGGAGGGCTCTGGAAACCGCAGCGTACACCGGTCAACCTCGGGCCTCCATTTTGAAATTTCATCCTCACCTTTCAGCACGCGGCCACAACCGGCCCTTTGTAGCCCGGTGCCAGGCGCGAGAGCAGTTATCAAAGACAGTAGAGGCCCTTGACAAAGCCCTCTCGGGACCCCCTGACAGACAGCTCTGTTGATGTTACATTTGACAGCTTATCCTTGAGCCATACTAATCATAAGATCTAGACAAACACCTCTCTGACTGCCACTTTACACTCCTCGACTTCCTGTCAGTGCTTTCATGCTCTCCCTGCTCAACACGCTGCATGATTTGGGTGAAAGCAAAAAAAGATGGAGTCAAAGAAAAAACAAAAACACAACCGTAGCAACACTTAAAGCCACACAGCGAGCAGGTGTGGATTCTTGAATCTGTTAGGACACTGACGAGAGGGATTCTCAAACCGTCAAACACTAAAGAACAAACATCAGCTGTTTTATCCCTGAAACAATCTGACAGCGTACATGACAAATTAGCATCTAATTGATAAGTATGTTTGAATTTTTTTGTTTCGAGAGGGCACGAATCACACTCTTCGTTTGCACGAGCCCCGAGAACGCAACGTGTGGCAAAGGCCTGGAAATCCCTAACGTCGCGAGAAGCGAGTGAAACCAGGGAGACGGAGACAAAGATGCAGGTAGCCCTGTTTACATCTCCCAGAGGAACCGCCTAATTTTCAATGATAAATTACGAGCAGCCTGCGCATCCATCTGCAATTTGTCCGCGGTCCAAATTATGAATGCGGACAGATTTGTAATGTCAAGTCCAGAACGCGAGATGAAACGAAAACACCAAACCCTGTAATCTGTTTCAGAGGATGCATTCGATATGTTTGATGGGCATCCTGTTAATCGATACATGCAAATAATATGCAATTCAAATTTATTATAATGAAGGAAATGACTAAAGAAGACTAAGGTAGTTCCACACCCCCTGCTCCCCAAACACAAACTGAGGCCCCCACTTATATATAGCAGGGGAGGAAAAGACCCCTCTGGGTAAAATTGGGCCATCTGTGCATTAAATTAGTCTACAGTTCATCTATGTAAATAAACAGCGAAAGACTTGCAGGCTTAGAGACTGTGAACATCCTAATATACTTCATATGCAACTAATAAAATGAAATGTAACTGTGCCCTTGACTACCTACTATAGCACAAACTTGTCTATTTTTAATTACAGATCAGATTTATGTTTATTTATTTCAGATTGTTGACATTTTTATTGACATAAAAACAAAAATTGGCATTTTAACAAAAAAAAAAACTAAAATTATATTCTGATTAAATTTAGGTTAAATATACAATAGAAAAATGAAAGCGTTACATTTATAATGTGAACTTAACGCAGCGGGGGGCAAAAGTCTGAGACTGCAAATGAAAATGTCTCTACTGTATTTTTTTTTTATACTATTTTTGCATTACAATTTAAATCAAATCTGAGTCTAAATAAAAAAATATCAATTTGAGAATATTTCAGAATTTCTCAGCACTTGATATTTTTCCTTTTTGTTTTAATGACAGCAGCATTTGAGCTGGCATTGGCTCCACAAGTTCATGCAAAACCTGATGATCCATGTTATCCCAGCGTGATATGAGAATACTGCAGAATCTTAAATATTCCTTCGTCATTTTACATATTTAAAAAAATGTGTTTTATAAAAAAATCATTTTAATGTGGACGTTTGGACCCCACTGTAAGTACATTTTTCTGTAATTGGGGGAGGTTTAGTGCAACTGTTTTACATACATCAAATACATCCGCACCTGTGAGCACATGCACAAAAGCTTGTGCATCTGAACCAATAAATTGAAATGGCTTGCAGGCATGAGCAATAGGTGTGCATGTGTGTCGGTTTGTGTGTGTATGTGTGTCACGCATTTGTGCATCCTGGGAAGCTGCAACAGTGGAGGTGCGCACACACACACCACCACAGGAAGAGGTACATTTCTATTATTTACAAGTTTACAAGACAACAAGGACCAATGCACTTTTTTAAACATTAACATGCAGCTCAAGCAGGTTATATTTATATGATAAAAAAGTCAGAAGCCGTTATAAGTTCTCAGATTGTGTAATGAAAGGCAAAAGTGACACTGTAGCCTCTCAGTACGGTGGGAGAGAATTTGAGGTATGCTGGTGAAAAGCGTTAGTTTAATGTGTCATAGGTCTGGCACAGATCTGAATCAAAGTGACAGCAGAAGAAAAAATACTGAGTAAAGAACGAACGCAGCTGAAATTCTCTCTCTCCATCCACATCATTTGCTCAGACTGTGCCAACCACAGGAAACACGCTGCTTGCAAGCAATGCCGCTAGTACGCACTTCAAAAGAAGGGACCCCCGTATGCACACACACACTATACACACACCAGGTGTTGTAATCATGTAAACACACGTGACGTTCACAGACTTGCCCTTAAAGTCCGAATGAATCCAAAGGTCAGTTAGAACACTTAAAAAGAGAATTTCATCTCCTTCGTATATTGTGTAACCATTCTGATGGCCATATAAGAAAATGAACTATGCAGGCCTGATCCAAGGGTGTGTGTTTCCTGCTCTAGGCAAACAGGTGAGAGTGTGCCATTCCTCACAGTCACACACACACACACACTCTCATCCACCAGCGATAACAATGCTGTCACCAAGGTAACATTACAGCTCATGATTTTCTCTGATCCCTCAACAAATACTCCATATAATTCTATCAGGGCCACCGAAATGTCAAATGTTATTTGTCTTTATCAAGCACTCTCTGGCAGCCGGAGACCACGATAGTGAGAAGGACAGTTGAAGCAATAAAGCCTTACAAAAAATATATATTGCTATAAAAAGATTATATCAAGTGAAATCGTACATTTGCACGACAGGCATAAAGGTGCTACAAATTTTTCTGAAATTAATAAGATAAAAATGGATTTTTTTCATGCGGCGTCTTGCTTATTGACATCCTGTAATTAGCTACAATGACACTAAAATATAAACAGCCTCTTGTGATATTCTCATTTACCTAAAAAGCCTATATGGTTCAGAATGCACACTAATAGGATTTCAGTAAAACATAAAATCAAGAAAAGGCTTTTTAAAATGAAAGCGCCGCAATTCATGTTTATAAACCGTCTTGGTTTTTTTCTATTCCCTCCTGGATTTACGCACCATTGTTAAGGGGCCCGTCTGACTCATACTTACTGAGTCTTTTTGTTTGCGAGCGGAACAAAATTGCTGTTGACAGGTATTTGGCTGATCACGGTACAGTCTGGGTTTCCCTCCTAAAACACAAAGGTCTGCGTGTTACGTAACGTCGCTTTAGCAGCCCTGCGTAACTTTCATCCTGCGTGTGCGTTCACGGTAACAAACACGACTCGCAAACCAACGTTGATGCTCTGCGTTACTTGGCTTGCTTCTCTTGCGATTTTGCATATTGATATAAGAAAGACAAGAGTTTTTTTAGACATAGCTATACAGTTAAGGCCTAATTAGACAACGCACACACCATTTAACGGATTTCATATTGTTTTTACTGGGTCCATAAATTTTCCTATTTAAATCTTGAAAGACTTTATAATGCTGTCCAGATATAAAGATTTTCCCCGGGCCAATTAAAGTCATTCACTGGGTGCGCGTAGGGAGAGCGCGCTGAAAATGAAAGCCAGAGAAAGGCCCTAATCAAACAATAAAAGCTCCGCTTTACTGTTTGTGCATTATTTTGCCATGTTTCCCATCAGGCTGAGCTGCCCCGAGCTGCACGAGAGCAGAGACAGTAGGTGGGGGCTTAGCTATTTGCGCTGCTACCTACACAAACCTGACCCCACCAACCCACAAACTCCAACTCTGAAAAACCCCACCACGTGCAACACAACCCACCCCGAGCAGCATAACAGAGATGTAGGCCTCAGTGTTTGTGAATGAATGTTTGTGAGGGGAAACTGTGACAGTAGGACAGGCTGGGTTTTGTGTGAGCGCTTCGCTCAGAAGGGACGCAAACAAACAAACAAACAGGTCGGCGAGAAGGTAGCGAGCTGGCGGAAGACGTCTTTTCGATCATTTCATGTCTGCCGTGCGTGCAAAGGGAGCGGGTGACACATCCGCGTGTACACGTGTTCACACGCAGCAGCAGGAATTTATCAGGAATTAATTAGGCTGCCATTAATCTGTAACCTACAGTCAAGCGCACCAGCGCTCAAAGAGAAGCCGCAAACCTCAGCCTAACGTTTGACAAGCTAGGCCACTAGATTTTGCTGCATTCTCATGCTTTAAAGACTTCTCTGACGACCGTACCTCTCTGTGTTTGTTTTGATAAATCCGTCCATTTATTCTTTTTTATAACCTATAAAACAAACTTCCACATGGGACACGTGTATTTTTAGTCTCGCTCTGATTTTGGAGTTTCTTAGCCTTAAGGCTTTCCGAAACCAAGAGAAGGACAAAGACTCGTCTGGGACATTCAGTTGCAGCGTTGGTCTTGCAGAACGCTTCCGTGCAGATGCAAAGCGCCTCGGCGAGGTTTTAAAACACGAGCAGATGAGAGCAGAGCGATGTGCGTGTGCAAATGAAGCTGTTAACAAGAGGAGATCAGGGATCATCGCGGCACGCCGCAGCGGCGGAATCTTAAACGCGTGATCCTCGGACACCGAGGCCCGTTGTTTAATTAAAAAAGGGAAGAATACAGAAAATGTGTCGTCTTGCAGGTAAAAAGAGATTAACATGATGATGTCCACCGGGAGCCTGTCTAAGCATCGCTGCCACTTTATCGGGAAATCTCATCTGGGAGATCATACCTAATGTTTTCACAAGGAAGGAGGAATTATGGGTAGCTTGAATGACTACATATCACCTGAATCTCTTTTTCTGGTTCTGCAAAGCTTTGCTTTCTAATGAAATGCATTCGGAACAAAGACAGCACGTATATCACAGTCGCAGAAACACAGATGAGCGCGTTGGCTCTTAGGAAGGGATCTGCGCAGAAGCTCAGGAACCGGAGCCGGTCAGAACTCAGCCAGCTGTGCGACGTCAAACATCCAAGCCACCATTAAGGGCCTCTGTGTCTCATAAATCAAGCTTGCATGGATATGCCCACTTTTGATTCCCCTGCCTTGATGCATTTCTACTGACAGACAGGCGTACATATACACTTCTCTACATTTCATCAGAGGGAGGCAACGTGCTCTCGCTCTCTCTCGCTCACAGCGCAAACAAAAGGCACCTGAAACGAAAGGAAGAGAGAATATGCAAGCGTATTAATCAAATGTGCCAGCCAGACATTTTGCCCATTGTTATGGGAGAAGCGTAGAGGCTACCAATTTTTTATATCACGGACTCAAATTTATTTATTTAGATGGCAAGAACAATAGGTCCTCAGTCAGAGGGGCCCGCAAGATCCCGAGCCACTTCATCATTCACGTTTTTTATCCAAACGATGACGTTCAACCTATTTGTTTTGATGTCTATTTAAAGCCACACCTATCAGATTCCGAAATGTAAAAGAGCACCGACAAGCAGTTTAGCTCAGATTATGAAAAATTTAATAATTACTTAAGTGCAAAAGAAAAAAAGAGTGATATGCAGGCAGAAAGAATGACAGGCCGAGCGTGTTGTAAGACCAGCTGCTGCTGAGAGGCGTTGACAGTTTGCTTTTGAGCACGTGTGTTAATGGCAATATCGCTTCAAACATCTATGCAGAGTCGTCAGAAGCCGCAGCCCCGTAGTTCACTCGACTTACACATTTAAACACATTTAGGAAATATGTTTTTACACAATTTCTGCCTCCTCCCCCTCTGGCAGACTAAGAGCTCCCCCTAGCAGGTCGAGACCAGCACACTCACTGCAAAGTGAACCCATTTCTGCAGCAGACTAAAATTAAATTAAAAACAAAGACACTTCATAATCTGAACTGTAAGGGAAGGCATTCAAACGGGAGATTTTTTAGGAGCGGTTTACTGAGGTTAATATCAAGTGGCATTTTTAAAGGCTGAATAAATCTTAATAAATAATAAAAACAAATTTGATTTCTCACATACGTTTGTAAATTACAGTGTAAGGCATAAGTCAAGAATAAATTAATAATAAATAAAATATGTATCACCTTTGAATACTTTGGATTTCAGTCTTTGTATTAATGTATGTGCATGCATACAAATACCATCAACATTTTGGTCCTTGTTTTGTTTCCATATTTGAACGTGTCACTGTCTTTTAAATGTGTTGTTATTATAATAACTGATACCAGATTTTGAGACATAAAAGTCTTAAAAATGTTTGTCCAAAAAAATTCAAAGCAAAGCTCAGTTTCCTGTGCAGGCAGGTCTAATGTAAAACATGCATCTCAAGCAATAGCTGATCATTTACGGTATAACTTTGTAATTCTGACGCTCAGCGAAGGAAATCTACCTCCTCGCTCTCTTCTAATTTCTTCCATTTGAGGATGACATCTGTTACCTCACATTTAGATTTATTTTACTGCGCTACACCTCGATAAAGACACTGTGCACTGACATGAAAAATTGAACAGGTGTCAAAATCCAATTTAAATTTGTGACGACAACGCTCGTGCAATAATTCACTCTCCCATAAGTGTAAACGTTTAAAAATTACATTTAACAACAAAGGCTTGTGAATGTTTGAGAAAACACAGCTAGGTGTGTTTGTTTGATGTTGTTGAAGTCAATTCTTATGGAAAAATACTATACGTGATGAAACACCGTCTATAAGTTCGCGACAGATCCGGCAAATAATCAAAACGTGCAAAACTGGGTGCGTTTCACACAGAATTAATAAACCCCTGGTCCTGGGTTTATAGAATATTTGAGTGCCATAATGTAGCACACAACCACAGGCTGCTAAACCATTAAACTACTGATGTACATCACAGAAAAGTTTGCAGACCGCTCACGCCGAGAACACATAAATTACCATGTGGACACAAACTACACACACTCTCTCTCTCTCTTCAACACTTGAGCGGACAAAAATTGCCTCTCACTAACTCAAGGCTAATCCTGCTAAGACAGAGTGGTTAACAAAAGCTAAATACCACAGAAGACATGCTGACGAGCAGACATGCACACACACACTTATTTACAGCTGTGGAAATATCCTTAAAAAATACAGACTACATTTTTAACCTTGACATTTCATGCAATATTTAAAGAATACATTATTAGAGAAAAACAAATATACCCAAACGAGCAATCATTCACATTTCCATACAAATTTTCCTGCTCTACAAGTATCCGTTTTAAATAATCAGCCACATATCAAAGAATAGGCCACCACAATATTTTCGAGCTTGCAAAACCCGCACAAGCGCATGCCAGTGGGGAGGCGTTTTCATAAAGTACCTACTACAAAAAAAAACATCAGTCACATCAAAATCGTTGCCACAGACTCGTACACATCAGCATGTGATGTGAATTCGGAACTACACGGAAGAGCGCAGGCCAGAGTTTCGATGACTATCAGCTAACACCTGGCCTACTTGCCCCCTGCAGAAAAACCACCACGACCTGATACGTTAAGGAGCTACTGTGAAGCTTATTTATTCATTCATTGGTGATGAACGCCCATCAATCTCTTGTTTCTGAGGAGAACATTGACCGCCCTCCTACTCTGCATGTTAAAAAAATACATTGATGTCTACACTGGCGACTGCTTAACTATGTGCACGTCTGTATTTGTGTCCGTTTGTAAGTGTGTGTGAGCGCGTGTGTGTGAGAGAGAGAGAGAGAGAGAGAGAGAGAGAGAGAGGGAATGTGAGAAAGAGCACACAGGCAAAGTTCCTTGGTGTAACTGGAGCATTCTGAAATTTAAAGCCCAAATTAATAACCACAGCCATTGTAAATGCAATGACTGATGGGATATGTGATAACTATAGAGACACAATTCCGAAAGACAGAAAAAGGGCCATTTTCCACCAAACCAGCACGATTGTTTTACGTGCACGCTGCACAAATGGCACAAAAAGCAAACACAATCTGTTTGCAAACGATATGTGAACATTCTGGTCAAGTTTGCACAATTAAACATGAAACAAAACCGAAATTATTGTTAATCACAATCTCACACGCGGCGACAAGGGCCATGCATGCCCCCTGGCAAATCTAGCCATGGCGATTGCAGATAATGTGCATCAAGCTTTAAATATCATCTACACTCTCGTTCCTTCATAAGTCAGGGGCATAAGCCATATTTATAAACTTAAGATTTAAATCAAACTCGCAACGCACAGACATGATAAATGTTTACACCGCAACCGTGCACATGTGCGCATATACAGTAAAACATTAAGCCATTAGTGATAGAATGGTGTGTGTTAGTGTATTCAAAGCATACATGGTCTTAACCCTGCAACACAAAACAGATTTGGGTGGCATTACATCACTATCTCTGTTATGAATTATGTGGATTGGCTATGTAGACTACACTTAAACACAGGAGAATATGAAACAAAACCGGGAAACATTTCATTGTCTTTCAGTTCTTTGTCTTTCATTTTCACTGACCAGACTCAATCTAGGAAAAAAGCATGCATATTTAAATTAGTCAATGGACCTGTGAAAATATATTTTACAGGTTGCCTCTAGCAATGCAAATCCCACAAGGGAAAATCTACAAATTAATTTATCAAGTAACACAACATAATGTCATTGTTTCTCGATAACATTAGTTGCGAAAGGTCTATGTGGCAGAACTACCCCACGTTACATACGCGTCAGTCACAACCTTGACTCGGGGGCAAAGTTGAGCGTAAGAAACATCACATCCCTATGCCTGCCTTTGATTCTCTATACACCCTTTTGCAAGCATGTATTTCTTCCACAAAAGTAAAAGCGTTGCATAAATCAAAGAGAGTTAGAGCCTAATTCTGAAAGTTTTAATTCGCTATTTGTTTGAAGTAAGTACACTTGACATTTGCATTATGAAATAAACTGCTATAGCTTGACATTACAATTTTCTTTTCATAATTTTCTTTGCTTAAGTGCCTATTTCTAAATTTCCCAGTGCACATTTAAGACTTTAAAGCATAAATGTTGCACAATTATAATTACCCTAAACTAGTTTAAGAAAAACAACACACAGTAACACAGTTGCAACCGTGCAGTGTGTGCACAGCTAAGCTCAAACCCTCAACCGTTCCTGTGTTTGGTGGTTACAGGTAGCTGTTCACCTTAAGAACTACTACAGACATGTTCTTGTAAAAATTGAAGAGGACTTTTGTTTTAAGTTAAGCAGGATAGATAATGTAAGGTTGGATTACAAACAGGCCTACAACTAAATCCATGTCACTTTAAAAAGAAAAATATAACATTAAAATCGTATTTTATTATTCTTTTATCCAGCAATAAATTATTATAGCGAGCATATATTTTCTAATATGATATTATATTTATATTATGCAAGAGGAAACAAAAGACACCATAATCATTGTCTTTTTTTTTTAAATTAGCTTTAAAATTAGCTATATTATAATTATATATGTATCCTAATATGTACAACATTTATATATTCTTCCTTTAAAACACAACTTAAACAAAAGCATCAACATCTAAAAACTGTTTTTAATGCAAATGAAAGTTTTAGAGCAGATCTCATGGCCTGCTCACAATTCTTCCATTAATTCAAACTGTCTGATATTAAAATCAAATAACATGACTTTTATAATACAAGACAGTAATGTGCACAACCTAACAATTTATTAAATGCAATTTTATTCAAGTCCGTTTAAAGTCCAACTTAGTCTACACTGCATAAGCGATGCTTAAAGTGAAACTACTAAATTCCTTTAAATAATATATACATAAACAATTCATACATCTTATTTAACTATTCTAGTTTATTGTGTATTGCGATTGAAGTAATAATGGTTTAATTGTTTTTTTATAGGATGAATCCAAAACTAAGAACAAATAAACTCACACACAGTTCTGTGCTGTCAGTAAGACGAACGCAGCTTATAAATCCCAAACAACTTCATAAACACAAATAATTATAACAAACGAGTGACTTACGTGTTATAATTTCTCTTTGCGACAAATGCTGAGGGTTTCCCTGCTTGCGACGGGACATTGCCCTGGCATTTACACTGGCATCGCCCGGAGACCAGCACAAGGAATAGTCGGCTCGCTTCTTCTTTCCTCCGTGTCCGTGGCGTGGGCTTTTTCCCTGCTCTCTAACCAACTTTTCCCGGGACTTCCAAAGAACTGCCACAGCTCCGGGCCGTGGATATACAGTAGACAGACGTCCCTTGGCTGTGAGAAAAGAGAAAGTGTCTTTGCGCTCCGGAGCTCCAGATGACCAGAGACGCGCAGACGCTCAGTGTCTCACCGACACACACACATGCGCTTCTGTCGTGTGATAGTGCGATCTGTCCGAGGGCAAAAATATCCTTGAAGTTTCACGCCTTTGAGTGACAGTTGTGAAGAAACAACCGTAACTGTCTCTTGGACCTCTTGAGGTAAATCAAAATGCGATGCCCGGTGCGTTTGGATAGGTTGGACACTAAAGTGGCTGTGTCTTCGTCAAGTCAGCGAGGAATGGATTTGTCATAGGCAATTGTTTTTAAGTTGAAATAATAATTTAAAAAAAGAAAAAACTACTTGTCAAATTGGATGAAATGAATCCAAATTCTCCTCGAGTTGACACTTGAGTGCGCAAAGCGCCGGACAGTTCTTCTCTCCAGGGCACTATCGCATGCGATGCCCGGTTACTTCTCACTCCCTCCAACTCTTTGCACTTGCTCCCCCTGTTCGGCTTTGCGGACTGGAGACCAGGGATATGGACTTGCCACCTCCTCTCCAGATGAATGAAGACCTGCAAGGTTTTTTTTCCTTTTTCTGCCTCTGTGAAGATGGCGGAGTCCTGCTTCTCCGGGAGCTCTCTGTCGCTCTGTGGCGAGGGCTGCCTCCGTACAATGGGATAAAATTCAAGTTCAAGTGCGGACGTGACGTTAAGTCTACAGTGGGAAAGAAAAATTGGAGACTGCAAGAGCACTGGGGGCGACTAGTGGTGGCTTTTCACAACTATCGGATCACCAGAACAGCGGTGGAGAGCGTGGACATCGCGAGCCGCTGTCTTACACACACACACACATACACATGCACACACACACGCGCACACACACAAACACACGGCGCTCAATAGACCGACTGCTTGACTGTATTCGCAGCAGCGCAAATAAAATGTGATATCGTATGCGTTACAGCATTTACATTGAAGAATAAAAAAGTTTGTTTTAAACAAAGCCGCACCTCGTTTTAAGGAAAGATAATCAACGTGTCGACGTGTATGACATTTAGATTTCTATGCACGTAAACAAAAAAATACATGTGACATTATATGCATTTACAAAAATATTAAAATTTGAAAAATCTCAAATGATTTGAAGGAGAACATTAAAGAATGGACGAGTGCACAAAGAATACACCTGCTGTTTAGGCGACCTCATAAGCTATGAATGACACGAGACGAGACAGGCGTTGAAACACATTACATTTCTTTTGAATGCGTTTCACGCGTTAGACCTTATTGAATTATACTTTTGAACAGAGAAAATACTTAAAGCAGAGGAATATATATTTTTACAGTGTTCTGTGTAAATTACCTCATCAACATTTTTTTCTTTTGGTAGGGAATCTAATGAACATTTTAATCAATTTGAAAATACAGTGTGACATTAGGAATGTCATTTGATTTTACATTTCTTTTGTAATTTTGTAATTAATTACAGGGTGTCAAAACTGTTGCTTCTGCATAACTGAATACTGCAGGAAGCGAGTGACATTTTGAAAACAGGGAGGAGTGATATATATTGAGCAAATAGTTGCATGATTTGAATTTACTGGTTGATATACGGGTAGTTTTTTATTTTGCCACAGTTTCTGTTTAACATTCAGTCAACAACACTGATCTGAAAATTGATCATGTGCATTCAGATTTGTAGGCCAATGCATTTTTGTACATCGAAAAGTTGCGTAACGTTCGTATAGCCCACGGGCGGTGTGAATTTCTCCCCCGGATTGCATTGAAATGAGTTTTTTCAAATGTATGACGAAAAATGTTCCGCTGTGATGTCAGTATTACTACAAAATACATTTCCATTATTTATGCACTTTGGGTAGTCTATTTACAAATGCGCGAAGGGCAAGACGTGACCTTTATGCTGAGGTCTGTCCTGACTCCTGACCCTTGTTGAAGAGTTTAGGGTTAAACTAAAATCTTCTTGGAGGTGTCATGTAATCTGGTCGTTCACATTTTGATTAACATTTTAAACTCTCACACTTTGGTGTTCTTGCGGATTTACATGAGCACTGCGTTATATTAATGAACTACACGCAGGCTACTAAATATGCAATTATTTTCTAATTATAACTGCTTGTAATTACACAATTACACAATCTTATTGTTATTGCTATAGCACTTAATTATGGTAACATTAAATATGTGAACATGGATAGCGTAAATTGTAACCAATTAGACATTTAGTAAGTAAACGCTGAATGACTAAGAAAGTTATTATTTTATTGAGGGATATCTACAGTACGTCTGATCGTTGACCAGGTCGGTGCGTAAAAGGGCCACAGCGCACCAAAAGACGGACAGGGGGTTCAGTCTGTGCCAGTTTAGTGGCAGGTAGATTTCAGGCGGAGCGCCCATGAGAGAGTTTCTGCGTCGATCCATCTGCTCATGATCCATCAAGGGATGTGACGCTGGGTGGCACAGCCTCGCCAACGATGCCATATATCCTACCGCTGTCCCTGATATATCCTCCGCCCCTCAGCTCTTCCCCTGAACTCTGTGTTAAACGATGCCCAACTTTTTCAGAGTTTTGAAATGTGCTTCACATGTACACCAGCCCCCGTATTGCTTTAAATAGTTTCTTTAAGGTTTTGCGCATTTGCGCCTCGGTGTGTTATGAGCGAGCTTGAGAGGCCCGTTTCATTTTTCATACGGACTGATAGATTATAGAGAGAGAGACAGAGAGAGGGAAATAAAATTCATCCTGCTTATCATCCGATCAATTCCTTCACATTTTTATTCCACGTTTGAATTGTATGCATTCTTGTTACATTTAAAGGAAATTGTGTCTGTGCTATTTACATTTGCAATTCCAGCTGCGTTTTTGTTGCTAAAAATGAGATTTATGATTTACAGGCAAGTTTAAATCTGGGGACACCATCTTCCTCGAAATAAAGATTAGATGAGGCTGTTGCTGAGACAGGCTCTGCTAGTGCTGGATTATTCTCTCTATAAAACGTGTGAAATGTTCTCTGAAAAGCAGTGGTTGCCTACAGCTGACAATTCCATTTTATTGCATGAATTCATTGGATACATCCTGTTCTTTGCTTAGTCCTCAATATTTTTCCTTATGTCAATAGATTTCTCTATATAACGGCAGCTTTGGTTTGATCGTGGCCTGGACCACAGGCAAAAGGATGGATGCCAACTTTCTCCTCCATACATTTTCAGTGGGTACGCGTATGGGTATTCTTGTTAACCTCATACATTTGACTCAATTTATCAACCTCTTTGTTAGCTGAGAAACATGTGTTGTGGTCTTCACCTCTCACAGTCTTGAAAATGTTGCTGTTGGAATCATTGTGTCTGATTGGATTATTTATTATAAACCCATGCACAGTATGGATGTCCATTGCAGTTTTACACACTTTTGGTCTGTTGTAGGCCTAATACACATCTACATCTACATTTACATAATGCATCATGAATAATTTTTTGGGATGAATGCATCCAGCTATTCATAAAAAGCAAAGTATTATAAGGTAAAGACTTTATTATTTTTGTACACAACAACCAGCCTTGCTTATGTAAATCACAAATAAAAAAGACACACATTGTAAATTCTGTTTACTAATATTTACCGTAGGTTAGTTCAGTCGTTTTAAAATAATCATACTGCAATGTAACAGCAATAAAGAGCTTCATATACCGTCTGTAATAGAGAAGATTAAATTCTCAGGATTTTGAGAGTTTAATATCAGCTCTATGTGTGTACAACACAGTTGGACAAGATGTAGCCTACTTTTTAAACCTCGCGCATGAACTGAACTTGCAATGCAACAGTACCCTCTGTTGGTTGGTTAATGCACCACAGTGATTTACAAGCAAGGACCTCCAGCACACATTCACTTAATTCCCACTTTCATTTTTGATATTTTTGCCAAAAAATCAACCGACCCAATTTGGAATCTGTGACATATATTAGATGTGAATTAGTTATTAATTTACCAAGATTTTCTGAAAATACATGACAAGCCTTTAATTTAAATAAGGAGACTGAAGAATATGAATAAATTGTTGCATGTTACTTTTTAGCTATTGTTCCACATATTTAATTACTTGTAATAAAGACGTTATTGTATCCTCAAGAATATTTTAGGGAAATAGTTTATTCTAAACTTGATATTCACAGTTGGATGTTCTGAGTGATGTTTAATAGGCATTTAGTCTTATTGCCAAGCTGCAATGCTGTACATTTATACAGCAGAATGCAGAACATTTTAGTTTAGAAGTTATTCAAACACTTTTGTTGATGAAAAGTGACAGATTTGCCAAAAAACATGCTTGTGTTGTGATGCATCACATTAGTCATGATAGTATATTGTCAAAATATCCTGGTGTGCACTACAGTACAAGCCTACACAAAACAAAGCTAGAAAAAAAAATACTGACTGAGTTCATCCGAGACAACATTTTCTCTCTCACACACAGATGTTTGTCTCTCTATCATGGTGGATACTCCATCAACATCTCTATTGTTATATCTATACTTATCTTATGACATCACAAAATCCTTTTTATGACATTATACTATAGTGTATAATAAACTGTTTTCTATGTGCTATCGGCTCACTACAAAATAGGCTAAACCTGACCACAACACAACGGAAAAAACCTGCATCCATTTGTCTCGCTAAAGTTACAACTGCTCAGTACACAAATCGGTTTCAAAACCATTTCCAAAAGCCAGGAGCCACAAAGAACATGAACACAGAGAGCATACCACCATCATAAAACTCATTAAGACCACTCTATGCCCCCACCTCTCTCTCTCCTCCTATATCAAGAGAGAAACATTAATCTAGTAAATCTGAAGGAATGTCAGCCCTAATTGCTGTTCAATGAGGAAAGAGAGATAAAATGGAAAGACATAGCTTCGTCAAGCAATAAAAGATGTGAGCGATAAGACCTTCTGATAAATCATATCTCAGCCCCCTGTCATCATTAAACCCTGGGCCTGGTGGCCATCTTGTGGGCGGCTCTCACCCCAGGCCTGCAAACAAGAACCTAACAGGTTTACTTCCGCACAGGGGCTTCCAGGATGTCTATGGGATGGTCCTATCACAGGCACATCCCTGCTCTATCCAGCGGGAGGGGGGCGATTGTTTGAAAAGAAAAATGGCAATAGAGTGTGACTAAATCAGTTTGCTTGGCAGTCGGACAAAGCCTTGATTCCCTGCTCCCGAGAGAGAACGCGCGGCGCGCTATGCCTGGCATCCGTTCGGAAAGTTGAACGTTGCCAAAGGCGCACATTCACAACAATTAGCTACCTTTTCTGTCCCAGCCCCCTGGTTATCCATCCCCTATGTGGTTATCTAATCGTCTGCTTGTGTTTAGAGGAACGAATCTCTTTCTCTTCGGGCCGACATCATTTACAGCTGCTGCTTCTCGAAATCTGCGGAGGAGATGGGAAGAAGTGGCGGCACATCACGGAGACTAAGTAGATAAGCAGGGACGTACCAACCTCTTAATGCGACAATGCAAGCCTCCGGAGCCCAAAGGGCTTCGCATATGGGGAACACGCTTGTATGGTTTCTAGCGTTCAAGCAAGCGCGAGCTGCGATATTAGCTTTGCGTAAAAACTTTCAGAGAAGGTGGTTGAGTGCCTGCGCATCGATTTAAAACCGCCAAGGGGTGGGGGGGCTGGCGTTTGAGAAGACCACGGGGATTAAACGGAAGGAGTATGAACATTTCTACTTTATCTTTCAGCTGTATGGCTGATGTCTGGGAAAATAGGGTGGTGTCGAGTTTTACACCCTTATTCACAGTCCCCCGGAAGCACGTTTCCTCACCACGGTATTTGTGGCATGAGCTTTCCATCATTAAATCTACCAAGGTTCTAATGGCCCATGTTCGCTCCATATCTTCTCCCTCTCTCATTTAGTGTTGGTCAGGTGCGTACGGAGGTTACCGTGCACGTCTACATGGTGATGGATAGTGCGGTCACCTGGTCGTCATCTCTGTCGTCCTTACGTAGAAGTCACTCCTGTAGTTCACACTGATAACACAGCTCCAGCTGTAAATACAGACCTCATTTACATCAGGCGACTGTATGACTGCGTGTGTGCGCACGCGCGTCCTCAATCTGAGCTCGCGGGATGGTTCCGGGCTGTTCCATATGAAAAGGCCCGACATGCTTTCAGCAGAAGACCAGGCGCTGCTCCTGCGAAACAGAGAAATGATGACACAAATTAGTTCTTATTGTTTTCTTGAGGGCATGTTGAAGTGATGCAATCATAAGCAACGCACCCGCCATCTTTGAAGTGTCAAAGTTGCCCTGGCTCCTCAGACTAAGAAATGGCTCAACCATGTCTGGATGTGTCCGTATAAAGGTAAATAAGAAAACATGAGAGGCTGTACGATTTTATAGCGATTTTACAACAATACAAAAAGCAGCGTGCACAAGCCTAAAGTGGCTTATGACAGAAACAGCAATAGGATAAAATATACCAACATATATTATAATAATAGTTAAATCGTGTTACAAAACATTTAAAAATATATAACGACTGAATTAATTATTAATAATAATAATAAGAGTGTATATCGTGGTAGATCGTGATACAAAAGACCATGTGTATCGTAGAGCTATACATATCATCTATATCAACAACATTATTAATACAGATGTGCAGTCATAGGTATGCCGCCTGTAAATCACCTTAAATGGGGCTCACCAAATCAGAACTTTCTGTTGTACAATATATTAAAAAGCATGTTTAAAAGAAATGGGTTTAGCCCGTCATAATGTTCAGCAGCGAGGGCAGATGGAAGCTCTTTCTCACCAGACTGTAAGCGGTGAACAGAGTTAATCAACATGTCACACACATAGTGACCCCACAGGCTGAACCCGCTGTATTTGTTTGTCGCCGTGACTTGTTATCAGGAAGCAGTGTTTCGAGGGACACCATACATACTTTATACAAATAGGCCTCTGCGCACACCCACACACTCTCTATCTCTTAGACACACACGCGGACATACAATCTCCGCAGGTCCTGCACTCTGATGGTGAATAATGGCGTACTTTTTTGAAAGCGGCAGTTCCAGCCGTAGTCTTCTCCATCCAGCACCATCAGCACTTTAAAAGATTAAGTCCTACCTTCCCTTATCACACTACTTTCCCTGCTGCTGGCTCGACACAGGGTCCTCGCCGGCCGCGTCCCCTCTCCGCCAGCCCTGCGACAGGGCCTTAATTTCGGCCTCTCTGGCGTCTATCTTCTTGTTTCACATTTTTCTCCTCCACGCTCCCGAGCCCATCTCTTTCCGGTCGTGCGATTCATCACCCCGGGATCAGCCCCAAACGGCCTCTCCGTCATTGAATGTTATCTACCATCTCAATGTCATAGTCTTCAGCCAGACTGTGCCACGTTGCACTGGGTGGAAAAGAACAGACAAGAACACGATGGGCAGAAAAATAGGGGGACTGCTTACAAATTGGTAAGACAGATATGAAAATCATTTTAATTTTAAAATTGGATAGTTTCATATATACTGTATTTTGACGGGTAAACCAATGATCCAATCTCGCTAACAATGTGGTACAGTCATGATGAATACCACCTGTACTCATTTGCAAACAATGTAAATGCAATTTCTTTGTTTGATTGGCCGGAAAGAGGTAAACCAATGGCATTGGAGACGTCTGACCAATGGCAGGAGGAAGTGTTCTGCACTTCAAGTGTACAGTGTTGAAAACATTGGAAGACACAACCCAAAACATGAAGACCTCACAGTGAAACAGTAAATGTTTAATCAGATTTTCGCATCAATCGACCTTTCTAGCCTAATAATGTACCGCCTTGTTTGCGAGTGCGCTTTAATCCCTTATCAATACAGTTCTTGCCCTTAATTATGCAGAGGTGACTGATAAATTAGTTTAGACAGAATTGAGATTATCTGTTCAATCTGCCTCTATCTGGAATTAAAATCGATGGCTCATCAGCACATGCTACACTAGCCCAAAAGGTGGAAACACAATACAGTGTGCAACGCCTGCACGTACCGTGCGATATCTTTTTCACACTTTTGTTCACACATTTATTATTCTGGGGATAGATTTATGTGTGATTATTTATATCATCAGTTAAGGAAAACCGTGAAGATGAATAGCATTTGCGAAGACGGTTTTGGTGATTTGTGAAATAATTGTGTTCGTGTTCCAGAATGGAGGAGACCAAAAGTTAGAAATGTACTCACCCTCATGTCATTCCAAACCTGTACGACTTTTTTCTTCTGCAGAACACAAAAGAAGATATTTTGAAGAATGTTGGTAACCGAACAACATTGGCCCCCGTTGACTTCCATTGTATGGACACAAAACCACTGAGACATTTCTCATAATATCTTCTTTTGTGTTTCACTCCAGAAAGAGTCATATAAAGGTTTTCAATGCCATGAAAGTGAATAAATCATGACAGAATTTGTATTTTTGGGTGAACTGTCTCTTTAATTACAAAATTTCACTCATTAATTACCCACTACTGCCCTCCACTGGTTAAGTGCTTCACAGTGGTGTCCTCTATCAGCCACTAATAAATACATAAAAAATCATCTTTTAACACAAATATGAAAGGATACAAATGAAAGGATACAATATGAATGGAAAAAACACTAACCCTTTCTCTCAACAGGTAGTGATCTAGCTTTTGTTGAAACCTGTAACTGATTGGCACTTAATGTATTATGGCTCCTGTATGACATATCGCTTATTGCTCCTAAACTCTTTGTAAGTCGCTTTGGATAAAAGCGTCTGCTAAATGTCTAAATGTAAATTCAATGCACAAGCGCGTGCACATTCAAATGTACTTTTTACAGAACTCAAAAACACTGTACAGCCCTTTAGCTCAACAAGGCCATTGTATGATTCAGCCAGGCCATCTGATGCCGTGTCTCTTCATAACTCCTGCTGGTGTGTGTGCTTAGCACCACTCACTTTAATTAACAACAGTCGAGGTAGCAGTCGCATTTAAAAGGTTGCCATTGCACCAATATGAAAGCACAATTAAATATTAATTGCCTACTGAATAATAGATGAAGAGTATCTGTGTACAGTTCAGGAGCCTAATTCCTGTTAAAGTACAAGTCTTTAATCAAGCAGTAATGAGCACTGCTATGTCAACAGGCGTTGTGCCCTATCAGCAAAGAATAGAGAGAATTACCATCGAAGGCTCGTGCCGCCGAGAGCCTGTATCAATTTTAATGTAATTATGCTTTACTAATAACAATTCAAGTCATTATAAGGAGCGCTCGCAGAAATTGATTCTGTAAACAGCAGACACGCACGATTCTATTGCGATTACTCTCCAGAGGTTTCGTCCCGCTGTGTGGTAGGCCTACGGTAACTCACGGTAAGAGCTACATGGAACTTAAGAGATCTTTGTGGTGTTGGTTTTCCAATTTTCAAAAGTATGAACGACTTTTTTGTCAATTACTCACGCAAGTCATTCCAAACGTATGGACTTGATGGTATGCATTGTCCTTCACTTTGGAAAAGTCTGGACATTACTCAAAATATCTCTCCTCACTGCAAACTTTTTTGGGGGAATTTTTGGTGACATTATACTAACTTTCCATTCAAATAACTATATGCACAAGCAAACATGAACAAATAATAAACAATATTGTTTACAGCATTTAGCAATATTTGTTAATGCTTGTTAATACAAATGGGTAGTTGACAAATAAACATCTGTCCTATGATGTGACAGCAAAAATTTACTTGGAAAGAAAAAAACTAACAATAAAGATAGATCTCTCTTATGCTATTTTATAATATAAATATTAATAATATAAAATTATATATTATTAACAGCTTGTTTTCTAATTTTTGCTGTGACACAATCGGACACATGTACGGTTTATTTGTCAACTACCCAAATACAATTGTTCGTTGCTTGCTCATGTTAATGCATTAACTAGTTAACTGATGTAACTTATGATCTAAAAATGTATTCATAAATTGTAAAATGAACATTGAATTATATTAAATAAATGCTGTATAAATGCTGTTTTTAGTTCACGTTAACTACGCTTATGTTAACAAATGGAACCTTGTAAAGTCTTACCGAATTGTTTTTAAAGGAACAGTTCACCCTAAAATAAAAATTCTGTCATCGTTTACTCACCCTCGAATTGTTCCAAATCTGAATACATAGCTTTGTTTTGATGAACACAGAGAAAGATATTTGGTATATAACAGTTCTTGTCCACCATTGACTACCATAGTAAGAAAAATTACAATGGTACACAAAAGTGGCCCAGAACTGTTCGCTTTCCTACATTCTTCAAAAAATCTTCTTTAGTGATCGACAGAACAAATAATTTTTTCCTTCTGTGGTAGTCAATGGCAGCCAAGAACGCTTTGGTTACAAGCATTCTTCCAAATATCTTCCTCTGTGTTCATTAAAACAAAGAAATTGATTCTGGAACAACGTGAGGGGGAGTAAATGAAGACAAAATGTATTTATCTATTTTTGGGTGAACTGTTCTTTTAATAAGAGAATGTTTGTAATATCTAAAAGAAAAGAAAAAGCAGACAGATAACTACGACTTATACTGTACCACAGGCACAAATGAGTGGTGCCACCGTGATCTTTTAAAATTCCAATAAGTGAGATCTTGTGTCCTGCCCCACTTCTTTTCTTTGCACAAGAGAGGCAGAAAGAGACAGAGAAGAAAGAGGAGATGGGCCGATGCCACATTCACCTTGATCAAGTACGATTTTTCACACCATACCGGTGTACTGCACGTTTTGAAGTCCGCACATTCAAAACCGGGAAACGATTCAGTGTCCGACTGTATCTGCATCACAGCCACTTGACCTAGAAACAAAAGACCTGGTGAGCCGGCTGGCCTGCGAAGGGGCCTCGGCTGACAGGAGCTGGACGCTCAGGTGGACGCACCAAGGAGAGGAAGACGAGATGGCTTGTGGCACTCTGGCTTTCCAGCCGGCCAACTCCTTCCACTGTCAGGACGAATGTCTGTGGAGGAGGAAAGCAGTGAAAGAGAGAATATAAAAGAGGAGAAAGAGGTTAGCACACAGACAGGCCGATGAGGACAGGCCAGTGAAGCTGGAGTCACATCTCTCCTCTACAGGGTCAAAGTGTTTGAGTAGAGCGGGTCATGAAGAGGTGAAGGAGAGTTTAATATTCCAGCTGTGGTCTCGTACAGCCAGGCTTTTACCCATCAGCATGAAGTCTGGTCTACAATGAAGCTCTTTCTGTCCAAGAACTATATATTGATATTTGGTTTTACATGACATTTAAAGCCTATTAGCCTTTTCAACAGCATATTTAAGTGTACGTTTTGTATTGGGAGATCCAGTGGAGAACCTGTATGACAATTGAAGCTCAAAGCCACATGCTGGAACAAAGACGCTCGTTCTTTCCATCGCTGTCTTTATGTTATTTTCCGCAGCCGTATATTATTGATCTCACAACAGACAAAATTTGTTTTCCCCAGTACAGTACAAGTGAAGAAATTGCAATTCTTTTATTACAAAAAACACACTGAGTAAAAACAACACAACACGCTCTCTATCACTTTCCGCGCGACACAAGTCTGAATTCTATTACGGGAGAGCGGCGGCAGATACAATGAAATATTTTCAAGGGATCTTGAGGCAACAAAGTATATAAAATGCCATAAATAAATTATGGAAGACAATTTTAAGAGCATTAAAAGTTTGATCTCCTTCAGGGAGGCCGCCGGGGACTTTTTGAAGCAGTAATTATTCATAAAAATGAAATGTCATATTAGTTTGTCCCGGTTTAATTTGATTTCACGTTGATGAATTTTTTCCGCTTCGACAGGATTCAGTTGGACAAATGTGGTGCTCTCCTCACGTAATTCTCTCTAATAAAGACACATTTGTTTGAATATAAAGACAGGGAGATCCGAATAATGATAGTAATTAACACTGGATGTTAAAGAATTATATCTGTTACTGCATCCGATCACAGTGATATCAAAAATTATGAACTACAGGTTTGTATTGATTGATACACTATTACAGAATGGATGTCATCTGGTAAAATCATTGCCAATAAAAAAAAAATACGGATCACGCGTCCTGTGGGTTTTTTTGGCTACAAATTTTTTATTGACAAAATGGCCGATGAAGCATGTACTGTATGTGAAAAATATGTATACCTTTAACAGTTGTCTACAGTTTCCTGTTGAGCTTTTCTGTATGCTGTTCACTGGGCATAAAAAACATAAATTAAAAAATGTATACATTATTTAAAGGTATAGTTAACCAAACAATAGCAGTACCCATTTACTTCTATTGTACGGACACAAAACCAATGCAAGTCAATGGGTACCTCCGTTGTTTGGTTGCCACCATTTTTTTTTATATTTTTGTTCTGCGGAAGAAAGTCACATAGGTTTGAAATGAGTAAATAATGAGAGAATTTTACATTTTGGGTGAACTATCCCTTTAATGCAAATATACCATTTTGTAATAAAATACCCAAATATTTCACTTTGTTGAGTCACACCATTTTTCTTTCTCTTACCTTTACATGTGTGTAACAGTGATACATTATGGATTTGAATTGTTACATATAATTATTTTACACACACTATAGCCTAAATGTGATGCACTTCTATAACAGTTCAATTGTGTCATTTTCTCTACTCCCCTTAGGAAAAGTTACAATGGAATTATTACAGTAAATGTACAGTAACCATGTTTTTTAGACAGACTGATTACCATATTACTAAAGTCAAATATCATTGTTAAACTATATGGTTATTGTAGTAAACCCATTTTCTTAAGGGTCTTAGTGTGATGGCTAAACATATTATTATGTAACAATTTTCACTAACAATTTCCTGTAAACATATACAGTCAGTAACTAGCGGTCTAGTTAGCTTGTTTATTTTTGATTCTTCATTTCTTAACCCAATTTAATATTTTCATATGGCTACAGACAAACAAACAAACAAACCAGACAAATATAAATCTAAAAATCACATGTGCATCAGCGTCCATGAAAACAAAACAACACCCCAAAAATGTGGTTATGTCATGCTACTGTCTTGCTTGGCTAGCAATATGATGTAAACATCTTTAAATTCCACCTTTTTTCACTTAGGGGTGTGAACATGCACCCATAACCATTGATGTTTTAATTTAAACATGTTCAGTTAAATAAGCATTGCTTTTGTGGAACTTAAGGGTTCATGTGCATTTTAGTGGTCCATCCCAGTTTTGACTTGCCAACACTGAACTGGTGTAAGCTACACCTCCAATTTGTGTTACCGCCTCACATCAGCATTATCCAAAGCAGATATCCAGGTGAACATGCACATGCCCTTCTGTTAAAGGACACAAAGGGAGATGTACAAAAATGTAGCGGGCTGACGTGTCCTTTGAATCGCAGACACACCTTGTTAAGGGTATTAGGATCAACACTGTGATTGATCTGCATGTCAGATTCGTAAGTGAAGGCTGTGGATTCAGCTGTCCGCAGCTCATTTTCCACTTGGAGGTCAATTAAGACACGGAAAGGTTAAAAAACCACTAGGACACTAGGTGCCGTATAGCCCGCAGACCCTTACAGAGATGGCGGAGATCACATGCATTTAAACACACAGCTTCATTTGATTGCCCAATGTCACTGTTTGGCAATCTACATGGGGGAGGGTTGTATCATGATATATAGAATGCTGAGCCCCAGATGCTTTACAAAAAGAAAAGGGAGGCATGTTTGGATATAAACTAATAGAATAGAGATTCATCTTTGACTGTGTCGAACCCTGTCTGCGTAGTTATTCAGCACTGCCTCATTTCCTCGTAACGCACAGGGCTTTTCTTTTTCATTAGCGAAGCTCGGAGCACACGAGGAGTCAACCGTGTGGATATTCTGACGCCCCTACGGCACTCTATTTACCCCAGCTCCTCAGCCATGTATCAAGGGGAACGTCTTTCTGGCATTAAATATAGATGCAGTCGGATTAACATATCACGAGAGAGCATGATTAATGCGAGATTACACCGGATAGCGGCACTGCGTTTTCCATCACTGTTAGAGTAATGGACTTTGATTCGAATCAAATCATCCTTTGGCCATCAACATAAGCAGCACTTTAGAGAGACACAAGATCGCTTTAAGCGAAGTACACGCAACGCAAATAATAGACAGGCAGGGTTCAAAATTAACTTGTATGAGTATCGCTGTTACTGTCTTGATACTTCCATCTGCTGTTTCTTTTTTGGACGCTAGATAGTTTCTAAATCATCCAGTTGACCTAGTGGACAATAGTGCAAGATCTCATAGAATTGCATTCCACATCTTGGGACCAAAATGTTAGCGAGAACTGGAGCAGCATAAACAGATATCCCATGAAGACATAAAAAACAGAACTTATTTTAAACCCATTGGATCCATCCAAAATGGACAAACCCAACTGTTGGCTTTAATGAAGACTGAAAATGTTCATACATGACCCAACCGTTGGTTTTAAACAACCCAGCTTTTTAGAGTGAAACAAGCAAGAATGGGTTCTTTTATAACCCATTGTTGGGTTTGTCCCATTTTGACCCAACCCAGCGATGGCATATAGCAACACCCCAGCATCCACCTACAACACAGTAGCATCATGTACTGTAGCAAGTACCAGATGTCTTTAAATTATGTCCAAATCTAGTTGGGTACAACTGTAATCTGTAATCTCTAAGATTATAATGATTAATTATATGGTTTTGTTAATAAACAATATTAATATGATCATTATGGTAGCTATCACATAGTTGAATCGTACTTCTGGCACCATTGAAAACTTTCATTAACTGCGGTGAACTATAAAGGCAAGATAAACACGACCCATGTTGTTGCATCAAAAACGATAACCCAAGCACATGCTCCCCTCATTTATCCTACTTTCTCTCTTAGAAACACTTAAAGTCCACGTATGCATATTGAATTCTACCCTTGCGATACTAGATTTCTGGGCGAACGTATTGATATTTTCTGGCCCGGTCAAATTTCGCCTCCTTTCTCCTTGAGAGAGTCCCTGCAAAGGGTTAAACCCTCCCCCCCTCGTTCTGCCCCGTGCCACTGCGTTTCTCTCGCTCTCACTGTGTCTCCCTGCATCCATTTGCAAATGATCCCGCTTGTCTGCATATTGTCACTTGCAGCCTGCCCACACATTCATCAACTGTCGGCCGGCTCGCCGCGCACTCCCCGCGCCCTCTACACTTAATTGTTCCCACTCTGACCTGGGAGAATAGAGAATGATGTTTCTCTCATTCGTGCTGGTGCACGGCGTGGAGAATTAACAGCTCTGTGGGGATGGCCAGGCTGCGGTCAGGCTCTCCCCTCTCCCCCTTCTGTGTTTCTGGGGCACAGTCCTTCCTTATTACCGGATGCAGGTGAGGATTCACTAGGAGACAGAGGATGGATTGGTGCAGACCTTACACGGGCCACAGATTGGGGACGTTGCACAGAAATATATCTGGGTAGTTGAAAGTGTACAGGAACTTCACATCAGGATTTTAGGTTAAACTTTACATACTTTTTTCTTAAAAATGTTGTGCTATTTTCAACCCAGCGTTGGGTCTAAAGGGTGTAAACACAACAGTTGGGTTAAAGTTACCCAGAAAAGGATTATATTTGACACAAAAAATGGGTTAAAACTATACCCATCATTTTGTGTTCAAACAACGGCGTTTTTGACCCAATGCTGGGATGATAATTTTTTTTAAGTGAACTTGTCATACGTTTTTTTTATTTATTCCAATGGTGTGGCGATTTTCTAAAAGTACAAATATTCCACGTGTTTATTTCAAAATGAAGGCATGAAAACTGCGTAGACAATAATTATAACACTATGTAGCCGGATGTCACAGGAATGAAGTTAAGTTACAACTTTTACGAGGTTTCCATACCAGGAAAAAACATTTCTAATATAGAATCCATTGTAGCTTTTCACGTATTACCATCAGAGTTGGAATGCACAAAAACTCCAAATAACATGGAAAATATACCTTTTCTAATGTGATTAGACATTGCGTCCGGTGACACCGTGTAAATCGTAGGAATTAAAGGGATAGTTCACCTTCAAAATGAAAATTCTTTCATCATTTACACGCCCTCTTGTCATTTTAAACCTGTATGACTTTCTTTCTTGTGCAGAACACAAAAGAAGATATTTCCAAAAATGTTGGTAACAGAACAGCACAGCCCCCATTCACTTCTATTGTAACCAATGCACAACACGGTTATTGTGGCCAAAATAATTTCTAATAACACTATTATCGAGATATGTTGATTTATTCAAATAAATAAATAATTGTATCAGTCGAGTTTACCTTTAATTTTGTTCTTTTTTTCGACCAATGAACATGGCAGTAGGGAGATGGCGAGAGAGCTGTTGAAACCATTGTGGCTCTTAGCAAAATTTCAAATGGGTGATAAACAATATACGATATTATCAAATGTGTAATACGATACTGATAATCACATTTTTGTTATATCATTTATTGTTATTGTCGTTATATTGTGACACCCCATGTGAAAATACACCCCTAAACCTAACAGTTACTGGCGGAAAAACCGATCATAGGCTACCACAATGTCCAAATGGGATTAGTAACCTTGTAAAATAGTTATGAATTGCCAACAGATTGAATTGCACTATTTGAATAACCTTAATAAAAAGTTATTTCAAACTTTCAAGTACATTCAAAACCATTCAAATGGCTTTATAATGCTTTTTTATCGGTACGTTTCTATTTTTATGAATCTGATACAATACTTCAGACGAAGGACAGTCACACCATAGTACTATTTCCACATTTGACTTAAAATGACTAAAAATGAACACTTTAAATAAATTTGATCATCATATTAGCAAAATCATGTCATGTCAACTGCCCACCTATACACAACCAGCTTCCACAAGCCCCCAGCATGTGAGGTTTGGTCGTCCCCGGCACGGCCCCCCTTCAGTTCCTTTGTGTTCCGCTGTCGAGAGGTCATCCTGCGTATTCATGTGTCACAGGCGAATGCTCCAGGAATGCGGCAGCACAGCGTATGTCACATACAATGGATTTATGGCTCCTTATCAGCATGTCATTTGCATTTGCCAGCAGACCCTGAGCAAAGGCCCATTTTCCATTTTCTGGATAGCGGGCCGTCCTCCGCCGGTGCCCAGGGGCCCCACTATGCATCACTTTGCTCCCGCCCTCCGCTGCTAAACATTCCCACTGCATTAGCTAAGACAAGACATCAATTATACATGCCGTGGTTTCACTGTTGCAAAATACTATTTCCAGCTGGCTTAAATAGGATTAAAAATTAAATATTGCTTGCTGAAAAGGAATAGGAAATCAGGATGAACTTTCAAGCAGGACTTCTGGGACCGGTGCCGAGCAAAGGGGCGAGCCCGTCAGCGCGGCGTCCAAGCGATAGCAGAAAAGGAAACATTTTAATTGGATGTTTTTTGGTGTAAGCCTAGCAAATATTTACCCAAGCAGCTCACAAACAAGTACTTTCAGAAGTAAGATTTAAAGCAACGATAACAGATGGTAAACCAGGCGCTGGCTCATAACTCAAGTTTCAGCTTGACTTGTGCGTGACCACAGGGTACCATTTAAATTCTACATTTTTAACCCGGGCCAATATCGCTATCAGTTCAGCAGTTTAAACATTACAAAGCAGCTCCAAATATGCTGTTTAAGCTTTCAAAACAACTTGCCTGCGCAAAAAATGCCACCCAATCATCTTAACACTTTTCTTTCTTGAAATCATGGACTTGTTCGCACCATCAACGCAAGGGTCGAGAGTGGTGTGGGCCGGTCACAGTAGGCCAGGCCTGCTCATCTCCAAACCTTTGGTCCGTCTCATTCATTATAAATATGTACTTCCATTATGAAAACGTCATCCGCTTTGAAAACCTTAAAGACTTTTATAAAACTTCTTTATAAAAACTTCTTATAAAACTTTTTTATGTGGTGTTTGCTCAGAGAAGAATTACTAAGATGATGGCCATGCTAATACAACAGGGAACAGACATACTGATAAAAATACTTTAGTTGAAATGTCGCTTTGGGAAAAAAGCGTCTGCCAAGTGCATGAAAATCATGAGAAGAGGTGCTACTGCTTTTTTAAATGGACGAATGTTTTTTTACATGTTAGGAAGTGTAAAGTCTAGTTACATTTCTCCTGCTTTCCCCTTAAAAATACTGTAATAGTTTTGGATTGGAGTCAGTGACCTACACAGGGATGACGACTTCAACGTCCGAACTCCAGATAACGTATGTCTTCAATTAAATGTCTTATTGCGAGGTTACAGGCATTAGCCATTTTAATTTAGCTGTTCCTATTACAATGACTACTAAATGCAAACACTGCACTCATAAAACGTCTTTTACATTGGTTGAACATGCAAGGCTGCTGTGGTCAGAAAAAGCCACAGCTATTACATAATAAAGTCTCACTTCATCTCACAGGACGGAATAAGTAAACGCAGCACTAACCACTTCAAAGGGCTGGAGAAGACAAGGCAGTTTCTCTGTGATTGTTCAAGGGCTCTTTCTAAATATGACCGTTAACATTTCCAGCTGTGTGTCATGTCAGATGGCCACGTAAACTAAGCCAGAGCTAAAAACCACACAGAGGCAGGCTGAAGTATTCTCACACGAATCACAATGCTTTCTCACCTGCGCAGTAGTGTGAGAACGGCCTCGACTGCAGACTGTTTCCAACCACCTCTTGTGTACCAAACTGTTCACAGATTCATCTTAAAATACAATCAAACAACTCTTCCCACGGTTAGACGGGTAGAAGATACCCATAATCCTCTATTTGAGGAAGGCGGGATGTGACTAAATGTAAAGATGCTGTTCGTGAGAAACAGTAACGTTAGTTGACAAAACGGAGACCTCAGACACTAGTTCAGCATTGGTGAATGTGAATCGTTTAAAAGACAGAGATCTGAGATGAAAATCATACTTTATATAATGGCTGGGATTTTTTTACCTCTACACTCCATATTAAAGTGATAGTTCACCCAAAACTGAAAATTCTGCCATCATTTTCTCACCCTTCTTCAAACCTGTATGGCTTTCTTTCTACTGCAAAGCACTAAAGAAGATATTTGTTGGTAACCGAACAACTGGGACTTGCATTGATTTTGTGTCCATACAGTAGAAGTGAATGGGTACCGCCTTTGTTTGGTTAACAACATTCTTAAAAATATCATCTTTTGTGTTCTGCTGAAGAAGGTCAAACAGGTTTGAAATGACGAGGGTGAGTAACAAGTTTTCATTTTTTGGGTGAACTATACCAAGATCTTTATAGCAGCAGCTTGGATACACATTTCTTGAAGATTAAACAAGTTCTTTAGTTTTAAAAATACAGGTGAATTTTTTCAAAATAAACCCTTTTCACCCAAAGAACTTTAGCGGTTCTGTAAACTTTTAAGGCTCTTTATGGAATACACGCTTTGCCTTAGAAAACCATTGGCTGAATGGTTCCATAAAGAACCTTTAACATCTGAGTAATCTTCGTTTCACACAAGGTTCTTTGTATTTTGTGTAAAAATATTATTTAGATTATAAAAGGTAAAACAATGGTATAAGAACCTTTAATACATTTTTCTTTGGGGAAACAGAAATGGTTATTTCTTTTAAGGACCTTTTTGTAAAGTGTTCAGCCAAAAAATAACCTTTATTTTTAGGAGCATGAATGTTCCATTATTATGTAGAATTGGTTCCAATAAAAAAATCTGAGAATACACATGAAAATTGTTCTCACATTGTTATCTTGAGAATTAGGAATGAAAAAAAAACATTAAAAAAATTACATTTTGAAACATTTATTTTCAAGAGTGCATTCTCCAACTTAAAACGTCAACTCTACACGTCTAACACAGTGCTGCTTGGGCCTTCACCACTTAACATACATGTAAACGTGACCTCCCAACCTTCAAACATACCCTCCATCCCCCAGTATGGCACAAGTGACATGTATTGGTAAATACGTGCATGACAATGGGTCCTCCGCCCAAAGCTTGACAGCATTGTATATTAATAGAAGCCGAGTGTATTATTCATAGGAAGAATTACTTTGGTGCCATGGTCCCAGGCCAAAGGGAGCTCCATGCACTCCTGCTCTCAGCCCTGACAAGAAGAATACTAACAATACCGGACATGTGCAGAGCTGCCCGAGTTTACCACTGCCCACACTATCGGCCATTATAATAATCTATTCACGGATTAAAGGGGTTTTATCTTGGAGCTCATGAATAATGAATGCGGAATTTCAAAATTTAATTGCCCCGAATTAAATGATTCAAGATAATGTTTCTTTTATAAATTTGTAATGGGGCTTGGGGGGCATAGATTGAAAAAATACATTAAATAAAACCTCTTTTTTTGCCATCCACATGAAACCAAGAGTAAAAGGACAATGAACCAGTGCCCTTATGTCTCCTAATGGGAGTAAAGATTTCTCTGCATGACAGGTGAACGATTTGAAGAAAAGCACTCCATCTTATTCGATTCAGGTGAAAAAATGCACAGAACTTGGATTCTGATGAGTCTATACAGTCATCTGGCATACGGTTTCAGTGCAATCCACTGTGGATCTTCTTTATGGCTACTGTAGATCACAAGATTTCAGAATATGTATTAAAGCTGTAAGCTTTCCAAAGCTATAAATCTATATAAAGAAGCAGCAAGAACATGATAATCTCTCGAACATCCTTTTTGAGTCTATTTTGAACAGTGTATTAAACGGTTTTAATACTATAACATAAAAACAGTCATCAACAACTTTAAAAAAAAACTTGTTGGGAAAAATATGCCATGAATTTCGATGACAAGTCTGCTGATGGCTCAACTGAAAAAAGCTACACAGCACTAAAACATAAACTCAATTCCATCCTGAAGCAGTGTTTCACATCTAAAGAACAACTACATTACTTCTTTAAGGCTTAAAAGACGGATGCAACAGTTGCATAAAATTGCGAGAAATGATGTTGGGGTTGCAACGAATAGTCATAAAAATAAAGAAAATAAAACTTTGCAAAGATGGTACGTTTAAACTCTTCATATTTACCGCTAAGTTGCCTCAGAAGCATAATATTAAGTATTAAAACAAGTGTATAAGCAAAATACTCAAGAGTGAGTTTAACACAAACTGAACTACATTCACAGCGTGTAGCAACCACACGGTCACCAACAGCCTCTTAATCTCCGGTTACAGGTTACAACAATGTTCAAATACCAAAGGAAAAAAAATCACTTTGAGAATGTGTTGACTGTTCTCTGAAGTAGACAACAAATATGAATATAAACGTGTTTTTGCGGACTAACTTTGCTTTGAAAACCTCGATTTTTTTTACCCGGGTAACAGTGAGCAAGCAGCGCTACAGGCATCGATGATCTCGCAGATTGATGTCAGAACATAAAAGAATAATGATTGTCTAGCAACACAACAATGTTTCTGGAATGAACTACAGTAACGGCTGTTAGAGAGAAGTTACTTCTCTACATCAGCATTTTAGATAAACAGAAACATCCTTGGCAGCGTTACCATGGAAGTCCTTCAATATAGTATAGATTTTCTTTAATTTTGTGAGGTGCACGCAAGCTTTCATTCAGACAGGAGTCCAGTCATTTCTGGCAGCGCGAGCGAAGCTACTACAAAAGAAACCAATGTGGCACTGATATAAAACTCAAACGAAACAAAATAAAACGTCAGGCTTCTTAGTTTAAGCTAGCTCATACTCCATACACAAGCTTCATTTAATAAAAAAACAAAAAAGAACTAAACTGAAATCCACTGCCTTTGTTTAGAAAGCTTCTGCTCCTATTTGTGCGAGTCTCTCGAACGAAAATAAATAAATAGCAGGAACTACGATTGCCACCATGCTCAAGACTATTCGCTGGCTTCTTTTGCTTCATCTTCAGTTCGTTTGATACTTGGCTCATCTTGGCTTTCAGGTGTCTTCTCAACCCCATCTCCTGTCTCCTTACCCTCTGGCACGGCATCACTTCCCGGAGGATCTTCTTGAGTGCCGTTGACATCTTCAGACCCGCCGTTAAGAACTGTTTTCCTGTAGGCGGCCAGGCTGGCCTCATCCGGCTTCATTTCCACCAGGTTCATCTCCTCCTCAAGACGCTCATCCTCCTCCTCCAGCTTCCGCAGGATGATGGGAAGCTTGGCGTCAGCGTTTTCCAGAAGGGCGATGTCGCTTTCTTCGTACAGCGGCAGCGGGGCCCCTTCATCCAGCTGCTTCTGGAAATGCAGGCGCTTGGTGCGACCGCTGGACACGGCACGCTCGAGAATCTCTTTCTCGGCCAGGCGAAGTTTTATAGCTATGCGGGAGTGCAGGGATAGGTCGGGTTTTTCTAGCATGGAACGGTCCTCCTGGACAAAACACAATAATAAACATTTCATATCAATGACCATTGGCTAATATTTTTTGTTGGCTGTAAGAAACTTTGGATAAAAGCATCTGGCAAATGCGTAAATATAAATGAAAAACAAAATGACATAAATGGGACAGTCACACAGAATTAAGGGTCAAAGGTGACTCATACATGGTCATTTAGATGTACCATCTCACTTTAAATGGTTTAAATGTCTTTAATGATCTGTTCCCTCTAGTGGGCACCATGGACCAAAGGTCATTGTATGACATTTATGGCCGACTGTATGACTGTATTACTGTTAACGTCTAAAACTACTTCATGATCTTAATTATAACTAATCGTTGGATGAGATGATTTAAAAAGCACCTCTGAGGTCGTCTTGTAAGTCTTGAGTAACAGCGTGGCCCGCGTTTCCAGGAACGTCCACAGCTTGATCTCGTTTTCCCAGCTGACGGGGAACTCAGCGTTGCCCAGGGTGAAGATCTTGTTGATGGCGTGATCGCCCACCAGGTAGTCCCTGAGTTCCTCTGCAATCACAAACACAACTCTCTGGTTAAGCGAGTAATCTCACGCGCTACTGCGCCAGCAGGTCTGATTCGCCGCGATTACGTAAGGTACGATTACACGGCTACTAATGAGATGAAAGGGCTTCGCGAGCGAGCATTTCGTCGGTGCGCGTCGCCGAACCCTGTCACACCGGTAAAACAGAAGCCCCCAGCGCAGGGGCTGCGCTTTGTTAAAAATTAACATAAAAAAATCTGAATTATGTATAGGTTTAGACTTTAAGAGGTCTTGCCAGAGGACATGGCCTGGCTTTATGGGATTTATGACAAAAACTTCTTGTGCTTATAAATATTTTACTGGTTATCTCTGACTGTGAATCAGTTCTTGCACACATCTGCTGGACTGTCTTAATCTATTAAACACCTGAGGGACACTTGTTCATGTCCGAATATGCAAACTTCCCTTCTTTATATTATGCAATATATCAAATGAGTCTGAATATGAAGTATTCATTAAGCAATAACTGGAAATGACAAATGATCAACTGGATCTGCTAAGATTCACCAGAAATTTTGCAATGCCAGGCCATTAGAGGCCCATCTCCTGGCACCAAAAGGTTTCTTATGTCTACCATTATAATCCCATTTTAACAGCATTTGATCATTATTTTGATCAGCATTTGATTATTTTCAAAAACAGGTCAAGGGACAATCATACATAGTGGCTTTAGTATTCTTCCTACACTTAAAGTTTTTCCTTTCGTTTTTAATAACACCACATACTCAAAAAATGCTAATCCGGACACATCTCATTTCTCTTGTCTAGATTTGTATAGGGACCTGCTATGAAACAAAGCCTCTCACTTCCTGTTTCCCATGCCACAGGTTCCCAGACAATTGAATGCTCTTACCTTCAGTCATGCAGAACACACGTAAGAAGGCCAGAAGCTGAGCAGAGATGGGCGGCTCGCTGCAGTGGAGGGCAAAAATGCTGGACCTGTGGAGGCAGAGAACCAGAGAAGGTTCAAAGCAGGGTGCTCCGGCTCCCCTCCCTCAAATTAAACCCCAATTAATCTCCAGCGGAACGGGCAGGTGCTAATGGAAGCCTCCCGCCTGCACGAGACCGCGGCGCTGCTCTCCGTCGCATGACAACTGATTGATCTGAAGCGATGAGAGGCCTCTGAACTTGATGCATTTTTAAAAACACGCTCAATCATTTATAATTTACCGTTTAATTACTGGAGCAAATCTATGGCCTCTTCCTGTCTGACTTAACACTGGGATGAAAAGAAGCATCTAGACTCTGACCTGAATCAAAAGGCAACTTCACATGGGCCTGGATGAATTATACAGTATTTATATATCAATGAGGACATCTTTATATGATATTGTTCAGAGACAGTATTTAACAATTAGAGCCGCACAATACTCCAGTTAAAGTTGCGATATATAATGCAATGTGTGATATGCAATAAGATAATGCTTTAAGTCTGTAAAATACATTTAAATTATATTAAAATTGACTACTTTGTAATCTGTAAACGCTGGTTCAGAAGCACTTCAGGTTTCATATTATATTTTAATTTCTTTAAATCGTACATTTTTCACTTAACATTTTTAATTGGTTCTGTTGGTTGTATTTTGTTGAAACGTTTGTGTAATGTTAAAAAAACTGAAACGGGAAGTTGTTCTGGACCAGCAATGTTTACGTCTTCCAAAAGACCAGCAATGTTTACATTTTCCGTGGACTATATTAAAAACGTTGGTTGCATAATTTTTAAGTAAAATTATCATCACTACAAGTTAAAGTGAACGGTCTTGTTTTAGTGTTACAGAAAATAATATGCAATATGCATCCTAGTATATCGCAACATTTTAATAAATTTGATAAATTGTGCAGATCTAACTACAATACGAATACAATACAAAACTGTGCCCTGCATAGCTGAAGATAAATTAAATAATTTTTTAAAGAAAAAAATGACTCCTTACAATTAGACCTCGTGGATTTTTTAAGGTTTTTAGTGGTGCTTTAAACTTTCCCATGGATCCTTGGCTTCTCTTTACCAATGCTAATAATTTGAAAGGGCACCGCAGGTCAACTTGTGTCACAATATGATATGTGATGTAAAAAAATTATAATAAGTTGTAATTGCTTTACTTACGCGGGTATGCCTGCACGTGCCAGAACCTCGGCCTTCATCGCATACAAACGCTCGCTCTTGCTCACGCCCAACTTAATCTTCACACGGTCATGTGCGTTATCATCAAAGAAGAAACCGTTGTGGATCACAAACTCTGCATTGGATCTTGTCCCGTAGAATATATAGATCTAGAAAGGCAGAGAAGAGAATGAGGCATATTTGTGACAAACCAAACCATCAAAGGCAGCTATGACACATGAATACACAGGTCAATTATACATGAAACCTGTATAATCACCCACAGATAATTTAGTCCCCAAAACATGTCTACTCTCCACACACAGACATGCTTTCAAACACCTCTAACTTTAGCTCTACCGTACATCCGTAACATTTACAGATAGCACTGTGCAGAGAAAGTGTGAAAGAGAGAGATAAAGCCCAGCGCAATAGAAAGAGTAAGAGGGGGTGAGAAAAGCACAGTTCAATCTTGCTCTCGGCCTCTCCACATCGAGTTCCAGCATGGTGCGAAATCAGCAGCAGGAATCAGGGATCAAACGGTTCTGTACAGAGCGACGCTCTCAGAACGGCCCTTCCTACTCGCCCCCCAACCCTCGCCATGTCCCGCGCGCCGGCCCCCGCACTCGCCTTCTTTCACTGGCTGTCTCTCCGAATCTTATCAAATAATTCACATTCTTGTAAGTGGGGCGGTATACCTGCCCTGTCACTGCGGACCTTGCACATCCGCTGTCCTCGTGGCTGGATTTGAATGCTTCTGATCTGATATTACCCCAAGGCCTGCGTAATGACCGCTGGCTGATAAATGCATTATGGGCAGAGCAATGGCGATAGGTGAGAATGGAAATCGAAAGTGTACAAGCGTATTAGGGGGACAATGCATGGCATGAAATTCACCAGCCTCTCTTTTTGAGAGATATTGGGTTTTTACTGTAAGGATGAATGGTCATACTAATTTTGATCTTACATTGGTAAGGATGTTGCACGGGGTCACGGCACTTACCTGTTCGGCCTCTTTGTAATCTTTGAGAGCTACACATTCACAGCGGTCGTCCTCTAGATTATAACCAGTCGTAATCTAAACCAGAACACAAAAAATGGTTTATTCACACTAGAAAAATCTTGTAGAATGTTCCTTAACAGTCTGTGATTATTTCTCATCTCTGCTTACACATTTCCACCAAATCTAACCTCCCACACATCTGCTAACTCATGTTGATATCAGTCAAATGTTTATTTTACATGAAATTCATTTTTAATTATGACGTCGACCACCTCTGTTAGCTTTGGCCAGCTTTACGTATGCTGATTTAAACACATACACGCACACACACACGAACACACAAACAAACAAATACAATCCTTTACTATTAAATCTGTGAAAATGACTGGGAAATCAACTAAATCGAACTAACCATAAACTGTAAGAAAAACTAGCTGCTACTAAAATATACAATATGTTTTTATTAAGCCTTAACCAGAGAAAAAACATTTTATTACCCATTTTAATGACCGATTTTCAACGCAAATGATCATTTGAAGCAAAACTTAATTTTAGGCCATAAGCGCATTACACAGTCATATAAACACAAGCGATATATTGCTCTGTGGCAAAAGCCACGGAGCGCAATCAAAGACAAATTATCTAAATAAATATAAAAGATCCCTCGAGATCAAGGCATAATCTGCTGAAAAATCGCATTACATTTTGCTTCTGCATCCTTTAAAAGTGAATATTTTTGTGTACTTCAGGCGTGCTTTCAATTGAAAGCACTGTAAACATGTGACATGCAATAAAGTATTTGAATGCCTAAACCTCCCTTTCTAAAACATCTTATCCTTCTGCTGACCTATGATTTTGGATGTGGAATTCATGTTGAGGACTCACCAGGCCGTTTGTGTGGTTGCACATGTCCCACAGCGGAATGAGAGCCAGTGTGACCCGACTACCGTCTGCTGTGGGAATCTGGTTCTGTCGGGTCATCACAGAGGCCACTGCCCACCTGAGAAGCAAATTACATTATATCATTATTCTGACAAATCGGTTCATATGTGTCTGGTATTAAATTAAGTGGTTCCATTTGTAATCTTTAAAGATAATGTTTTTGTCCATGGGTTTCCTCCGCAATTTCAAATTGATTTTTTATCATAACTTAAAACACAATACTTAGCCCATTTTGGGTTTTCAAAATTGTTTTTTTTAATAAATCTTTCTACTTTAAAAGTTAATTTATTAATGTTTTAAAAGTGGTATAGACGGTTTCATCGGACGCACACACCTGGCCCAAAGTTAACTTCCCGTCTGTGTTTGTTCATCGGTCTGGCTAGTGGCTAATAACTATTTATAATTTATTATATTTTTAATTAACATTAATTTATGTTCCTATTTTATGTATAATAATTGTATAAAATAAGCAATTTGTTGTCGAATGGGTCGTGTAACTTTGTCGAATTTAAGTTTAGCCAAGTAAAGGTTCTTCTACTGGTTCCCAAAATCAACTGGATAGACATACATTAACTTGCTAGTTTATGTAATAAACTGGTCATCTCTTTTGCTTGTTTTTTTTAGAAATAATCTACAGGGACTCTATTTTTTGCGGATGTGTACCAGAAGTTAAGTTCGGGCCACGAAAGCATGCATGCTTAGCAACGTTTGTTTATTATGTTGCTTTGAAACCGTCTATAACTTTAACATATTTAACGTTTACAAACTCCCTTAAATATTCCAAAACTGCAGTAACATCACTGACACTCATTTCCCATAAAAAAATAATTTACATACAAATGTCCTAAAGCACCAAAAACAGAGCTTTTACATTTAAGGGTCAGAAAGAGGGCGGCCTCATAAAACTAAATCCGTTTTTTTTCACACGAGAAACATTAACCAACATTAAAAATGGCCTTCCCATACAAATACAAAATCCTTCAAAAGTACAGAATATGCCTCTCATTCTCCTATAACTAATCTGGACATCATTTATGAAAAGAAACGCAACGAAATCACGAGTCCACCGAAGACAACATTAGCTGTGACAAGATGCTATTTCATTCCCTTCACACATCGCCCAACGGGAGCACAGACTTGCATCATATTCAACAATCTAAAGATGAAAGGGGACCAATGATAAATTATTCCTTCACAGATAATTTGGTGCTAATGAAAGAACAATGAGAACAAACGCCTCGTTTTTCATAGGCCAACGGTTCCTCCTGTTTTTTAACCTCGGCAGGGAAGAGACGTTCTACTTTTTTAACGCGCTAGGACATTTCAACCAACCTGTAGTCGTCAAAGCTAAAGGCGTCCTTCAAGGGCAGCTTGCTGGCGTTCGGATGAGTCTGGGAATTGAAGATTGAAGGGAAGGAAAAAGGAGAAGAGAGAAGATACGGAGGTATAGAGGGAGACGAGGATAGAAAGAGAGGAAGAAAAAAGAAAAACACAAATCAGTCAGTTGAATTTCATTATGTGGCTGCCTAACAGATCCTAACAAGAGTCTAGCCAGGCAGAGAGCGTCCAGTGGTGCTATGCAAGGATCATGGTGGCATTAGCCCGCCATACATCACTGTCAACTTAATTTGTTGTGCCCAGCAGCCGTCATAAATCTGCTTCATCAATTTGGGTGACAGAGAGCCACTGGTGCCACAGAAATCTACATTTAAAGCCACAGACTCGCTCCCTCCAAGGGCTCATTTGCAGCGGGTGTCATGGAGAGCGAAAAAAAGCAAAGCTACGATCCTGCAGAAAAGAGGAGGGGGGGAATGGAGGGAGAAAAGAATGCCAGGGTCTAATTCAGCCGGCCCGTAGCACCCTCCTGAACATGCAAAATGAGCCATAAAAATAGACGTAGGTATGAAGCTGAGAGTGAAGGATATTCTTCTTTTCCCCCCACAGGTGCTCTCGTGGCTGCGTGTGTGGCGCTTGTCCTGTGAAATGAAGCACGCTGCTCAACAATGAGGTACTGCGCAAACCGTAATGGCGTTGATATGTATATAACGCAATACATCAAAGAGCTCGCGCGCCAAAATCCTAATCACGGCTCGGGTGATCGGTCCATCACGGAGAACGGGTGATAAAACTGCCCTGCAGACAACAAAACGGAATGAAGAGAGTGAAACATAAGAAAACAAAGAAAACTTTCAGAATGACGAATTGTTTACAGACTTGCACACAAAACAACTCGGATGTCGGTTCAGTGTGCGAGTTCGTCTTAAGCAACGCTAAACGTGTCTTGTCATTTTTTGTCACAATTTTCAATGTATACAAGTCAGATAAATTATTGATCATATTTGTGTGCAAATATCCGATAAAGACCAGTCAACAAGGTTTTTATTTGGGGATGAACGATTCTTTTAAAGTGATAGCTCACCCAAAACAAGAAAATTCTAACATCATTTACTCATCCTCTTGTCATTTCTATCCTGTATGGCAGAACACAAAAGAAGATATTTAGAAGAATGTTGGTAACCCAACAACAGCGGTACCCATTGACTTGCATTGGTTTTGTGCACATACAATAGAAGTAGATGGGTACCGCTGTTTTTCGGTTACCGACATTCTTCTAAATATCTTTTGTGTTCTGCAAAATGACAAGAGGGTGAGTAAATGATGACAGAATTTCCTTTTTTGTGTGTTCTATCCCTTTAAGAACAAAACACAGCGCTTTACAGATAATCCTTTTTTTTGCCGATACGTAATCCACAGACATACGTGTGCTTATTAGAAAGGAGACGCAAACTCCTGTGAATCAAACTGCATCATTAGGCGCTCAAACTGAAGAATAGAAGCATGAAATGGAAGCACACAGAAGTAGTAGCTAACTTTTACCTTCCATGTCTCTCTCCATTAATCAATTTCCCTGACACTAATTGAGCCCTGTATTCCCTCTTGCTCAGGAAACCCACACACGCTTAGCGAAGACGGTGATACCAAAAGGCACGTGTGTGTGGTCAAATCATATATTTGCAGGTTTGTTTAAGGGAGGTGTTTTTTTACTTCGAACTCTACAGCAAAGAACCTGACCTAACCCACTCCGTAAACTCAGACGAGGTGTAGCACGCTCAGGTAGATGAAGGTCGAAGAGGCGGCGTTATAACAACAGAGCTCAAGCTGTCCACTGACGACTGAATTTGGTGAACGGTCGGACTCAGAAGCGGCGCTCGCGTACGATGACGGACAACCATTAAAAGATAAGCCCCCTATAAAGCCAGCGAGTCAGAATTCAGCGTCCCGAGTTTCAGTCTTGGGTTTGCTGGTTCACATAAGGATAAAAAAAAACACATTACGGGTTTGAAGGAAGTAATAGCGCAAATCTCCAGAGAGTGTGGAGCGGTGGGTTTTTTTTAAGCGAAGATGTGCTGAATCCGGCTAAATAAAAACGAAAAAAAAAAAAAACATTTAGGAGAGCATCTGTATCCATTATAGGCCACCTGAAAAGAGTTAAAGTGCCGTTAATGATATTTTTAGCCCTCTGAGATCCGAATACTCAGATGAGTGCCTGAGTAGCGTAATAGATTCAATTAAGGCAATAATTAGTTGAACCGAGTGATAAACCTCAGGGGGAGAGAACCTGGCTCGAGGAAGACCACGGAGAGGTCTGTCCTGCACCAGGGGTGACGATATGGCCACCAGTCCGGCAACAAAAAAAAAGTCCACATAGCTAGTTTAAACACAGAGGTAGGACGAAACAGAGGTAGTTTTAGACGGCGCGTTTGATGAGGTGTAGTTTTCAGAGATAAAGGGCAGCTGCACTGCTGCAGGTTCAGCTTGTGATACATTAGCATCACCAGAGAGAGGTAATTCATCATGTGGCACGATGGCACGGTGGCTCAGAGAGACGCGAGGGGGGGACAGCCCTGTAAATCAATTAGAAAACAAAAGCTCCCACCACGAGCGCCTGCTCCGCTTAACGAGGACGACGGGAAACGCGGCTAATTGGCCGGTGGCCTCCAGGAGGTCTTTCTGGAGCCGAGATCCCCGAGCACCCCGAGTCTCTTCCGCCACACCGGCCGGCATTAGCGAGCTCGTCATCCCGGTGCATGCTGAGTTTCAAACGGAATTGATTTTATTCGTTACATGTTTTTGGTTTCAGCTGATCTTTGGCGAATACCACGCATGCACTCCGCCGTGAAACTCTCTGCATCAGGAAGGTCAGACAGATATCTTCCCAGGTGCGGCGAGGGAGGGGGCTGCGACGGTACCGTTGGGACCCGGTTCATTTCTCATCAACAGCGGCAGATGCGGCGCACCAAGGTTACTTTGCATTCGCTGCATACCGGGGTCACCTTATGAGGTTCACCTCCCCCACACACGCTCGCGCATCCAGCCCCGGCGAGGAAGGCGCAGCTATCATTGGTCCCCCGCGGACACGGGAGGCGCTCGGATACTCCTCGGAGGGCGCCCGGCGTTGACAACAGCCTATCCCTCTTCGCGTAGGCAAATATATATAAAAAGCTCCTCAATTCCAGCAGGTGAAGGGCTGGTGCTTCTCGTAGAGATGCCGGGAGGGGGTGGCCAGATAAAGCGGGCGGGGGTAGGAGGCAGAAGAAGGGGGCTGGGGTTGTCAGTCATGTGTGGAAGGTACAATCAGGTCAATTCAATTCAAAGCCAATGCGACAAGCTAATTTTCCAGCCCGGTCATCTGCGGCCGCTTCAGAAGAGAGGCTGACATTGACAGTAGTCATTACAGTGACACTGGCTCCCAACCTGAAGAGCCGAGCGGAGCCGCAAAAAGGGACAGGACGCTCACCGAAGGGCCGCCAAGACAACCCTCCCCCTCAAGTCAACCTCAAAAAAAAAGACACGGAGCAAGAACGAGATGTTCACTTTACTCCAGACTCCTGCTCGACCGCACACAGAGTAAATTTCTTCTGTTAATGAAAAAGTTTACACGGTCGGTATGGAATTGTATTACGTTGAGAGGTTTCCCAAGCTTTGTTTTACTGTACATGCTGAATATAATAAGTTGCAAGAAAATGTCCTTTGAGTGGAAGTACCACTTCATTTCCAACACGATCCTTGAAAGATTCACTTCTGCCACCTAATGGACAAAGAAATGTTGACAAAATTTAAATATAAGACTTGATTAACTTTTTGATGCCTGATGCCAAAGGCCTGAGGAAGTAGACACATACATTTTATTATTATTGTTTCCTGTTATTTGTCACAATCGTTGTACGGAAGACAGCATAAATACACTTGATTAAAGTTATTAACAGAGAACGAAAAACAATAACACTGTTTCTAATTACACGCCCACCCCCTTTTATAAACCAGAAAACATTTAATAAAGAAAAACGTCTACAGTTCTTCAGTGACAAATACATTAACAACCTGCATGAATATTTGATGCCTTATCTTGACAATGTGAAATATTACTTTCTTTTCTCTAATTGACAGTCATCTAATGAAAGAAACAAAAATGTACCAGAGGATATTCTGAATGAAAATGGGCAGGAACACAGCATATTATTGCTTCCTTATAGTCAAGACAAGGTCCAGGAACCAGGATTAAATTCAAGATCAAAGATCCATCTGAATATATTGACATCTTGATGTGTAACTTAAAGGGACAGTTCACCCAAAAATAAAAATTCTGTCAAAATTTACACCCCCTCGAGTTGTTCCAAATCTGTATTTATTTCTTTGATCTGATGATCTCAGAGAAAGATATTTGGAAGAATGCTTGAACCAAACAGATCTTGGCCATCATTGACCTTACCTTACCATAGTAGAAAATATTATTTGTAAATGTCTCTGTTCTGTTGAACACAAAAGAAAATATTTTGAAGAATGTAGGAAAGCAAACAGTTCTGGGGCACTTTTGACTACCATTGTAATGTTTCCTACTATGGTAGTCAGTGGTATCCATGAACTGTTTGGTTACAAGCATTCTTCCAAATGTCTTTCTCTGTGTTCATCAAAACAAAGAAATTGATACAGATTTCAAACAACTCGAGGGTGAGTAAATGATGACAGAAATTTTTTTTAAGGGTAAACTGTTTAATAATCACATTTTAAAATTAAATGTGAAATTTCCGAGAGGTATCAAAACCCTAACTGACATGCTATCAGTCACATTTGCATAACCACTGTGTTGTGTTTGTATCAGACAGAATAAATAAAAGGCATCTTCAAAACACTTCAATAGGTGTCTCGAAACTAAAAGCACATTTGTCTGCTCTTTATATGCTTTGAATAGCATTTTAAGGGGTAAACATCTCCCCCTGTTGGCCAAAGCACATCAGTACAGCTCCATCTCTAAACCATGTCAATGGCAGCTTATCAGGGGCCCTGAAATTGGGTGCAAGAGGGCATTATAAAGCTCCTTTACCCATCTCCAATGTGCCTTCAATGGCAGGGATCCTTTTAAAACTGGATTTCCTCACCTTAGCAGACAGCAGAGTAAAGGACAGCTATTCATGTGGCTACGTAGTCTGAATAACTTCAGGCGTAATTGCTTAAAAAGCCCTGCACTCAGATGGCTGGCAGTCCATGTATGAGAAATAGATAGGGCTATCAGTCACCTCGCTGTACACAAACGCCATACCTATAGGACAACTCTATGGACTTCATGAAGAAAGTGAGAGGTGGTTTATTTATTGATAAGTCAGTGACATCAATAACTAAAATTTGTGACAGTTCTTTCAGCTTCGCCTGTATTAATCATCTGCAAGGTTTTATCATATCTGGAAAAGTATGAGGCCATCTTTCATTGGATGTAATGTTATTACATGCAGGACAAACCATGTAAAAATAGAAAATAAAACACCACATGTGACCACACCACATAAGCAAGTGGCTTCTGATATTTACAATCATTCTTTAAAAATCACATTTAGTCTCATTAAATTTCAAACATAAAGTGAAAAACTGCTCAAGAAAAAGAGTTGACAAATATTGTGATTTACTTCCAAATGTGCACACAACTCAAAGGAAAGATGTGTATAAGTCAAACTTACATGGATTACTTTGTAGAAGTAGGCGTACTGCCGTGCTGTGTTTTTGTATTGACTGAGCACATCCTGTATGGCTTGTGTGGCCAGCAGGTGGCGCACCTCCTCCTCTTCAAAATAGAGGGGTGTGTCATAGTCAGCTGGCAGGGTCTTGATATAGGGCAACCAGGAGGAGCTGGGATTGGCCCGTTCACACAGCAAGTGCAAAGCCAGAGTCACATTGCCCATGGCCTGGAGGATCCGGTCTTGACTGTACAGAGGGCCTGTGAATGATGGTAAAGTTAGGGACTGAATGGAAACATCGGTTTACTAGATTTTAAATTCACACTAGGTTTTAACTGACATTACTTAAAGTTTCGTTTGACCAAAAAACACTATGTACATTCAACGAACCACAATAATTATGTGTGATTCCTAAAATTTAAACAAGAAAATAAACACATTTAAGGATTAAAAAAAATCTAAAACAAAACCAACATTATGTCAATACATTTGTATGCTTAAAACATGAATCATCAAGTTTTCCCAAATTTGTGAATGCCATACAAGCTCACAAATAATATCATCACAAGTAATGCAAAAAACAGACGCTAGAGCTCAGCTTTCTGTGGTATTCAGTGACAATGAAGAAATGCTATGAGTTAACTCACCGAGGACAGAGTTCTTTGCGGATTCCACAGTCATAAGCATTTTTCTGGGGATCCACAGGAACAGTTCTTCTGCCTGGATCAAACAGAAACCCACAGAAAAAAACAATGTGTTTTCAACACAAAACCACTCAAATTCACCAATGATCAGCTGTACAATAAAGCTTAACATTCTAGTTCACTCAAACAGAAAAATTCTGTCATCCCAGACTTACCCTCAATTTCATTTCAAACCTGTTGGACTTACTTTCTTCTGCAGAACAAAAAAGAAGATATTTTGAAGAGAGTTGTTATCTAGCACCCATTCACTTTGGTTCATTTTGTGTCCATACAAAATAAGTTGTTTATGGACTTTCTTCAAAATATCTTCTTTTGTGTTCTGCGAAAGAAAGTAAGTCAATGCAGGGCAAATTTATTTATATATCACATGTCATACATAAAAGTTAATTCAAAGTGCTTTACATAAAATTATTGAGAGGACAGAGAAAATACATAAATAAGACATCTTTTCAAGGCAGATGATTTAAAATTACAAATAAAGCTGAAATAAAATTAATAAAAAAATGTGTGTATATATAAAAATATTAAAATCAAAAGAAGACAGTAAGTCTAACAGGTTTGAAATGACAAGAGGGTAAGTAAACGATGAGAGAATTTGCATTTTTGGGTGAACAATCAAGTTTAATTCCAAGAACAACACAAAAAGGTTACACTTCCTTTATTGACACCTTAAGACTTGAAATATAGTGTAAAACTTGCAATTATCCAATTCACCTTGCACTCAACAAAAGCACCCACACAACATCAATCACGACAACCGTAGCAGCCGTTTAAGTCAATTGAACGCTGACTGTAAACGTGACCTGTCGTGATCAACAACCTCTATAATCAATCGACGCTTTAAATACTTCCACCCACCCGCTGCGCCAAAGCACTAACAAACCCATGATAACTACACCCAGGCCTGTGATAAACACTCATCTGCTGACCATTACAACAAAAGGATTACAAAGATTTCATCTACCACCAATATACATTACAACAGCATGATCTGTAGGCGGCGGAGAACGCTGCCAACATACCACACATGTAATTTACATTTGCAATGGAATGAATCTCATTACTGTGTGTGTTCACAAGCCAACATGTGTTGTCAGAGCGATACTATGTTAGTCTCGCAAGGCAGTCCTTTAAATTGGAGTCACATTGTTGCTTATACTGGCTTTAAAACGTATAGAAAAAATTAAAATAAAAGAGTTGTTTGACCAACGATTTCCTTTATCAGCGTACACTTATAAACCAGAGAGGAAGCTGCATTGCAATCAGCTCATCTTGGTATCAGATAGTCTGTGAACTAGGGGAGAAATACACTAACCTTAATATCTCTGGTGGCCTTCAAACCATATCCTTCATCGGCAAAACTGGAGATCTCAAAACCCTCGCACGAAGCTCCACACTCGGCGGCCCACCCCATCAGCTCAGAGAAATAGTCTTCCCTGGATCCCTCGAACACTACCGACACCCCTGAGGAAATAACAAAATCCCATTAGAAGCTGATTTGGCTTTTATATGTATATTGAACCACAACGTGAGAAGTTCCCTCTGTAATCGTTTCCATTATTCTACTGCTTTATGTTGCTCTCACTCACAATAGTGGAACTAAGTGGTTCTACCTATTACTTATGTAGTCTACTACCAAATATTGTGGTTAAATGTTTATGTTATTGATACTTATGTGTTCTGATGTGCATCTATGATACTCCATTAAGGAGACTAGTCTGGATTTTCCTCAAGTCTTATAAGACTCACATCAGAGATGTATTAAAACTTTAGCTACTTTAAACAAAGCTATTACAGTAGATCTGAGTTCATTACATTAGTTTATGGAAAACCTGTACAGTGTGAAAAACAAATCTGCATTAATTTCTGTCTTACACTGATTTTCTTTATTTGTAGCAAATACGGGATTGTGGCTGTAAAGCTCGAGAGAATTCAAATTCTCGTCTGTTCTTTAAAGCAAAGGTTTTCAAACTTTTTTGTAAGCTGAACCCCATTGACCCAGGTTATTTACTTGAAGTACCCCCTGAGATTTTAAGTTTAATACATTTCCATCATTTAATAGCACATGTACATGTTTAACTTTATAAACATCTATTATTTTATCTGTTTATCAGTAGTATTTTACATAACTATCGATATTATTAAACCTGTTATATTTCTTTACAATTTAACCTTTTTAATTAGAAATAAGTAATGGAAACAACTTGTATAAACACTGGTAGACAACTCACAAACTCTCTGTAATTCCATTACGAACCACCAGGGGTTCGTAAACCTCAATTCGGGAAACCAAGCTTTAAAGAACAATATTGCGCAGCTTTGGCTTAAACTAAATATTATATGCGTGACTAATATTACTGCGCATTTCAGTAAAGATGAAGATACCAAATTTTCAAAATAGCATGAGTAAATGAAGCATGAGCAATTCACAGACTCTTTATTGTTGCTTAACTAGGGCAGTATTAACTTGATTTGCCCTGTTTGAAGGAAGTTCAAGATCACAGCCCCATGAAAAGCTCCAAAATTACAAAAATCATATTCATGTGATCTATGTACTTTTTTATTATTACAAAATCATAATATTCATGTAAAGTGATCTTTTTTCAGTACCTTTCTGTTTCTTACGGATCTTTTCTACCAGAGCTCGGATCTGAATGTATTCCTCCCACTCCTTCCCAGGAGAGGGAGCTGTGCCACTACACTCTGAAGAGCAGAAAAGAGAGAGAAAAAAACATTTTAATAAGTTTTTAGGTAACATCTATGCATGGGTCAACAGAACCCAACAGGTTCTGTAATCCGTTTAGTTTTATACAGTAAACCGATGGATTAACCAGAAGATGGCTGATTTATATTTTATTGATAAATAACAAATTCTTTGAATGAGCACTCTAGTATAATATAAATCAGGTATCTCTGGGTTACTCCAGGAACACTATGTACTTCAATCCAACAACCAAATAATTGCAAAAGAGCTCAGAATTCCATCGTACGAGTCTAAGAATAACATTTATAAGTGACTACACTATGATGAGATGTGCCAGTGGGGGTTGTAGGTTTTTGAGCTATCAATTTACCAAATGTTTGCTCTAATTGGTATTGTCCCTGTAATACTTGTCTTTTTTAACAAAAAGGCAAAGCTTAAGTTAAATGATTACATACTAAACAGATTTACTTGTACATGAAGGTAACTATTCTGTACCCAAGAAACTCACTTTTAGGATCCATTTGGACCGCTTGCAACTAAAAAAGCATTCTAACAATCACATCAAGTGATGCACATATTACAGCACGGCACTCATGGAAGTAATTCATTTGAACAGCATTTCAGTTAATACTCACTCTGTAGCAGTTCAGAGATTAAATTCATCATCTCTTTCGGAGAGACCGCAGCTGTGGTCCCCGATTTCTGGGTCTTCACTCGACTCTTTTTGCCCATCTTGCTGTTCAAGGAGAGAGGATAGCTGGCAAAGATTGAAAAATTGAAACAACAGGAGTTTGCGTAAAAGAAGTAAAGTAACAATACAATTTGAAGGGTTCAGATCTTCTCTATGCACCCTAAAAGGCTTTAAAAGCCAAAAGCAAGGAAAAGTACTTGGCTCAATGTTGGTCTTATAAATATTTATGTCAAGTGGACAAGGTACACTATAGCCATAAGTGGTAAATAGCAGAAACATGTAAATGTTTTACATTCAAAATCAATCTCTGGACATGCCAAAAAGAGTTCATGGTCTCCGAGAGGGACTACACACCCAACACTGCTATAGCCAGCCCAATGACACTAATCATCTATATTCCTGCTTAGGACCCACTATGTAAACATTAAGGATATAGCTTACATTCATGAAGGGAAGTTATGTTCAACAAATGACTCCTATGGCAGCTGCTGGATTTATGTTGGCAACACATGTCTACAGCACTTTTGTGACATGAATCTTAGAGAAGCCAGACTGACCAGGAAAAATCTCCAAGATGGATAATGCCACCAAATTGTTACTAAACCTATGTCCACTATTTACAAAATAATGGCAGGCCTAATTATATTACTGAAGAGCAAATCGGATAGAAACACTTAAAAGTAAGCTACTTAAGACAGGGACCTAACAGTTCTGCACTCATACTAAGTAGTGGACAGTATGACACCTTCATACTGCATAAATGAGTATCTTATTAATAAACTAAACATATAAACATTCACACAAGTCAAGACATCACATAATGCTCAGAAGAAGGACAGTAGATAATATTCAACAGCAGCCTGATGCCTTAAAATAACTGCCATAAAAGTCTGGCCCAATCCATCCATTCAAACCTACTAGCAGATGATCATTTGCTTCACATGATTATACACCACTTTACAGCATTTCAGTCTTCGTTTTTAAATGCTAAAATGTCAAGTGATCAAATGCATGTTGACAAAACAGCGAGGGACCCTGACTTCAACATATCTAAATACCATTTACCATTCAATGGCTGTCTTACAAAAGCTACTGTTGACTACCTAGGCAAAATTTGTGGGTGTCAATACCGCGTTTGAAACATTCAACAGCATTTCTGGGCTTCCAGCTTTGCGCCTATGATATTAAAAACTGTGCTTTAGTTAGATAACGTTAGCTTGCAACAATTTAAGACACGACCAGTGTGTTAATAACTAGCATGCTTCTCTTTCGCAACACTTTTTGCATTAACGCTGCCACCCTCTTCAGCGTACATTTGCGAAGCAATTTCAAACATGAAGCTTATTATGTGTTTTAAATTACTATATCACCCACGTTGGGTTGCAAACATCATTTAAAACATATTAACGCGAAACTACCTTCCAATTGACTGCAAGTGTTTCTTCTGTCAACCTGGAACTCAATCCTCTTCAGATCTGTCTGCTGGCTCAACCAAACCCGCGTCGACGGAGACAGCCACGCCCATGTACGATTTTCGAAAGACTGATTGGGTCTAGAATGCCTTTGTCCCGCCCAAGCGTGTACGATGCCTTGTTTTGATTGGATAAAACAACATGCGCACTAAGAGAATTGTTATACAATTGGCTAAAATCGTAAATATATTTAATCTCGCCAAATTGCGGGCGATGATTGGTTGAATATAAGGTGGTACTTTTTGCAGCAATTTTATTGGTGGTGACAAGAGTCGATTGGTGCGATTAACAAAGTTGGTTTGACCAAATGGCTTGTGTGTCTTGTGATTGGAAGTTTACTTTAGATCCTTAAATTGACCATAAAAGGATAAAGTGTGCCCGGCGTGATTCGCAGAGGGAAACGTCAATCACAGCTATAAACTACGTAACGCAAATGCAAAACATTTAATGTTTGTAATGTATACAATGTATTACCATTTATAATAATTAGATACATCCAAGCAATTTCTAATCGAGAGATTATCTGCAATAGTATTGCAATACTCTTTAAAATAAAATATTATAAATAAAACAATTTCAGCGGTGAGCATGACATTTAATTTTTAACGACTGATGTATTGTATATTGTGTTGTTGCACGCATGATAAATTAAACTTTTCAAATATAATGACGTAATGGTTGGGATTGTTTCTTATTAGAAATCTCAACTTCTACAATCGTTGGTAGTTGTTATATTCTTGCACAACAGACTAACTTAGCTGTTAAACTTGAGAAAAAAGTTGTGTACAGACACAAAGATTGGGTAGGTAATACATAAAAGAGGGAAGAATGATGTTGGGCATGTTACATGCAGGTGCTTGTGTTAGATCTGTTTGATGCACATGATGTGATACGAGACCTGTCTGTCCATTGAAGCAAAACTCTCCAGTAGATGGCAGACTTGTCTCTTTTTCTAGACACTACAAACAGCAGAGGACAAAACTTTTTCAAATCTACAAGAGGGTTATTTGCAATTTATTTATCTGCTAAAATACAGGTCAATTCTCGGCTACATACAGCTTATTAAAATATATAACCATGCTAATTACAGGTATTCCACAGTAAGTTATTTACATAGCACTGAATTGTATGTCCTAGAATACAATTTCATGTGTTTCACATACAGACAAGCTAAACAGAACATTGAATTTATAAACAATTTAAACATCAAATCCTCATTCACAAAAGAAGCAGTGCATTTGAAAAAATAAGAGGAAAGTATCAGCATTTCAGATTCGTTTGTGCTTTAAAATAAGCAAATATAAAAAGTCAGTAGTTGTGTAGGTTAGATCTGTTTATAAAGGACACTTAATTTTTCAAAAATAGTTTTCATGAACGAGTCTACCTACTATTAAGGTATTGTGTACATGAAATACTTTACAGCATAATTGAGATGATACATATTGTCTCACTTACAGAACACAAGTTTTTACTGTCCTTAATTCATTAGGTATCCTTTTCATTAGTCAGTATGCAAATACACAATTATAAAAGGTCTATACATAAATGCGTAATTATTTCCTTTTTCAAATGTTTGCTGCTCATTTTGTTCAATTAAACGAAGGTTAACACACTGCCAAAAGCCACCTGCTGCATCCAGGGTGAACAAAACCATCCAAAACGAATGTGACTTCAATCTAGATTTCATATACAATTGAAAGAAACATCAACATTAATACAACAATAACTTGATTGATTAAGGATTTCTGCAAATCTCCGAAAAAGCTTTTATTTTAACAGACAATAAAAAGTATGGCTTATTGGGTCACTGATTTTCAAAGAAAGAGCATTTGTGTGAATGCAGCAAGTATCTTTCGAGGCAGTTCTCATTTACGCTGATAATAAGTCTGAATAACACAGAAAACTCAAAGAAGCATTATTTACTGCATTCGGATTTAAGTAGAAACCTTCCGTTCATAAAACTTGAATAGAGATCTTATACACAGAAAAAGATGCTGCCTGGTGGTCTCATGAAGTCTATGGAAGAGCATTAGACATTTTACATATAACTAAAAATAAGCAGAACTTTATTATTAATAATGAAAACCTCGAAATGAATTGTTTTGTGCAGATGGTCTGCTTCAGTAATGATGAATCTACTGTGTTAAATGTTATGCTGGATAAAAGAGTAGAGGAAATGTAATTATTTTACATACCGACTACTGAACTTCATTAAAAATTGAAGTACTGTACTTCATGTGCTAAAGTCATATACTTGATGCATTTTAAAATATTGTAGTGATATTCCACACTAAACTGACACGCCATACTCAACAGTTTATCTATTGCACCTATCCAGTATCCAGAACTTAAAATTGTACAAAAAAAAGTACAAACAGTTCCAGTTCTTCTAATCCAGCACTTTATGCTGTACACCTCACACATATTTAGCAGTACTGTAAGAAGGGCTGTATACAATTTTGTTATCTCAAAGCTTTGAGATCTCATTTACACTCAAAAGCATTGTATTGTGACACATCATGACATGTTCAGACGGCTGGAACATTAAGGACCTCATTTGCTTACGTATATCAGACTACAAAAACGCAAAGAAGGGCATAGAAAGTATTACACATGATTGTCAATCAGAATCTGAAAGTACATTTAGTAGTATTACTTGCAACTTTGTGACCTGGAATTATCAGCTTTATATTGAACAGTCTGAACAAAATGACTGAATTTTAATCGTATTAATATAAGCTGCAATTTACACCGAACATAGTTACACCGTACATAGACTCTGGCTGTCTTCAGGATACAGAATTTATTTGTATAAAAAGTGTTTGTCTAGAACCTGAGCAAATGTTATTTGCATCTATGAACTACTTAAAAACTTATTTTGCAGCTGTGACGGTAATTACATAAATTAATCCTGTGATATTAACATTTATAATATGGAGTGGCCGTTTTAGGAGTGAAATGGTTCAATTATGTAAAAGTGATTCCAAGAGGCATTTAATCTAAGCGCTGTGTGCGTTCTTTCTACAGCGGGAATAAACGAATCCATTAAGCTGCCTTTTCTGAATACTTAGATGGTACGCAGATAAATAAATCGATTAACTTGTGCTAATTGTGAGACTTTTATTATATTCTACCAGTCCTGGTTGGAATGAAATGTCTCAACAGAATGCCGTGGGCTGAGAGGAGCTGGCAGTAGATGCAAAGTTCTTCTGTGTAATCCAAAAGTTGCCCAGTTTTGAGACTGTCTGTTCCTCTCGTCGTATTCACAGATTTGTTTGTTTGTTCACGGCCCTGCTGGTCATTGACAGTGAACTACAAAGGGCCTTTGAACTGGTTCCCAGAGAGATGTTGACGGATGGAGGGTTTCGATCCGGTAGCGTCACCGAGCTTACGCCAGACCACCTGAACACACAGAGACGCACGGTTACACGACAACTCATAACATCATAGATCCTCTGATGGAGGTAAGGGTGGGATTACAAGCAATTTATGACGTAAAAAGAAAGAAAGCACTTGCTGGTAAAACAGACCAATCTGGAACCATTCGCAGATGCATCAAAACCAGCTTGAGGCTAAATCAAATAACTTGCAAACTCCAGCCACTTTAGATTTCCTTTGTCTGTCTAAAATAAAATGATAGTCTATCACTTACAAATATACACGTTTTGAGTGATTGCAATGATTTTGACAGTATAATTTGGCCTAGAGCCATTCGTGATATCAAGGAGCTGAATTCAATTTGAACAAAACAAACAAGTCTGCAAAGCACTATGTTTGTTCGGTTACGTCATTCAGGTCTCAAGCTGATGGAAACACAAGCCGGTTGTGAGAGCTCTGCAGATCACCCGGTCAAGCCACCACCATTTCAGTGAAAAAGGAGGTACGTGCGGGAACAGAGAACAGGTCCGGGGACCCCGGGGACCTTTGTGCCTATCAAGGGGCTGCACTGTTTTCAGGGATAGTTATTTTAATTGCATAGACAACTGTGAGGTAAACACTTCGGGGTCGTTCGCCAAGGCCTCTCATTAAAATGGCCTGAAAGTGGGTCTCTGTTGTGAAACACTAAAACTTTGTCCTCCATCAAAGCCATGGTAATTATACAAATTGACAAGCAAACAAACGGGGGGTGAGTGCATAAACTTACAGCCCCCTACTGTTTATCAGGGCTCTATAAATGGACGAGGAGCTTGTGAATCGTCTGATGCATATTGTACAGAAATTAAAAGACTTTGTTAGTCAGAAAAGCACAGTCTATTACTATATATTGCTAACAATCTTACCCCAAACTTAACTATGATACATCACTATGCATGTTAGTCCTCTTTATATACTGTATGCTTCAAATGTATGTATGATTCTGGGGAAATGAATTGGTCAAGGAAAGAGGCAGATCGAAGAAGGTTGACTCACATTACACATCTCTCTAACAATTGCTTTCTCTTTCTCACTGAGATCCTCCTCATGTTCCTCTGGGATTTTCCTATCCAGGTTCTCATGGACCTCCAATACCTGCAAAACAAATACACAGAGAGCTAAGTTCTTCTTCTTCTTGCAGATGACCATTTGCAGGTCACAAAGAATCCTCTAGGTGGCAGTCTTACTATCATCCACACATAGAGATACATGTGAACACTGCAGCAGCTCCCAAACTAAAGTAGTCGCTGTGAAAGGCTTGTCTTAAAACGCAGAAACAGACGTGCATCAGAATCTTACTTTCATGGCATGTACAACAGCCTCAGGTTTCTGTGCTGCAGGCAGGTATCCTGTGACAGGGGATGGCAGATCACCCCCGGGCATCCGTGTAGACCCCTGCAGACAGAAACACACAAAACAAACAGGGTTCATGAGCGTCAGGGTTCATCTGACACAGTTTAAGTCATTGTATTTGTATATAATTTTGAATGTCTAAAAAAATTTAATAAATTGTCTAGAGTACATTTGTGAGCTTTTCTAAGCGAAAGGTGACTACGCCACAGATGCTGTAAGTTTACTTTGCATTAACAAATTTTAACAGTTACAACGTTAAAAATGTATCACTAAATGATCAAATTAACATGAACTAAAATTAATAAATGCTGTAGAGGCATGGCTGGTTAGCTGATGCGAAGCATTGAGGAGCATTTTAGCGGCATCTGGTGGTAACGTTGTGAATTGCAACCAAAGGCTCACTCCACCCCTTCCTTTCGAAGCACTACAGCAACTGACAAAGGCACGCATGTCGTCATGTTTTCGCTTGTTTGCCGAAGGAGACAACATATTTATGAAATGCGCTCTGTAGAGAAGTTTGTCTGTTTTGGGCTACTGTAGAAACAACATGGTAAGTTCCATGTAATATACATACATGCGGTGTATGTAGATTGAAATAGCTCATTCTAATGTAATAAAAACATAACGCTTCATAATGTAAGATCTTCAATCACCACTGAAGACAAACTGTAGTTATGTTTATTATATTGCATTTCTGTTAATTGATCCTCCAAAGATTTTTCACTGGACCTTTAAGGTTCAATGTGTAAATCAACCTAAATGTACTATACAAAACACTCCTATCAAAAATTTTGTTGGTGAAATTATCATTCCAAGTCACACACATCTGACTTGACCCTCAACGCACACCATACACACACACACAAACAGACATTCATCACTGTCAACCATCACCATTGCTCATGCCGCTATCTCAGATTACCAGAACAGCACTGAATGCTGGGAAAAAAAACATCAGCTATTTCTCTGAGTCAACCCAGGCTCGAAACGGGTTAAAGCATCTCATTATAACTCATCTCTGCTGGTACCCCTTCATGGGTACACATTAACAAAGAGCCCTTTCAGTGCGCAGGGTCTCTCGAGCCCCCTGTTTAGAAACAGCCTTTTGAGTCCCGCTCTACCGTTAAATCCACAACAATTGAGCTGGCATTTCAACACCGGGGTTGGGAGCAGACTCATGGTTAGATGCTGCGACTCGCTTTTGGCCTGGGAGAACACGACTATGATGTCCACTTGCAGTTGCCAGTTGCGTATTGAGGACCGGAGCCATAGGGACTTTACCCAGGCCGGGCTGACCCGAGTACGGCCCACTGTCATGCATTTGACTCAAACCTGTTTAGAGAAAGCCAGGAGTCCCATAATTTCTTATGCATGGAATATTTTGCACTCGCATAAATTGATGCCAATATCTATAGAGCAGAGAAGTTGTGTGACCTTGTTTTATATCCCTGTGAGGACCTAAACCTGAATACACTTATGGGGACTCGTGTCAAAATTGAGGTCCCCATGGCAAAAAAAGCTTATCAATCGTAAGAACTATATTTTTTGAAAATCTAAAAATGCAAAAAGTTTGTTGTGTATGAAAATAATGAATTGCTCAAAATGATAAGCATTTAATGTATTAAGTTACAGGAGCAAGTGAAGTTTTAGAGGCAAATATCCTCAGTGTAAAAAGGCAAAAAGCCCCTCAGCACAAATCCAGCAAATCCTTTGAAGCTTGCAGATTGAAGCGAGCAATACACCCAAATGTAATAAATAAGACCTTTCAATGGCCTGAATAAATCCCAGATCAATACCGGGTATTCTAAAGAGGCTTTAAATGCCTCTCTAAACGTATATTATGAATTCATCATCTATTTTAATCCACAAACCACATTGATCACCTTATTAGACTTTAGTAGAATCTGATATTTAGCCTAAAACCAAACAAATCCTATAATCAGTCCACACACCACAGAATGTGTTCAATTTTTATGTCCGAAATGCACCAAATTAAAAAAGTTGATGTGAGTGGCTGCTCTCGTAACATTCTTAAGACCCGCTCCCCTCATCCCTCCTCAGGTAACCTAACAACCGCCAACCGATACGTTCGATCTATTCTTTCGCCTCTGCGCCCCATTATTGTTTCAGCCGCACGCTGCTGCATAATTCAGCGCCGCAGTGAAAGTTCAAAGCCATGCAAATGAAGCAATGAGCGTGTAGCCTCTCTGTTACAAGGCAGTCTGCAAGTTAAAATAAGGCCTGTAGACTCTGAGGAAGACACCCGTGCCGCTCTTTAATTGATTTCTCCTTCCTGTGGAGGCTGCCCCTCATGCTCAACCGGAACAGTTGTGCTGCTTTTGCCTGTCATGGCTGATTAGCAAAAGCAGAACGCTGCCAACCGACAGACTGCAGATGACCTTTCCTGAGGAGATGCTGATGATATCATAAAAGGAGAAAAAAGGAAGGGGAAGAGGAAAAGGAAAAGAGATATCCACTGGTAGTGATAATAAATTATCTTTAATATAATTATAATTTAATAAATCAATTACTTAATAAATAACTAAGATAATTAATCAATCATTTGTCTTTAAAAAAAAAACTAAACTAAACTAAACTAAATGAAATGAAATGAAATTACATTTCTTCTAAAGATGGGTTTAAAGACAGAAAGATCACCAAACCGATGACTGACGGATTGTTTATTTGGCCTTTGTTTCTACACACGAAAATATTGTCAACACGCAGTTATTATCACGCTGCAATGAATACATTTCAAACCTTGAACTTCAACGTGTTTTAAGTTCAAATTTATTTGCTACTAAAGACTAGTTTACATTATAAAAAAATGGGTAAAAGTAGCTTGCGTGCCTCTGTTACAGATCCTCTTAAACATCAGGCACTATCCTAAACCCGGTTAGTGACATTGTTAAGCTCTTTGGCTCTGGTCTTCTCTTGTGGTCAATTCTCATTTGGCAGCTGTTTGAGCAGCGGTTCAGCGTTTTTTAAAAAGAGCTGGAATTTCAATGGCTAATTATTGTTTAAATGAAATCTGCTCTAAATCTGCTTAATCTGAAAAATCCTGTTTTAGGTTTTGGGCTTCGATACAAAATAATGAGGTCAGGTCAGGCCAGCAATGAAAGACATGAAATTTCCTTTAGGAATACGTACGTTCTGTAACGTGTCCTGATACTGGGAAATCGAGGTGAGCTGGGACTCTGAGTGGTACAGTGAAAGCCCTTTCCGAAGCGTCTTCAGATCTACGATGTTCCCCTGCTGTGAAGGGAAAACATATATATATATTTTATTTAATTGAGCAAAAGCATAGGCCTACTACAAAAAACAAAAGGTCACTGTCATAACCATAGTGATACAGATCCGACTCATTTAGCTTTTTTTATCTGGTCAACAATCCTCTTATAGTAATGATAACAAGACTGTATATTATTTTATGAAGACAAAATAAATGGTTGCTATGTGGTTGCCAGGATGTTTATATATTGCCCATTATAAAAGTATTAGCACAGTTCCTTTTAACACAGCTTGAGGTATCAATAATTTCCTTGAATCCCTTATCCTAGGCAAAAGCAATATTGATGCTTCCCTTAGAAACCCAAACTAATAAACTTTTTAATACAAAGCAGATCCTTTGGCAAACCCCTTTTGATCAGAAGAACATAAACCAGCAACAATAAAACAGCTTTGGACTTTGGTGATGTTACTCTTCAGACATCAAACAAATTACCTCAGAGATTCCTTCAACATTACAGACATGAACATGGAAAAACACCGTTTTGTAGATCTCAATGAATGATGCCGAATTTGCTGCATTCAACATATCTGACATCATGATGCTGACAATCCTTGACAAAAATGTCTGCGAACGACAAATGGAAATTGGACGACACAAAATGGATAGATAATTTCCTGACTTGTGATTTGAGAAGGGCAAAGGTAAAAGACAGCAAACATTCTGGACTTGAGGTAAAGTCAGACACGCTTCATAAATAATGACCATAGAAATTTAGCCAAAAGACACCTGTCCTCAAAACTCTAACTGCTGAATATTTCATTGTCAGATGCCATAATACACCTTCTAAACAAAAGAAGACCTCATGAAAGGTCTTCCCTATTTCATTTCATTCTAACACAGACATGAAGTGGAAGATGAATGAATTTCCTTCACAGTTACGCATCTGTGTGGACTTCCAGTACATTCATCCTTTCTTCTCAGTTCATTGCTGTGCAAACAGCCTGTTTTTTGTTTTTTTAAAGGGATTACCGGAGCCAAGTGAGGTTATGACCCTTTTGGAAAATGGACCGTTACAAAAGTTTTGCTCATGTGTTTGTGTTACATAAACGTTCATGTAGTGAACGGAAAAGCGTCTACAGCCACACCTAAATTTCCACCCGCAGCTTCCTGTTATGATAGCATAGTTTGTTAGGCAATGAAAGGTGCTTGATAAGGTGTTACAGGCAATTGCTAGGGGTTTTTTAATAGCCCACATCAAAAGAGCACATCTTCATATTTTGATCTCTAGATATGGCTAAAGTCCCTCCCTTAACATCTTAGTCGTTTCTTCTGGAGGTTCATCGTCTGCCAGACCAAAAACCATAGATTATGTTAAGGGCACAGAAAAAACGTCTCAGTCTTTACTTTGGCACAAAACACCTCAATCCAAAAGACACACAAAAGGTTTCAATGAAATGCATTCCCTTCGGCTGACAATGTTTTACTGAGCATGCAAAATTGAACACAGGTTTGACCCCGTGAATGAGATCTTTGGCATGCTTTTAAGTCGCTTGCAGGTAAGAACATTCTTTTCCTTTTAAGACCAAAGGAAACGTTATACAGAAAAACACAACTGCTTTCACTGTGCCATTTACAACCTGCTTGAGAAACAAGTGACAGTGTTATTGCAAAATCCCTAAGCCATTGTCATTTACTCCCATGAGCCATCCTTCTGCCAACAAACTAAAATAAGATATTGCCTTCGGTAACAGGAAAATTGCCTTTGATCAGCTATTCTTGAAGGTTATTAGACACAATAATACCCTTTATCTCCAGACAGTCGTGGCATACAATATGTATGCATTCTGAGATATTAGTATAAAGAATTCTCTCACGCTCATCTTTTGAGGTAATAAAAGGAGAGCGAGACTCAATCCATCATCAGAGAAAGAACAATATAATATGAAGAAATAACATTAGCATATCAAAGACAGGCATATATAATTAAAATGACAGCAACTCTGCAATAACTGACAGCTTTGCAAGTTTTATATCTCTGTCTATTGAGCTGGACTCAGAAAATGGCGGATGAAGTCTGTATGAGACAGAACATTATGAGTGACAGATCTTTGTCTCAGAGATCATTTTCTTCAAAGGTAAATAACAAAACAAAAATCAGAGACGGTTTCAGCATTAGGCTTTGGGTTCTTTCAGTTATACTTTAGGTCCACAAAATTTGCTTTATAAATTGACTTTCTATGACTTCCTGAACTTCTGTTATTTGATTGATGAATATTGTGTGCAGTGCACCAAAGTTCAAAAGCTTGTACTTAGGTTTGATACACAGAAAAGGTTCAAAAGAATACGGCCTCCATCTGGCGCCAATATGAGCTCTGCTTCCACGAGTCCACGTTCATTTTTAATTCTTAATCTACTGCTGATGGTGTGCTGTGTAAGGTGCACTGGGGATCATGCATCAAAAATTCAGCACTTTATTGAAATCCATTTAAAAGCACATTTAATAAATTGCCATGTTGCAACAAATGGCCAAGTACATCCAGGAAAAATTCTGTAGATGATTGCAAAAAAAATGTGACATTTTGAAAGTGAAGCAGATTTACTTTGTTTCTCAAGCATTTTTAAGCAAGAATATGCATGTTTTTCATTAGGTGTACTCTTTAAACTGTCAAATTACCAGAGGATTACAAAATCACCCCCTCAACTCTCACCTGGGATAATAGCTGTTTGTTGTCATCCTCTAAAATCCGGACTTTAGTCTCAAGCTGGCGAATGTAGTTTGAAGACGAATCTGTGCAAATGAAAAACAATAGAAATGTATTACAAAATTTGCATTAAATCTATATAGATTTAGATTTATATAGATACACTCTCACATTCCTTTTATTTATGACTTGATCAATCTGAATGTATTCCTGTGTACCGTTAAAATGAACTACTTTTATAGTGGTCTCTGATTGTTCCTCTATATGATTTTTGCGGTCCTGTACTGTATAAATCGTTCCAAACATATGCATTCAAAACCATTTCACGGTGCAATTTCTCCAAACGTTATTTGGTGATCCTGGAATCTGAGTCATTTCAAAATCCTGCTGTTTTCTATTAGGCGCTGACATACAATACCGCATCCCAGAATGCACTGCAACTACATTGAGTTAAATAAAAGACATCTGTCAAAGCAAAATAATTCCTTTGTAACGGAGGAACATTTAGCACAGTTCTCCTACACAATCGGACAAAAGCCGATACCAAACTTTTAAAGATCATCAAGACAACAAAGAATTTAGAAAAGCTGCTTGTATTTAAACCATCCCATCTTTGTCTAAACAGCACTGGACGTCATAGAAACTAGACAGCACGACTAAAAAGCAGATTTCAAGTCTGTGTGGTAAACGCCAATGAATAAGGCTACGAAGACATTACTAGAGTAACCCCCATTTGTGTGAAGGATGCATTCCCAGCATTCCTTTCATAACCTCTGGGTGTTGGAGAGTGCTATCCTGAAGACATTCTAGTGGGTATCTATCTTTGACTTTTACTTTGCCAAACTCTAAATATCTCTTACAAATACAACAAACCCCCAAATGGAAGAATAAACATATAAATAAATAGGAAATTATTTTATTTTGTGAGATGAAAGAGACCAGGCAGCGATAGAGAGATAGGTATGCACCGATACTAGGCTCAAGTACTCGTACTCATATAGATACACCGATACCAAAGACCGATACCCCACGTGACATATCTGGCAGAACTGACTTAAATATTTGCTTTAAAAGTTTGTCACAAAATATCTTTGTATTTAAATCCTTGCACAGTATATAATGTAGAACATGTTTTTTTGTTTAAACAAGTTTGAAGTAGTACAAATTCCAAGAAAAAAATCAATGTGATAAGCCTAAAAAGAATAGTTTTTTTGTTGCATGCGTGCCCTCACGTACACACACACACTGTGGTATAAGAATGGCATGAGGAATGAACGATATGTCCTTACTGATAATCTCAAGAGGGCTTTTGTTGATATCAGCTCAAAAAATCATCAAAATATCTTGCTTTATTTTTCTTTCACCGTCTTCCTTCTCAGTTGAACTAATTGCCACACCTGTTTCGCTCTCATACCCTCAGAAGAAGCAAATAACGGGCATCCAACTGAGAGCATCAGACAAGGATGAACCCTGATCCTTTGAAGCAAGATTTAAAGCTTTCTCTTCTTTGCCGTTTGACCCCAAAACCAATAAACCACATAGGGTCACCAGTCCTCATTGTCCACCGGATAAACCAGCTCATGCTTTCCCACAACATTTTATATTATCCAATCCAAACCTTTTTCACCACCAGGTGTCACTGCAGCCTCCAACATGCTTACAATAAGTCTGATGCCCCTAATGACAAACAAACGGCACTTTTGTTTCTCATTCATCTCTTATTTTCAAAAACAAAGCATTCAGACAGTAACGTAAAAGCTACTCTAAAATAACTTCATGTGGGACGGATACATGAATGCGGACCCAGTCGATCCGTAATGGGCCGGAGCAGTAAACAGAGGTCCTGCCTATCTAATCCTCTTTACCTTCCCCCTGAACCTTTAATCTTACTACAGTAAATCACCTGACACACAGCCAAGCTGATTAGAGAAGCTGTCTGCAAAGCCTGGCCGGTTCTGTCATGTATCCCCCCTCCCGAACCACCCTCCTTCGATCCAGCGTTCCCAACCGCTGACGGGAGCACGAGCGGATCATTACGCTCCCTCCAGCTCCATTCACAGCCGGACACAGTCTTTCATCTCCGCAGGTCTGCATACAGCAGGAACTCTTTGTACGTGTGAGAGAAATACTTTTCTACACCCCTCTCACTGGGGTTTTGTTAGCTAACCCACAGGAATGAAGTACACGCCCCGATACGAATACAACAATTATTAAGGTCGAGAGTTAGCCACGGACTGTACAAACGTCTGGCCATTGTTGATCGCAGGAAACCAAGAGGATTATAAAAGGAACTGGCCTCTTTTACGCACGCGTACCTGCTTACAGACATAAAGACATGAAAGGATAAAAATACACTCCTCCAGGTTATCTGACGGAATTTGACAGGCGACATGAGATCAATTGTGGAGAGCCCCCCTCTAGAGGCACATGCTAGCGCAGATCTCAGCAACATCCTCAGCAACAGAGCGCAACTTAAAATTCAACTCCAACAAGGTGTCATACTGTGTCATTTTAAAAACGGAGTAGCGTCGGTCGCTGACGCAAGATCTGTGCGCATCGTGCTGGCATTGCCACTCTCGTCTCAGGGTGCGCTCAACTTAATTGGAGAGACACTGTGATGTATAGCCTTAGAGAAAGTGTCCCGTCTGTCTTGTTTGATCCTGTCATGATAGTGACCCAGTTGCATGTGTCGTTTTTACCCTTTTTACAATAAACAACACAGTGCAGTGTCTTAGTGGTTAATCCATGATGGGTGTTTTAAATTAGAATTTGGCTTGCCACATTGTCAGTTCTGTTTCCCTCTATTTTCTCAAATTTTTCTCATTCCCCATCTCTATTTACAGATTTAGGGATGACCAATATAAAAACCGAAATTTTAATTTAATAGAAAACAGAGTAACGATCAATGAAAACATTGGAAAAGTGATAGATTCTAGCTGCCTAGAAACTTCAAAATGTTGGGAAAAAACATTAGCGTGCAATGACCAAGCGGACCTGTGTCCAGATTACTCTGCAAGGACTTTGATCTCCAGCACACATTGGTTACATAACTCATGATACTCATAGACTAGTGTTGTCTGTTAACAATAAAGCTATTACGGTAACTCTTTCGGGTGTGGACCAGGCATTTCGGTTTTGACATGCCACCCAGGTAGGTTGACTTCTGGAATTCATAAAAAGCTCATTAGCCTTTCCAGTTGACCCCACATTCAATTCATACATAAAGTAACTCTACAATAACAAATCCACTCCCCCCACCCTCCATGGTTGAAGTCCCCGAGCAGCATAGAGAAATAAGCTTTGGTAGGACGAAGGCCCAGGAATGATTTCAATTACTGCAAGATGTGAAAGTGGAGCTGGCCAAACAGTACAGCATTGTTCCGCACCACCCGGGACTATCTTGCTGGTGTTAAGCATTTCCCCATGAAACCTGATGAGGGTTTATATTCGGGGGCCTGGATAAAGTTCACCCCGCATTGAGAACATTGATTCCTTGCAGCACGAGCTATCAGGAGACAAATACAGACGCGAATTATAATATTCTACTATTAATAATATGAATTTATATGATTTTTTTTTACTAAATTAAAACAGAAGTTAAGTTTGGGCCACATAACGTTTGTTAATGTTGCTGCTGAAACCGTCTATAGTTGGTATCTTTAATAAATTAATAAATAAATAATCTTTTTTTACATGTGGCTTTATGGCTACTGTATGTTAATCTTAAAATCCGTGACATCACATTATCTCAGAAACATGTGTCCTTCTGACAAGATAAGCATTAACAAGAGATACTGTGTTCTGTAGGTCTAATAAACTACGTAACTCACCACACCTCGGCCATAAATGCTAAGATTCTGAGAAAACGCTTCCTATCTCTGTTTAATAATAATGAATAGAATTAAAAAGCCATCTAGTCAATGAAGCCGACCAAACTACAGCAACGTACAAAGCGATTCCCTCTATAGGGCATTAAAGCGGTCTGCTTTCTGTAAAACAACCTTGGCACCAGGACACAGTGTCAGGAAGCTCTGAAGCAGGTATGCGGTTCAGATTGCGCAAGCTCAGCGGGTAGCGGAGCTCACACATTAACACGAGATGTGCTGATTTCACTCATTAACTGTGTTATGAAACAGGCTCCTGTCCCGAGCTCGAGGACACGTCTGCAGCGTTGCTGTCAAGGAGACGCTCCTGACGTGAGATGCAATGACAGAAATGAAACTACAGGGCATTTAAAACACAGTAATGCCATGTCCAACAAATACTGTCAAGGCACATTGCATAACAACATAAACAGTGTTTCATTTGAGTTCCATGCCTGTGTGACTTAGGTTTCAAATATTTTAGAAGGTCACTAGGTTTTGAAACACAGTCATGGTGAGCTTATTATCGGGACAATTCCAGGAAGAAGGAAACGAAAGGTAAAAACTTGATGGGGAAATCTATCCATTCATGCGTTCAACTCTTCATTTTACTATGTCTTTAGTCACACAAACATAAACTATGATAAGGACATACCAGCTAGGACACACTGTATCATATCTGAGGAAACACAAGATCTTTTCTGTACATGTGTTGTGGACACAGCATGTGTCAGTGAGCGACGGAGCGCGTGCATGCATGAAGTGGCCCACGGCTGCATTTGAATGTCAACAAATGCTTTTCCTGTAAGCTCCTGTAAGGTCTGCAGTCTAATGACAATACAGAAGAGCAAGGAGGGAAAGAGAGGAAAAGCGTTCATGTGTCCGTCCGCACGCGGCTTCATGCGGAAACTTTACCGTCATATGTAATCTGTGCTCGCTGTGCTGAGAGCAGGGGGGATCGCACAGCAACAAGGACATGAGGCAGTGCCCCCCGTCGCTTACACAAACATCATGCATGCTGCCTTGGCAACCACACCGCGGCCCTCGTGAACAACACACATCCTTAGACGCACGGTCGAGAGAATACAGAATACAGCAGTGCTACACGACGGCCCATGCATTCTTAATAATTCTTAATAACCACAGAGGGAAAGAGAACTGATGTAAATGAAGAAAAAAGTTAGGTTTTTCACATGGAATAAGTCTTTTTATTATCTTTGCTTATATTCACAATTGTTCATACGTAAAACAAACCCATAACTAAGCATTGAAAATATTAAAAAAATCTGTCGTCATCAAATTCTGACGCATGCCATTTCCAACCTCTATAACTTTATTTATTCTGCAAAACATAAATGCAGATATTTTTAAGAATAATAGTAACCGTACAAACCTATTGATTTTTATTGTATGGACGCAAAACCCAATAAAAAACTATCTAAATATCCTCAAAATATCTTCTTTTTTTTGTTCCATAGAAGGAAGAGTCAAATACAGTATAGGTTTTCAATATAAGGGTGAACAAAGTTTTTTTTTGCAAAACTTTACCTTTAAGCCCCTTTCACACAAGTAATGATAACCACAACTAGTTAAGCCTCTACACCAATGAACTATAACGCTGTCTAAAATTTCCAAAATTTCGTAACTTTCTAAGCTTTTAAATGCGCAAGCCCTTGAAATGTAAATGGATTTTGATTGGCTGTTCATTATATAGACAAAAATCCATCTGAAAGTAATCGCAGTGATGTTGTTCATCTGTATTTTTAAAACTTTATAGTCATAGTTATCGTGCTTGATGTGAACAGACCTTGAAACAGTGGCTCTCATTTCCATTTTCTCAATTTTTTTCATTGTATGGCCCCTTTAAGTAGGGTGCATCGCTTGGTGGCCACCCAAATAAAGACTCTTAAACGTAGAAGTTTAATTAAACCAAAAACCTATTCAATTATACACTTCTTTTGGTTGGTGGTCTTATTTTTCTGACGTTTAATTGCACAAAACGTATGATAAATGTCTATATTTCATAACATCCCACTAAAACGGTGGCTCCCTGGATCCATCTTGGGGCCCCCCAGGGGACCACTGCCCCCAGTTTGAGAACCACTGCCTTAAAACATGAATTTGTTATTCCTTGCATCCTTCCTTTTTGAGGAATTAAACACTGGAGAAAAAATATCACATCTACCCACAAACACATGTCCACTTTTTAAAACCCTGGTCCTATTTTTAGTATCATAATACAAAATCATTAAATAATAAATCACTCTTTTCTCCACTAAAGAGTGTCATTTTCTATGTCCCACTGGTAGAAAAAGCAAAACTCCATTAGAAAATAATGGGCAACAAAAGTAATGCAAAAAACAATACATAACCATTAAACAGCTTTTTAAAGACTCCTCTGCCCACTGTGCTGAGCTTCAAATTGATGAGTTTTACATTGTAGGAGGGCAGAAGTCACTTTAAATGCACAGTTGCCAAGTCATTTCAGATGGATTACAGCACTTTTCCCCACTGCGTTTTTCCAGCAGGCTCTGAATACTATAATCATCTTATAGCTTGAAATCTGTAGATTAGCAGAGGAGCATATGCTCACTGTCCCACTGAATGTCTCCCCTGCTCAAGTCTTGGTGTTTCGCCCTCTCTCCATCTCAAACTCAATGTTTGTCTTTTTAAAGAGGTGTAAATTGCCTAGAGGTCATCTGTTTGGTTAACCGAACTCATAACAGTGAATCATGCTGTGTGCCGATTGCAACGTCTGTTTACCTCCTGCTAATTGTCACCACGAGTTTTGCGATCTACTTACAGAGTAAATGTTACTAAAAACAGAGTAAATGTGCCTAGTCTGAATGTGCCATATTATTGGCTTATCTATTCCAGCGGTCATTCACGTAAAGGCTTTTAAATTCCCACAGGGAAGGAAAGCTCTTAATGGTGGTGAAGAAAAGCAGAACATGTCTCCAGACAGCACTCTGGGGAGGGGCCATCACAAGATCTGCTGACACCTCGTTTCCCATGACTGTGAATGGACAAGATGCTCAGAACGGAGTATGAACACACTGCATGCTATGTGCAAAAAAAACAGCTTTGTAACAATTGTGTGAAACAGAAATTACAGTAGTTTCTGAATTATTCAGCATTGTAAATGGATAAATTAGGTTCAGTGCCGTGCACCCAATGTGCTCAAAATTTTGCAGTACACTGCACATTTGAGCAAATGCATGTCGGCTAGGGAATCCATGCATACAGAAAATATGCATACTATGCACTTTATACGTACCGCATGCTGCAGTCCTGTAGGAATAGCATGTTAGTATGTTACCTGGCTGCTTACATTAACTAATTCATTGCTCTCTTTTGTCTTCTTCATCATGATCGCAAAGAACAATTTAACGCCAAAGGAACGTGCCATAAATCATTTCCGTGGTGTTATTTTCTTCCAGATAGACTTTAAAGAACTATTTGTTTTGCAGTTTTGTTTGCGTTTCCATATGTACTACTTTTAGTGACACAATGGTTTATAACCCTCATTCATGTTTTACATGTTACACTGTGTCTGGACATACAGTACTACACGTGATAAACTGTCTACACGCCTTATGAAAATATGGAGGCAAAGTTCAAGTCCAGTTAGATGTGTGTGAAACCAACAGTGTTTCAAAGAATCTCTGCGGTGATATAATCTTGACAAAGATCATGGCAAGTAATCATGATTCAGCCATATGTTTATCTTTCTAACCTTTTTTGGATATGTACCGTGGAAAAGATTATTCCAAATTTTCATTTAATCAGCATATCTAGATGTATTGTGCCCATTCCAGTCCAGTATCGGTTGAATTTCAATAAAATCAAACCTCAGGAGGGACATTAAGTCATCCCACAACAATGACTGACAGCGTGACAAGACACATGAAAACTCGAGGTTATCACATGAAATATAACTTTTATTTGAAATAAGGAAAAAGGTTGTAAGTAGTTCACAGAATAAAACACAAATGATAATAACACACACCTATAAATAGTAAATTCAGAAAAACTTCAAATAGTTTTGAAATGTTCTCTTAATTTTTCCACGGCTGTATTGTCAGCTTGAGAGTCAGACGAGGACTTTTGGGGTCTCCCAGCCTCATGCAGCCAAGACGTTGCTCGATTCAAAAATAGAGCAGTGAATAAGCGGGTGACGGAGCGCAGATCCGAGAAACGCGTGGGGAAGATAAACTGCATACCAAGGTATTGATAAGAATGTATCCTAGCAACAAGCCCCACTGTTTGACTAAAGGGCCTGACGCTGCTTTAGTTATTACACCTCCAGCCTCTGCCAAATGAGCTTTCCCTTTCTCTTTCCTTCTTTCAATAGCTCTCGTCTTTTCACTCGAAGTCTTTCACACACATACTTAGAAAACACACACTCTCTCACATATGCATTTAGCATGTATGGACTGCGATTCTACTTGCGTTAAAAGAATAAGCATTAGAGCATTATTTCAAAGGCTATGACAGTATGCAATTTTAATCTGGGCTTTACGCATGATTAGTATGTCTACGTGACTCACTGTTTGCCTGAACTCTGTCTTATCCTGAATAATCACATGATGGGCAAATGGGTCACACCTATATTTAAGGTGGCATTTTATGAAGCAATATTACAGAGCACACTAAAAACATCAGGTGATATAGATTTTATGAATTCTTCCTGTATGACAAAGTGTTTGCTAAAGGATAAGTAGGGTATAAGTTTAAAAAAATAAACACTTTAGGGATAGTGCACACAAATTTAAATTCTTTCGCCATTTACTCACTCTCGTGTCATTCCAATCCTGTGTGACTTTCTTCTGAGGAATACACAAGAAGATATTTTGAAGCTAGTAAAGAACCAATTTTGGTCACAATTGACTTCTATGGACACAAAACCATTAAGACCTTTATCAAAATATCTTCTTTCGTGTTCCACGGAAGAAAAAAAGTCTTACAGGTTTTGAATGACATAAGATTGAATTAATGATGACAGATTTTTATTTTTAGGTGCACTTTTCCTTCAAAGCAAAACTGCAACGAACCGGTTTTTATCAAAAACAAGCTTTCACCTGAATAGACGACAGATCTTTGTGCTTTGAAAGATTTAACTTTCCACAAGTTAAACTGTATTTGGCAACTTTACAACGACGAACCATAAAAACACTGTTCAACAGAGAACATCTCAACAATGTTTATGTAAACAAAGAACCTCCCTTTACAATAAAAAATGGGAGTAACAAAGACAAGAATGACATAGAGGCAACATATACATTTAACATGTGCTATTTTCCCTCCCACAGAGTATGAAATATCCCCCTCAAGGTTATGATCTGTAATTCAAACTGGCATGTGAGAAATCTCGGTCGCCCCACCCTCGGATAAATCCTTCTTAACACTACTTTACAACTCATTCATCTGGACTGTGTTATTAATTGTCAATGTTTATTAAAATTCCTCAAGGACAGGTGTGCTGATGACTGTCATTTCCAATTACTTCATCTGCTTATTCAGTCTGACATCACAGACCAACGCTGGGTCCAAATGCCCTTTCAGACCTAAAGCATCTGAACAAACAATACTTATATACACTTGCATGGTGTATAAAACTACTTATTCTCAGATGGCCATGAATCAATAAAATATTGGTGTCTGGGATGCCATGGATCTGGAGGCTGTAGTGTACACCATGAGTTTATAAAAGCCTAGCTTTAATGTGTGATATAAATAAATAGTGATCATAAGCAACTCTTATAGTCTCACAAATGAGTGATCTCAGATAAGGTATTCAAGCACTATTATTATTGCTAAAACCTGCCAAACCTCAAATCCTTTCCTAGGCTTCCTTGGAAGAAATATCTTATACCAAAGAGGGTATAACACAGATAAACTTCTCATCTAATCTTCCATCAGACACAATGGAGAAACAAATGAGATAGTGGAATAGAGACATGCAACTGAACAAGATCGAAGATGCTCCATGCCACAGTTAGGAGCTCTAAGACCCTAACAGGGTGACGTTATGACTCTATTCAATCACTGGACTTTGAAGGACTCTTGTCCCTTTGTGCTTTGAACAATAGCGTCGGACAGATGGCCCAGCCGGACACAGGGCGCACAACCTCCCACCCCCTCCAGACAGTGGCAGGGGTCCAACAGTCTTACGTCTAAAATAGAGTCACAACACAGAACGATAACAATGAAAAAGCTCCAGACTTCCCCGGAAGAGTTTAAACCTTGTGAGATTATCTGCTCTGTCAACATTTGTGTTATGCTGTGAATTTCAATAATCTGTGAAGGATGAGACATTTAAGCAAAGAAAAGATGAACAAGAAGCTACAAGTTAGCCTTAAGAAAATTTTCGCAAACTATGTTGCTAATGCATGTCAAAATAAATATAGTATAAGCTGTAAGGTACCAGACAACATATACATGTAAATTAAATGTAACTGTAGATGCACAATATGTGTGTTACAACAAAAGGAATAAATACACTGTTTGGAAAACAATTATCTAAAAACGTATAGGACTCATCCGACCGGAATCATTCACGCTCGGCTCGTTTCCTCGAGCGGTAAGAAGCCAAGACAAGGAAACTGAGTCAACGAGATCAGTTCAACAGGGCTGAAAGCTGAGCTAACTATTGAAATCAATGAGTGCTTTAGAAAGCATGCTGCTCTCAGGACAACACTGACCTATTTCATAGCTGGCATGGAAAAGTGGCTCCATTAGAGAAACATAAGCATTCATAGCTATTACCTTTGGAAATATTTGATATCTTAAAGGGATAGTTCATCCAAAAATGAAAATTCTGTCATCATTTACTATTTTTCATACCTGTATAAATTCAGTTTCAGTTTTAATGAAGCAGTTTTAATGAAGAAGTTAACTGAAGTTTACCATAGTAGGAAGAATTAAATGGTAGTCAAAGGTGCCCGAGAACTCTTTGTTTTCCAAAATTCTTCATAATATGAATAAAAAATATGAAAAAAATACAATACGTTTTTTCCATACTGTGGTAGTGGATGATGTACCAGAACTGAAAATGGCTAACATTCTTCCAAATATCTTTCTCTGTGTTCATTGGAACAAAGAAATGTATACAGGGTTGAAACAACTGAGGGTGAGTAAATGATGACAGATTTTTCATCTTTGGATGAACTGACCCTTTAAAGAGACGGTTCACCCAAAAGTTCTGTTAGAGTATTGTTTACTCATCCTCAGGTAGCTTTAAACACATACAAATGTTTAGTTTCATGGAGCACAAAATGTGATACTCCGCCTATTAACATAATGTGCAGTAACATTTATTTTTCCTTTAAAAAAGTGAACCATATACATTGTAAAAATGCGCAAGCATGTACAATGTATATTTGTCTTATCCGAACTGAAAGCTATTATTTAGCTTTAAAAATCTAGTAAATAAGCATTTTTGTGCTTTGTTTTAGTCAGTTTTGGAGCAAACTATATAACCTACATACTTACTTTGCATAGACACGAGGCGCAACAGTTACATCTTGTGTATTTAGAACAACATAAGGGTGAATAGATGCTGACTAAATTACATTGTTATGAACACTTGGCTCTTATTATGCCAAATTACTCGTCTTTTTGGATAAAAGCTTTTGCTGAATAAGACTGGCTGCATTCCCCCTTCTGTGCTCTCGAAACCCAAACACATCTCACCCCGGGTGCCCTCGACTGTCCTGACCCACTATCTCTGAAGAAAAACAGCGCTGCCCCCCTCCATCACTGCAGGATCAATCAACCAGCTAATAATTACAGTTGCTATGGCGTTCCACACCCACCCCCCGAGCGCTGAGCAAAACCAGTGTTGCCACCCGCGCCGTGACCCCCTTTCCATCCACTGCCTTCATATTTTCCATATGGGACAGCAGGGTGGGGTGTACAATGAGAAAAAAACAATACAATACTTCAAGAAATACATTTTTATACAGACAGGCTTCATGACAGACTCATGTAGGCATGTGTAAATGTATGTACCTCATTACATCTGTTTAATCGTTTAACGGGGTTAACCAGTTCATCAACAGCTGATGGTTTGTTTCTGTCTCCAAAATACATCAGCCCTTCAGCAGTATTCACGCACTAACAATGAGAAACTTCCACTATTGTTGTCAAGGAATGTTGAAACTCCTGACAGCCGACTGCTTTAAAATACGCAGGGGGGGTCATTTTGTCTTTTTTATATCCTTATAAGAGAACAGGTCAAAAGAATGTGAATGCCCTGTCAGAATTATGAGAACTGAACATTCAAAATGACTATAAAAACAACAAGAAATATTCACTGTTTACATTTAAGCAGTGAAACACATAGGGTGATATTGTGCAGAAAATAATTGACTGTGTCCTATGAAGTTATACAACACAGTATCAAATCTCATGCACATATTGTTTCTCTAGATGCTAAGAGCAAAAAGTTTGACGTCAAGGACATCAAAGGCCATTGTGGCATGTCTCCGTATTTCTATATACAAAAACTATCCAATCAAACACAATGCAGTCTACATTTCTTTATTGAGGCAAAATTCTGTATCCATCAAAGGATCTTCCTCATGTTTTAAAGACAATTTTATGTTTCTTGTTTGAACAAAGTCTGTACTGTAATCTCTGTAATCTCCGTTTAATTCAGAGCAGACATACTGTATGTTATTTCCAGGAATGTCTTGTTTGTCTTTATCCATTGGCCAACATTGTGCTACAGACTGGAGTGGCACAGGACATGATGTGTAATTGCATTCATTAACCTGAGAATCTGATTAGGGAGTTTATTGAAAGGATTCTCCGCAAGTAAACATCATCACTGATGTTGTGTGTGAGAGCCAAGGCATCTCTTTTCCATAGACCGTTTTCAGATCATTCAAAACAACACAACACTGCATCAAATCACAGCAACAACCACAAAACCACAGTACTGCATACAAAACTATATGACTCATCTGCTGAAAGACCACCAAACCAGTCTTGCTTAAAATATAAACAATTCATTTATAAATCGTATCACATTTACGTTTTACTATAAATTAACTGTTTAGCCTAAAATAAAAATAAACACATGCCACGTTAATATAAACACCTGGTTTAAGCAAGGTACCCTAAACTTATCAAAAAACAGCCAACAGACCTGTCACATTAAAGGGAAAGTTCACCCCCCAAAACAATTCTGTGATCATTTACTCACCCTCAAGTTCTTCCAAACTTGTATAAAATTTGTTGTTCTCCTGAACACAAAGAAATACTTTTAGAAGAATGTTTGTAAGCAAACAGTTTGGGCCACTCTTGACTATCATAGTAGGGAAAAAAACTTATATGGTAGTCAATGGTGCCCCAGAAGTGTTTGGTTACAAACATTCTTCCAAATATCTTCTTTTGGGTGAACAAAGAAATGAATGCAGGTTCGGAACGACTTGAGGGTGAGTAAACGTAGAATTTTCATTTCTGGATGAACTATACCTTTAACTAAGACCAGCAAACAGGCTCATGCTGATTTTTCACCAGGGTGCTATTTAGAGGTTTTAGACAACCAAAAAGAACCCATAACATTTCGTTAAAACACCACTAAAGACCATCTTCATCTCAGTCGTAAGTCACTGGTCCCAGGAGACCATTTTGTAATGCCAGAGGATTAAAGTGGGACACCCCAATTACAGGCCCATTTAAAACTTCATCTGACACAACCGCCTCTCAGGGACTCGCATGCGTGAGATTATTATTTTCTTTACGAGGCAACGACAAGCAGCGGGGAACTAGCAATAACATGGTAAACATCCAATTCAGCAGAACCAAAGACCCCCTCCTACAGGTCTGAGCTGTCTGGGAGGCGCTCTCCGCTGCTGTTTGTTTTTAAAAAGAACAATGCCTCGCTCCAACAGCTCAAGACGGCGCAGACCACGGCACAGACGCCTTAACCTGCGGCTGGCTGTTGCAAAAATGCCGTCATTAATGTGTAATTCCTTGATCTCTGCTACTTGGCTACCATGCGAAAGCATGACGAACAAGAACTGACGCAGGGAATTAAAAGGAGCACCGGTATTATCCTACATTTGGCACACTACGGAAATTCCCAGGAGAACAATTCCATTATTACTATCTTACAGACTACACCGTCTAACAAGACACAGGGAGGGAGTTCATACATATTCTCACCATCGATAGAAAACTTTGAACAATATGCTGTATAATTAACAAACTGAAATGTATTCATTATATTTCAATTCACAAATTAGTTGCTATAAACAAGGATCTGTCAGAGGGGTGACCCACACGCTAAAAGGTTCGCTGGGATCCACTTTATGACAAGCCAGACATCTGTAGCTTTGACAGGCACAGAGGGGCTCTAAAGACCTGATGGAGGGCTTTGAATAGGGGCAACTGAAGCTCTTTTCACTCCGGCCGTGGGAAGAAGCAGGGTGGAGCGTTATCTGAACTCTGTAACAGAATCTCGACCCCAGCCACTAAACCTTCAGTCCGCTGGTTGCTTGCTGGGGGGCCTTTTCAAAGCAGAAGCACTTTTGCCCCTCAAAGGGACAGATATGTGGTCTAGAAGTCAGGAGTTCATTTAGGTGAACAATATGAGGATGCTAAACTAAAGAACAGAAAAGCAATGAGGTGAAAGAAACTCAAGAAGCTAGATACTGCAGTGGCAGTGTTATTGGATTTTGAGACAAGGATGTTTTTAATGAAATGCACTCTGTTCTAAAGAATGAGAAATAAACCTGCACTTTGAAAGCAGCACGCAAATAACAATTACATATTTGTTTTTGTTCAGATCATGTAACCATTAAAATAAACTCTTCATGAGTCATCACAGTTTTCCATTCGCAAAACATTACTTTGGAAAACTTTGCAGAGGAAAAACATCTTGCATGATGCCAGGATTTGAATGCCCTGTCTCAAAAGAGCCAAATCCCGCGTCTTTGAACATATGGGACTGTTTTGGTAATTTTATCATCTGCCGATTAAAAATCATAAGTCTGATCGCTTAGAAAAGTAAAAGAACATGATGAACCTGCCCTGTGCAAAAATTCAAAAAGCAAACTTACATCTCTCATCATGCTGCACGTGATCCTTTATCTCCATAACACAAACTGTATGGAACAAGATAAGAGGTTTTTTTTTTTGTTAGAGTAAGTTGACACAAAACTCAAGTATGCAACGCTGGGCTTGTGTAATTATAATTTGGGCAACATTAAAACTCAAAAAATAATAGAAAAGCAGAGGACAATAAAAATATCCCATGAAGCTTAGCTGAACAATCAGTTGCAACCTAAAAGTGTTAAGAACGCAAGAAAATGCAAGAAAGACTACTGTACTCTTTCTATACAGTCTGTACACGTGACAGAGAGTGATATTATGACGGGTCATGACTGGAGAAAGGTTAGGGGTGGAGTTGTGGTTTGGTAGACAAACAGTATAAAAGAGGCCTGGCAGGTGATGGACAAACGCCACAAGACTGCTCACAAAGCATCGCTTTCTGATTAATAACAATTAATAACATATTTACATCACATTCAGAACACTAAACTATCTTTCGAAAGTGTCCAGAACACATCCCATTAAAGTACTTTTTCACATTCACCACGTCTAAGAATGTCAGACACATCAAAAGTATTAAAGTCATGTGAAGGCTGATGAACCTGAAACCACAACTTGACATGCGGCGGGAGGAAGAGACCAACACAGATAATGTCATTCCGTACGTAAAGCCACGTGAATGACAAAATATGAAACATGTTTTCTTGTCAGATTTATTTATCAGAAAAATGAATTCCGACAGTGCACTCATGAAAATTAGACCACAATCAACCAGCAAGTTATAAACGTAATAATTGAAGTTCATAAAATTAATAAAAATAAGAATTTAAAGACTGGATTAAACTGCAATTGAACATAAATCTAAGAATGATAACAACCAAATTAAATGTCATTACATAATGTTGTATCTGAGGATGTTAACAGTAAGTAAACATGCCATCTCTAAGATCCCAGGTTAAAATTGCAGAAAATAATAAGAACATAAAAAACTGCCAACAAATCCCACAACAGCTATTAAAATCCAAAGAAAGGTCACCAACAAAAGAAACAACAACTGCTTACTCTTACCCCTGCATTATGTGTAGTCTGCAGTACTTCAGTTCTGTCCAATTTATGAATAACTAGCAATTATAATTTAGTAAATAATATTTAATTTAATTACATATCTGTTTTTTGTGTGCTTTGGTTTCTCAGCCACTTCTATGTGCCAGAATTAAGTGTCCTGTTCTCTGAATGAAGTGTTTTACGGTCTACTTACAGAAGTTACAGTGTGTACCCAAGCTGCAAGGCAAGAGCATTAAATCCCTATTAGATCCGAGTTGACAGGCTAAGGCACTTGGTGCAATAGCTTCTGTGGAGTCAGCCTGTTTGGATAAGTTGTTAGCCATGTGATGTATTATGAAGTAAACCTGAACTTCATGCATAAACTGTGTTTTAATGGAAACCAAGTCTCAATAGCACAATACTCAACTGTAGTGCACACGTGATGTGTAAATTGAAACACGCACACTTTTTTCCATTATACATTAATAAGAGTATTTCAAAAACGTGTTGCTATTAATCTTCCCGTTTCTGTAATTAACAAAAATGCAATTGAGATTTCTAAGGACTTACCATTAAGTCCATTGGGTATGGTTCTAAGCAGATGGTTAGTGGACAGATCATCCATAGACCTTCTTATAGACACCATCTTGCCCTCTGAAGGTTTAAGCATATGACTGTGGTGGTGATCTGGACTCCCAGCACTCCCCGTGCTGGATGTACTGCTCCCATCTCCAACATCTCGCATGGTACCAGAACCACCATTCAAATTGGTCAGGCTGGACTGGCTGTCTATAGAGCTCCTGGATCCAGCCCCGTTCCTCTCCTCATCTAACATAACGACGATCTCCTTCAACTCCGCATTCTCTCTCAACAGACTCTCCTGTCCCACCTCTAGATCTTTCAGTTTTTGCTGGAATATGCCAACATCCTTCCACATAACGCTGGCGGTGTACCTGCCAAATCTCTGCCATTCCCTAGAAAGCTTTTTCCCTTTCTGTCGATCATCATCCAAAAAGCAGCACAGTTCTCTCAGCTCCTGGTTGTCCTCCTGGAGTTTCTGGTTGACCTCCTTCAAACTCCGAATCTCGTGGAGATGCACTTGTAATCTCCGGTTGACGTCCTTCATCATGTTGCCATGCTCCAACATCAAGTTCATCTTCTCGTTTTCCGCTTTTCGGAGCCTCCTAAGTAGCTCCTCTTTGCTACATTTGAGGAGTTCTTCGTCGGATATTTGCCTTAAATCATCTCTCGGGACGTCTGTGATGTTTTTGGCCATATTCCTGTCGTCAAAAGTGAACTAAAAGGGAGCAATACGGTGGCGATGTTCTAATCATTTCTCGGAGAAAACGTCAGGAGAAATATCGAACTCATCATGTAAAATTAATCCAGTAAGGTTAAGTCGAAAGGTTAACGAAATTTCGCAATAAGAATTGTGATGTTAAAAAAGTCAGTGACGCGACCCAGACAAAACGAACGAAAGAAAACGTGTTTGACAGCCCGTAAAATAAATTCCTCTTCTTTCGTTATTTCATGTTTATTTGACCACGAATCGTCCCTGTGCGCGGTGATGGGGCTCTGGACGCGCATCCAAACGCAGCGACAGATGAATGAACTGGGAATGCGCGCAGAAGTCTGAAGTTGCGCTTCGGCTCGGAGTTCAGTGACGTCAGCGCGCAGCGCACAATGCTGCACTGGCGGCTATGTACAAGTTCTGTCTCTAGGTGGCGCTCGGCGGATCAAAAAATCATTTCAGGTGGTTTAACAATGACACTATGCGCGAACTATTCTGATCTATCCAATACAGCGCTGAGAAAAGTAACAGACAACACTTTAGACTGAGTTAGCATCACCAACGATTTCAGCAATAATGCACACCTGAATAATGACACATGAAACATTTTGAGAGTTTTTGAATTAAAAATATATGAAGAGTTGTGAAATGTAAATCATATTTATGATCTTAAGGGACGTGAGAGACAACGTCCAGTAATACCCGCCCATTCTGGTTAGTGGTAACCTATTATCCAACTTTACGCTTAGAATATATTTCTATATCATCTCTACAATAAAACAATTCATTGCCCAGGGCCAATAAAACTATTCAACAACTACTTCAAAGAATCATGCAACAAGGCTAAAAAATTATTGGTTCTAACACCTCGGAAGATTCAAGATGAGTGATTGGTTTAAATCGGGTAGTTAGGGGGTTTCTGGTGGGACCACAGCACCATCTTGTGGTTAAAATGGGGTGTCGCTAACGGTTACAATTGTTGGAAGGAATTAGCATTAAAAAAAGTATCACATAAAACCTGCTAAGACAAGGACTCATGAACTAATAAATAAACAATAACTTAGACCCTCACAATAACCTAGACCTTCAGAATGTAATATAATAGAATGTGCTATTGACTTTCCTCACATTATACCAAAAGTCTATACAAGATTTTCCCTTGTTACAAAGTTTCTGCATTAAACTTGATCTGTTCGTGAATGTCAAACATCAGACAAGATCTACAGTCACATGTGTTAAAGACAGCAGCTATAGGCCTACAACATGGGAAAATATTTGTGCATGCTGTATGAATGTCTGATACACACACACTGTTATCAGTTGTCTGTATGGATTTGTTTAAATATAGTTTCCTGTGATACACTCTTAAAAAAGGTGCTTAAAAAAGGTACTTCGATGACATAAAGAATCAAAGTTTTTTCAGATGATAAAAAGGAAGAAAGAGATGGTTCTTTACAGAACCTAAAATTAATGGTTTCTCTGTGGAACCAAAAATAGTTCTTCTATTGCATCACTGTGAAGAACCTTTAAGCACCTTTATTATTAAGAGTGTAGGGTTAAACTGACTTCTAACAGAAGTGATGCTATTCTACTATAAAAAAAACACCTCATAAGTTCTTCAATACCTCATAAGAGCTTCAATAATATTTGTCTATTGGGTAATGGGGGAGAATCTTAAGGAAATAGATTTTTGCACAAACAGCAAATAAATATTTGGAAGCCCAAACAGGAAGTTTGTTTCAACAGAACATGGCATAAAAATAAACAGGAAAGAGGATGTAAGTGTGTGTGATAGAAAAACTGTGCTTGCAAAACAGTATGAAAACAGATGGAACCAACATACTATTTTTCATTGTTTGAAGCAATATCATTGTTTCATGTTGTGCTGAGATGAACTTTTTGTTTATACGTGACCATGTTAAATCATAAAGTAGGTATCATTTCAAGAAAGGGGATTGTAATCTAGTGCAACAGTCATTTTTTATTTGTGATAAAGCTTCGCTGCTTTGTTTACCTGTGATCTCTGGGACCCAAAATAAGATATTTGATAAAGAACTTTTAAAACATGGCATGCATGTAAAATACTGTTTATATTAAATGAACAAGAAGTATATACAAATAAGTATAAATCTTTAACCCAAATGTTATGCATTTTCCTAAAACTTTAGCTTGAGTAAAACAGGACATAAGGGTTAAAGGAGCCTTTGGAAATCATCTTTTCTTCTGCAGAGTAACTCTGCTGGAAGACATGAGTTACAGTCGGAGAGTTGTGGTTTGGACCTCTGTCTCACATCTGCTCGGCATGTAAGACACGTTTTGTAACTCAGACATGGTGGAGATGAGGTAACTTATGATACAAATCCAGGAATCCATTTGCGATAACTCTTAGTCGTTCCACAGTAAATCGGACGTGAATCTGTTCGGAAAGAGTTGATGATTAAAATCAGGGCAAAGTGCATAGCTGTGAACAAGCCAGCGAGGACATACGACGGGTTTATTCGCCATTGCACAACTAAGCTTTGATGTAACAGGAGTTGGGCACTGGGATATGAGCGCTATGTGCTACTTTTGCGACGTTCTGGGGCGCATATGGCAATCGCCGTTTGTTCTGTTTTATTTGTTGGGGTTTTGGATAGCACCTGCGTTACTGCATCCGCAATGCTTGGATTTTAAACCCCCTTTTCGGCCTCAACAGGAGCTGCAGTTCTGTCAGATGTACAAATACTTCGGCTGCTGTGACCATGCAAGGGACCAAGAGCTGATGTCAAAATATTACCGAGTAATGGATAACTTCGATTATTACGGGTACTCGAACTGTGCCGCGTACGTGCAGGATCTACTGTGCCAGGTAGGTTTGAAAACCCTACGATGCATTTTAAATGTACACGAATTATATATCTCAACATTTACTGGAAAAAAATAAAATATAAACAGTGTGACAGGGCGGGTTTAATGACGTCACTTTGCAATCGCGACGAATGTTTACGGCATTTCATTTATTTACTATCTTTTTTAACTTAAAGCAAAACTTACAAAGATGTTTAACATCAAACAGAAGTGCATGTAAATATATAACATATGTGTTTATTTCTGCTTTTTACGGCTGACTTTAACAAACTGAACCTGAAAGCAAATCTACACATAATCAATTACAGTAATATCCGATGATCATATACTTAAAAAATCAGCAGCACTCAACAAATGAAAATATATAATATAAAAAACTAATAATAAAATACACCAAGTAATTAAGTTGGCATAAGCAAGGGGTCACATGGGGGCTTTCGGGTTTGCTTCATACCCAGTGAGGCATGACCTGCAAGCATGCAGTGTTGAGATAACCGTAACATTTTACATTAAGGTTCCCTTTATAAAGCATTTGTAAATGTTTTTATTAATGATTAATAAGTCATTTACAAATGCATTACAAAGCAGTTATAACTTCACAAATAAAAAGTGGATTCTAACAAAAAACCTATGTATTTAAAATTTATTTCTTCATTATTTATTTGACTTGAAAGCAGATTCATTATTATCTTGATGTTGTTTGCGAAATAGGCTATTTTGCAATGAATAAGGAATAAATACATTTATTAAGCATTTATAACATGTGTGTTAAAATTGGCTCACTATTTGGCAGGTATTTCAATAGAATCCCCCTTTTTATTTATGCAGTTATAACTGCTTTATAATGCATTGGTAAATGACTTATTATTGAACACATTTATAAATGCGTTACGAAGGGAACCTTAATGTAAAGGGTTACTGAGATGACTACACTAAAAGTGGGTTTGAGGCTGCCGTGTTCCATTTACCTCTTAACGTTTCCCAAATCTCATTTTTCAGGAATGCTCTCCATATGCTGCTCACCTGTTTGATGCTGAAGACCCCAGCACACCTTTAAGGACCATCCCAGGACTCTGCCCAGACTACTGCTCTCTGCTCCATTCCAAGTGCAGTTCCTTCCTTCCACTGCTGTCCGACGATCCACGTGTTCAAGAGCTTCAGCATGACCAGCGCGGGCTCTGTCAGTACCTGGAACTGGATGACCCAGATTACTGTTATCCTCATCTCCTAAGCAATGAACTGTTAACCAAAAACCTGGGCCGCACCGCAGCTGACTCGGACGGCTGCCTGCAGCTGTGTTTAGAGGAGGTTGCCAATGGACTCAAAAACCCTCTGGCCATGGTTCACGCCAACGATGGCACACACAGGTTTTTTGTCGCCGAGCAAGTCGGCGTGGTCTGGGTCTACCTTCCAGATCGATCTAGGCTTGAACAGCCGTTTCTAAACATCACAAAAGCTGTGTTGACATCCCCATGGGAAGGCGATGAAAGAGGTTTTCTGGGACTTACCTTTCACCCCAAATTTAAATACAATGGAAAGCTGTATGTGTACTATTCGGTGGAGGTGGGCTTGGATGAGAGAATCCGCATCAGCGAGTTCCGAATTTCCTCAACGGATATGAACATGGTTGACCACAGCTCGGAAAGGTGAGCATAGTTCACCCAAAAATAAACATTCTGTCATCAGTTATTCACCCACATGTCATTCAATATCTGTATATAACTTTTTCTTCTGTGGAAATATTTTAGAAATGTCTGAGTGGTTTTGTGGCCATTTAATTGAAGTCATTGCTTGATGACGTTCTTCAAAATCTTTTGTGTTCTGCAGAAGAAAAGTTTTCTGTTTCAACCATTTGGACGGCACTAAATCTTTAATAGGTGCAACACTTCTCCATGTGCATTTTTTGTCATCTCAGAAATATTTTGGAGATTGATGAACCTGCTTCTAATCATAATGGTGGCCAGCTTCTGTTCGCCGATGATGGGTACTTGTACATCTTCACTGGTGATGGTGGAATGGCAGGCGATCCATTTGGGAAATACGGAAATGCACAAAACAAGTAAGTTTCGATGTATTGTCATTATTTTGTCATTTAATATATTTGTAAAAGATTTGTTTTTCCAATATTTGGAATTTTATTCTGGATTGCGTATGCTAATTTACTGCTAGATCTGCCCTGCTGGGAAAGGCTCTTCGCATTGACGTGGATGACAACGAGAGGGGACCGCTGTATAGAATTCCACCAGACAACCCATTTGTGCATGACCCCAACGCTAGACCGGAGGTGTTTGCCTACGGGGTGCGTAACATGTGGAGATGCTCGGTAGACAGAGGGGATCCCATGAACAAAGACGGAAAAGGACGAATCTTCTGTGGGGATGTGGGCCAAAACAAATACGAAGAAATAGACATTGTCGAGAAGGGCCGGAATTATGGCTGGAGAGCAAAAGAGGGCTTTTCTTGTTATGACAAGAAACTCTGTGCTAATAGCTCTTTGGGTGCGTACTGTACATTGAGTATGCTGTAAATAAATAGATCGGGCAAATACAGTTGTTTCTGTTCTCAATCCATAAAATGTTTGATATTTTTAGATGATGTCCTTCCGATTTACGCATATCCACACAAAATTGGTAAATCTGTCACGGGAGGCTATGTGTACAGAGGCTGTGAATATCCAAACTTAAACGGCATGTACATATTTGGAGACTTTATGAGTGGGTATGTGAAAACATATGGTGATGCTTATGGTCAGTCAGTTGTAACAATAAATCATTTCCCTTTTTAAAGTTGACTGTATGAATTTTCACAGACGCCTGATGAGTTTGAAAGAAAACACAAACACAGGCAGGTGGGTGTACAATGAGATTTGCATGGGCATGGGTCTGACCTGTTCATTTCCAGGCCTCATCGACAATTACTACACGTACATCATTTCATTTGCGGAAGATGAAGCCGGTATGTACCTTTATGCTATTTTTGCATGTCAGACATTTGTTTTAAATAACATCTCTATTCCTTGTGGTGGTTAATAGATCCACATTGTCCGCCCTCCTCTTCCTAAATATGCTACATGAATTGCTCACTACCGCCTCACTGTGGACATAACTTTTGTATGGAGTTGTACTGTGTATTTGATCAGAAAAATATTTAATTTCATCTTACTTGTTCTTTGTAACCAGGTGAACTCTATTTCATGTCCACCGAAGTACCAAGTGCAACATCCCCTACAGGTGTGGTGTACAAGATTGTTGACCCCTCAAGGTATTCATTATTTATCACTTTTAAGACAGCTTCATGAATGGTGTGCAAAGTTCAGTTTATGTTGTCTTTACTCTCAGAGGACAGAAAATATGTGTTGGCAGCAGTACGTGCTCATGTAATCTATCTCTCTCTCTCTCTGACGTAGATCAGATCAACAGTGGCCAAATACTCCATTAGCTTTAATGTGATCATTGCACTGACTGTCTGTTCTCTCTCTTAATGCCATGCAAACTTTTGCAAACCTTAAATTTGTGTCCTGTTTTTATTTGAAGAGTAGGTAACCAAAATGTGCAGTATGTGTATTCAGTTTCGCATTAAAAATGTCAATTGATTAAAAAATGCACGGCCTGTTTTGTTCCAGACGTGCGCCCCCAAGAAAATGTCATTATGACCCACTTCCAGTTCGTGTTAAGAGCAACCTAATTCCATTCAAGCCTAAGGAAAGTAAGTTTGTGGCCGTATTAAGATACCTTGCAAATGCAAAATGATGATTTTGTCTGACATACTGTGTTAGTTCCAAATCAAATGTTTTTGTGTGCTCAAATGACTGCATTAATATATAAATGAGCTAACATCACACATGACTTAATAAACGGTTGATGTGAATGCTCTTTTCGAAGCACTAATAGGAGTCAGTGTTCCGACAAAGCATCCAAGACTCGCAGATGAGGAGAAATCCCTTGAACCTGATTCAAAAGACTGGCTTCAAGAGCTGGTGGACATCCTAAGGGAGCAGGATGGACAGAACCCCACTCCGTTCACCCCAACCACACCCAAACCTCTCAGGACATCCCGCCAACGGAAAGGTAGACGCAGGAAGGCCAAGCACAAGAATGGAGCCGTGAGGTTGGTTGGGGATGAGGAAGGTCGACAGGATCGGGGAAGAGTGGAGAGGTGTATGTCAACGGGGACTGGGGGACTGTTTGCGATGATCTCTGGAACACCAAGAACGCCGTGGTGGTCTGTCGACAGCTGGGGTTCCAACACGCACTTAAGGCTGCCAAGCACGCTGAGTTTGGGGAGGGCAAGAATCTGAAGATTATTTTAGATGATGTGCAGTGTGAGGGGACAGAAGAAACTCTTCTGGATTGTCAACATGCCGGGGCGGGCGAACATAACTGTGCTCACTACGAAGATGCAGGAGTTATATGTGGAAATTCAGCTCCAGGTCTGAAATAATCAGGAAATTAAATCTTTGTTATTTGTTGTAGCGCATAGGTCTACCTCATCTAGTTCTGTAACGTAGATACAGAGGACATGAAGTATAATTATATGTGATATTTCAGTTTTAATAGTGACTAAACATTCATGTTCATCCTGATTTGCTGCCCAATTCATAGACCTATGTGGATGTTTACCTTTTGTATGAAAATAAATTTGCCCATTATTTTGCCCATAGGCCTAATACAAACTTTATATCTTCTTTACAGTTTAAGTCATAAATACATATTAAAATATGACGAATTTGTGGTCATTTGATGCAAAGTATTAATGAAACAACTAGCTGTTGAACCGCAAGTCACGTGTTTAGAGCAAAGTCCTACCTTGATACCACAGTAAGTTTATTGATTAGGCCTATATATAAATGTTTTGAACATTTGTTTTAGTTTGGTTGTTTGTGTTGTCTGAGTCGCCTCCCCTTTGAATGAAACTGAGGTAGTTTTGTACTCTGTAAGACTACGTCTACACTAATCCTGATAAATTTAAAAACGGCATTTTCGTCTAAAAACGCTCCGCGTCCACACTAACGTTTTCAATCATTTTTAAAAGGTTTCTCATCCACACTGAAACGTGAAAATGCTAACGTCCCTGTACTGCGCATGTGCAAAACGTAGGACGCTTCAAATGTACGTCATTTCCGCCTAGCGCTTTTTTTCGTCCGCGAGTTCCACCATCAAACAACAATTGTGAGTAACCATTACGTGTCCTCTGAAGAAAAGAAATCTGTAGTACGTACAAACTAATATTAAACTTTAACAACGCTGTTAAAACCGAGAGTAAACAAATCAAATGCTGTACAGCATCGTCCACCATCTTGTCTAAAGGATCACATGACTGCATCACGTGACTACAATTACGTCATATTTTCTTAAACCCTCCGTTTTCACTATCCACACTGCAACGCGTAAAGGGCGTTTTTAAATGTATCCACTTTCGAGAGCGGTTTTAAAAAGCTCCCTCTTCGTTGATAAAAACGCCCTTTTAATGTGGACGGAAGGCCAGAATGGAGAGAAAAACATGCGTTTTCAAACGAAAACGCACTAGTGTGGATGTGGTCGTAAGTACCGTATTGTCATTGTGCATGTACAGTACGTACAATGAAACTTTGGGGGAGCAACCTCCAGATGCCATCTTTATATACTTACATACTATTATACATATAATATACCATTTACATGGTACACTATACAATATAATTTATACAATAAACATTAAAATACACGGTAATACACAATATACACAGTAAGCTAAACAACACGGTGCATAGAAAACACATAGGCAACACAAAGAGAACAGATGTGCATGGATGTAAACATTGTGTGTATGAATGTGCATTAAATGTCATCAGAAAGTGACAAGTACTGAGGTGGGAGACATAACTTTTAGACACCACTAAACTTAACCTATGTGCTCTAACCACTAGCTTGTAACAATATTTTTCGTTGGCATCAAGCATTAATATTTGTGGAAATGGGTTACTAGATTGTTGATGGTTAAGTCTAAATGCGAAATTAAATAAGGAAGAACGTTCATCGTCGAGAAGCTGTTGCATGTAACTAGTATAGTTTTATGTAATACCGTGTTGTATCGCGTTAGCATTATTAGCATTTAGCCGATAGCCGGGCTACAGCCAGGCTCCATAGCTCAGTGGTTAGAGCACTGGTCTTGTAAACCAGGGGTCGCGAGTTCGATCCTCGCTGGGGCCTCAATGTTTTTAATTTTGTGCAGTAAAATTTCCCATTTAGCAGGTCGCCATAATTAATGAACGTTATACAAATCAAAGTATTTAAAGCGCATTTTTGCAGTGCTTAAATGTGCATTAAAAGTAATGTTTGCTCATCACGTGAAAATGTATTCAATAACAAAAAGCCATTAAATATGCGATTTTTGTATGGTTTATTCTACATCGTATTTATGTCAAATGCTTTTATGACTAAAGTATTTTTTTAGTTCAAGTTTTTTATTTTGCATCTGGAGGACAGGTTTGCAATGCGTCGATGTGTCCATTCAGCTTTATCTGCAATCATAAAGTCTCTCTGTTATCCCAAAGTGGGTAGGTGACATTGTTCTCTTTTCAATAATGATGTCTTTGTGTGCGGAATTCTATCTCTGCCTCGAACAGGGTCATTGATATTCTGAGCATTCAATCACGTAGGTAGTGCCAAACTATGTCTGCCAGCTTCCCTTCAAAAGTTGGCATCCCTCTGAAAAGTCATTTAGCTCTGTGCCTCCAGCGACTCATCATTTACAAAGAAACAAGGAAGCAATGGATTGATGAATATCAGTTTAAGCAGCTTGCTCTGCACGTCTCACCCTGTAGCTCTAATGTGATCATCATAATTCTTATTTTATTTAATATTCGTTGCACTACAGCTTCCAGCAACCACTAATAGTTCACAATTTGTTTTCATTTTACAAAGTGTGGCTTAAGTGTGACAGCTGTTGTGTGTCAAAGAGTTTTCACACCTCAACAAGAATAAAAATATGTTTGTCAACCTTACTTTACGCAGATAAATACCACATAATTCGGGTATAAATAATTAAATGTGGGGGTAGGGAGACACCTACTGACATTATATGTGCACTGATTTAGCAAAAGAGTTGGGTGTTTTACCATATTTAACCTAGAGGGGGCAGTGTCTCACTGCATTTATCTGTTTATCAATCTGTAAACTTTGGAAAATACATAAAATATCTGTTGCCGTGAATTTATGTAAAAACTAGTAACTTATTACATTCTTGCCTATGTGATTTTTTACTCAGAGCCATTCACACACAGCCATGTGCTTTTTCAACAGATTTCAATTTTTTCACATAAAGCTAATAAAATATATTTTAGACTAACTCTGAACAATTTTTTAAACGATTTAAGGAAAAATTGGTTCATCTTTTGTGTTGGAAGCTCACAAAAGAGACATAAAGGTCATACAGATCAAGAAAACAAAAAAAATCAAAATGCATGACACCATGTTAAAAACAGGTTAGGTTATTTTCCTTATGAATTAGGCAGGACCAAACCACTTTGAGCCGTTGTCTGTGCAGGTATTTCCCAGAGGATGAGCTTCTGAACACAGTGATTATTACATTGAAAACTAGCAAATACTGCATAGTTTTACTACGGCTTCCCATAGAATGGATGGACCAAGTGATGGTAGAAACAGCCACGTCACCTTAACATGAACCCATTTCATATCTCCTCCTGGTAATTACGGCCCATTAATGAGACACTAGTGAGGGAGGTTTAAGTGGAGCGCTGAAGCACAATAAACTCATTTCCTGTCATGTTTCCTTCTCCGCTCTGAAGAGACGTTGGTTTCTTACAGTACTCTCATCCTTCACCAAATGCAACTGTGAGCGATGAGCTACACTTATGCACTTTTATAGGGGATTACAGGTCAAAAATATTGAAAAAGTCAAGTTATAATTCTGGAAAAACATCTTTGAAGGCCACCGTGTGTTCTAACTGAAGCCTATATTTTGTTTCTTGCATTTGTTTATTGCTGTTCTCTCTATCTAGATGCAATCTGTGGTTTATCAGACCGTGAAACAAACCGACTGAAGGTCCATTGTTGCCGTGCCGTCTTTCCATTCAGAAGTATGCGAATGTCCGCAGGTCTTGTCTATTAATAGGAGTGAGGTGACAGACATGAACGGGTCAGTGAATGGGAGTAGGGGTCTGTGCCTGGCTCCAGACCGCCAGGCGATCCTAGATACAGCTGTTTACTCACAGCTTGGGGTCTTCCTGCGGTCCTGCCCCCTCCAGAGGCCCTGAGCGCAATGCAGCTTTGGCCCCAAACCCACCCCCACTTTAAAGTTAGCAGCCAAAAAAACAAGTTAGGCTGCCCGCAAAACACTAATGTCTGATAAATAGACATATCTAACATATCTCTAAGCCTTGGTTTTAAACTTTACAAACCACCCAATACACCGAGAAACCTCAGCAACTGCAGAGTAGTGCCCTGACAACCACCTCGGCAAAATCCACCCTAATTTGGATGGCATATAAAGTCCTCCTGTGGTTTACACACATTCTTGTTACCATCATTTCATTCTGCAGTACCGGGTTGCCCTTCGGTGGCCCTAAAATCTCACTGAACACAGGGACAGACAGCATCCATAAAGAAAATAAACATTCCCGAGGACCTTTGAGCTCAGCAGATGTGGCGCCGTGCATAGAGAGCCAGAAGCAAACATTTGGTCAACTCTCCCTTCGAACAATGAATGATCCGTCTTTACGGCGTCCTGTAGCAATCTCGCCCTTCCATTGTCTGCGTGGTCAGGTGTGTTATCTTCAGCAATTGTGCACACTTGAATGGAAATGGCCAAGGTACCCTCCCCAAGTCAGCGATAACATCTCCTGAGTATAGGTTTTATGACAAAACGTGCAGAAGACAATGGACTGACCCCAAGAACTACCCTGATGGGTCACTCTCTGTAAAACCTCTCAAAACAAGAGGCCTCCTACAAAAGTGTGTGTGTTCAGCAGGTATTGTGGTTCTAAGAAGAGAAAGCCCTGTAATTTAAGGTTGTTTTGGAAATTAGAAATGTCAGTGATTTTGATTAGTTGTGAGTGCTGAAATGTGTGGCTAAAAAACTTTCGAAAGAAGAAGAAACGTAACAGGTGAGGCGGATATTTTAAAAGGATGTTTCAGGTGTAAAGCAACATGTGACTATGCAAATTACCCAAGATAATAACTTCTTGAAAAATCCTTTTTCAGGAAATTGAAAAAACTTGATGTAAAACTTTTTCAATAATTGCATTCTGTGTGTCCAAGTTAATACAAAATCCAGTGACGAACATAAAGGGGGACAAATAATAATGATTTATAGAAAAATAAAAATCACAAAATGGAGATAAGAGTTTTCAAAAGGACAGCATCGAAATATGAAAAACTTTTGGTACTAAACCTAAAAAAATTCACAGTGTGTTCAACTTAAAAGGGTCATATGACACGGCTAAAACCAATATTATCGTTTGTTTTAGATGTAATGCAATGTGTATACACGATTTAAGGTTAAAAAACGCTGTATTTTCCACATACCGTGCATGTCTGTATCTCCTCTTTGCCCCGCTTCTCTGAAACCCGCGGATTTTCGCTATGATTGGCCAGTCAACCAGTGCGTAGTGATTGGTGGAATACTGCAAGCGTGTGACGGAAATGTAACGCCTCTTACCATATTTGGAACATCAGGTTCCAAAGCAATTGCACTGACAGGTTATTACTTGCGTATACATTTGGGCGGTCTTAGTCAAATGATACCATGAACTGATGTAGATTTGTGGGGGTGTGGTTACACGAGGGGTTTCAGGAAGGTCTGGGTGAGGATTCGCTCTTAGATAGAATGCATCTTTTGTTCCGACACTTACATTTTTACAATTTTACGTGTCTACTACATGCATGAGCAACTTATAACACACCAAAGAAACAGAAAAACACGTATTCACACCATATGACCCCTTTAACTTTGCAATCTTGTGCCAAGAGCGATAAACTCCTGCATGACCATTGAACCACATGTACACACAATACCTAAAACCAGATATGGATGTAACAATGATCTGGAGCAAATTTATTACACCCACAGGAATTACTTAAAAAATGGGCAAATTGAAGTATATCCACCAAGAATAGTAGTGTGAACACTTTAAAATAAATTTAGTGGATTTAGCAGCTTAAATAACACATTTCTGTGGAGAATAAACCAAAATGTGATTTAACAAAATGTTTGCCTTTAAAATGTAAGAATAGTTCCTGCATTAAGTTTTTGATAAAATAATATGGACACATACAGTATATTTCTATTAAAAACAATGACCCACATAAATAAATTATTATCACAAACATTGCATTATTCAGAAATAAACAAAAACATTTATTAATGTGACCATGTTGATGTCATGTTGACTTTAGGCTATTTCGGCATATATTAAAATGACATAATCTGTTTCAGTTTAATTTATTTACAATTCTGTCTCAAAACTTGAGAAAGAAACAATGGCAGATTATTAAGTCTGACATCAGTTGACTGTCTGTTATTTGTTTCATGTGTGCCTATAAGAAAGAACACATACACATATGAACAGGAATCTCCTGCAGATAAACCCCAAATCAGTCCCACCTGTGAATAGACCAGCAGGGTCACGGCTAAAACTCAACATCTCGTTCTACACATACAGTATCAAACACTCACACACAGAGTAAACCATCCAGCACGTTTTCTGCTTAAACTTCTCAGTAAATCATTGAGGGCCTTGTTTCAATCAAACAATTTCCCTTTGGGAACTTGTGGGCTTATGTATGAATGTAGACTATATCAGCCTGGTTGTGTGAGGATTCTGGACATGCAAACACACAAACACTGCTCTTTTGTAAATGACACGGTGGGCAGTATAGACCGCTCTTAGACTACACTGACAGTCCTTTATGGCACTCCTACAGGAAGGATTGTGGAAATATGGTATTCCTGTTGGTCTGAAAGAGCAAACATGGTGTAACCACCAAACACTGGCAGAGGACCTGTGCATGTGCGGTCTGTACAGTAGCTGCTCTTTTGTAAGCTGGCCGTTTTAAAAATAATAGTTTTACAGTTATTTAAGACTATTCCGAACTGTATCAATCATGCCCCTGTATCAATCCGAACTGTATCAATCATGCACACATACATCTGATTTACGTCTATTTGACGTCTGCATTTACATCTGCAAGACATCTACAATAATAGTTATCTCATCTGCAATACGTCTCGGAGATGTCTGCTGTCAGACGTCATATAGACATCTAGAAGATGTCAGTAAGATGTTTATGATTTAGAATGGATGTAAAGCTGCTCTTTCTAAGATGTTTAGCAGATGTTTTTACGCAGCAGATCTCCAGATCTTTAGCAGACGTATTACAGACGTTCAGATGTCTCCGAGACGTATTGCAGATGAGCAAACTATTGTTGTAGATGTCTTGCAGATATAAATGCAGACGTCAAATAGACGTAAGCCAGATGTATTGTGCTATAGTTCAGTGATGTTATCAAAAGCATTTTGCATGAATTTCTTTTTTACTGAGTCCCAAAAGATAACTTTCATAATTTTGTCAAATCAAATGAACACAAGTAAAATCTAGTTGACTACAATCTAAACCATTTTTTTACAGTGCAGTAGGATTCAATGGATGGGTTGTAACCCAAGAAGGTTTTGATACAGTCGTTTACAGCCAGGATTTTTTAATTTTTTGTTGTTTATGCATTTAGAAATTGATCATGTTTGCAATTCAGCCTGTTTTAAGATAATTTTGCTTATTGGTGGGACTATGCAATTTATTGTCAGATTAATAAGTGCTAGTTTGATTGTAAGGACATTTCAATTTTTTACATTGAACAATTTTGGTCCTGTGTTGGATGTTTTCCAAAAGAAAAATGTTTAAGCAGCACAGATCTCAAATTTGGTTCTTATCAGATTGATAAACATTAGCGGTTTACCGCTTGCATCAGATAAGCATCATTAGTGTGAGACAATGATGTCATTAACCCCATCGCTCACAAGATTATTTTTCTTTACTCACTCTCTTGGATGGTGTATACTCATCTGCAGATGATTCATCATCTAAATGTGGCTTGCATATGTTTGGCCCTCTTTTCTTTCGGCCCATTTGGTTTTCTGAATTAGTATGATTATTTTTTTGTAAAAGCAGGGCACAATATGTTGTATTAATATGAAGGAATTTTCCATATTAATTTTTTACAGTTGTTTTAACTGTATTTAACATTTTGCACCGCATTAAATTACATTTAAGCATAAACGGAAATGTCCGTAAAATAAAGGAAAATGTACTGGTCATTTTCTGCCAGTACTTTATCTCTTTTTTTACGGGATTTTTTTTACAGTGAAGTTATGTCTTCATGCCACCATACAGATGTCCACCAGCAGACAGTTCTCTCAAATTTTATTCAGATCAACCCTTCTCAAAGCTAACTGGATATGAATTAGCCGTGACGCAACAGACTGTTTTCACATCAAATGTAAAATATGGCTTCCTGTCTTTTAGGCACATGTCAATCATTTCATTTGCAGTTTCCTGGAAGCTTCCCAGCTTTCGGGGGAATATGTTATATCGGTTCTGGGAAGTGGCTGTAATGCAAACAAACAGCAATGTGCTAATGACTGGAACATTTCACACCCAGCAAACCAGTCCAGTCAAGACTTTGAGCGTAGATTAATAGTGGCTGGTCAATTTTTGCCAGAAAGCATTTTGTTGTGTCAAATTATTTCTACGTTCTCTGAAGAAATGATGAGAGGTGCTTGCCTATGCCAACATTCTGCCATGTGTACTATACTAACTGTGTTTATTTTTTTGTGGTAAAAGTGTAGTGACCATGTTTTTGGTCAATTGGTAAACTAAAGTAATTTGGTGGAAAGCATGTTATTACTATAATAACCATGTTTTGTTTTGTTTTTAACTGTAGTTAAACCAGTGTTAATATTCGTAAGAGTTGGGTGTAAGGGGTGGTTGCTAAGGTAAAACCGGTATATGAGAATTTCTTCTGTGGAACACAGAAGCAGATATTTTGAGAAACGTCTCAATCGTTTTGTGTCCATACAATGGGGGCTAATCTTGTTTGATGACCAATGTTCTTTAAAATATCTTCTTTTGTGTTCTGCAGAAGAAAGAAAGACAAATAGGTTTGAAATGAAATGAGGGTGTGAATAATTAAGGAATTATGTCATAATTTACTCACCCACAGCTTGTTCCAAATCTGTCGTATGTCAAAGCCAAATACTAGGGTTGAGGGTTTGTTCAAATCCCACGTTTGAGCAATAATAGATACCGTGATGTTTGTTTTAAACTCCACTTAACATTTATGTAAATCGAAAAAAAGGAAAACTTCTGCTCATGCAATTTTGAAAACACACACTTTCTCTTCACCTGTGACAGTCTGAAGTAAACACACATGAAGTAACTCCTTTAAAATGAAGTGAGAGATGATAGCAGAACACAGAATTCACTGTTTGCTTGAATTCCGTGTTATAAGGACGCATTATAAGAGGAGAACAGCGCAGTATAGAGTTTGAGAGCTGCAGGCTTTGATCATGGCTCATCACGGGCCGTTCCACCAGCGCCCATATGGAGTCACTTTTCTCAGGTCTGTTTTGGATCTCTCTCTCTCTCTTATTTATAGCCCCAAGTGCATGTGGTTGTAAAACAAGTCCCTCTCGAATGTTGCTCTCATTCGCCAGTGCTCAAGTGATGGAGCGATGCTTACTTTTGCCCTGCCATTCAGCGGGATTTACTGCAGTTTTTAGCCATGAATGTCGCAGTGAAACGGAAGTGTCGCCCTAATTGTCCCGCATTCATCACAAATACGGCATACAATCCACAGATCTGTAAACTTAAGGAAGTTTGAGGAATGCCTTCTCTGAGTTTGTTAAAATAATCAAACGATAGATTATAACAAAAATGACCAAACATGGCGTTATGGGGGAATAAAAAAGCCTGTAATTTACAAGGCCTAAAAAAGACTTCAAGAGAGGTTGAAACTCACTGTAACGGATCTGTTTCGTGAGCCCCCAAACCATATGCCATTGTGTGCTCAACGGTAATTATACCTCCTAATGCATTAATGGTTTGCAGTACATCGAGAAGACGTATGCTTTAGAATAGACCTCCTAATCATCTATAATGTACGGGCGGGAGCAAAGGCCACACTACACGAAATAACCCAATTTGGTTGTCTGTCTTTGGAGCCGAGTCTTTATGTTTGAGCAACGTACTGTGACCATTCGCTACTCTATTTATTTTTGTTTCCTCTCGTTGTGAGGGACAAAGAGCAGGCGTCTCCCCGGCCTCCCGGGGGTCTCCAGGAGGGGGGTGTTTTCTGTGCAAACAGCCCAAACACAGGTACAGTTATCTTTGCCTGACTCTGTGCACCCCGATCCAAGCCGCCGAGCTTTGAAACCGCTGTGGGAGCCATGGAGGGCTGCCCTCCAATAAATATTCGGTTTAAACTCTCCAGCGAGTGTAATTTCTGCTTGTTTTTACCAGCGATAGAAAAGAAACATTACGACGAACGCTGTGGGGGATCCAGAGGCGGCTTGTTCACTTCAAAGGGCTTCAAAAGCCTCTTTAGAATTTAAATAAAAAAATTTCAATAAAACACTGACTGTCTGCACTAATAGCACATGATGGTTTACTGCTTTTGTAAATGTTTGAAAGCACTTTTGACCCACTTTTTACAAAATGTTATTTCAGTAACCGAGAAACAAACTAATGATGCTTTCTCATACAAAACCACAATTCTGGGGGTCTTGTGGATGGGGGGTTGCTTACACGTCCTAGCGCATTGCATCTTTATTTAATATTGTTATTAGTATAGCTTTATTGTCACACAATAATGCAACAATGAACAATGCAAACTTTAAAAAGAAATTGAAATAAAAAGAAAGAAAGTTGTTAGGGCAATGCTATGTGATCCTACTAGCTTGGGTGTCTCCCAATGAAATCAAAGCTTACCCTGTTTGCTCGTTTCTAGTTTTGTGGTAAACAACTCATCCAGGAAAGTTGAAAATTAAATAAAACACAAAAAAATCTATAATAAAAACAGATAGCATAACATCACAAACAAAATAATAATAAAATAATCAATTGATGCAGAAAAATCTAATTTTATTTTTCTCACCTAGTATTCAAGTTCACCCGGAAATATGTCACAATAAAGGTTCACCAGAACATCAAATGTAAGTTTAAATGATTTTCCACCATTTTATCGCCCGTTGACAATCCTAAATCAGATGACTTTAAAACCGCCTCTCAACAATCCACATTGTTTTTTAGTTTTATGCACGTCTTTAGCTGAATGAGTTAATGCGCCACCAAGTCATATTTATAGATTTACTGTTTTAAGCTACAAACTAATCAAATAGACCCAGCACAGCGGATGTCGCCTTGTAAAGACCTTGCAGTGACCTGAACGTCATCACCTCAGCTTTTTATTGACACCCATTTATGTGGGAAGAGGAAAAGGAACAGATGTCAGGAAGCATATGCGCAGCTTTGAGGTAGTTGAGCAGATCTGACAAAACCACTGAGGAAATCCACTAAGTGCCACAGTGGGCTCTTTAAAGGGGTTACTGACCTCCACAGCAGCACCTGACTTGGACTCGGTTCAGGTTGTGTCCGGGCCGAGGCATTCAAGCAATTCTTAATGTGGAGGCAATTAGATTATTAGCGCAGCAGATGGCAGTTACATAGCAAGATTGCTATTCCATGATAAGCACCGCGGGACCCTCGGGGGCTTCGATCTTTCCTCATGTCTCAGCTTTCAACTTTGTTACCCAATACATACGTATGTCGGGTAACGTTAAGCGCAGGTCTAATAAAGATGTGATTGATGCAAGCCAGTTGTCAAATTCATTTTGCATTAGCCGGACTTAAGGCCAACATTTCAATTTGTCCGAAAACAAAATGTTATTTTTGTTAATTGGTAATTGAGAAGGGTGCACATGTGTTTAAAGCAAACTAATCTTCAGCAGAAAATGAGAAAACAAATCTATTGTTAACTACTCCATCTCGACCGGGTTAAAATGTGTGGGGGCATGTGTCCTTCAGCAGTGGCAGATGGTCACGTTTCATTTTTTGTGAGATTTTAAACTATTGCAAACATTTTTTACTTCATTTTTGTGGTTATTAATAAAGTAACACAGCTTTAAACTGTTAAAAGCTGGTTAATATCTATACTGTAAGGGCCAAAATGAAGAAGTTTCTGGAGTTTAATAGCATTACATACAGTAATAGCAACTGCTTACATCACGTGACAGCAGTTTGAAGTAATAGCTGGACTATTATTTTCCCTGCTTATATCATTCCTCTGTTGCCTGATATCGTAAAAAAAAACAAATTAGACCCAAACAGTTTCAACAAATGAAACTTCCTAAATCACAACTAATAAACTCTAATACTTATTCTTCGTAAACATTTACTCAGTAACTTTTCATCAAAGTAACCGAGTGCAGCAATGACGCGTCAGAGGAGACCTGGCCCTCCTGGATGAGACTGGTTCTCCAGAGGTTCTTTTTTTCTCCATTTATTTATCATTGGAGTTTGGGTTCCTCGCCACAGGGCATTCTTGGCGGGCTTGCCCCCCGGCAATCTGCATTTATTAGATATTATCAGATATTATGCTTTGGCATTGTGATATGCGCTATATACATAAAATTAAACTGAATTATGTTCAATGAAAACTATTTTAGACATTTCAGCTAGAAATTAAAAACTTCAGAACAGACAAAACAACAGAATCACACTCAGTTAAGCTATCGAAATTAAAACGAATGAAAACGTGTGATATTACCAATATTACATTTATTATATCTGGTCACAGAGTGTTTGACAAAGATAGTTGATGGACGGGAGAAACCTTATTGAAGTAGAACGGTGTGTGGTGTGGCACGGACCAGAGATCTCCGATAGGACACTCAGATTCACATAGTGCATATAGTCTTATTCAAATATCCACTTCATAGCAAGGGTTACAAAAGCAATAAATACTGTACAACGATATATCTGACGTTAAAAATGACATGCCAAACTTTTGACATTACATATAATATCCTTAAAGAATGCAGCATTTCTTTGATCACTTTACACAAACACTTTAAACAGTAATGTATTGTATATTACATGTATAATTAAATATACGATTATATGTACACAAATACAGTATATATATTCTGTTATCTGTATTAAATAAAGTGCCTTTCTTTTTAAAGTTCTGAAAGGTGAAGTGTCATATAATCAAATGTACAATGCGTATTACATGTAAACTTCTGTAAATCAGAAAACTATACAATTTCCCAATTTAGTCATTAACTGATCCCTATACCGTATATAAGATGACTCAATTCACCAAAAAAACTAAAATTGCCAAAAAGGCCTAACCGTCCTGATCTTTTCCTAAAGAATGGCCGATACAGATGTTACCTCAAAGATGTTACGATCACAATCCCAAGTTAACATCCAGGCAAGCAAACATTAAGATTTACTGACCTGCTGCAGAATTTGGACATTAGACAACTCATGAACTCATCAAAGCTCATGAAACGCATGGCAGACAAATACACCATAACTAAGGGTTATGGTGTACTTGCCTATAGCGTGATAATTCATGGCTGGCACATGTGGTTAACTCAATGAAAACATATTTTTGCTCAGGTCTGACAGTGATCATAAGCGATACTAATGTGTGCAAGGCAGGGGTGCGCAGTCCTCCCGAAGACCTTCTTTAGTGAACCCAAGGACCCTACGGCTTTTTTTGTTTATTTAGAGATTTTGAAATGACTTCTTGAGCTCAAGAAGTAGGACTAAACACGGTTTAAGAGATGAAAAACCTTATAAAATAATGCTTGAAAAGGCAAAAGGTTCAAAGGGAAAGGCAATTTTCCAAGCTTTTGGGCAAATGCGTTGATAATTGGAGTTTGACATCAAATAAATATGTCTAGAGCTACAAAAGAGGACGAGAGGAAGTCCAAGCCAGAACTAAAACCACTTGTACTTTGAAGTATTTAGGATCGTAACAGCATTAAACTTAAAGAGTTCACCCAAAAATTAATCCTGTATGACTTTCTTCCTTCCGCAGAACACAAAATAAGGATATTCTGAAGAAAGTCGGCACCCATTCACTTCTATTGTATGGACACAAATCCAACGCAAGTGAATACGTGCCAGTTAACAACATTTCTTTAAAACAACTTCTTTTGTGTTTTGCAGAAGATTGGGATGGATAAACATGTTCCATTTTTGAGTCAACTGTCCCTTTAAGAAAATGGGTCCTTTCGGTATCTCGGTACTACATCATGCTAAAAGTACACGGCTTAAACGTACACAGTAAGACATCATAGGAGGTGTGTGTTAGAACAGGTGCCTGTCAGCGGGTACTTAAGAATCAAATCACCTGCAAGATGTTTTAACATTTCACCAAGACACATCGTGACAGACAGGCGTGCTGAAAAGGGCAGCTCATGTATGCCATCTCATGTATGCCTCGGAGCTCTGACTGAGGCTCAAGGATGATCTCCGATGTTGAAAGAGCCTTTGTATTTAGCGTGATGTACGTTTACCTTCACCCCCAGAGGAAACCTTCCATCCGTCAACCAAGTTTGGACTAACCCCTGTGTCGGTGTCAAGTGAGTATCTCGTATTGCATTCGGTACAAAGCAGACTTGTGTTGAAAGGTAAAAAAGAAAATGGGATCCAATTATACCTATGATTTTAGAAAACATGCCCCCCGTTGCATAAGTTCAAGAAAAGGTTCCCTGTTGCTTCTCATGTTCCCTAATCGCAGTCTAGTACGGTTCTTCGCCAAAAGGTCACATCGCTCCGCATAAATATACCGTCTTATGACACAAAGTCTGTGTATATTAGAAACAACAATACACAAGATGAACTATTCTCAGAAATATTTTGAATCCGCGTGCGAGGATTGTGTTTGATTTGTTTGGACTGATCTCGCCAGGACTGGAGCGGGTCCAAGATCGAGCTTCGGGTCTAAAGTCAACAAAATCGGCGTTCTGTTGCGTTTTTGAATATGTCGCAATTTTAGCAGCTTTACTGGAATTCCTTTAATGGCACATCTGAGTCTTTGACGAAACTGAAGACAAACAAATGGAAATCCAATGAAAATACAGCCAACGTGCCATCGTGGAACCTTCGCTGAACCTTGTCGGGCTGAGCAGCGCGTGTCGTCACAGAGAAGAAAAAAGGCAGAAGATTGCATCACGGTCTTCCGATCCGGGCTCCAGACCAACGTGTTTAACCAGTGTTATTGCAGTTTAGCTGTACGTAACAGCTTGTGACAGTATCTTAGGCTTAGTCCCAATCCAGATGTTGCTTTAAGTAAATCTCCAGATGAACTTCTCTCCAACTCCATATTGAGTCTCTGCTAAATAGTTTCTCGACCAATGATAAGTCGGATCTGTTAAAGAGCGGACCGGTTGGAGCGGAAGGCTTTTGATGCTTTTATAATTGATGAAATTGCATTATTTCACATACTGTAGAACAATCTACAATATAGCTATCAAACTACTGAAGAATACTGGTCAGTAACATACCATATAAAACTCCTTAATGAATCAAACATCGCTTGATTCCATTTGAAACAATCCTAGAATTAGATCAGTACTCTCTGGCCTCTTCCAGTTCATTCATATAGACGTCTTCCTGTGGATTCTCAACACACTGTAAACCATTATTGGGCGGTCGCACCGAATGAAACCGACTCCAATCTCCTTTACAAAGGATCCACGGAAGCACGTCCACTTTGTAGTGAAGCTCCGGGGAGAACTCCGTACTGATGAGGTTGGGAGCCCCGGCCCCCTTGCCCCGTGTGATGAGCTTCATATGGTCGTCATAGCAACAGTGCTGAGCCGCCAACGTGGTGCTGTCGAATGAGAGCATCGAACGGACGCAGAACTTCGCCGACGGCTTGTAGATGTCCAGCCTCTCTTTGGGGCCGCTGGCATCTCGCCATCGATAGGTCTTTTGCAGCTTCCTGTCAAAAATGTTAACGGCGTTGTAGACGACCTCAGACGGGTAGACGCAGGGGCAGTTGGGTAATTCGGTCAGGACCTGGTGCAGGTACTTCTGGAGGAAGTCGTTCTTACAGTTCAGCCACTTCTCACAGCTGTCGACATCTATTGAAGAACAGATTTAGAAACAAAAGGACATCTAGGGTTACTGTGCGGTGTTAAAGAATTCACCAGCACATCAAGGTCTACGGCCCTACGACGACCACAAAACCTCATCACTGAAAGTGCCTCATATGTCAACTCCGTATTCCCACGTGTCAACTTTCTGAATAGTGGAATGTGCAGACGAATACAAATTAAACCGCTAACTGCCACCGCGAGTGTGTTAGTCATGCTCTACAAATCACCACTTAATGCCAAAACTTTGAAATAAATGTATGCTGCGAGCAACGGTCAGGTTGGAACAAACAAAAAAACGTTATACGGTTGATTTTTACTTGCATTATTATTACGGTTAAATGAAGAGAGCTATTATTTTCAATGTTCCGTGGCAAACGTTAGAGACCAACAAAAACTCCAAAGCAAACAGTGGCGGTTTTGGAAGAGGAGTCGTTACTTTGTGGTGCACTTTGTGGGGCTCTCTGTGGAGCATTTGTGAAAATGTCAGAGTCTAAGAGAACTCCCATATTGTTCCTCTCATGGCAGTCTCACAGGAGCCGTTTCCATAACGATGCTCAGGAAATAGACATTAAGCTAAATAAAAGCTAAGACAAATCAATAAATATTTCAACTAATAAAAAGAGCACTTAAGTATTTTGAAAACCAATCGACTGAAACTTACACCGAGAGAAGAGTTTGAATGCAACATTATTATTTACTAAATATCTTTCCAAAACAAAAAGGCCATTCCATGTTTTAATGCATTCTTTGAAGAACCACAGGAATACTATACTCTTTATAAAAGTACAACATCTTACCAGAATGTTATCCTTTTCGAACTATAGTACTGCCACGGCATGGTTTTGGTAAGGTACGATAATGTATATACTGTATACATCAAACTGTGTTAAAGGAACACGAATATCCTACACGTCTGACACCTACACAAACAAAAATCAACCAACCTGTGCCGAAAAGCTCAGTGCTGTTTGCCGTTTCAAGAGTCGGCTCTGTCACAGCATAAATGTCATCTATAGATGTGAGAGACACAAAAGACATGTCAAATAAACAGTCAAAACAAGCTTAACATTTACTTTTGTGAATTTGGCAAAAAAATATGTATCCAAAGCAAATTACGTTGCATGACGTACTTTTTTTGGTAACACTTTACAATACGTTTTATTTTAGGGTATTTGTTTCCATTATTAAATGCATTAACTAACATAAATAAAAAATGAGCAATATCGTTTTTCAGCATTTATTAATCTTTGTTAATGTTACTTAATGTCAATTCGTTTATCTAATTCATGATAGTTCATGGAACATGTTTGATTTGAAAAACATATTGGTAAATGCTGAAATGAACATGATCTAAGATGAATAAATGCTGTAGAAGTATTGTTCATTGTTAGATCATGTTAGCTAATGCGTTAACTAACTGTAAACAAATATAAGTGTTACAATATTTCCTTTAGCTTATCAGCGTTTCGCTAGGAATCAAACCAAGGGTCTTGGCATTGCTAGTGCCATGGTCTACCAGTTAACGCGGAGCAGCTACGACGGGTTAGCAGGTGACCAGTCTTGATCAAAATGGTTTAAACAGTTTCAATAGATCTTGGTTGCTCAGTATGTTTAGAGGAAGTCTTTTCGGGTCCATCTCAAAGTTTTTGTGTAAATACTATCTTCCATCTTCAGTCAAATCATTAAAAAACGTGTACATTTTATTCAAACTTGATTAAATGATTAAATGAAAACTGTCCATTTAGTTTGTAAATGAACTTGTCCGTTTGACTCAAGCACTCGTGTAGGCGTATGCTCTCGTGTGCCCGCGGGTGCTGCCAGGTTGCGGGCCGCCCTGTATCAGGGGCTTTAAGACTGAAAGCTTTCATTGAGATGCAATACTGAAGCCAAGTAAACGCCTTCCCCTCTCAAAGAGCGGTTTTATACTGTGTACAGTACACACACATAACCAAACTGCCCTTTTCCTAACACGATGGCTTCTGTGTTTGTTCGTCTTCTGCATGTCAGACAGATGAATGAGGTATTAGTGGACTTTTCCATCCTAATTACAAGTCGGATGATATTAAGATCAAAATCAGTGTCGAGTGCCTTTCGGGAAATGGTATCAATGCATGACCGGAATAAATTGTAGGATTAAAAATGATCAACCCCGACCTGTGGATATTTTAGACAAAGTAACATTGAGGAAAGGAGATTCACCGGAGCAACGCTCTAGGTCACATGTCCGTGACTCTGTTGCAGTACAGGCGTAGCCGCATGAACGAATCCTCTTCTGGTTGCCATGGCCACAGGTGACACTGCATGGAGACCAGTCGCTCCACTCCTCTTCCTCATATTCTGTAAATGAATGAATGATGCCATGAGAGACTGATGCAACTGACCAAATAAATGAATGCATGCACGCATGAACGAATACGGAAAACCTGTGACAACATTCCTTAAAAGAACAATTTTTTTCTATAAATGATGTGAGTGCCGAAAATTCCTCACACAGCGTGTGGTAACGTATTGCATAGAGTTCAGACCACAGTAGGGGAATTTAACTCTCTGTATGATGAGGTGATGGAAGGAAACTATTCAACAAAATACTTTATTTCAGTGTTTGTAGGCCTACTGAGGATACCCTTCAAGTGATTCACCTTTCTTTTCACTCTTTAAGTACCTGCTAGTATTTTAACTCTCAGTGTAACATCCAACAATGACTTAAAATGACAAATATAAAAAGCCAGCCATCCAAAAGCAAAGTGCATCCCTCCGGTGTTTGCACAAAGAATCTAACGATGCATAGCAAAATGAATATTGTGTAATCCTGTGTAAAATATAATGTGTGTAATGAAGAAAATGAGGACTCGGCTGGCAGGCCGAGCTTGGTTTTTTTGGAGTAATAAATATGTCAGAGGCAAAGTCAGTCACTTACAGCCCCCAGCCAACACAAACACTTCAGCAGGAAGGCAAGGCCTAATAGCTTAGACTCCTTCCAACAACGCTCTCCATGCTAAAAAGATTAAAGTTGCAAAGTTTACAGAGCACTCCATGGTGGAAATGATGGGAAGAAAGAAAGAGAAATAAGTGTGTTGTTTCCTCACTAAAGCATTTTGGCTGTTTTGATGCTGTCGGCCAGGTGCGCTGCTCACTGATGATGCAAATGGAAACCTGTCACAGCAAGTAAATATGCAATGATCCACTTGTTTTTGATCCACAAGGAAAAAAGCCCCAGAACTATAACATTTAACAAAGCCGTTGCTCTGTACAGTACACCATCCGCCTGTAATTCTGCGGCTCACCATAATTGCAGAAAAGCGCTTCATTACTGTCCACTGCCTCGAGTGCAGACCACATCATTAATAATGCGCCTCATTTGCCCTCTCTCTTCCTCACTCGGGCGTATTTGTACACAACACACTCCCAACCCAACTAAGTACACTCATTAGATCTATTTGAGAGCAGCAGATCCACCGAGGCAACAGAAAGAAGCCGATTCAATTTCATACCCACATCCGCAAAAGCTCCAGTACTGACACAACCGCAGCGAGCGTGCCACAATTGCATTTTTTTGTTGGATTTGACCACACACAGTCAATACACTTTCTCTCTAATGATGTTGACATGGCGGAAGACCGCTGTGAAAGTCAATGTGAGGCTGAGGAGGAACAAATGCGGGATAGATTATTAAATCAAGAAGACTATAAAAATAGGTACACACGAGTGTTTATAAGTTGCAGTTAAAGTTTAGCTTCGGGTCAACTTGGAATGTGTTGTTTTTAACCTGAAAACATAACAGTTTGACAACATTAGTCCAACGATGTGAATGATAATTATTCATGAAGATTATTTGTGATCGTCACGGAGCAAAAGCAGATCATACCTTAACATACAAATTCATATGCATTAGCCTCCTTGTAAAACGTTTCAAACTGCTGTAAGTTTGTTTCGTCACAATTTTTGTTTCAAAATTGTGTTAAGTTATATTTTTAAGTTAAGGGAGCTAAAATTATAAACAACATTTTAAAGAGGATGTGTAAAATGTAGATGAATGTGAAAATGTCTCCTAAAACATTCCCTCAACTTATCATTAAAAATAAAAACTTTTTCACATGTCATTCCAAACCTATAGGACTTTGTTCTTTTGCAGAACATCAAAAAGATATTTTGAAGAACGTTCTTCACCAAACATTTCTCAAAATATATTTTTGGAGTAACACAGAAGAAATAGTCAAGTTTTTAAATGACATGAGTATAAAGAAATGACTGTGAACTCCCTCTTTAATGTGCAGCGACAACTCATTTAGTCATATACGCATATGCGTCACAAATACAATTTACTCAGGCGGTGAATATATTTGCGGTACATAAAAAGCATGCAAAAAAAACCCAACACCACTTCATTCGAAAGCCTGAGAACTGCCTCAAATACCAGAGCGAACTCAAATTGCCGGGCCGTGTGAATCCCAGCAAAGCGCCAGTCGTCGGATGAAAACACAGCAGACGCTTTCTTTGTCAAGCCCGGCCTGCTGGCCCTTCTTTCAATCTGCTGTCTAATTGAACACAAATATTAGTTGTTTAGCCAGTAATGGGGCCCCATGCTGCTTTTAGCAAGCGATGGGGCCGGACTCTCAAAGAGCCACACTTTCCGAGCATTGGTGTCAACTTCAAAGAGGACGCACAAAAATGTGATGCTCGAGAGCTCGCTGTCACTAACGTGAACCAGACGTGGCCTCAAGTTTCCCCCTGCAATCCACAACTATGATCTTAAAGATAAAAATCATAATAAAAATGGTATTTCTACGGTTGACCTCGTTTGTAAATGTTTTGAGCTAATGACCTGCAATAAGCAGTCTGGTAAGATAACATGTGCACCACCGCTAATATCGTGATCATGCATTAGGGCACAAAGCATTGGGTCGCCTTTCGCTGTTTACTGCTGATAGGCATCAGAAGAAAGTCTCAGGAAGTGGGTGCGGGAATGACATGTACAACCTCAGATCATAAATCATACTGTCAAGCTTTAAAGAGTAGGCTGGGGCCCACTGATTTTCTTAAGGGAGGAAATTGTAGTGCTTTCCAAGAAACCCTAATGCAAGTGCTGATATTGACGATAACCTTGACTGTAATAGATAAACAAAAAGTACAAAACTCGGGGTCCCGATGAAACAATTTAGTTTACGTTTATTTTTGAGATCACTGAGAAATGACGTCCTCAGCTTACCGTAATTGTCCATGGAGTCCCAGCCCTTCCATCTCCTGTTCCAATCCGCACCCACCCCACTCAAAAGCGAATCCTCTCCCTCGTAACCGGGATCCTCTCCGTTCTCCTCCAAACTTCCTTGTCCCGGACTTTCCTCACTGGAGTCATGGTATTCCCAAAACAGAGGCCAGAAAAGTTTTTTATGGCCCAGCCATTCTTCAGAGCTCAAAGACCAGTCATTTCTGCCCTCCTTGACCAGATCCATCTCAATCTCCATCTGAGGGCTGTCCACAACCTCAATAGTGACCTGGAAGAGACACACACATAATTCAAACAAAGAATTATGGACACTTGTTGTGGACGTGCACTCTCTACGGAAAAGAACTAAACGGTTTGCCCAACCTTAAATAACCAGCTTTGCCTAATTAGAGACCATTATTGACCTTCTACCTTAAAGATCCAGTGTGTCATTATTTTGGAGGATTTATTGACAGAACCATGTCTTCAGAGGTGTATAAAGACCTTATATAATGAAGCGTTATGTGTTTATTCCGTTAGAATGAGCTATTTCTATCTACATACACCGCGGGTCCACTTGCATGGAATTTGCCATGTTGTTTCTACAGTAGCCCTAAAGGGACAAACTGCACAACAGAGCGCGTAAATACGTATCTCCTTCGAAACCTCGGCAACATCTTTGTCCTTTATCAGCCACCATAGTGCTTCGAATGGGAGGGGTGGAGTGAGCCGTTGGTTGCAATTTGCAACAACACCGCTAGATGTCGCTAAATTTCGTACGCTGGACCTTTAAGTTGTTAAAACATAAATAAATGGCACAATGCTTCCCCAACTGTTTTCAGGAAGGATGTTTAGAGGTGACAGGTTTGGTCTATGCATGCTAGGGCTCGTAGTCCCACTGACTAGGAAAACGATAGCAAGGGTTCCAGCAGGCCTAGACAAAGGACTGGCTGTTTATTTCCTCCACAGCGTAACAATCTGATGGCTGAGGCAGCTGTTTATAAAGACGCGGGGCAGTTTAGACCGGGTGATTACGCTACTGTAACCGTATTGTTTACAACCGTCGGCCTCCACCCGCTACCACTCGATTCCTTCTTAGTTTTGTTCATGCTGAACCAAACCCGTTTCTATCAGATGGACCCTTCGACCATCTATAACATATATCATATTAAAAATGTTAATATATTTTTACATATCGTCGCTCTTATTCCAAAACCTCGGATGTCCAAATTCAGATTTTCAGTAAATGGTAAAAACACTGTATTTTTTAAGTGATCTAATACCGTGTTGTCAAAGTTGGCAATCACTTTGAAATACTTTTTATTGGTTAGATATTAGCAAAACTCAATGACAAACATAAAAGGTAACTAATAATAATGATTTATGGCAAAAAATAAAATCACAAAATATGGAGATTACGAGGTTTCAGAAGGACAGCACCGATGTGTTTTTGCTCAAAATATAAGAAGGTGCTAAAAGCATCGCATCATCACAAAGGCTGTGCCTTCAATCCCCGGGAAGCACACACATTAAAAACAAAAATGACCTATGCGTCACTTCTGGTAAATGTCCACCAAATCCATAAATATAAACACACTGGATGACTTAAAAATGGACTTCTCGAAAATAAAAATATTCCTCACATTACTTGCTACATGTCAGTAAGACATACATTCCCATTTGGCTGCCGTCATAACAGAATCGCATAAAAACAAAATAGCTTTTCGGAAAAGATGGACCATTCCCACTTGGACGACTCTGGAATTTTCCCCATTATAAAAGTCAATTTGCTTACCGGCTTCTCCAGTCTATTTTTTCCCTCAAGTCGAAATTTGTTTCCTCTGAAATCCACTTACACACATAAACTTCATAACGGTACTAAAAATATAAAAATCCCTTCTTTACCCATGCCGTAAAACATTTCAAGATTGGGATCTGCTCTTGGAGGGAGCATTAAACGTGCCTGTTAAAATAATACAGCCACCTTTCACCTTTCGCATTCTCTTAGGATTGTATTTTCACTTGCTACACTGTGCAGGAGTCCGAGGGGCGCAGCCGGTGTAAAAGGTCTCGCTTGGGGTAATTTAAGAGGCCTCTCCGGTTAGGAGCAGCTGTCATGTGACCGGCGAGAGCGCGGAAACTCAGAGTCCCCGTTGCAATCGCAGCAGCGCACTTTGCAATAACATTGAAACAATGAGAGCATAGGTTAATTATATTCACCACAAACTGTTGCCAAGTAAAATCAATCCATTACCCCGACTCATTATACAATGATTTACTGCACCCTTAGGAAAGAAACGACAAGATCCTGGGAATACGGAGACGTTATTTGAAATAACAAACTACCCTATAACATCACCATTGGACTTAAGATAACTAATGCCAAGATATATAGACTTATGGCAAATTTACTTTGTCGTAGAATCAGTGTACTGTCTCTTTAAAAACAGCTATATGTGATTCTGAGGCAGTCAATATAAAAACAACATGTATTCAGGCTTGCTCTTACTTGAATATTTGGGTTCTGGGAGCCCAAGTCTGCATTGGCAAGGTCAGGGAAGTTTTTCAAGTCTAAAACGAACGGCTCCTCTTCTTCCTGTGGGGCGGGTTTGGGAAGAACTCCTTCCGAGCGAATCTGCGACCATCTTCTCCTCTGACGCCGCGGCGACGCTTCAGCACTCCTCAGCTGGTTCTGCTGCTCAATGTCCAGCAGAGTCTGTCTTACATCTTTGGAACCACCGTGACCTCTGACCTGTGAAAAGCACAACACAATAACCTCTCATAGCATCCCACAATCCTCAGCGCAACATCTGGAGATCTAACGAGAGGTATTTATATGAAAGCACAAGGTTTCTTTCAGTATAAAGCCCCAGGAAAGCCCAAAAGATAAATACTTCGAAGAAGTTTCGTCATGCAGATAAAGACGGTTAGAGGTTCTGTCTTAGTTCAACACCATATCAAATCTATACAGCTGTGACCTTATGGCCCACGTGAAAAAAAGACTTTCGAGTTTCAAATGAACCCATCTGGAGTGAAATGACTAACACACGACAGCGTATCAGGTGGATTTTGGAACGGGATTAAGAGAAATCACGGCAATAATTTAAGACCCGACTTTTGCTTTAACAGCCTGTTTCCCAGACCTCTGGATCACTTCTGTAGTCTCTTCTCTTATAAAGTTGCGTGTACAAAAAGAGCTCCCCGACTTCTTTGATTTCCACGCCGCATATCTGTCAATCGATGGTCCATTGGGTTACTGTTAGCAACGGAACAAAACATCAACAAGGAAGAGGAATCGCACGCTCGGCACTGCCGGCTCATTCTTTCTCACTCGATGTGAGACAGTCGTGGCTCACTCTCTTGACAGCTGTTTGACATTACGGGTAATGCTGCGGATGGAGAGGGATGGTGAATTCCTGGAGGAAGACTCAGGCGTCGGGACAGTGCATGCAGGTAAATGCTTACACATTAAGGGATATGTATCTCTTTCATCTGGTTTACTTTAATACGGAGACGCAGAGTCTGCGGTGGGACAAAAAAAGGCGTCCCGTTGTCCTGACTGCATGACAGTATTGCAGAGCACTTTACTATGTATTACTGTTGACGTTAAGCTTGAAGAATGAGACACTTGAGGGGGGGTTCTATCATGTTCTCCAAATGCTTTTTCACAGCACTTAAAACCATTAAATTTTTTGGCTATTTCCATTCTTAATAATTACTTAAATATTATATGATTTAATAGCTGTATTTAATAATTGCAAAAAAATATATATGTATTTAACAATAATTGTATATATGAATAAAATAACAAAAATTGTCCTGGATATTTTCAACCTGTTTATTTTACGTACATTTCCGTTAATGTTAAAACACAACGCAATGCAGTGCAAAATTTTAAATACAGGTTAAACAACTTTAAAAACTTAATACAGAAAATTACTTCATATTTATAGAGCATAAAATTACCTGTTTTTACAATTTCTTAGAGTGTATATAGACCGTTTCATCGGACACGTGCGCCTGGACTGCAGTTAACTTCCGGTCTGTGTTTGGCTGGTGTCTAACAATATAACTATTTATATTTTATTTAATTTAATTTATGTTAATATTCATTTATATTTTTTTATTGTATAATTATTGTATTAAATGAACAATTTGTTGAATGTAGTTTAGTCGCATTACATTGACATCTAGTGGTCGAGCTTGGTATCTCAGTCTAAATTCAAAATATTGGAGAGACAAGTTTAGCCAAGACAGTGTTCTTCTCAGTTTCTTTTGCTTGTTATCAAAAATGGCACTTCATTGTTTGTGAATGTGTACAGGACGTTAAGGGCAGTCCAGGAACGAGAGCATGTGCACTGCGCAGTTACATTTATTTATGTTGTCACTTTGAAGCCGTCAATAATCAAATTATATTATAACTGCGTTTTTTCCTATCTTCATAACTAGTTTATCCTCGCATGTCCACTTACAAAAAAATGTCCACTGACAAAATGCAAACAATAAAACATAGCATTCTCAAGCCGGCAATAAACACCAGATGATACTTTACATCCTGGTACACGCTGTGCTTCAAAGGACTCTTGCGGAGGCACATAAGCCGCAGATACTTCAAAGCAGGACAACATACACAGGCGTAAATTTGAACCCCAAACGACACGTGTCTTCATCATGCCTACATACATCCAGCCTTGTCACTTTCCATCAAAACTTCAGAGAACTTTACAAGTCTCACCTAGACAGGTATAATCCCAAAAAATATATTGAAATGGAAATTTGGGTAAGAAAATACAAATATGTTCTTTTCTAGTAGAGAGCAGAGTAGTTTTCGTTTTTCTTGACATTGTATGAATAATGTTTATATTTATTCCCACTACCAAAATACCATTTTCATTGTGAGTGATTAGGCTAATTGAAATAAACTTGTGTCATTCAACGCAACAGCCAACTTACAACAACCCAATGTGTGGATAACCCTCATCTTCCCTCATCAAAATCTTCTCCTCACACATTCAGATCATTTCACCATGTGGAGATCCTGCACTTCCTCATCTAGAGGCCTAGTTTGATGGTCCCCATGTTCCCAGCTGACGCAGCGAAGGAAAAAGGGGGGAACTGCAGGGAGGCGTCTGATCAAAGCCTCTCTCTACTGATCATGCGTGGCCTGCCTTGTCTCACTTCACTGCTTGTGTCTCTCCCACACGCAAAACAGATGTCCTCCGCTCCAGACGATAAACTTCACCCTGGTGCTCTACTGAAGTTCATCATCACAGGGAGTGGAGGCGAGGGGGATCTTTTAATGATTTCAACATCATGACTGAACTCTAAGTGATGGAGAAGTACAATTTTGGCACAATTGTTTTTTCATTAAGATCTTGTTTAGAATATTCTTCTAGGATTAAAAACAAATGCTGATGATGCTAATGTGGTAGAGTCAGTATGTTCTACAAATAACGTTCGCTATTTTCCACTCCCTAGTAAGCAGTCTACCTAGACAGTATCCTTTGCAAGTGCAAATCCCTAAAAACCTAGGGATGTGACGATATATATCGCGATTCTTCACAAAGGCTTTAAATCTGTGTTTTATGCACAGCTCTTCCTCGAACTACAGCTCTTTGATCAATAGGAAGTACTGCTCGATCTAAAATCCCTACGAGATTGAAAGCAACACTCATCACATCATCATTATAAATATACGTTATCATGAAAATACCTGAAAAGGTTTGAAAAACAAGAACAGCGATAGAATTTGACCATTTGCATTTCCTGGAACCGTGTGTGTAAATTGTTCTTCTTCTGTGACCCATATTCGGAGATTCTGTGTGAGAGCGCTCTCTGGCTTTTGGATGTGGCGGCATTTAACCATAATTAGTTGAGAAACTGAGCATAAAATTACACAATATATCGTCCAAACCCTACCTTGACCTATAATTAAATCCTATAATTAAAAGAAAGAGAAGAATATTGATAATCGATTGACTAGACACTAGAAAGTACTGATAAAACTAAAATTGAATCAAAAAAGTTTCATTCCCACCAGCATCTAGTGGTGAGGTGGCGAATTGCAACCAATGGCTCACTCCACCCCTCGCTTTCGAAGCGGTGGCTGACACAGAACTAAGATGTCGTCACATTTTTGGCTTCATTGGCGAAGGAGATAACGTATTTAAGAAACGCTCTGTAGAGCAGAAACATCGGACCTTTAAAATATTAGCTTTAGTCTCCCACACACTTCTTCTGAAGAGCACTAAATGAAGCACACAGAATCTGTCTATGTAGAGCAAATTTCATTTAATTTTGGAGCTTTATGGTAGCAGCTAATGCAGGAAGCAGACAGCAAGAGATTTGGAAAGAAATTAAATTCATCTCTAGCAATGCACACTCGGAGAACAGCTGGGAACTACCGTCCATTTTTCACAGTCGTGTGAAAACTAATGAATTGTTACCATCCTCAAAGTCTTTCCTGCCCGTCCGTAATAAATGCGACTGGGGATTTCGAACGTTTCTTCTCTTTATGCTCTTTCCAGAGATCTTTCATACCTTTCTCCTCAATCATTTTATAATCAAACCTCAGAGAAAACATCGAGCCAAGATAAGCTCCTCACTCAACGCAGCAGTTTGCAACGGCCTCCCTCCTCACTCCACTGAAACTTCTTACCCACCAGCTGAGTCGGAAAGGACGGTTTTGATTTTGCAAGAGCGCTACAGGTTAATCGAATAGTTTCCTGAGGCTTAGACACTAAACAGAAATCTCTGGAGCTCTAAAGATGTGCCAACAGAACTTGGGAGCCAAAACAGCAAGGCCACATATGAGCAGAGTGACACTGCATGGACGGATTCTTGCTCGGACCCTGGCTGACACGATCACTGTGTTTTTCTTTCTCCAACTTTGTTTCTTCCAGCATACCATCATGTTACAATCTGATTCTTTTGGCATGCCTCAACAGCATCGGTGCCATGTGTTATCTCCCCTGACAAACAGTTATTGTGTTTCAGAAGACGTGCCATCTGGAAGGGCGCATTTCTGTAAGAGAAACCATCTCTTTAAAGGGACAGTTCCCCCCAAAATAACAATTCTGTCATCATTTATTCACACTCGTGTAATTTAAAACCCATGTATCTTTCTTCTGTGAGGATATTGTGAGAAATCTCTCTTTGTCTATATACTACAATGGAAGCCAATGGGTGCCAATGTTATTTGGTGACAAAAGATATTTCTCAAAATAACATTGACCAACACGGTCATAAAGTGGGTCAGTAACCGTTACATGAGTTGTTCCATCTCAGTGTTTTTTTCTACAGTAATTTAATATTGAAAAAGATTCTTTATAAATCAATGTATCATCAAAAATTCCCACTATGTTTACTCATTTCATTCTTAGAGGGTGCTTGTTTGTTTGTTTGTTTTAACAAAGAAAGACAAACAGGTTTGGAATGACATGAGGGTCATTGAATTTTTTTGGGGGGAGGAACTGTCCCTTTAAAGGGGTCAAATGACAGAGATAAAACGAATATTATCGTTTGTTTTAGATGTAATGCAATGTGTATAACAATTTACGAACGCTGTATTTTCCACATATCATGCATGTTTGTATCTCATCTTTGCCCCGCCTCTCTGTAACGCACAGACTTTTTACAAAGCTCATCGCTCCGAAAAGCGAGGTGTTTGGCCAGTTCACCAGTGTGTAGTTATTGGTCGAATACTGCAAGCGTACAACGGAAATGTAACGCCTCTTACCATATTTGGAACATCAGGTTCCAAAGCAATTGTGCAGACAGGTACGCCCACCGTACTTGCGTATATATCTGGGCGGTCTTGATCCAATCAAACCACGAACCGACGTAGATTTGTGAGGGTGGGGTTACACGAGGCGTTTCAGGCAGGTTTGGGTGGGCATTCGCTTTTAGATAGAATGCATCTTTTGTTCCGACACACATGTCTAACACATACTTGGAAAACACATTTAAAGACATAGAAAAACACGTATTCGCACCATATGACCCCTCTAATACCTCAGTCTCTCTTTCTAGACAGCAATGAGCCGTTTTGTGTCTATTTTCGTTATCCGTCTTTACGAAATAAAGTAGAAGCAATAAAAACCTAAAAAGTCATGAAACAAATGAGTATTTAAAAGTGGTATGTAGAGCAATCTCTGGGCACCATTAAAACAATAAAAAACGTCTGGGAAGAATCAAATATGGCCTTGCCAAAACAGATACCACACACATGAACTGAGAATGCCAAGGTGCCACCATCAGATCTGGAGACACAACACAATCTGTCAAGTACAATTTTCTAAGCCATCTTACTATACCACCCAAAAAGCAGGAAAACGGAAGCACGAGGAAAAGAAAACCAAGCGGCTTGCTCACAATTCAATCAAATCAATAGATTTGATTATTCCCTCCCCAAAAATGAGGAAAACAAGATTTTCATTGAGCCACGAGTTAATCACCGTTTAAGAAGATTTTATTTATTGCTGGCAAGTTTTGCAGTTAAACATCTTTGTGTGCAACAAGTGAAACCAGAGGAAGACCGCCTAAATGGAGACACCAGAAAGCATCTGTCAGGTAGGAACAATGCAATTCAAGACGTTTCGAAAATAAATATCCTTTTTGAAGAACGTCTGTTGACCCTGTACATCCAACTGTTACCACCATTACTGTACATGTTCATACCAACTGCAGTAACGTTTTAAACCCAAAAACTGTGGATTGGATACATATCTGCTCTTTTACGAGCTTCAGATGTTTATAATCAGATGTCGGTACTGCACAACATGTTTTGTGGGGCCAAGATCTAAAAAACGGTTGTACTCAGCAACATGCAGGCGAGTTCTTAAATCCATTTCTACATTTAAGCTTCGACGCGTGTGTTCTGGTGGTTTAAGTGAAATATCTGGTGTTTCTTCATTAAAATCTGAATATAGGTTTCGCTGTGAGTACCGCTATATATTTTCAAACATAGATTACGGTTTACAGTTTCAGCTTAACCTCAATTAAAGCGCTGGACATTTGAGAGCTTTCCACGCTGCAGTCCCCCGGCACAATGCTTTAGAAACGGCAACGTGAACTTCGGAGAGGGCTCAAGAATTTGGCGGTATTTGTGGCATCGGTATCTGATTCCACCAGAGGAATAAGCCTATGATTATTGAGCTTATCAATTATATAACACCAAGCCTGTTGAACCCATACCAGACCTTAAGCGGTTGCTCCATGCATGAGCTCTCAGATTCCAGCTGGCTGTTTTGATTAGTAAGTGTCAGTTTTTGTGTAAAGCGATGACATCCTGTTGCGTACGAGAAACAACGGTCTTCCAATGTCTACGTATAAATCCCAGTGGCTTCTGTAATATAAACATCTTTCCAACTTGGCTCAAAAGGTGTGGAGAAAAACATGATGTTTTCACACAGCGCACAAAAGACACTCTTGTATCACCGCGTACCCATCTACTTCATGTCAAGTTCTGAAAGACATGTTCTTAACCCCCCGCTCAGGTCGTGTATAGTGATCTACTATACTGCACGGTATCTGCTGTACTGATCGATACACAAGCACAGTATGAGGTCCCCAGGCAACACAGGGGCTTCAGTTTTATATCTGGGATAAAGAAATTCTTTTCAGAGCGGAAACGACTATTAAACTCCAGACCGGGGTGGGTTTGCATTGCCTACCAGTGTTAACACTCTATAAAGCTGATCCTCCAAAAGAGTCGTACAGGCTTTCACAACATCTCAAGCATTCACTCTGACTTTACTCATCAAATGAGAGGAAAATGAATTCAGTAAACATCCCAAGTAACCGATGCGAATTTAACTTTGGCTAATCACTCTATCCATTCTACCCATTAAAAACTATTAACTGGTTAAACTGTAAAGTGACCGTAGTTTAAGCTAATTATTTTACAGATAATTCCTTACACCTGCTCCTCTATGAGAACATGGGCTGTACTTTACATTCATGATGTTATGGAGAATAGCTGCCTGATTGTAAGAGGAACCAATTCAGGTGACAAAAGTTATTTATCAGAATAACTTTGACCAACGCGGTCATAAAGTCAGTAACCGTTGCAGGATGCCATGAACTGTTCCATCTCAGTTTTAGACCTACAGTAATTTAATATTGGAAAATATTATTTTCAATCAATGCATCATCAAGTATTCCCAGTAGATGCTTACCGACTTATTTCATTCTTAGAGGGTACTTGCATTATAAAAGTGGTTCGTTAAAAATAGATAAAGTCAATAAACTGTAAGAGTTTTAAATCATAAGGTTGACAAAAGTCCTGAATGAATCTCTTACCTCTGGGGAAGTGCTGCTCTTGCTTTTGATGTGATTTGCTCGGCGCTTTTTTGTGGGGAAACCCATGACCAACATCAGGTCAAGAAGTGTCAAGAAAACGACACACCGTACAACTTGGCTTCGAATCAGCATGACTTCGTAAACTTGACAATAAAGACGGCTTTTACTGAACTTTTTGACCGGTTTCTATAAAGTGCGCTGAAGCGTCTTCACCTCCACGGTCCGCTTGTCAACACCGTCCTTTATAAAAAACGAATCCATAGAGTCCAAAAGTCAAGAAGACATTCTCCAAGAAACTCACTGAGCAACCGCACAACTCAAAAGTCATGTTCTCGCGTCCGTCAGATCCTCCAAGACGTCTCCAAACGCATTTCAGCAAAGCGCGCTTTGATTTGACTCAACTCTCGGGTTTGTGCAAAAGGATTTCCCACGTGCTGCGACTCACACGGTGACAGATGCACGCAAACGCGACTCTATCCCGTAGATAGATGTTAATAAAAAGCCTTGTGAAAATGCGTTCGTGCCGTGGATATCTCCTCAATCAGGCGCAACGCGGAGAGCAGCGCGCACTGGAGAGCTAAACGCGCAGGACGCAGGTTATACGCGCAGGACGCTGGACAGATGAGCGCGTAAAGAAATGATGCGTTTCAAGGTCGGACAGGTAGTGTAGTAAAGCAATCTCGTGAGCCACTGGATGGATGGGACATTCATCTCCGTCCGCTTGTGTGACGTCAGGGGAGGCGGGGTTCACATGGCCCCTCTGACTGACCTGAATGAATGAATGAGCCGTGAAAACTAGGGCTGTGTGGGGTATACATATGCTAGATAATTGCATCCGCGTATTATATGCGATGCCAATTCCCTGTTGAAAAAATACAAATTTGAGTGGTTTCCATGACCATTATGAAACGTCATCTGTTTACCATTAAAAACAGTATGATTTTTGTTGTTGTTTTGGGCCAAATCCCAGGATTTAAAGGTATTCTATTGGTTCCCGTCCGCCAGATAACACCCTACCCCTAGAACCAAACGCATTAACCCAGGAGTCCCAGAGACCATTATAATTCCAACTGATAAACAATGCATTTCTGTGATTTCTTTCCCTTTTTTAGCAGTGTTGTTCATTGACTGGCTGACATATACTGTCATATTAAACTTTTTTTAAATGACCTTTAAAATCACTTTACGGTCACGTTTCAACACATCCACCTAAAAAATGAACAATTGTGAAATGGGCACTGCCATCTTACCTTACAAAAAAATAGATTGGAGTTCTTCCACGATTTTGTAAGCTTGCTTCCCATCACTGAGCATTACATCACAATTTTCACAGATTTTGGAAAAGTGTGTCATGTAATCTTTACCGACAATGATTTTCTGTCAGCTTTTAATACACTGTTTCTTCTAATGTGGTGACATCCACAACAGTGTTTACTTGATAGCACTTATAGTACTATAGTATAGTATAATATACATATAAATACACATTCATTCAAGCAAATATAAAAAACTAAAATCTAATAAATGGAAACAGAAGACTTGAAAAATGGTAAGCATTGTATTTTAATTTCGTATAGGAGTGAAAAAGTTCCTTAACTGATATAAAGCCCACAGTTTATTCAAAAGTAAGTCTAAAAAACATTCTGGACTACAGGCAACAAAATCTGAGTTATTTTAGGACACATACAGTGCATGAGCAGGTATTTTATCTGGATGTTTTCCAATCCGTCATTGCAACCAATGGTTTTATTATCAATCCAAATGCGTGATTGTTTTTATATTAATATTTGTCCATTTGACTTTGCAGGACCTTTTTGGATTTTCAAGGACCGGGGGTAAAAAACCCCACAATGAAACCCAAGTTAAATGCAATACGTAAACATCCCTGGATTTTGATATTGTAAAGGGGTTGTAAAAACAAAATTTACAGGTGAATGTACGACCATACAATACAATTTTGTAAAAGCAACAGAGGCAACTAAACAGAGTGTACAGGTTCAGCACCTTTAAAGCATCATAAACCAGCAGATTAAGTGATAACATCACACATGCAGAGATTAATAACATGATATAAAAATACTCATCAGTAGTATAAGCACTGAGAGCATCATGCATGTGCTTAAGAGACCCAGAGCTGCCGTCGATGATTAAAGTACACTTCTCCAAACAATCAAAGATAAGAAACATGATTAATAAATAATTATGTACATTAAAGAAACATATGCAGGAATACAGAAACGTGAACACAAATGAAAAAGCTTAACTCTTGAGCGAGGTTAAAAAGGTCGTTTAAGACTTGAAATTATAACATGGCAAACATGACACAATTCATGTCGAGGGTAAAAGCTTATTAAACTGCAAAACGCATCCCAACTTAAGACATGCTAAACCCTTGTGAGAGGTCCCTATTTAAAAAATGTATTAAAGTTTTGCATAAGCAGTGTTCTGTCGTGTTTTCTAGGTAGTTTCTTACCACACACCTAACGTCTGCTCCGCTCGAGCGGTCTCCAAGTTTTCTCAGGAGGTGTAAATGTGATAAATATGCACGCTCCTTCACAGATTTAACTCGGACACAACCAACGTTGCCTTCTGCGATTTATATCGCATTGAAAAAACAAATACACCGGTAACATAAGAAAAACGATAGCCAGATTAAGGAAAGACACCAGACCTGGCGGCAAATCAAAATCTGTGGAAACAACAATAAACCGAAGAGCCAAGTTGTGGATTTTTGGTGTTTGATTTAGATTACACAGTGAATGTACTGACAATGCAATCAAAAGAAACAGTAACTCCTCACATAGGCCAGGATCCTTGGAATTATGGGATATGCTGTATGTCTGTTCTCACTTACAGGGGGAAAAAAATGCACCAATGCTTTTTTGAGGTTTACACTGACATATGGCTTAAGCAAGTACACAACCGTCCGCCTCTTGTGGCAGGCATGGAAGTATTTATTTCCCGAAACGAATGCCACAGTTTGTTACGAACAGACTGCAAACAGCACGTCAAACCCGAACTGAAATGACAAATGAACAGGAGAGCGGGGAGAGACAAAGTGTTTCTTTCTAAGAGCGCCAGTGTGGTGCTGATCCGAGCTTTATGTGTTAAAATAAAGATGATATGCCTAGGTTTAAAAAAGTTGTATTTATTAAGTGGTTCGCTGCCTTCTTTCAGAGGACAGAAGATGAGCAGTGCACATTTGGTAACTTCAGACAGGAAGCGTGTCATTCCTCGTTCTCCTCGTATGTGGTCTCGTCAAAGGGCCGATCCAAGGAGGGAAGAACTCGGTGGCGCGAGTACTTCAGCTGCAGCAGGTCGCCGACTTCACTGATCACAAGCAGCGCCTGAAAACAATCAACACGCTCCATTACTTTCATGGTTACACATGTAATTCATAACGTCGGTGCCAAGAGGCGGCTGCCACCTACAATGCGACGCTTAGAATTCTGCCAGTTTATACTTATTGAAGTAAAAATGATGTAACTACATCCTGATGTGACTCTTTCATATAACTTTTTGGGATTAAGTCACAATGACATGCGGGCTATTTTGGAGAAACCGCTATGAAACACATAATTTGCCAACTACATAAGTTATTTAAAGGGATAGCTCACCCAAAAATAAAAATTCTTGCATCATTTAAGCTTTCCTGTAGCTCAGTGGTAAGAGCATTGCGTTAAGATTGTGGGTTCGATCCCAGGGGATTGCACCTACCTATGTATAAATGTATAGGATAATGCTATGTAAGTCGCTTTGGATAAAAGCGTCTGCCAAATGCATAAATGTAATCACCCTCATGTCATTCCAAGCATGCATGGCTTTTTTCTTCTGAAGAACACAAAAGGAGACATTCTGAAGAACGTTGGTTATCAAACAACACTGGACGCCATTGACTTCCAGTGTATGGATACGACACCACAGAGACATTTCTCAAAGTTTCTTCTTTTGTGTTTCACACAATAAAGAGTCATAAACATGTTTTAAACAACATAAAGGTGAATAAATGATGACAATGTTTATTTTTGAGAGAACTATCCCTTTAAGAGGACATTATTATTAAAACATATTACTCGAAAACAGAAGCCATATCAGAAAACAACCTTCTTTATAAACTCCATACAATCTCTCTCATTCAGCTATTGAAGAAATGCATAAAAAACATGTCAGAGGGACATTGAAAAATGTGTTGAAGCGATAACTGGTCACATCAAAGCGCACACTATTTTCTTAAGCGCGGGGAGGAGGGGGGCTGACCGCCGGTGTGCTTTTCACCATGGTTAAATCAAAGCGTCCTTAGGGAGGCAGATTAAGATGCTCTTTGATCTCCTGCCAGCGCAGACCCCTGTGGCAGGCGCTGCTTATGTAAACCCTTCAATGGCGGCCACAGACGAGCCCCATGTTAATTTATAGCGTAGGACAGCATGGAATTCTGTGCTCGCTGATTATTTTCAAACAATGTGGGTGTATCGAGTTTGAGATACTACATTTCAGAAGATTGATGGACAGCCGTTTTAACTTGGTGACAGATATTTCTAGTCTCGTTCCTGTTGAAACCTCCTTTCTTCTAAAAACGCTAGGAGCGGCCAGCACATTTCAACCAGACTTACCCTACGGGGTTCTGCATTTAAACAACTTCGACTTACACATCAGTATGTCATCAAAGCCCACAGTTTTTTTCCATTAGCTCAACATATTCCATTGTAAACATTAAAATTCATGGCATGAGAACAAGGCCCAGTAAAAATGGGTACAATGTTGCTTTGAAGTCATCTAAATAAGTGGATGTGTTTGCTGTGGAGAGGGAATGAACGGCTCACCCCGTCCAGCAATTCTCTGGAGTGGGCCGCAGAGATGCAAAAGCGGGCTCTGGATTCGATGATGGGCGTGGCCGGGAAGCCCACCACCACCACCCCGATGTTTCTCTTCAACATCTCCCGACCAAAGGCCCTGGAAGCACACAAAGCTTCATCAATCTTAAAGAAAACATTTATGTAATTTTTTCCAAGCTAAGCTTGGAAACTCAAGCTTGTTTTTTTCCTATTATGAGACTCTATTATGAGTCTAACCCAACTGTTATCTAACATTCATAATTTCCTATTCAAGATCTTTGGATTTAATGCAGGGCAGAAATTGTATAATGACAAAATAAAGCAATTCTTTATTTATAAAAATGTATTTATATAATTTTAGTTGGGTAAATTAGATCAATAACTTTTGCCTCTAGAAATGAGTCCGAAATATTACACTTCTTTCATCACTTATTCACCCTCATGTCATTCCTAAAAACTAAGATTTTTCTGAGGAACATTGGTTTTAGTGTCTATACAATGGAAATCAATGGGGGGAATGTTGTTTGGTTACCAGAGACATTTCTCAAACTATCTCCATACACAATTATGTATAATAGAATTTAGTATCTTTGTGTGAACTATCCCTTTAAACAGAATTCAGGGCAAAAGACTAACCCGATTTTGGCAGGCATGTAGAGCATCATGGGTACCACAGGTGAGTCATTGTTGCCGTAGATAATGAATCCCATCTCCAGCATTCTCCTGCGGAAATATACTGTGTTTTCAGCCAACCGCTGGATTCGCGAACGACCTGCAACCAAGAAACCACAAAACATTGAAAAAGCTGAAGGTTTCTGAGAAAGAAAGAGAGATTCTGTCATTTGGCACTCCGCGTCTTTTTCCACAGGCTTTCATGCGATCGGACAATTAAAATTTACCAACCCACAGATCTCATTACTTCAGATACAAGGAAAGTCGACCACCTGAGCTATAAACTTTATACTTCGAATAAAAAAGCGCCTTGAACTCAAGCCTCTGCGATCAGTAGATCAGAAACTGTTAAAGGAGAAATATTTAATACCTGCTGATTTTACACGGCATTTTACATTTCCCCCCTGTTACATCATAGACGCACATGCCCTCTGCACACAGAAAGATATATCAGATGTTTACTTTCTGTTTCCAAAGTGCTTTTTATCACACTTTAGTTCCATAAGCCCTGATGTCTATGCCAGAAAGATTTCGGTCAGCTGGCTAAAGAAAACACTGGCACTGCAGGTTACAGCGGCGTGAGGAGTCTGCGATGATCGTCTGCGCAGCTGCCGGGGGAGAAGAACAGTATGGTTGCAATAATCCTGACAAAGACAGAAACATTATTGACTTCATTCGTTTTTAACAGTTCCACTTCTCCCAGTGCGTTGGGATTGTGTTCCACATCACCAGAGCTCCTAAAACATTTAGTCCAACAGTGATTCACGGTAAAGGTTTTAGGTTTCCGAGAGCCTTGGCTCTGTATTGTCAAACATTCCATGCATGCTAAAGGCTCAAACAGAGGAATTTCCTGATGTCTCACTTCAGTGTCATCCAGATGAAAAATCTAAACGATGGCCATACTTGCCGTGCCTTTAGCCTGAAACCTACACTACAAGGTCTGTAAACCGCTTATCCACGCAAACTATCCTTGGGTCTGGTTTTGCCAATTTCAATCTAAATTAAGATACAATACACAACATTTGCCTCACTACCGCCATCTCTGCTTGAAATGTCAAATTACAGGTTACTTTACGTAATAATCTTTATGCTAATAAAATGACACCAAACTGACTTCAGTTTATTGTTGCATTTTCATCACAGATGTTTAATGCACTCGCTCTTAATGATCTAAATGACAAATTAAATATGTTTGTGTGTAAAAAAAATTTGAGCATAATTTTAGCCAGAACCAATAAGCGTGTCTCAGAATCAATGAGATTCAACGCAGATATACGCATGTAGTGTATGTTAAAAGTCGCCAACATTTCTTGGCTCAATACGTTCAAATTATTCATAAATTTTCAAAAACAAATTGTTTTACTTCAGCAGACAAATATATTTTTTTCAGAAACATATTGTTTAACTCCAGAAGACATTTAATTACCCCCTGGCGTCATGTGGATTAGGTTTATGATGGATTTTTGGAGCTTCAAAACAATGTGTAAATTAAATATGTAAATTATGTATTAAAATACATAAAAATCCGGCCTGTTCTATTAGGGTAACACGTGTCCTGTGACAGACATACAGTACCATTCAGAAGTTTGGAAACACTTTTCCTTATATTTTTTGCACGTTTTTGAATAAAAGTAACTCATCCAAACTATGGAGAAGGACAATTGTCACGTGGGAACTACGCTGTGACTTAAAGGATCTAAAATAAATCGAAACAATGTTGCATTTTGGCATCTTCAAAGAAGCGTTTACAAAAGATTTACCTGTACCTTCAAAGGTACACAATAGGTCCATGGGGTACCCATAAGGTACCAAAAAAAGAACCTTAGGGTGCCACCCCAGCAACAGGACAACGTTTGGTTTTAAACCTTTTTTCTGACAGTGTAACGAAAGAAACTGATATGTTAAGACAATTGTATTTTTGTCTACAAACGTAATTTCAAACATTTAAGCATACGCCATGAGATTTTTAAGACCAATAGAAACATTTCAGTCAAGCGTCTCCAAACGTTTGACTGCCAATGTGAGCTAAATCCGATGAGCCCTTGTGAAAGGAGACTTGACTCACTATGAAACCAGAGTCCTTCCACAATCCCCCAATGTAAATTGGTCACTGACAGATAAAGCAGGTTCCACAAGTCATGACCGGGTCACCAGCTCAGCGCTAAGGAAATTAAGCCCGGCCAATGAGTAACGTTAAACGCTGGCAGCATATCCCACTCGCTTTACGATCCTGGTGGTTTCTTAATACGCTTGCTCGCCTAGCCTACAGCTGTAAACTAAAGTGAACTACAGTTGCCACCGGCACACATGTGTTCCTTCATCTCTATTTTGCTGTGAAGCAACAACAGCTCATTCTGCATCCAAACCACACCGAGAACCTGAATCACAGGAGCCTGATGGGAATGAATCATCCAAAGTTGGAGACGTGTTCTCATCGCCTCCAGGAAGACATTGTTAAAGCGTGGCTATTATGGATGACAGCCCTGACCGAGGACAATTGGGGAACCTGCGGTGCTTTTAATTAATGACGGCACTTATCTCAAAAGCCTTGATCAGCTGGACAAACATCTCAGGTAAACAACTCCACATACATGAACATCTGAAAGCAATAGCCGTTCAAGGAAGTTCAAGCCGGCCAACGCCGGGCCACTCCGATAGCGAGCGAGGGCCGAAGGGTGTTGGGGGAGGGACATCCAGCTCTCCAAAGTAAATCTTTCTGGGGTACCTTTTCAACAGCTAGTTTCCCAAAGCACATCCCCGCTAACTCCTTCCAGACTTCCAGAGCTGGAGGACCTGGAGAGGCAAAGAAAGGGACCGAAAGAGCTTCCAGATGTGGGGACCGTTTCCCTTTTTTGAAACGCCAGTTCCTCCTCACTTCCTTTTCATCTGAAGGGAGGAGATAAGTAAAAGCACCAGTGCGGAGTCGAGGGCGCGCTCCCTCGCGAGGACCTCTCCGGAGAACAGAAAACGAAGCAGCTCACATCCGCGGTTCACCGTTGTGACTCGGCGGTTCTCACTAGCGGTCGTCACATATGCAGATGCTGACGTCGTCTCTAGGGCAACGGTGTTTAGAGAAGAAAGTGAACTCGTAGGTCTTCGCCGCCATTTACAGGTTGATGCATTTCACAGTCATCCAAACAGACAGGCCATATTCCACACGTGTGGGGTCAAAAGGGTCAGAGCATTGGTGGATACGTTTCCAAAGGTGAAACGCAAGCTACTCAAATAACCTTTAATGAAGTCGTCAATGAAGGATAGATAGGAAGGGCTGTTGACAGAGCTCTGAGGCACTCCCACAACAATGCATCTTTCCAGAAGAGGTGTCAATGAAACAGAAGCTCATTACAACATCTGGAATAACAATCCATTAACCTTCTCTAAGGGGGCTGTGGGTAAACACATTCTTACACTCAAAACACGTGTATCTGCCCTTTCTCACAGAGCACGTCAACACCTCGAGACAAAGATGAATGCCCGATGTTTGTCAAGGCCGCCTGTGTGTACAGAGAAGCAGTCGGGCTTAACAATGAGATTCTGCACACTCACTTCTCACTTAACCAAGCCACCACCACACACCACGGCAAGATAAAAACGTCAACATGGTCAACTACCGTGATTTATGAGGGAAACCTTAACTTTTGGATGCCATCACATTTAGCCCATTTGACCCGAGAACGAACAAGGGCGGGAAGGTTACATATTTTGGACGCCAGTTTTTTAATAGTTTGCAAGCCAGATCCAATAAAAGAGAACTTTATTTCTCCTCAGGTCAGGGATGCAAGAGTTAAAGGAAAAGTTTACCCAAATATAAAAACTCCCATTAATTACAAAAATCTAGAAACTCTTCCATAATATCCATAATTCACTCACCCTCATGCCATCCCAAAACAAAACAAAATATTATACAAATGTTAATAATTGAATATATAAAATTTGAAACAGCATTTAGGATTCATGATATATATTTTAAAAATGTTTGGTATATCATATATTGGATTCTTATTGAAATGATTTCGAGTTATAAGCAAAAATGAAAATAAATAAATATATATATATAAAATAAACAAATAAAAAGTCTCAAAATGATGAAGCTCCAAAACGCGCATGTATCCAAAGTGTGTTATTAAATGTCCTCTGAAGCAAAAAAATATATATTTTCATATACTATATTTTATTATATCATATTTAATATAGCTACAAAGGTTAAAATATGTAAACAAACATTAACTACAGCTGACTTTGAGCTCATGCGCAACAAATATCTGCACAACGAATATCCACTTTCCAAAACTGCTTCCCTAATGATGTAATAACACAATGGCCAAACCGACAAAAAAAATGACCGAAGTACACCGAACCTCCCCGTCTGGCACCCAAAACAAACTTGGCACCCGATCGCAACTGGCACTTTGTGCTCTACAGCACACTTGGCGATGTCGACGCTCATTTGCGGTGAGTGTCAAATTGTCTTCAAGAGCTATTAAAACAGTTCAACATTATTGAAACTGGAAACAAAAGCTTTCTAGCTGACAAAGATCCGCTACATTATATTAAGACCCGTGATCAGACGGGAACTGGAATGTTTGATTTAACACATTCGAAATGAAACGACAAGCTGTGAAGGAATATAAAATGAAACAGACTGAATCATTGGCGGCAAATGAGAGCTGGAGGCAATTTGTTCACAGTGAAGTCACTTGTCAGATCAATGGCGTTACGCCGGCTTCAAATTAAACATGACAGACTTACGGGTAACGAAAAGCCGAACAAGTGTGGGCCGCAGAACGAAGGGTAGAAGAGGGTTAAGTTCCCACGAGGATACTCAGGATGTCTCCCAGCTGACCTTTGCTTGATTAGTTTTCTTTGTGCATCAACCCCCATCAAACACGCACACACAAACACAGCGATTGTTCGAGTCCTCCTTTGCTCGGGCTCTCGGATGCTCCTATATCAGTTCATCTACGATAAATGTCATCGGTTAATCTGTAACCTGTTATTACTGAACGCACCTAAGAGCTCCTCTTCCATTCATACCATTGTGACAGCCATTCTTTGCAGTTGGGGGATGAGACCGAGTATGAATCACAGGTTTTAGTTCCAAGCAAAATAATGAGGGTTAGACTGCAAATTTCCACCAGCACCATGTAAATCAAATGAAGGCCCGCATATTTTCTCTCCATCATCATATCACCAAATGTAAACCGAAGAAACAAAATGTTAATAAGAGGAACGATAAATAGTGTCGACTTAAAGAGTTCACCCAAAAAGAAGATAGTTTGAAGAATGTTGGTAACCGAACAACGACGGTTCCTATTGACTTGCATTGGTTTTTAGTCCATACATTTGAAATGAATGGGTACTTCCATTGTTCGGTTACCAACATTCTTCAAAATATCTTTTTTTGTGTTCTGCTGAAGAAAGTCAAACAGGTTTGACATGACAAGGTGGTGAGTAAATGAAATAATTTTTCATTTTGGGTGAACTATCCCTTTGAATGTACTCTGAGGTCTGTCAAAACACCATATTACTCCAAATCTGAGGACAGTGCAGAAAGCTAGACCATCTTTCAAACATTAAAGCTGCAATGCTTTATAGATGAAATCTGAGTTATGTAAAGATGAAAATAAACCAAAAAGAGCAAATCCATGTCGCAAAATAATAATCACTTATAATTTGAGCTGTCGGATACGATTTTGCTGGAAATGTCAATTTGTACTTAAAGTAACCTGCAATTTTATATTTCAAACAGAGATGGCGTTATAGAGACACAAGTTACGGATTGCCATTTTAACGTTGCAGTCAGTAAACATCTGATGTTGGTGAGAGACAAGTCAATCCATCAGCAGGTGAAGGACAAGACTAACAGCAAGACATTGTTAGGTGACTCTTCAAAGGATAATGAGAACAATCACAGTCTTTGTGGGGCCTGCGTATCCAGGGATTAAAACAGCCCTTAGCAAAGCAAACTTATCCTCATATTAGTCATATTGAGCACCTCACCTGGACCCGACCGACCGGAGGGCCTGTTTGTTGTAGCTGCCAACATTGATTGAGTGGCGGGGGAGAAAAGAGGCAGTTTGTTGGGTCTTAATCACACTAGCTACATTGGTAATTGTTAACACATTTCTGAGGTTTAAACTTTGAGCTAAATATTTTACCTGGACAGGGTCGGTGTACAGCTGTAGAACTAATCAGTCTCATTTCATGAGCGCTTGGGAAATTGTACGAAGAAAAATCTCGCACTGACAGATCTTTTTTTTTCACGGCTTACTTCAAAGCGCACCTTGAGAAATGCTTATTTCAATTCCTGCGGCAAGTTTATCCAGAACGCAAAAGAGCAAACAAACCCGAGGGTTGTGTTTTTGCAGTGAAATAAAACAGTCAATAAGCAAAGACAAGAACAATGAAGTTGACGAAGTAAAGGGACGTTGTTCTGATAATGAAGACGCAGATGTACGGCCGTACACGAGAAACGGAAATTACACACGGAGAAGCACACGGACCGCTTACAGAACAACTGTTGATTGACAGCTGGACTGAAGGTTTGCTGTGATAGATACCTGCACCTGAACAGAACAGAAAAATTATGATCTACCGCTTTATTTTGATTGAAAATCTTTGCCATCATCGTTTCTTATGTAATAAAGAATAAATATCCTAACACAATATATGCAAGTTCTTATTTAAAACTCTTCAAGAAATCTGATGTAAATTAGATTTAAAATGCTGCAGACCCTCCATGGTGCATCCTTGAAAGTCTATGATCATTTATTTTTGGTCCAATTCTGCCATCTTGTGGCAAACTCAACAAATGCACCATTTTTTCAATGCTTATGCTGCCCTCACGTGCTCTCGGAAATAGATAATTCCTACTTCAACCCGGAAATAACCTCTGGATTAAGTTAGTAACATTAAAAGTGTTCAGTAACATTAAAACAATATTACGAATGATTTAGTAGCATTAAAACATAACTGCGTGCTAACATAAAAAAAGAGCGCTGTTGCATTTTCCGGGTTTATCTATATCTGAGAGCAAGTGAAGCCAGCATTAATATGCCAAGACAACTTACTAAGCATGAATAACTTTACTGTCACTTACTTTGTCACTTATCAAAGTATTGCTCTGTTTGGGTCCTGACCAGATCTACATAGAAATTTTTGCTCCACCAATGAAATAATTCAAATGTTTTCAGGGCGGAGCCATCTATCTACCTGTCTGACCAATGGAGATGATTTAAGTGTTGGGAAAACTTTTCAGAAAATTGTATTATTTGGATGCCTCTGATTCCGTCACGCATGAAGTATTAAGGTTGCCGAAAAAAAACACTCACCTATTGACGTTCCATCCTCTCCCATAATGCACTTCATAGAAGCGCTGACTTGCTCCATGACAGGAGGCGACATGGAGGTGGCGTAAATTGTGCTGTGCGAGTGAGTCCGCAGGAACTCTATAAAATCCTGAAGAACGAAGCCAAGATGTTTTACTATGCTTTGTACATCGGTTAAACATACTGTAAATTGTTTACTACCTTTCGACCTCCTATGTAACCACCTGCGGCACCAAAGCTCTTTGTGAATGTGCCCATCATGATGTCTACATCGTTAGGGTCCAGTCCAAAATACTCCACCACCCCTCTGCCACTGGGTCCTAATGCCCCGATGCTATGAGCCTCGTCCAGGTACACGTAGGCCTTGTATTTCTTTTTCAGGGCTATAATTTCTGGCAGCCGTACGATGGAGCCCTCCATACTGTGGACAGGATACAGGTCGCATAAAAAACATTATATTATGTGAGCAATGTTGCAATTTCTACGATGGTTCAACAGGACCAATTCTAATAGGCGTGTAAGGGAATACAAGTGATAACATGTTATTGCTGAGAAAAGCATAATGGTAGTACAGTATGCACATTTATATGAATGAGATGAATTTCTAGAAAGTCAGAGAGATGAATCACCTGAAGATGCCTTCCACCACAATGAGGATTTTCTTCCAGGGTCGATGTGTCCTGGGTTGGCCATGAACTATAGCATCTCTAAGCAACTTTTCCAAACTCTGCATATCTAGTTGTAAGAAAATGCATGGATGGGATTTTAAATGTTTGTAAAACACAACTGCATTATCACGTCAATCAACAGGTAATGTAATAGTTAGCGATACATGATCCACATTGTTATTAAATCCAAAGTCAGGAGTATATATTTATCAGTTCGTTCCTAAATGTGTTCCCTAGTGTCATGCATCATTTTCATATATCATTTGCATGGTACTTAAGATACCAAAATACCAGGATTCACATTAGGGCTGCACAGTATCTAGAAATATTGCACATGTGCATTTCACAATTATTTGCGATAACTAAATCATTTTATTCAAATTATTCACACTCGGCGTTTTAAGGTAAAGCAGAATTATATCAGAGAGACAGGCATGCAAATGTTAGTTGCAATGTGCATGCATGCATGCATGAGTGCATGCTCTGACGTTTGCAAGACGATTAACAAGCTGTGACGTTCTCAGAGCAAACAAATATACAAGTGGTTAAAACGGCATTGTCAGATTTGTTTTTATATACAACAAAAACAAAAAAACATGGCTGTTCACTTTTCAGAGGTTGTAGTGATGCTTTCTTTTCACAAAAAAGATTATATTTTCAGTTTTCAATCCATTTTAATTAGGGCTGTCAAATGATTCATTGCGATTCATTGCATCAAGAATAAAAGTTTGTGTTTGCTTGATCTATGTGTACTGTGCATATTAATTTTGTATTTATAAACACATAAATGTGTGCATATTTATGGAAATATTTACATGCACATAAATATATTTTTATTTATTTATCATTTAAATTATAAATAAGTACACAAACATATATAATGTTAACATAAACTTTTATTCTGGATGCGATAAATGATTTGACAGCCTTAATTGTAATTTAAACACATTTTTCAAAGGTAAAGGACCGTCATATAGAATATTGCATTACTGCAAGTTAGCTATCGCATATCACACTTTTCTTCAATATCGTGCAGTCAAACAAAAAACAAAAGAGTATTTTTAAGTGCAATAAGGTCCCATGAGTACAATAACAATGTGTTGCACATATGTGTATTTCTCCTGGGGCACGAGTGCTTTATATTACCCTAAGGTGTGTCTTCATAACAAATAATGACTGCATTATTGTTTACTTAAGCTACTGGTAAAGTGGCTCACATTCATAACTCACATCTGTGGTTTTCTATGGATGTCAGCTGGTTTGGGCACTGCAATAATAAGTCATCAGAGTGCATGCCAACTTTCCCAGGACAGACATAGTCCTCTCCGTTTTGACTCGAGGGCTTCAACTGACATTCACCCCTTGACGCCTTAGCAATTTAACAAACCGTTTAATAATCGCTGGCAGCCATCTGTCGAAATGACCAATTTAAAATGATTCATTTAGAATAACGCCGCTAAAAAGCAATGGAGAGTTGACCTTCCCGGTGATAAAATCTATATTCATTGTGTTTAACTGGAAATTAACCAAAACTGGCATTGAGAAAGCGGTCCAAACTTCACAACATCCAGACTTCAAATAAGCAAACCCCAGGCGGTTGAGGAATGCAAGATTTCAAACAAGTATGTTAACCTTCAACTCCAACAGTTTCACAGTGATGGTTTATGCTTTGTGTTTGTAGAATGTTTGTGCTTTGGACCTCTACCAAGAGTTCAGCCTTCAACTTCTGATGTCAACAGGTGTATGATAGCAAGAGATGTGTCCGTGCAAACTCACTATTGTGCTTAAAGACCCGGATGGTGGAGCCAGACAGCCGTGCTCCCAGCACCAAAGATGCATGGTTCAGCTCATCACTTAGAATCAAACATCCCTACATGTTAAGAAAGGAAAAACAAGTCTGTGACATCTGCACCAGAACAGTTTTATTTTATATTTACACACTTGGCGGACACGTTTATTCATAGACCTTTTTTTCCATCGCTGTGGATTAAATCGTCTGCCAAATGCATAAATGTAAAAACAATCAAAACACTGCATTTTATGTGAACATATTTTATCAGTATGTGTGCTACCTAAAATTTATGGATGTAGTGATTCCCTCAGCTCACGACGCGATGCACGATTCTAATCTCACAACGCGTTTTAAATCACATTTTTTTTACAGAATGAGTTGAGGAAAATAAAAAATTAACAAGCTGCCCTTTTATTATTTCTCTAATGCTGCACAATTCTTTGTCAAATAAAAATATATTTTATGTCAAATAACAAAACTAAATTGCAGTTTTAAAACAAATTCCAAATCAAACAAAAAAAGGAATAATTAAACTCTCTTTAAAACAAACTAAACTAACTTTTCCTAACTTTTAATTGTTTAAGAAATATCAGCATGCCCACATTTACCAAGTTTGCAGAAAAACAGCGCCCCCTGAGTTCAAAACATGTACTGCGATTTGAATAACGTCTTGAATCGTCACATATGATATTATAATCGATTTTCAACCAGCTCATGGTGAATCGTTACATCCCTACTAAAATTCAAACCTACAGATTTGCGATTATAAAAAACTTTAACCTCAAACTAATAGCAAAACATTTAACTGTAACATGCAAATTAAAATGTACGCAGAATATTTTTTTATAAAGCAGACCGTTCCTTCAAAAACACACAACATTGTTGCTTCTGTTGTCTCATATTTCATAATCTTTGGTTTTCCCATCTACCAGAGGAAGTTTCTATTGCAGACCGCTTGCTAACAGTAAAAGGAATTGTGAAATCTCTCTGGTCCTCTTGCAGTTAAGCACATGTTTCCTGTGGGGTTTTTGTGCCTTATCAAACTATCCTCTAAATGTTTGGGCTGTAAAACTGTTTGAGTTGGATCCGGGAGTCTTTCCATAGCGATCGCCTCAATCCGCACTGTTAATAGACAGCATGACAAATACAGTCCACCCCGTGTGCAAATGAGAAATGCTCACTATGGCTTACTCTATGTTATTAAGCATGCACGGACAAGCCAAGAGGAGAAACGCCTGAACTAAAACTGCAGCAGTTTTTAGGAGTTGCCTGGGTGGATCAATACAGCGTGAGATACGGGAGGCGGCAGAGCAAAACAGAGACTTTTGGAGCTCAGAATGCGTTTTCAAACCTTGCCAGCTAATGCAGGAATGTTCATGGAGTTTGTAGCAAACCCCATCCCGAACACCATGGCTGACTCCACGCCCAGGAAAGAGGCCACCTGTTTCTCCAACTCTTCGTGCCTGTCGAGGTTACCTAAACAAATCATAAGAATTTATCAGCGACCGCAAGCAAATGCGCTTTTACTGTAAACCGCAGCTGGAGAAGATCTACATGTGTATGTTTCATACAAAGCTAATGGCTTTGTTCCTTAAAAGGGTCTTATAAAAGGGTCTTATTAGAACCATGTGGTGCATGACGTTGAACATTCTAGCAACAAATTGATACTAAACAAGAAATTTTAAGGAAGCCATGCAAAACAAAATGCTAGGGTGCTCTGGGTGGTTGCTAGGGCATTGGTACGCGGTCGCTATGCGGTATCACCTGTTGCTACATAGTTGATGATGTGTTTTGGTTGTTGTGCAGGAATATGTTACAAAGCAATGATTTCTATTTGTTTGTCTATGAATAATATTTTCCAAACAGCAAGAGTAACGAATGAGCACTCACCCATTTCATGTCTGGTGCTGGCCACCCCCACCCCGTATTTCATCGTGACCTCTCCAGCAGCATCGGCACAAGAACCAGTGTTCTCACCAAAGCCCAGGTAATTGTACGAGCCCAGATTTATAACACCCTTCACCACCCGGCCAGTGTATCTGTAAGAGCACATACACCGTCTGAAAGATTTCTTTTAGACAAACACTAAAACATAACTTGGCTAGACTACCATACAAGATTAAACAGGTTCTGTCATCATTTACCCGCACTCTTGACATTTCAAACCTGTATGACTTTCTTTTTTCTCTGCAGAACACAAAAGACGATATTTTGAAGAATGTTGGTAACCAAAAACCATTAGTCCCCATTGACTTCCATCGATGGACACAAAACCAATGCAAGTCAAAGGGGACCAACGGTTTCCAGTTACCAACATTCTTCAAAATAATTATTTAGTGTTCTGCAGAAGAAAGAAAGTCATATAGGTTGGAAATGTCAAGAGAGTGAAAACAATGAATGAATTTTGAATGAGTGAAAACAATGAATGAGTGTGTGAATTGACACCACATGACCCTAAAAGTGGAGTTTATATAAGAGCTATTTGCACTTTGAATTACGCGGCTCTTATCTCACAAGTCAAACAGCCAGGACTTTCCAGTTCGGGTTTAGGGTAGCCTACTTACTGAAATGTCCAGTTGTAATCTTTGGAATTTCGTTCCACAAAGTCAAACTTGGCACCGGGAACACTGCAAAGGGGCTTGTTCCAGCTATCCCGAATCCTCATGTATATATTCCTTGTGTAGAAATTCTCAAAATCTTGATAAAGTGGGACAAAGTCCTTGAGCAGAAGAAAAAAAGGAGTTACATGCTTGACATTTTTGTGTCACTGCTCCTCACACTTTAATTACCCCGTCCGGGAAAAATATTTTTAGGAAGCACAACATCCATACGAGGTGGGTGTGTACCAGAACACAACACAACCTTTCAGTGCCCTTGTGTACTTTAGAGTTACGGCAAAGTGCACGATTTCCTTCCTGTGACAATATTCTCTCTTCCTTTCCACGTTCGGCTAATAAATGAAAAAATATTTTGCAACAATCCTCACTTTCACACTACAGGCATTTACAGTAAACATAGACTGCTGGAAATAACACGTCTGCATCAAGACTCAAGCCAGGGATAAAAAACTTCTTCTTCTTCAATCACAGCTGGTTTTTCACTTTTTTTTAAACACCCACGTTACAATGTTTACCTTCTGCTCCTCCCTTTCTCTGGCATTGTGGCAATTTTCTATGTTCCACTCCCTCATGAAATCCCGCAGATATCCAAAGATCGTGAGGATGCCGTAGCCCATGTATGTGAGCACAGCAACCAGCATGGGAGTTTCTTCGAAGGTTTCGACAAAAGGCCTCCTGTACAGCTCTCCATTGCTGGCGTGGTACACCTGTAAACCACAACTTTCAAATGTCAAAACATTGTAGTCATGGCAGCATCACATTGCGGTTCCTCATTGCGAGATGTTTAAAGTGTCTGTGCATTGTTGAAGTTGATCTACCAGAACAACAGAATCTTACAGTTAGCTTAACGGTTTAGCAGAGGAACGGTGACAGGCATTCCTAAGATTACGAACGTTCTTCATACTTTGCGCGCGTTGCAAAAGAGTTAAAATGTTTGAAGAGCAGTGTCAGTATTAAGCTGAAGTTTAAATAAAGTGGCTCCATAACATATTTAGATAATAGTCAGAATGTTCACTGTGCTATAAAATGAAAAGACCCTGTTGAAAGAAAACTAAATATGCTGGTTTGTTTTGATGCTTGCTGGTTTGTGCTGGTCCTTAGCTGGTTTAAGTAGGTCAAACCCAGCATATGCTTTCTTTTCAAGAGAGAAGTGTGACGGGAAACACAAAAATGCAAGACAATTTCAAAGAAACAACTTTTTTCGGGTCCATCTTTGGCATTGACGGGATTCAAAGTCATTTTAAATGGTGTGAAGTTGAAGTTCACACGGGTGATTCATCAAAGTAACCAAAGATGAAGTTCGTCGGCTATAAACATTTTCCACCGCCCCTGACGACGGACCACAAAGTGGTTTAGTCTTAACGTTGCCCAAACTAACTGTTGCTGTATCTACGTGCACTCTTTTCTCCGAACGAATACAACTTGCAAAGCCATTTATATGTTTTAAGTCTGACTTGACTACTTTTTGACAACACTATATTCACTCAAGATACCTAATCTAGGCCTTTCATTGCCAATCGCATGCAAACCCTACGAGGCTGGAAACAGTAATATTATCGCTTCACTAAGAATTGAACTACACAGATTAAGTGGTGCATTCAAAACCCTGTGATTTGCAGACACATGTGACCAGTCATCCCCCACTAACAAATACCACGAGGTCTAGCAACAGTGGCACGCACGAGCCAGTGACCAGCTCCAAGACAACTTTGCATTCATCAACTGTGTTGACAATGCCTTCCAGGAATGACTATTGGAAAAATGAGCAACTGATTTACATCTTTTAAACCTACATTTACTTACAGTGTATTTAAGGTAGATTTGTTTAAGTGTGTCCCTGGGAACCGAGGATTTACGACAGGGAACCCATATATTATGAATGTAAAAATCTTCATGATGAACCTTGTTATTAAGTGTAGATACACAAAGAAAGGTGCGTTGACAAAAGCCAAGGAAGTACATTAAATTGGAATACATTGAACCAGCCTCCCACTAGGAGACACATGACAGAAATAAGTGCTAACCAGCGTCACGAGTTCCTTCAACTCGCCTCTTGCACAAGTTAACCACATGGGCCTAAAGGGACCTAACTTGTCAAAGTCTACATCTCCTTTTGTACTGTAGCACATGTGACCAAGCCATAAACAGTGAAACGGCACGTCACGTACTAAGCAGGCAGCCACATCTTTTAACATATTCAAAGTTATTGCGTTACAATGCATCGTCGTGATCACAACGTAAATAAGAAATATTACACGTGCATGACTCAAAGATCTCAATGCATGATGTTGGCCCTACCTTCTTCTCCTGCTGTTGATATTGATGATGGAAATGATGGTTCCTCACCATGCCGTTTTTTCCTCTTTTCACCCCATTCGCCACATGGCAATCTTCATTCTTATTGCCCGCGCTGACAGTCATGCTTATCTAAGACAAAACACATGCGATCAAATGCAGGAAGACGAAAAACGATGGAAATGAGTCGGTGATCGGCGTACCAGGGTGACGCGCTTCTCCGCTACCCTGAAATCCACACAAGAGAGAAACCTGAAATTCCAGCCTCCGCATACCGGAAGTCGACGCCTCTGGAAAGCGGCGCCGACCAATGAGATCGCGGATGAGCTTTAGTGGACGTGGTTTGGCGGTAATCCGACCTTAAAAAAGGGAGTGGCCCTCGTCGCGCGCTGCTGTAAGAGCGAATGAACTCGAGTAACCTTTGTGTGTTTAACTTTACCTGTTTGTCTCGAGATCACTTTAATAGTTTGCGTTACTTCCAGTTGGCTGGCGTTGCTATCAGAGCGACTTTGAAAGGCAAATACGCTTATATAACGTGTTTAGACGAAGCTGGTCATTTATGTAAACACGACTGTTTGTTTTGGGTGGAGGAGAAAGTAGCGCCATCCAAGATCAAAGATCGCATCCTTTGCCAGATTGGACCCTTTCCTTTATATAAATAAAAAGTCTTATCAAGATGAACTATCGTGCATGTGTGGAAGTAAGTCAAAGGAGTAAAATAAGCTTGATTTAAAACCGAACAAATACTTTGGCTATTAGGTTCATAAATACATTACCACTATACAGTATAAAATATGAATACATAGAGTATATTGATTTGGTCCATAGTGGGATATGGGATAGTCCCCCCAAAAAAATAGAAATTATTTTATTGACCTCAAGTTGGTCCAAACTTATATATAAATGTCTTTGTTCTACTGAAAACAAAGAAAGCTTTTGGAAAAATGTGAGCACCTGACATTTTTGGGACATCATTGACTACCATAGCAGGAAAAATGAAAATGGTAGTGGTGCCTAGAACGGTTTGCTTTCCTAAATTCTTCAAAATACTTCATTTTGTGTTCAACAGAACAAATAAAAGGATCCATTCATTTCTCCTAGTATTGTAGTCAAGGATGTCCCAGGAATGTTAGTTGTTACCTTTTTATCAAAAATCGTTCTCTTTGTTCATCAGAACAAAGACATTTATACAGGTTTGGAACAACTTGAGGATGAGTAAATGATGACAGAATTTTTATTTTTGGGTGAACTGTCCCTTTAAATCAACGGCATTTTAATGTTCAAGTTAAATACATTAGGAATATAAAACTTATTTAAGTTGGAATATCTTGCAGAATATTTTGCATTATTTAATATTTTGCATTAACTTCACCAACCAATTTGTATGACTGTAAGTTTTACTTTTGGTCTTGTTTGTAATACCAATTTTTTTTTTAGACTCTCCTGAATACAGTAGTGGAGAATATCTAGTTCAAACTTGATGATGTAAAAAAAACAACAGCTGAACTATATTACAACTATAATGTAGGCCTACAGCAAAAAATAATACATAATTATTATGTAAACATGCATATGTAAATATATATCACATAACTATAATTATTATTTTGTTACTTCTTATTCATTTTCTATTATTCAATTTTATTGCAGTCTTAATTTAACCAAAAATGTATGAATTAGTTTCATAATTAATAGTATAATAATTTAAACTATTTGGATTTTTCTTGAAAAGCTTCGTGAGATTTAATCCCGAAGCCCATTCTAGAGATAAAACTGTATGTATTAGTGCTGGAACGAAACACTGTGGAAATTAACTGGAGATGGAACAAAACAAGGGTGGAGTGAACACTATGGGCCAGTTGGTGTCTCTCTTACATTCACCGGTTGTGAAATCCCTCTAGGAGGAAATATGGGGGATTTTGCCTGAATCAGCGCATTGCACAGTGCAGACTACACCCTGTGTATCCTGCAAAGGAGAAAAGCCTGATCAAAACCTCTCGAAAAAAGCCTGATGCAGGGACAGTTTCGACATGTATCTTATAACTTTATCTGAGCTTTGTTAAAGCTAAGGGCCAGATATACTTTATATGATATTTTTAACAAATGTTATAGTCCGACCCTCATATCTTCCTGAATCCATTTATATTGCATACGCTCTATATGCAATCTTAACTTTACTCCTCCAGGCATTTTAACAGCATCGCCAAAGAATCATTGCCAAAAAACATCACACACAAACACTTTATCTCTCTTCTAGCTTCTTTTCCACACAGCAAGTCTTTATCTTTTTTCTCTCCCTCTTTACACAGAACAGCTCTGTGTGTTTAATTAAAAAACTATAAAGGAGAGAACTGTAGGAAAGACGTGGCCCGAGTCTTGAGGAGCTCTTAATGCTCGTTCTTCTCCCTCACTTCATCTCGCTGCATTGACTTCTCACACACTGAACCTGGACTGTGCTTTATATAACCGATGGGTAGAATGTCACTCAAGGAGATTGGTGTCAGAGCCGATAACGTACCAAAGTGATCGGAGACCGAGATCTCGCCACCTAATTATGGAGCCTCTTGCCCGACGTGCATCTGGAAAGGAGTGATAAGAAAAACGCAGCTGATGGGAATAAAGCGTTTCTGAGCAGGGGGGTTGCAGGGGTACCACACCGTCTCGCGGTCCCTCTATATCTCTCTCCAGCTGCTTAGATTTATGTTTGCTACACGCTCCAAATTCATTGAAATTGGAAAGTGAGTGAGTGAGAGAAAGGAGGGAGACGGAAACTGAGTAGGCCTAAAGGTAGCCATTTTTTTAAGCAGCATACGTGGCGCCGCAGATGAACAGATGAAAACGTGATGTGTTTACTATAACCTTCTACGTACATTTTTCTAAACAACTTCACTTTTATCAGCTGTCACTGCCTGTAAGACCTCATCAATTCAGCTGTGTGCCATTCATTTGCTGCCATTTCTGGAGGTCATCCCTCCAACGCCGTAATATCTCAAAGTCGTTCACATTATAAGCACCAAAACATGTCTGTCATGCGGGGTTTATGTTTCAGGGCATTAACTGCATTGACATGTATGAAATATGAAAGCTATAGAAAGCTTTAATGGCACTTTAATGTTGTTGTTAACATTGACAAGAATATTCAAATTCAAGATACTGGGGTTATGTGTGTGGTTATCAGGGCTTTGCTATACGGTTGCTAAGATGCATGTTGCTAGGTAGCTAGTTAATGCTTGGTGTCCAACCTTATGTATCTGTAATATTCTGGTCCTAGAGATTTATGAAGTCTAGTCTATACAAAAAAATGATAAGCAAGCATTTTCTCCAAGAATTTGATTAACAGTAATATTACCAGCAACAACACCCTCATTTTTAGACCCCTGTACATGATGGCTGTTGATTTATTTAAGTGTTTTTCTACACAATCTTGTCACGTAAACATTGAGAGAATCTTACACATGATGATACAGCATGCCAGAAACACGTCACATGTATGATAGGTATTCGGTACACGTGTAACACGGGCTGTTATCAGTCTCCTCGCTTTCCCTCTTCATAACAACCTACATGACACCAGAAAAAGAGTCTACATTACAGAAAACTTATTACACCAGGATAATTCACTGAACTAAACAGCCAGAAATGAAGGATTGTCAACGGTCTAGTTCATCCTATTGGATGCTTCTTTCATGTTACAGAAAGAAAAAGCTGGAATATCCTTAGCCGGTATAACATTGGAACTGGTGCTGAACTGCTGGAAGTGTTTTGGATCCTCTTACATATAGTTCCTGGCTTCCTTTGGCTTTCCTGTTTGCTTAAGAACATTTGGAAGGAAACTCCTTTCTTCCTGGCTCCGTTTATCAGATTATGACACGGGGCCTTGCGAAAACAAATGCAAATGGATCCACCGTCCATCTAGATTTATTCATTTCGAATGGAGAAATGAAGCCTGGTTTGAAATATATCTGAAGAAAAGTTTCATTACAGTTTTAGAATGAGATTTTTGTTGTCTTGCTTTTTGATTAATAATTGCAACACAAATCCCTGGACCCTGATAGAAACAGTTCATTATTACTAATAATATGCTGTGGGATATTATGAGGCTATACAGATAACAGATGAGATCTCTTTAATATCCCAGTTAATTGCTCCTAGACATCAATGAAATGGGAGGCAAATGGAAAGTTTTTCCTGATATATATATCTTCTGAGAATAAGATACAGAAATTTCACAAATGTCTCCATTAGAAAAAGATCATAACAATGTTAGAGACTGAGCTAAATTCTGCCGATAAAAAGTTCAATTCGAACACAAACATGATTTTTATCAAATTGACCTAAATCCAGATTATGTAATTGCTGCTGTCCTTCTAAAACCTTGTATTTTCATATTTCATGATTATTATTTTGTGTCACAAATCATTATTATTAGTCACCCTTTATGTTTGTCACTGGGTTTGGCAAATATCTGAACCAATAAAAAGTTTAAAAAGTGCCTTCAAACTTTTTCCATTTCCTGAAAAACAGGGAATTTGGAATCCGAGGTTTTAGAAGGACAGCAACCATATGCAATAATTTATGATATAAGTATGACTAAGGTGATACTTAAAAATGAAACACAAATGATATAGATAATATAAAAAAAAAAGTTTTTGTGTAGTGTAATCTTAGTTTATCTTATCTGATTCTTTCACAACGTTCTCACACTATCAGATTCCTAAATGTGTGTAAACATGTTTGACTTAATCTTGATGTCCTCAGGCCACAATCAAGCAGAGGTGTCAAATAAGAGCTCCTGCTTCATTTACTCAGTGTCCTTTAGGTGACGCTAATGGACCACAGCATGCACATGAGAGACAAACCTGACTAAACTGTTCTGAAATCAGTGCAGTGCTAATGCAGCTGGCATTGGTGATAATGTATTACCACAAAGCTTTCTTTATGCTTGATAAAGGAATACTTTAATAAAAAAAGGTATTTACTTTTAAAAATATTATCTGACATAAGCCAATACCACTTTGAAAAACACAAAACAACCAGATTATCTGATTTAAGGTAATATATTTAAAAAGCAATACGTTTTTGTAACATCTAAAGTTTTTGCTGCGGTTTACAATGAGTTATTGAACAAATTATTGCAAACAGTTTCCCATACAAGAGCTATCTTCTTGTTGTCTGTGCAACATTATCATATTAATCCTATATATCATACCAATGCCTCATTCATTCACTCATTCATTTACATCAGTGTTAATACATATTCACATTTAAGCCACCGCCAACAAAACTTTCTCCTCCAAATATTCATATAATAATAGACAACCTCAAACACCCTTTCATTTCATAAATAATATGTGGTTCCAATCACAGGTGGGTGTGCAAATACACGCCTTTTGTTCTTCATTTTGCAGGCCTTTTATCAAAAAAGCTGTTGTGCGTTATGAGCAAAATAACGTAAAAGGTAACATGTTCACATCAAAGCTAACATTGCCGTCCGCATTGCATACAGCGAGCATCTATAATGTCCCCGCCGCACTACATTACTCTGTGCATCTAACTTGGACCCAATTACAGGGGCCCTGGAACAATTTCACAGAGCTTGTCTGGCTACTCAGCAGATAGAGTTGCCATGGGAGCCAGCGTGATTGAAAAAGAAAAATTATAGGCTGCCAAAAGGAAGAGCGAGGGGGAGAGACAGACAAAAAAGGAAAAGAAGATTTCCCTTTACCCAACATGCAATGATATGAAGTGTAAACAATTGTATTTTTACCTTCAATACATTGTGCACGCCCAAACCATGCACCTCATCAAATGATTTTCAGATCCTGAAATATTTCTTTCCGATTCGCTTAATAGGACTAGTTATATTTCAGCATAGTTGAATTGCCCAATAGGACCCACGCCTTATGCAGGGGGGAGCAGTCAAGAATATAAATAGAGGAAAGGAGGTCTGAGGTTCCACTGGTTCGTCGGGTAGGCATCCACTGTGTTTGGGCATAAATGATTATAGAATACATAACAAGAAATGAAGTAAATCTAATGAAATTATTAGATTATTTAATATATATATGTATATATACATTATAATATATACATTTACATGTAAAACATATATTTATATGAATGTATTACTATGTATTCATTTATTAATTCATACATTTATTTTTCTCCATCTATTTATCATTGGAGTTTGGGTTCCTCGCCACAGGGCCGTTTTTGCTTGCTCACCGGGAGACTGCTGATATAAGATTAGCTTAAAGGTTCGCTAAATTCAGTTTACATCACTTTATTAGATTGATCTTGCTTGTTCTACAAACACCATGCGCTTGACAGTGTTTTACCTTTTCTGTGTTTTTCTTATTTTCACCTGTAAAGCTGCTTTGGAACAATTCACATTATGAAAGCGCCATGTCATGAGTCATGAGTTTCACAGGATGCATGGACTGTGTGTACATCTCATCCACAGTATGTTCCTTTGGATATAAACGTCTGCCACATGCATAAATGGAAATGGAAGAGGAGAGACCAGGGGAAGCTTTGATGTTGATAAATACCTTTGCACAGGGAGGAGTCAATTTTAGGACAGAAAACAACACACTGCACAAACACACACGTTTCAAAGTACAAGCCGAGCATTCCTGCAGAACTCACAGCTTACTACTGACCAAGTCGAAATATGTCACCAATAAACAAATGGTGTATAAAACAGCAGCAGGCTACAATACCCCAGCACCTCAAAAGCATTGCCCCATCCACGTTGCCGCGGCAACGGGTGCAGGCCGATTAAAAACAATGTCTGCGCAAATAACATAATGGGCCATAATCAACACACCGGGAGGCCAGGGGCTCTGCCTTCTGAAAGCGCACATCACCATAACAACGGCAGCTGGTGTTCCTCTGTGTGTCTGAACATTTGCTCACCTAATCTGTGATTTTATGACAGAATGAAGAAAAGACAGAAAGAGAGATAGAGAGAGAAGGGAGTGAGACATGAGAGACCCGAATCCAAGATCCATTGTAGATAAAATGGCAACATTTCTGCTTTCTTGAAGACCGGAGAGTATTTCATCATGTTGTCTTTTATCAGAAATATTAGGTTTGATATAAATATAATAATCTGGTGGAGGGCTGTGATTTGTGCATTATTGTAAGAACTGTATTTATGGCATCGACAACCTCAGCCACTTACAGTAAAGTGAAAATTCTGTCATCATTTACACACCCTCCTTTCATTTCAAATCTTTATGACTTTTATCCTCACGCAAAACACAAAAGAATCTGAAAATGTTGTTATCTGGAGCCCTTTCTCTTTTTTTTTGTTCATACAATAGAAGTAAATGGAGTCTAGTGCTGTTTGGTTACCAACTTTCTTCAAAATATCTTCCTTTGTGTTCTGCGGAAGAAAGAAAGTCATACAGGTTTGAAATGACAAGAGGGTGAGTAAATGATGATAGAATTGTCCTTTTTGGGTGAACTATCACTTTGGTGTATACTTTGACATTATCGTGGTGATTGGAGAGGCAAAAACTAAAAAAAGAGAAACATGTCTCCCACCGACAGACATCAGCATCTCTCCTGAGCAGATATGAGCGCAGAGATCGCAGAGTCACTCTGGCAGGAAAAGAGTTTGTGCGACGACACAAAACCGAGCTACGACTGATGTGTCACATGTCTCACAACCAAACCAAACAAAAAAACAAATAAAAGAAAAGCACGGACCATTGAATAGTGTGACCTTTGAGAAGCTTAAAATTGTGTTCAAATGTAGCACTCAGTGACATTTCAAACACTCCGCTCAGTATGAAGTGTCTGAAAGCTTATACTGCAAAGTAGAGATATACCCTAAGCTTGGAGCTGAATAAAATATTAGAAAAGAGAAAGAGGCATGTTAAAGACAAAAGTAAAACAGAGAAATAATAGATCACTTTATCTAATGTCAAATACTTTTACTAAGAGATCCTATACAGTTATTCTAGAGCGTTCATATTCACTGCAATACAAAACTAGTCACATAGAAAATCGCATAACTATAATTTCACTATAGTCAACTTTTGGAAAAATTGAAATGCACAAATATGCACTCCTGGTTGATTGTAAACTAACGGTACTGTTTAGCGTGATGGAAAAAATGTTAATATGCTCTTCTACTTGTAAGTCGCTTTGGATAAAAGCGTCTGCTAAATGAATAAATGTAAAACAATGGACCGAATAGAAAATAATGTGAAAATAAATGTTATAGCTCTCAAAGTGATAGTTCACCCAAAAAGAAACATTCTGTCATCCTTTACTCACCCTCATGTGATTTCAAACCTGAATGACTTTCTTTCTTCCACAGATCACAAAAGGAGATATTTCGAAGATTGTTATCAACTGGCACCCATTGACTTGCATTGGTTTCGTGTCCATACAATGTGAATGGGTGCCGGTCGGCGCTGCTCGGTGACCAGCTTTCTTCAAAATATCTTCTTTTTTGTTCTGCGGAATAAAGTCACACACATTTAAAATGATATGAGGGCGAGTAAAAGACTAAGAACTGGGGTGAACTATCCCTTTAAGTTAAAAAGATATGTGCTTTTAGCATTCAAATGGTAACGAATAAACAACGTGCAAAGCATTTTATACTGTAAAATAAAACATCTAAAACCTCTCTGTCTATTTCACGTGCTTAATATTCCGGTCATTCCTGACAAAACCACAATGGCGAAAATGTTTGTCTCTGACCAGCTCACCTCAGGACTCCAAACAGCTGTTCAGACAACGCTCTGTCTGCTCTTAAACCACAAAGCAAGGGCACATCCTAAGCCCACTAATGGTGTGGAAACCGTTCCAGCAGACAACAACAAGGGTAGTTAAGATAAACTCAACCAAAAACACAATCAAGCTGACACACACATAGACACTTTCAATACCCGCTGCCAATGAGAAGCACAGACGCATAATTCAGATGAAAGAATGCTATGAAATCAGTAGACAGAGGAATACTGGCATGACTGCTGTGCTAAATGTTGAGGAACAGTGTTGATTTTAGTTAAGTGATCATGTTTGGTGGCACTAGGGGGAGCGTTGTGCTTACAGAATGAGGCTACGGATGTGTTCCCATGGCCACTGTCCTGTATCTCAATGTGACTGCAGTAATTATTGGTAATGGCCGTGATTATAAAAATGACACAGCAAACGCAGTTTTGGCCCGATTTGCAAAGCTAATGTTCTTTAATTAACTCCCAAAATGAGGGCTTTTGAAGGTAAAATCCTCTTTGTTCTTTGTGGTGAGGATAAATCATTGTAGTCACTAACATTGGTGTTGCTGATATATACTGTATATAGCTAATATTGTTACTATAGGGTTGTTGCTCAAATTGATAGTGCATCGGTTCAACTAAAAATAAAACGTCATTGTTTATTCACCCTCACGTCGTTCAAAACTTTGTATATGACTTTCATCTGTGGAACACAAAAGAAGATATTTTGATAAATGTCTATGGTTTGGTGTCCATACAATGGAAGTCAATGGAGGCCAATGTTGTCTACCGAAACATTCTTCCGCAGAAAGAAGGACAAAAAGAAAGTCTTTCATGTTTGTAAGGACATGAGCGTGAGAAAATTAATTGAAGAATGGTCATTTTTGGTTGATTTATTCCTTTATGGCCCCCTTCATTGCCCAATACAATGTTGGGCTATCCATTTCTACCCCATAACATAGCTTTACAGTTGAAAAAATATCCAAACACCAGTATGTATATTTGTAGTTATATTACTAATGTTTTAGCTTATTTTAATCATTTTAAGTAGTCTCGACTTTGTAAACACTGCTCTATAGGATGAGAGAAAATGATGTGCAGCTTCTAGAAACAATACACATTTGCTACAAAGTGAATTGAAAATAGTCTGCAATAATACTAAATAACACATTACATATATTCTTACATTTTGCACTTTGTTACTACTGTAAATACGGCTTTGTTATTCCCGTCATATTTCATGTTGTAAGACAAACATTGCAGGTAAATCTCATGCAGCAGACAAAAAGCTTCATGCAAATTTAATGCATTATAATCGAGCGTAACGCTCTGACTCCCCTCGTTGATGGATGTCTGACTCTCTTCCCTGTAAATTTTGCGTTATGATCAGGCAACAGTGGCTCGTTCTCACCGCTGATTTAAGACAGAGACGTGAAGGGGTGGCCGGGTCTCGCACTCCTGCGCCCGCCTCACACCCCGTCGACGCCACCTGCCAGCGTCATAATGTGGGGTACGCTGGAAAACGGGAGGGCAACAGGGCAGAAACACGGCGCCAGCAGGAAGAGCAGATAAAGTGGCGGCAATAAAAATTATATGACTACATACATCATCCTGACAGCGTATAATTTTATCGGAGAGGGCAGGGCCTTTCTGCCTGCTTTGAAATGGATGTGGTACCTAGAAACCGACTGGAGGTGCTAGAAAGTGAAGGTAGACGAGAGCCATCTCATCTTCAGCTCTTTCCACATACTTGATGTTTCTCCGGGCGTGTGGGCGTTTAATAACATTTTACATAATGTTATGCTCAATGTCCTTTTGACTTCTATAGGAAACTTGAGAATGTTACTTTTTGGGTACTGCTAACTACTAACTCTTTAGGGAAGCAGGGGAATAATTGAGTTCCTGACAATAGAATTGAAATGCATTCTCATTTGATGTAATTATAGAGGAACTCGAGTCAATCCAAAAATAGGATAATCACCATCGTGCAATTGGTGGAACTGTCTCAGCGGTATATTCGTGCGCAAGTGACAATTGCTTTGGTTAATGGAGAGGTGTTTGTGTGGCTTGCTTAAAGGGCCGCAGAAAGACCTTTCGCAAAACCAATTACTTTCCTCTATGCGGACTCCTACGGTCATACAATAAGCAAAAACAGGAGGTAATTAATCCAGCGTTTATACTCTGAAGATTCGGGAAGGCAGTTCTGGGATTTCGGAAGGACAGCAGGATTTTTAATAAAGGAATATTTGTTTATTGCTTTATAAAGACCTACAATGCTCATGCCAGTGAATACAATGTGCTTTAATTGTAAACACTGATGGACTTTTAATACACTGTTGAACTAAATTGTTACCAAGCTAACAGTTTTTGGTTCCCAAAACATTCATAGAACGGTAGTATTTGGTTCCCGAAATCATTTATTGTTGGGGGGAATGTTTGCTGTATTTCTCTCACTGCAACATCTTCACCAACAAAAAGTCCCAAAATATATCATGATATTGGCATCTTAGCGTCTTTATAGTTTCATTTTTGGACATGCACCTTGGTTTTGGAGTACTTCTGAAATCCAAAGTACATGAATGTTACATATTAAAGGAACAGTTCACCCAAAGCAAACAGTTCCGGGGCACTATTGACTTCCAGTGTCATTTTTCCTACAACGGTAGTCAATGGTGGCCAAGAACTGTTTGGTTACAAGCATTCTTCCAAATGTCTTTCTCTGTGTTCATCAGAACAAAGAAATTTACACAGATTTGGAACAACTCAAGGGTGAGTAAATGATGACAGAATTTAAATTTTGGGGTGAACTGTCCCTTTAAAATGACATACTACCATGTGTTTGGATAAACATCACAGCATATAACAATTTTCAAAGCTTTTGGATGTGACAAACTGGGTGACCCCCGAACCACTCTGGTAAGACTACAGAGCATGTATGCTTTTACAGCATACGAGAAACATTAATCTTAGATGCAGACATCCACTGATAGCGCTTCACGAGAGGCAAGGGTAGTGACAGCTGTGTTTTGTCGCCATGGAAACGCAGACTGCAGTGCTTACTGCCACAATGGCCGTGTAAACGTGGGTCCCTCAGGGAACTTGTCATAGGCAATGTCACACCAGCTTTGACACGTCGTGACACTGCTTGACCAGATTAAAAAGATTATACGCCGTCTCCCTGGTTTTCCTCTGAAGGTCAGGTCTGTTTAGTGTTACAGCCCTGGGTGAGCAAACATGGCATCCGGCCTTAAATCAACAGACGTGTGCTCGGCAAATTGTCACGACTCACAACAGACTGAGCTGAATGTCAGCGCTGTTCTCCAGACTGAGACGCATTGTGTGTGAAGATGGTCACGACGGAGTAAAATGAAGAACTGAGCATTAAGTCGAACTGACTTGACGTAGGACGAAACAGACCACCAAATTCAAAACACCTGCTGTGGAAGCTCCTCGTGAAGAGTCATTACCCGGGAAGTGATCAAAATATTGCATTTACATGTAAAAGCAACATAACAAGGAAGTGTTGCCGAGCATTCCCAAGGAACACAGATACTGATAAAAGTTGCATAATGTTTAATATCAGGTGCATTTTGCATAAATAAAACAAATAAAATAATGTACAATTGTCCACACATTATGAGTCTCGCTCATAGCCTGATTCTGTTTTTCTCTTCTTATGTGTTCCAGTTTCACCCTCTCCATCAGATTTTTGACAGCTGTCCGTAGATGTGTGTGCCGCCCCGCTCAGTGTCTCTGTACTAGGGAAGGTCTGACCGGATCCCAGTACTTGTCTAACCGTCACATTCACTCGAGAGGTCTGCAAGTACCAGGAACAAACCTTCCAATCGGCCTCATTCATGCTCTGAATGATGTCATCGTTCTGCGGTTCTCTCTTTAGTGTCTGGCTCAGGCAGGATGGCAGCGGGTTTCCAGCAGGGGCAGGAACAATGCAGGGCACAGCGTGATAGAGCAGGCGGCTGGGTCCTGACATCACCATTATGTCGCCACTGTGCATGAACATGGCGGTGGGGCGGTCCTCCCTCTTAGCCCCGCCCAGCAGGAAAACTGCAGTCTGCCCAAAACTGGCAATACATTCAAACTTTAATTTACGTATTTTATTTTATGGATAACATGCAGGATAAATGAATTTTTTGTTGATGTAAAAAAATCACCATTGGCATAAATAAAACAAGTCGTCCAAATTCAAGAAGGAAAGACATAGGCAGTGTAACATATTTAGGTAATGGTTCAGTAAGTACTGTATTTTTTAGACCGATAGTGGAAAGCTAATCCAGATCTTCCGCGAAGTTAAAACTTGGTTAACAAATATCCCTCACCTTAAAGAAAGCAAAGGTCGGGTGTGGTCGAGCTCCGATTCGTCAACATGGATTCCGAGAGACGAATCTGAACGGTAGTAGTTGAGAATGCCCGCCTCTGCATTAAAGCCGGGAAAGCCACAGGCTGCTGCTACTTTGTGGGACAGCGAGTGAAGTTCAGTGGGGAAGGGAGTGAAGTGATCTGGAGAGTACGTCTGCAAAAGAATGTAAATATGTTAAAACAATAAACCACTCTACGTGCTTTATTTTAGGGCATAATGGTTATAGTGACAGTAAAGTATCCCACCGTGGGATTCGAACCTGCAACCTTTCGATTATCAACTAATATGTTTGATCACTATTCAACAACATCTAGATGCTCTTTCATCACAAAAAACCTAAAATGTAAAAATCAATAAAATATGTGGCATCACACAGTTGAAGTGTTAACAAAACAATTACATTTTCCTTGGTTTCACAGTAGATCTTGTAATAACTAGACAATCATATGAGCACAGCCTCTCCAAAGAGCTGAACTAAAGTACTGCATCTGATCTGAGTAAATGCCTCAGCCTTCAGATCTACTTAAAGAGACGAGGAAAGAGTCTCTGCTTAAAATTCCCTGATTGCCGTCGTCAGGCGTTCGTCGGTGTCAAACTAAGATCAGAGCTAATGAATCCGGTGTGCACCTCCTGACTGATTTAATAGGACAGAAGACTAAACACTTTTATGTAATTAGCATATAAACGAGACAGGCAGACATGAGGCCAGTACGATTAGAGATGAAATGTCCTGAAAGAAGCAAATAATGCTAATAAGAACATGGCCGGTGTGAGATCATGGGAAAAACAATAGGTCTACGGGGAAAAAAAAGAAAAAGATTTATTGCCATGTAACGTTAAAAGCAACTGATGCAGTTTATGTTGATAATATTATATATCTCTCTGGAATACTTAAAATGGTTGACTGTTGTCAATAGAAAGCCTGTATAGACGCTTTCAGGGGCAACAACATAAACAAACGTTATGTGGCCCAAACTTGACCTCCGCAAAGACTGTTGGGTAGTTATAAATTAATAAATGAAATTCATATATAATCCAATATTAATATGAATTAATATTCATATATAACTAAGCATTCATTGGGTTGATTGTGTTTGGTGAGATTTGGCAATGGTTTAGCAGTTGAAATTTGAAAGTGACTGCAGGTACCTTGGAGTTCCAATCGTAGTGATAACCGAGAGTCACCCAGCGCAGCTTTTCTAGAAGAGTCTTGGGCTCTCTTTTCCCAGAGCCTTTCCTCCTGCAATAATTCACAGATCCATTCAGATAAGAAACAGTGGGATACAGATCACGTACAGTCCAGATGCACAAACATTTAACATAAATGTTGAGCGATAAACACACCTCAGATCTACAATCTATGAGAAATTACCAGCACAAAGAAAGTGTCTTTGGGAAAGGTAACCTCAGCATTAGAGTATGGAGTACGAATTTAATAGAGTACTCCATACTCCAGTACTCCATTATTAGAGTAAAGTACTTTATTTACTTCAATTATATACAAAGACTGAGATAATAGTGGACTTAAATCAGACTAAGAATAAACAGACGTGTGAAAATAATACAATTCATGTTTTGAAATTGCACTGTTTTGGGAAAATCAGCCCATTTTAAAATATAAGTTAAGTAGGCTAAATTCAGGTAAAGTGGAACCACCTCAAGACATTTGACTACATTTTCAACAGAATACCATTTGTTCAAAATAAAATATAAATGGTACTTTTACTTGTAATAATGTATTTGTAGCTTACCACAGCGTGTTTGTTCTAACAAATACAAAAATGTATTTATCATGATAACATGATAAAGTGTAACCCTGATAAACAAAGCCAATTAAAATGTCTTACTGAATGGCATCTATGCTTTGCTCCCAGATGTTCTCTGTCTCTGCAGGTGACATATGCATATCCAGGTTGCACACATTTGGTTTCTGTGGATAGTTTTTTAGGCATTGCTTTGCCCAGTATTGCTGAGACCCTGGCAGGAACGGGTTGGATATAAAAATAAACCCTGAAATCCAAAATTGACAACATGGTTATATAACAGTACATGTCAATTCATAAACAGAGTAAACAATTAAACAGAAATATATTGGGGTTTCCATTAACACAATTTTATGGAAAAGGACTTAAGGCATTAAAGAGCGTTCTGTGTTAGGAATCCAAAACGATTCAACTGTCAACAATGGAGTGGTAATAAAGCTGAGCTGACACAAAAACAATTGTGATTATTCAATATGGCAGATATCAGACAATTTTACTTTACATTAAAGATATTGACTGAAAGTCTACTGCCAGAACATTAATATTGAGAAAGACAGAATCTGCTACTGTCCAATCAAAACCACACCTGGATATCCATGCAGAGCAAAGGCTCTCCAGTCTTTTATTGGTTGAAGACCCGCTTTGGAAACTTCTTCCTCATTTAAAGGGCTGGAGTTAAGCTCACAATGAAAAACCTATTGGCAAAGATAGTAGGTATTAAAGTAACGGTGCAAAACTGTGAATCAAACCTGAAAACTCTGTCATACAGTAGCACATCTTGTTTACAACCAATACGATAATTCATACCAATTTGATGTATATAATGTCAGAACTGTACCATCACCAGGTTAGTTCTGCACATCTGACACTGTATAAGTCAATAGTGTACTACACAAATATTCAACTTTAACGATACTACATAGTTCATTAAGTTCTCACTTTCCAGCTGATCACAATATTATCCAGAATTTACGAGTGTTTCTTTTTAAGGAACAATGTTCCATGTACTACAAAGGCTATTATTAAACTATGTTCTAATAACTAATAAAAATAACCTTTAGAGTAACATTTCATTGTAATATGTTTATGTACGTCTTTAAGTCATTGAATTAAGGAGACGTTAATGGGTGACAAATAACTCAAAAGTCCGAATAACTCACCTTGTCATTATTAAGGGGTTTAGAGAAATTAATAACCTCACTGAAGTCCGGAGGAGGACTTCTCCGCTTATAAAATTTAAACAATTTCCTAAAAGCATCCTCTCCATGCTCCACCATGGAGGCCGCCATCTTTGCCGTCATCGTGTGAACTTTCAACTCGTGACGTCAACATTACGACGTACAACGCGATAAACAAATTATTTATACGAAAACTGAATAAAGCAATAAGGATAAAGGTAAATAATAATTTGTTGAGATGATTTTAAGTATTTATATTTTGATTATTACTTATATTCTTGAAGGAATATGTTTTTCTTATCACGTGATCAGGGTCAGCGGCAGCTCCATTCGCAAGGACGAAACATGGCAGCGGCAGCAGCAGGCAAGAAGGTCTATGAGGCTTTTGTATCAAAAGTGCCATGGACGATCGCAACCAGTAAGTAATAATTGTCGTGTTAATGAAATAACAGTTGAATAAGCGAGTGGTATTTGCGTAACTGTATTTACAGTCCCTAGAGATGTACGTTTTTCGATAAAGCGTTACCATCCATGCTCAAGCTCATCATACAATATGCTGTTTGACTATTATGAGCTACATTTGCATCAAATAAGTTAATTGTCTGTTTTTTTAGACTATTCCCGAATCCTTAATACAGTCTTTTAAGTTTTGCAGTCATTTAATGTACAGTAGCATATTGTTTAATTCGTGTGCAATTGTCTGATGCATTGCAATGTTTTCTGTTTTAGGGGAAATTAAAGAGTACTTCGGACAATTCGGTCAGGTGAAGAAATGTCTCCTGCCCCTTGTAAGTATGAAGTTCAGTAATGTTTTCGGTATCTTTCCTGAATAAACTCACTGAGTTGCAATGAAGTTTTGTTGACTGTCTTACAGGATAAAGAGACAGGCTTTCATCGGGGATTTTGTTGGATAGGGTTCAATACAGAAGAGGGATTGCAGAATGCACTTCAAAAGGATCCTCACATTATTGAAGGAGCAAAAGTGAGTCAGGAAATACTTCATCAAATGAAGAGACTACTTAAATGAATTCGGTTTTGCACAAGACTGCTTACAAAGTTCTTGATATGTTTTAATCTTATGTTTGTGAAATGATGCCTATAAGTAGTACCTCTAATCTGAATATCCAGCACTTTACAGTGCGAATGAGCAATCTGAAATTGTTTTCTGGTATCTCTTATAAATGCTGTCTGTATCATAATAAAATACATAATCATTTTAAACTTTTATTGCAGCTTCAGGTACAAAGGAACAGAAAGGCATTCATTGGAAGAAAATCAAACAAAGAAGCAGAAGACAGCTAAAAATGACAGATTTTTGTGTGGAGTGTAATCCAGAGTCAAATGTTGTGTCCTTTAAAATATGGAACTTCTATTTATTGTTCACGTCTCTTAATTTGACATTGATTTGTATCATAGTAAAACTTTTCCATTAAAATGTCAGCATTTTTGACTATGGGATAAAGGATTTTCATTTATGACCTTTGCGTTTTCAGTTTATATCTGCAATATATACAAAATGAAAATAGTGTCATTACAGATACTTAGACAAAATTGATCAGTGTTTTAAGTGTAACAGAATGTAACAATTTGAGTGTCATTTATTGCTTTAGATTATTTATCCGTATTGTTAATTTAAATTGAAATTCAGCATTTAATAGAAGTTCATCAATGCTACATCCACAATGACTCTTACAAGATATGGTCACACTATCTCTAATAGGCTATTATCATAATCCTTTATAATTTCCTTCCCTCTACACCTAGAGAAAAATGGTTAAACTATATAACCCGTTCAAACGTGGATTTGGATACTGTATATATCCTTAATGGATACTTCATTCATTTTAGTCTTTTATAAAGTTCTGATTCAGTAGGTTTACAGCTTTCAATTAAATGAGCTACTCATTATGGGATTTCCAAAGAGAAAGATGTGCATTAGTTACACTGAATGACATCTGCTCATTCAAATCATGAAATAGAAGATATGTTGTGGTCTTTCCATTTTCTATATTATCATCATACCTTAATGATGTGTTTAATGTGAAAAGGAATTTACTCGTATTTAAAATATCTATTGTTAAATAGTATTAAAGTTAATCCTAAATTCTACATAAGCATGCTATTAAATAACTAGTCTTTGTCACGTTCCCATTGGCCAATGAGTGTAACAACTACGACAACCACAATGCATTGCGCGCAAGTTGAAAGGTCATAGCGAAACCGGTTGCTGGATGACGGCGTGGGAACACAGTCAATGAAGGTAAATCCATCTGCTCTTTTAAGATTATCTGGAATAATCACTGTTGTTAGTTCATGTCTTAAGCAGCAAAATGTCTTTTTGTCTCGGTGTATGTTACGCAATCTGACGTATGGCGTTTGTGAACACCTGGCCGCGTCCTTTAATGCACAGACACAGACTACTGTTATAAAGATATTATATAGGATAATGTCTTTAAACGTGCGTTGTGTAAACTGTGTCGCTGTACTGTTTCACTTCATTGTCAAATATCGTGTTCGACGCGATTTGGTTTAGGTTAAAACCAGAATTCCCGTTAGCTGATTCGTTTTCATAACATTGTCACATGTCAAAGCCCAGTGACGTAATGCCTTTAAATCACGCCCCTCAGATGTTGCTGTTAGTCTTTTCTTTTCTTTTTCTTTTTTATGTATCATTCTGTGAGGTTGGTTACTGTATTCTTTAAAAACAGCTGGTTGACTTATTTAGCTGGTTTAAGTCTTCTCAGCCTGATCAGCTATAAAAAGTGGTCAAAACTCCTCTAAAACCAACCTACTTTACCTGCTGGGAGACCTGATAAAACCATCCCAACCGATTAGGCTGGTTTTAGCCTAGAAATGAATTGTTTAATCCAAACTGCTCATATAGTTAAACACACACAATAATTAAATCTACACTTTTATTAAAATGTGATTTAAATTTTTTAATACTACTTTAGATGGTGCTAAAAGTACAGCTATTACAGGGACAGCTCAGCCTGGGGTTAGGTGTTTTAGCTCCTCATGGATTGACCCGAATAAACATACAATACTACACCATTTCAGAATCCAGAATTTGTTGCATAAACCTAAGAGTGCTGTTATAATGTCTTGCAGGATCTCACATGGCTGGTCGACTACTGAAAGTATCATCTGTTGCCACTGCAGTATTCGCATCCTCTGGGTTCTACCTGTACAGCAAAAATCTTGACCTCAATGACCATAGCATCATCCGATTTGGGAGGGCAGCTGTGACAGTAAATATCAGTATTTTCTATTACATCCTAAAAATGGTCTTTCTTTGTATCGCACAAGTGGATCAAGCAAGAACACTGTTGCAGCTAAAATAATAAATGAGTATTATCACGATATATGCATATTTCTGCCAGCAGTAATGAGAAGTTCAATCCAGCTTGTCTGTGCATATTCACTCATTTTTCCTCTTTGAATAATAATTTTCAGACAGCTGTTATCAGTTATGACTACCTCACGGCTCTCAGAGATGTGCAGTATGGCACCGACGACTACTGGGTTGTTAAATCAAAGGTAAAACATTTCGAGTTATTTTGTTTTTGGAAATCTGCTATGTGGACATCTTTCTTTCTCGAAACTGTCAGGTGCTTTGTATTGAATTAAGGGATTTACATATCAGCATTTAAATGCTAGATTACTAAAGAGAAGATCAATGGGATGTGAGGATTTCGTCTTTTAGCTTGCATTTACTCACTCGCTTCTCATTGGTTTGCATTGGTTTAGTCTCGCGTAGCCATACCTTCATACTGAAGGTCTAGAAGCTTTCGCCGCTTTCTTTGGCCAAGGCCCACCCAAGAGGCCATATGACTGACAGGTAAAGCAACCAATCACGTGTCGTTTTGTGCCGCGTCATGTTTGTAGGTGTGGAAATTCTTATTGCAACTTTTTTAAACACGACAGCTTGCATCTTAGATCAGACGGCTTCGTGTTTTTCCAGGCGGACCGTCTTCTGGAAATCCTGTAAAATTCAACCAATTAGATGAAGACTTTGAACGTGCTTAATTGTTTCCAGAAAAAGATGATGACAGAATTTTTAGTTTTGGGTGAACTGTGCCCTTTGTGAATTGAGAAATATTTAACCATTAAAAATAAAATGTGCCATTAATTTGCTGACACTCTTACAGTATGCCATGTTTTATGTGTTCACGTAACCTTAAAATACATGTAGTCCAATAAGTAATCACATTTTTATTAAATGTCGTCCAGGTCAGCACATTACTCAAACCGACATGACAGCATACAAGCGCATATCGGTAATCAACATGTAATCTCATAATTGATGTATTGATCAAGCTATCAAAAAACCCTACGTGAAATTAAAAGTGCTTTAAAACACAATTTGGCTCGTTGTTCGCAGGATCATAACGGCAAATGCCAGGGCGATAATGCCATTTCTACCCCTGTGTATAAAGGCCATTTAAACAGCTCTGTCAGGTACAGTTAAGCAGCTGGTGCAGGGAAAGGTTGGCGTCTGTCACCTGTGTGTGTGAATTTGTGTGGCAGTCGCTGGAGAAAAGCGCTGAACCCTGAAGATCAGAGGCCGAGCCAGCTGCACTCACTGCCAGACTCGGGTGAGAAGGATAGGGTGCCGCTCTCCTTGCCCCTGGGGGCCGGCAGTCAAGCCTGGCTACACATGCTGATTAGAATTAATGCAGGCCTCTGATTTAATATAGAGGAGAGGTTTGGCTTCTAATGATTCTCTCACTAGGCGATTTAGTTCACCGCTCATAGGTTGTTTCGGATCATTCCTGGTTTGTTTTTTCAACGTTGCTACAACGTTTCTTTGAGTTGTGGCGGACACTAGCACAGGTTAACTGCACTTATAAGCCTTTTAAGAAGTGTTTTTCTCAAATGCGTCAGATGACGTCAGATAGAGAGGCGGCAGGGACCCCTTGTAACTTCATAAAACTGTTGCGTTTTTAACTAGGCATGTAGGAGCATGTTAATGTGTTTACATACCGTTCTTTATGATGCCTGCATTGCCCTTGTGATTATCGTAATTAATGTACTTACCATCAAGATGTTACGTAATGCATTTTAATGTGCGACAAAACATTTAGCTGCCTTTTAATATTGTGTTTTTGTTTGAAGCGTAATTAAATTTCTTCCCAGAAATTAGTTTGCAATTAAACAATAATTGGCAGTAAATGGTTATTTAGCAACACAGACAGTTTTCTCAAAATATTAATGGTTTTCTCGGACAAATAATTTGTTTATAAACCATCGTTTTAGCTTTAGAAGACAATTTTTTTAACCCATTGGAGTGTTTTGAATTACTTTATGATGATGTTTTTTGAGGCCTGCATATAAAATGTAAGTCATATGCTTGAGGGTGAGTAGCCTACATGAGAGAATTTTAATGATTGGGGCAATACAATACAAATTTACGTCATAGGGCACTAGAATGTGGTTCAAAGCGGCCCTAACACGCAGGGTTTCTGCCTATCTCATATTAATCTTGAGTATCTATAGAGCAGTATTGCATACTTCGTATCTTCGAAGAGTATTTAGTTTGATCACATTTATAAAATATAGACTGCTTTACGATTGTTTCCGAAAACATACGGCGCGTGCGGGGGGGAGGGGTAGGCTGAACCAAAGCACGTGCGCACACATTGTCAACAAAACGCAGACATCAGTTTCACTCACCACATGCGGTTCATGTCCGGCATCTTTTAGCGCTGGGATGGCTCCATATATCAGTTTCAAACGATCTCCTAATACAGCGTTATATCCACCCTTTATATAACATTCATCACCCAAATGCAGTGAACAAACAAACACCTGAACTTCGCGAACGTCTGCTCTCTCTCTCCTGCACACAAGTGAAAGTGACGTCTGCGCATGCTCCTTCTCCTGCTCTCCTTGCGACCGCATGCTTTTCCGGGATAATTGTCCAATAAGGAACTAAGAAAAAAATGTTACGAAACAGTTTTATACGTTCGAAAAAAACTTTCCAAAACCTGTACGATCGCTGGGGGAGTGTATCGAGCACAGAAATACTGCATAATACACCCAACTCGTTTTTTGACAAGTTGAGCATGTTAAGCATGAGAAGACAGCACCTTTAACATTGTGAAGAAGTCTTAATGCATGAAACACCGTTGCAGGGCCGCTTTAAGATAAACCCAGCGATACCTGAGATACAAGCTATTTTCATATTTCGGCGCTTAAGTTTGGTGAGGGAGGTGGATTTCGAGAGGTGTTCAATGTTTGGCAGGAGGACAAGCATGTCTGATTGCTTAGTGAGAACAGTGCAGGGGATCATGGGAGAGCTCCCAGGTGTTGCGGCTCTGTAATGGCCGCTGCGTGTGACTGGTGTAATGAGGGGCGTTCCACACAGTTAAGCATGCCTCCGCTCTCTGCAGGCCAGGCCACCTGCTCTTTGTGCCTTCCCTCCCAGCCGTTAAATCACCATGACTTTTGTATGATATAAGGATAGCAGGGATTCCAAAAACAGTTTTGGGGACACTATAAATGGGGGCGGTTTAAGATCTCCGGTGCACACTACACCACGCATTTTGCTTGTTAAGATCTCCGACGATATCCATAATTTAACAACGTGTCTACACCGGTCGCCGTGACAAAAAGACAATAGAACGCATTAGAACCCATTATAATTTAATTCATTTAAAAATTTTAAAACTTTGTTGTGCTGAATTTAGCTGTTTTTGAACAAAACTATGCATCCCAGCTACTTCTAACTCATTTTCGATTGAATTGCTAGGAAAGCGTCATTTCATCAATTTAAGTTGTTATTTTTTCTCTAAATCGTTAAATCATAATAAATTGTATTAAATGAATGCTTAAAAATGACAGATCTAAAACAATGTTTAATGTTTTGGCTGGAATTATCGAGGAAATAAACCGGGCAGGACTTGATTTTATCTGTTAAGGATGGATCAGGTTGCAAGAAGTGGTTTTTAAATTAAAGCTGGTTGGAATGAAGCCATTAAAAAAAGAAGAGGGCTTTGTGAAATATTTTTGTTGTTGGTATTGCACAAAATCATAGATTAAATACAAATACTCTTTTGTGACTTTGTGACTAAAGTCATCTTCCCTAAATATCTCAATGTCTGGAACACAGTTTGGATTGATGTACAATCCAAGACCTTGCATTTCTCATAATTCTCTGTCTTTTTAGTTGCATAATATATGCTGTTGGATATTACATGTTAGGTTTTTGTGCATTTCTCATGCTTCTCCCGCAAAGGTACATAATTGACAGTCAAAGGTGGCAAATGGACTGCTTGGAACGTATTCCTGCGGTGTGAGAAATCACCAGCTCCGCAGTTGGTCTTCACTAAATAGATGCTTTTGCCCCTTTTAACCCGTAGCTGAATGCCTCCAGATAATGTGCTCTATAAATAGTGAGGAAAACATATTTTTTTCCAGCAATGTCACTGTGGCCCCAAAGAAACCAAAAGGAGTGCAGCAGTGAGAGCCAGATGAGAGAGATAATGTCGGTTATCTACCTTTGAAAAGACCGCCTGAGAACAATTGTGACACTCAAACTCCAGCCTGCTGCGTCTCTGATTCATAACCGTTTCTTTTCGACCGCAAGTAATTTTTAGTTGCAGATGCTTCATTCTTTTCTTTTTCTCAATAAACTTTTTTTTTAGAAGAGGAACCGTTTGAAGAGCGCATACTTGTAAACGGTTCATTAAAATGTAATTTAAAACAAATTAATATGACATTTGTTAATTTGTTGCAGTTGACAAATGTTTTTATGACGGACATACAGTAAATAGAGCATTCTGTTATAACGAAATACATGGACTTTTTTCAGTGTTTGATCATTTGTTTTCATCTCAGTATACAAACGCATTGAGTTCCTGAATATCTAAATATCATCACAGTTTTAATTAATATAGTATATTATATAACAGATTATTAGAACTGTCAAATTTTAATCCTATGCATTGCAGTTGATGTGAAAAGCCCCCAAATTGTACATTACATTTTTTATAAATATATAATATAGATATTATAATATAGATATTATAAAAAATAGACATATGCAGAAGTTTGAATCAATGAATACACTCCTGAACAAAATCTTAAGACCGGGGAAACATTACAGGTATTCGTGGATCGTAACCAGGTTGTAAGTACTGCTTCGAAATGCCAAAACAAGAAACGGGAGCAAGAGACAAATACTAGGCAATTTATTGAAAACTTTATTTAAACTCAAACTTTTGATCAGCTGATGAACAGCCTGTTTAAGACGGTAGCCCAAAAAAACCCCACAACAGAACTAAAAGTGTCAAAAATGGACTTGCTGATCAAGACGCTTTACATCATTACATTGTGACTGCCTGAAGAACAAAGACATGAAAGCCATATTTTTGTGCCGATTTTAATTTTTAAGCCTATGGTCTTAAACTTTTGATCAGCTGATAAACAGCCTGTTTGAGTTTAAATGAAGTTTTCAATACATTTTCAAAAAATTTCAATAAATAAAATAAACTTAAAAATACTTTTTTTGTCTCTTGCTCCTATTTCTTGTTTTTGCATTTTGAAGCAGTACTAATAACCTGGTTACGATCCACCAGCGAGAAATGCGAATACTTGTATTGTTTCCCCCGGTCTTAATATTTTGTTCAGGAGTGTAGACATAACAAAAAGTTTATAAAAGTGACACTTTCATAACCAAAATACATGTTTACGTGGTTTTTTTTGTATTGCTGTCATCTTCAACATGGTCATGCACAAACAGGCACTTGTGAGCCGGTCTCTATGGATACACAAGATGCAAAACTTTGACGTTATGTAACTTTTGCCTGTTTTCACAGACAAGACTAAGGGCGGGTCCAAGATTAATATGAATGTTTGAGTTTTCTTAACCGACATGAATCTTCATATATCTCAGTGCCATTGTTTTGTTTCAAGATGCACATCAGTAATGTTTCGGAGTCATTTTTATAAAAAAATTATATCTTAAATATCCTAATTTAACCAAGATTAGGCCTTTAAGGATTAAAATCGTTAATTCATTGCAAACCATTGTGATTTGCTCATTCGTGGTATTTGAATCATTTCTATATATTTTGTATCTTAGTTATAAGTTAAGATCTACCAGAAGAGGTTGCGTATCTAAACCGTCTAGCGTGAATCTTGGAAACTAGAGCCACCCCCCTCATGTCTGAGATCCTCGGAAACGATCATGTAGAAACTGCAGGATATCGAGACAAGCTGCTCTCTGGCCTGCTTTGATTACCGCACATGGACGCCCGCAGTTTTAGACGACAACACCGGTGGCACACTGAGCTGTAGCTCCGCTGAATAATGCATGCGCTCAGAGTTGTACCAGGCTTTGCCTCTGTCAGCCAGGCATTGGAGCACAAACGGGTGTAATCTGTTTTCCCTGGTGCTGAGAGACTCGAAATGCACTTTTCTACCCACTGCTCAGAAAATTGTCTGGCTGTATGATCTCTTCCCTTGTGTGAGGTTTTCGCCGAGGAGGGGATCTGTGTTTTATCGTGGTTGACCGATTACCTTGCGAAAAAATCACAACAGCTGAAGAAGGAATGTGTATCAAGACTTGAGAAAATTCATTGCTAGACTATGAAGTGATGTCGGGGTGGATTGAACATTCATTGCAAGACTATCAAGAGATGTCGTGTCAGAATGGAAATATTTGTTTACTGCGTTTAACATGGATGATTTATATTCAATAGGCTGTAGGAAGACATCTGTAAGTCAAGTGGACTGAATTAGAGATTTTCTGTGGTAAAGCTAGCGCTTCACAATATAAAAAAAAGATACTTTTTGTAGTCGTTTTTAAAATATTTAGTAATCGCGAATCATTGCAAAATACATATTGCGATATACATAATATATATGTCTGTGTACTGTCTGTGTTTTTTGTATTTATAAATACATACAAATACATGCATACTTAAAAAAATGTAAAAATGAATAAACGTTAATATATAATTTCAATTATTGTTAAATATAAATAAATACATCTAAATCTATGTGTATGTTTTTATGTTTATAACAACAAAAAATATGTCCGTGTATTGTGTAAACACAAACTTTTATTCTGGATGGGATTCATCGCGATTAATCGCTTGACAGCCCTTATTTTTATATATTTATAGATGGTTAGAGATATACACTGTACTGCAGATAGATGCTACATGTCTGTTTTTGTTTGTGTGAATGCAGGTCAGTTTTTTGTTGTTGTTTGTCCCCATTCATGTCTTTGCGATTTTGACGTTTGTTTACAAGTGTGATATTTTGCAAGTCTCGGAGTCCTTCACCAGCCCTCACGTAGCATTTGCACAGCAGATTAGACTTCAGCGAGGGCTTATTCCACACGACTTCCCCCAGAGAAGCTAAAACGTCCTCCTCATGACCCTCCTGCTGAAGCGGGTCTGAGAGACAGATTACAGGGTTATATTCCCAGTATAGCTCAGAGAGGCAGAAAAGAACATTCGAGGAGATTTCCCCTCTTTGTCCTTATGTTTTATTCAGCTCTGTCAAAACTGCATTGACAAGGTACAACAAAAGTTTGGGCCCTTTATTTAGTCATCCAACCTGATATCCAGCTGTCCCTGGGGATCCGGTGGATCTCATGCGCTGGGCTGCTGGGTTATACAAAATGTTGTTTCCTTGAATTAAAGGGAAGGTTTACCCAAAAATACAAATTCTGTCATCATCTTGTCATTTCAAACCTCCATGACTTTTTTCCACGGAGCACAAAAGTTGTTCCTGGTTCTGGTGGATTGACGGTAATCTGATTGTGAGAAAAACTGAATTTAGATTGAGTTTGGGTTGACAAATTCTTTTAAGGGCAAACATTGATGATGTTTGAAAGTTTTTTTTTCCTCTTCCGTTCTTTTTACTTGCTCTCTAGAAGCTTTCCCTTCCTCCTTGTCTAAATGATTAATCTGCTTCTCACACAGGTTGTTGTTCCAAGTAAGTCAGCATCTTGCCTTGTAGACTCTGCCAACAAACACTCCAGGCATGTTTTTCTCTCGGAGACCTTTAACAAAATCAAAAAAAGGCACTGAAAAAAGGCACAGAACACGGACGAGGTGCTGCTGCAATATTTTTTCCTTTGAAAGTTGCAAACTGTAGAGCACAAATGCGATTTTAACAAACATTTAAAAGCGCTTTAGACTCATGTTTCAGACCACCTGTTTCTCCGCCTTCTAACCCTCGAGCCACAGTTATCCGCCCCCACCGTGCACGGCCGTGTTAATTGCGATGATGTAATGGATCACCTCGCTTTAACAGCCATATAGGAAAGCACCTATCACACGTGGGCCGGTAATGAAATGCTGGCCGTATCGCCTGATGATTAATGTGCGAGTTCTCGCTGAAGGTCATCTTGGATTTTCGCCTTTGGATTATCATTAGCTCAGGCGTTCTCATAGACGTCTAATTCATCATAGTTTTTCAGGGTGCGCGATACTGTATTTTCATCACAGGTGGGGTGGCGAGGTGCTGCAGACATGCAAATGAGCCGGGGTTCGAAGATGGCATAAAATAGATTTTATGAATGCCGTTGGTTTTGATTTTCTCTGTGATTTAGATGGAAATTGTTGTGTACGGGGTAGTCCACTTGATCAGTTGAGGGCAGAAAGACCCTTCCTGGGCTCAAATTAAATTTTTATCATACATTTACGTCAAAGGAGGGAGAGCAAGGCACTGTGGGTAATATTTGCCCAAAAACATGCACATTCTTAAATGCAGTAGACATAGTACAGAGGGGCTTTCATTTTGCCGGTTTACTGATGCGCCCTAAATAGTTAACTTTGAGTCCGACTTTGCGTTAAAGCTGTAATCTGTAACTTTTCACGTAACAAAAAAAATGTTTTTTACTCAGAAAGTACATAAAAAACAGTGTTTAAAAATCATTTTATTCTGAAAAGGTCATATTTTTGCTAGAAATAACGGTTTGACGTTATCAGACTTCTACCAACACAAAGAAGTGAGTAAAGTAACCTGCAATTTTATGTTTTAAACATAGATGGCGATCGATGTAAATGCAAAATGTATAAATCGCAGACACGTTTTTTCATGTCACTTTATTGTTATAGCTGTAGATTCATAAATAGTTTTGGTATGGATGTTGCCAGTGCACCCCTAGTGGACTGTTTTAAACATACCTCGATTTGGGATTCACTAATACTAAAATGGCTTACTATTGGACGGACAGCCTTTGTTTGGAGCTCATTTGCACCACGTGTCGTATGAGTGTCACAGGTCGAATTAATAACTCTCCAGATTTAAAATGATAAAATGACTTTTGGGAATTGAAAGAGAAAGCGAAGGACACAGAAGCGTATTGCACACATGAGAGAACAACGCTTCGCTCATCAGTTCACAGGTTTGCCGCAGTCTGGAAAACTGAACATATGGATGAGCCATATAATAATTTCCCCAGCTCAGAATGAAAACCCCATGGCTCCTGTCTTCTTTTTACGAACCTCATGTCCACCTACCTTTAGAAAGTTAGGTAACTTGTAAGTTTTGAAACTGCTGATTGGAACAGATGTACAGTACAAGTCATGGTTTTAACTTCATGTTGTCATCTGTACGACTCTTTGCTCGAGTTTGCTTAAGCGTCAAATCTTACAATGGATTTATAGCTACTTTTGTTTAAGAAATAATCAGTTAGCTGGAAGCTAATTCCAACGAAAGAACAAAAAGAAAAATTGTGCATTGGTTTTCTGGCCTCTCTGCAGGCTAGTTTAACATATCAAACGTTTTAAAGTTGTATAAGCAAAATAAAAGCCCTTGTTTGAAGTGTAAATTAGCCTGTGTGTTACAAGTTTCAGTTCGCTTTAAACCAAGATATAGTCAGCGTGTACTTTGTAAAAAGAATGTTTTCCTGGAGCTTTAAACCTGTAAGCTAATAAAAAGCACTTAGTGCTGCACATATACGCATGTTCGCTTCCGCACCTCGTGTTTCCCAGAGATAATTGTTCTGCTAACTCTGCTGACTGAGACTGAACAGGACACAGCAGACAGGAAAACATAAAGGCTAATGCGACGCTTATCGTGGCGCGATTATGCAACCCCAAACACTTTCCCAGTCTGAGCGACCGCAGCTGAGGGAATTGAGTCTCCTTAGCTATTAGCATATCATTAAAGGGAATATGAGCAGCTGATTTGGAAATTAAATGTAGCTTACTTAGGCCTAATGAATAATGCATATCAGATCTTCATGGACAAGTTGACAAGAGCGGGCGTTACCGGAGGAGACCAGGGGAAGGTTGCAATGTCAGAGAGGACAGAGCACGGGAAGCGGATGACAGGGGCTCGGTTAACTGTTCGATTGCGATTTTATGACTGCGTCTTGTTTCCTGCGGAAAAGAAAGAGCATTGTTTCAGTTGGTTTATGACCTGGGAAGTGGTTTGATGTAGTGGCTGGTAATCGAAACGTTGCAGGTTTAAACCCTACATGGTATGATATGTGAATGGCATTATTGGTCATGCTTTCGAATCACAGATGAGTGCAGTTGTTACTTGATTTTTTTTAGAATTATTTTTGTGTTGTATTACAAATATTTGATAATCAAGAAAAATGCTAATATTAGCTATTTTAAGTTGTATTCATATACTGTATAATAATAATTTATTATTTAATAAAATGTAATAATAATAAAATGTGATTTAATAATATAATTTAAAATGAAATCATTTAACATAATTTAGTTTATAATTGAGTATCATTGTGTTTTATTCAATTATACTAAATTATATATAAATAAATAAATAATTGATATGCATATCATTTATAAAATCATACAATTTCATTATGGTTTAAGGTGTATTTCTCATGTACAGATGTTATATTGGATACAGCATAATAAAATAAAAAAAGAGAGAGTGAAACAAATTTAAGAACAAGACAGAAGAGACTGTTTATTGCGTTTGTTTTTTTACAGCCACAAGTGACTACAGACATTCAATGAGCGTTTAAAGGGTTTACTTCAAAACAGTGTAGCTTCTACATGTCCGTCTTGTCCTTGAACATTTCACCATTGGATTATCCCTGCACTAAGTGCTCTGTAAGTTGCTTTTTCATCTGTTAAACAACAGTCAATATACTAAGGGTTTTGTGAAAGGCACTGCGTTCTAGATATGTCTGACACAAGGAAAAATCAAGCCATTTCTCCGTTTTTCCCACTGTCACTCAGCCCTAAGTGGAGCAAATCACACGGCGAGCTGAAATGGCTTCATCAAAGGTAGACAAAGTGGGCAAAATAGAAAACAACAGCCAGAGCGCCAGATGTAGGCTGGGAAATACAGAATCAGTTGTAATGGAGCTCCAAATGTGCCGTCAATAAACGCGAGTGCACACCAGATGGACACTCGTGCAAAAATGGCTGCACTTTGAGTAAGACTCAGTCAAAGTGCTTTGAGTTTTATTTATTATTATATTCTCACTGGGTCGTAGAGCCACACGGGCTGTTTTGTTAGTGCCTTCATGTCCCCCAGGCGACGTTGTGACTAAGCAGTGAGTCAAACAATTTAACACTTGCAAATTAAAGTCTTCCATTTTAATGCTTCCTTTCAAAACAACCTAATTTTACTGCAATCGGAATAAATACATATATTTCACCTTCTTTCAGACGTAGGTTGAGAGCTCATTCGGTCATTTAGTCTTGGGTTGACCGTGTTCAACAGCCAGTTAGCTCGCACTTTGCCTCTTTCCTGTAAACAACATTATCTACTTCGCTCAAGGTTGCTGTTTTAGTAGCATGGGTGCTTTAACTCTGTTTTGACCTCCGTAATATTACTTTTTTGCTCTTACCCCCATATCTACAGCAGATAGACCTCAGGCGGACCCTGTCAACCACTTACTTTCCCTTATGCAATAGTGTAACTGCTTGGAATGATCTGCCTAGATTACCATTATGGGCACATGGTAACAAATTGGCGTCCTTGTACTTTATGACAAGCATGAGATTCAGGCAGATGATGTGTTCAATAGCGCTACAAATGATGTAGCCGGGTATCAGATAATGTGGGAGCTGATGGGTGCAGCCGGGGGGAGAGCGGCGCGTTTCATTACGACGCCGCCGCCATCAGACGCTGATTCAATGTCAGGAAATGGTGGAGAGCGTGCCAGAAGTCACACAGATGTTGCATTGTGCTCATCTTTTCAAAACGAAACCAATAAGCAGGCGATGGTAGAACATGTCCATGGATCGAGACAAACTGTGTTGATTTTAGGAGTTTCTCAGCTGTGCCATTAAGGGTGGAGGAATCGTAAACATATTTAAAGCTGTATTCTGATCGCCTGATTCACCTTACATCCGGAAGACGACGTGCGAGCGCGTGCATTGAGAATTCTGGGAATCAAGGGCTTTTAAATGTTTCAGTAACCCACTATAAATTTGTAATCGAGATCTTTGGAAAGTAGTTTGGAAGAAAACGTGTTACCTTTGAAGAAGATTCTTTGGTCAGATACATATCTGGAATGTTGCTTTATGGGTAGGCCAGTATTTGTGTACCTTGGGCATGACTTTTTTCCAAATGGCTGCATGTTTGATTTGTTGAAAAAGCTAGTGTTGTTAATGTAGGAGTAGTTTGAAAGCTTTTCATAATTTCTATCAAGACCATGAATAAACAAAGCTAGGTAGTAAGTCACACAGAAATGGTAGATTTTGATATTAATCTAAAATATGAGAAATGGATGTAATGTGAGGGCTCTTGCTGTGTGATTTCTACTACCTCAATTAGGTTATCTAGAATCTGCTTTGGCACGTGTGCCAAAAAGAATATACAGTGCATCTTGAGGCCATAAATGTTGGATATAAAAGACTAATATCTGAAAGGGACAGTTCACCTAAAAATGAACATTCTGTTATCATTTACTCACCCTGAAGTTTGTTCCAAATCTGTATGAATTTCTTTGTTCTGATGAACACAGAGAAAGATATTTGGAAGAATGCTCAACCAAACAGTTCTTGGCCACCATTGACTACCATAGTAGGAAAATGACAATGGTAGTCAAAAGTTGCTCAGAACTGTTTGCTTTCCTACATTCTTCGAAATATCTTCTTTTGTGTTCAACAGAATAAGGAAATTTAGAAAGCAATTTTTCCTACTATGGTAGTCAATGGTGGCCCAGAAATGTTTGGTTGAGCATTCTTCCAAATATCTTTTGGAATTTTATTTTTTGGGTGAACTGTCCCTTTAACATTAGAGCTGATTTAAATGATTGATTAGCATGTTTAAGTTTGTACATTCTCGTTTTGTTAATCAGATCAACAAAGTAGCATTAGAAGAAGCAGCATTATATATTATCGGAATATAATGTGGTTGTAATGATGAGAAGGTGTGTAATTCACATGGCAGGCACTAGATGGCAGCTCAAGTCCCTCTGTGCATGTCTTATTGGATTCTGGAGTTTTCCTTTGCTGTGCCAGTATGATGAAAGTGTGGAGAGAACAAACACTTCTGAGGGGGCATATGTAAATAAGGGTATACATAACTTAAGTCCTTCAAGGGTTTCTGACAGTGGCATTCTGGGTAAAAAAGAAATGTCGGAATCCCTCTGGGAATGTAATGGGAGAAATTGAAGCATTTAACATTTTCATTCAATCACAGCCAGAGTTTGAAGGAATGCTGACAGCCCCAATTCACGCAGCCCACACAAATACTTCATTTTACTGTCATGCTTGCTACACTGTTCGTCTGAACTCGTGGTTTGCAGGCATGACGTGGAAACCGCTGGTACAGAAGAGCATAACCTCTATACCCTCACAGAGATAAAATGGACCTCATGATAAATATTGAAGTGTTTTACTAAGAGTTGGCAAAAAAGAGCAATTTCATTTTCTCTATTAATTTCATCGAATTCCTTTCCTGTCTCTCATGATGGTATCAGATGAGCGTTTAGTGTTTTGTGACATAAAACTGATGTGTTGAAGTCTTTTATTTACTTGTTTCTTATTCATCCTAATTGGACTTGTTTTGAATAATTGTTTGTACAGCCATATAGAAATCACAAGATTTTATGATGGAACAGTGTGGCTTGTGTACAGTAGGGCTATGTAACATAAAAATCACATGATGAAAATGGATAAAAATAAAGAAAAAAGTGCATTTTACTCGAAAAGAAAACCGGGCGACCCTTGGCGGTGAATAGGAAAATATTTAAAAATACAGTTTCTTGAAATATGATCATCAATACAGAATTGTGATGTAAATCAGACCTTAATTATTATTGTATGTATAGAATGGTAATCGAATTATGCCAATTTTCATGCAACAAACAAGTGTTGCTAAATGAGTGAGTGCCCACAAAATATTTGTAAAATGGACCATTGTGCTTTTTGTGCATTTAAATATGACGTCTACTCTGAAAGTCTTTTTAATGGCTTCTCTAATAGACTTTGTTGTTTTCTCTTCGTCGTGTAAAAGTCTAAAGCTACATGCAGATGCTACAGCGTTTTGTACACACGTGTTTCAATCAGGTCTTTTATGATTCATGTTAATCTCTCTGTAATATACGAGTTAACCGTGTGAACGATTAGCTTGGCATGTGACGGATGCAGAAGATGGAGGGTTTGTGAGTGCTGGGTGTGGAGAAGAGGGCTGTTAAATTTCAAGGTCTAGTGGGTATTCATAGAGGTGACAGGATGGAAACACACAGATGCTCGGACGCCTGAGTTTTGGTACCTTCTGCTTCAGTGATGTCCCCATGATACCCAGACCCAAGACTCTCTCCCTCTTATTACCTCATACTGTCCTGCATTTTTAAGGTCATTAACTTTAGTGCTATAGAATGTGAGTTGTGAAGTTTTGGTAAAAAGAATAGAATATGTAGATGAGTCTTGAGAACATGTCCAGGTCGCAGGGAATAATTTTTTTCCGGTCAATGACAGTTTTATGAAGTTTAACAATGTTTGTAACAATTGGACATCCCGGCCTAATTCACATGACCACATTGTTGGATCTGGATCGTTTTATAACAAATTAGTATAAATAAGCCACAAACAAATAAATGAAGAACAAAAGAAACGTCATAAATATGGTTTTAGTTTTTATCTAGTTCAGTGATAATTTGTGGAATTTGTAGTTTTGTTTTTGCAATTTTAATGCACTTTTTGCTTTAAATATGTGCAGATTTCTTCTTTTTGTTATATGTGTTGTGTGAGATTCACCCATGCAAGACAGAATTCAGAATGCAGAGCAGATGCTATATTTCTGTGAATATGCGTTTCCAGAAATGAACATCAGTGATTGAACCTTTTAACATCACAACATAATACAACATCACTTCTGTTCTGACATAATAGATTAGCTTCCATCCCTCACAGCCTTGTTTTCCTTTGTATCTTTCCTGTGAGTCATCTTTTAATTTAACATCTTTTAATTTAGCATTAATGTCAAATGTTTAATTGAAGTAAAATGTTGATGTAAAGTAGGCCAGTGGCCCTGACTGTGAACTCTGTGAAGCTGTTCTCTTAAAGCACGTCAGATAAAGCAGGTAAAGACTTTGCCCGAGGCCTGCTCTATATGGGCTCCTGGTAGGGAGTCCCCATCGCTCAGAGGGTAGGTCATTTTAATAATGGGCTTTGTTGCTGTTTGTCATTATTAACATCAGTCTTGCTCTCAGGGGGTCTTGGACATGTTTCTTAAGGGGCACGTCCAGTCACACACAAGCTCTGTCCTGCCTTTGAGACTAGAGGAGCAAGTCTTTAGACGCTTCATGATTTGATTCAGTGAGTCTCTTAACTTCAGTGAGTCTCAATTTAAAATCTCAAGTTGTTCAGCAACGGCACAGGAGTGCAAATGTTTTTTGAATATATCTTGCATTTGAATATGTCTGCTCTGATCCTCCAGTAGAAAAAGAATAAGCAGGTATATTGATTTTAGAGACATCGCTGCAACTCTCGTTTTGTAAATGCTGCATTAGTGTGACGTAATTATTGTGCAAATACATTTAATTCCTTTGAATATAAAGTTCATGATGCAGAACATTGCTTGTTTTCCCCTCTATTAGATGTACAACGTATCTGGGCTTTTTTCTGTGGCTGTTGAACATATCTGAAAGCTCTTTTGTATATTTGTGCATTAATTACAATTTTAAATTATGATTCTTTAAGGATTAATCAATTGTTTGGAGAATCTTCGTGCATTGAATATATTTCTAAATGAGACCCATAGCACTCTACAATCTCTGTGTATGTATTTTGTTTAAAGTTATGCGGATGCATTCAAAACTGCAGTTTGTAAACACGGTCTGTTTGTTGATCAGCAGCAAACTGCACTCAGAAGGCAGGTGGCATTTCTGGCCGTTCAACCAATATGTTTTTCAAACTTGCTATTAATAAAAATCAGCCAGGAGGGATATGTTTAAACACTGTCCGTGAGCGATAATAATTGCCGTAAAAGCAATGCTTTTGTTGCCAAAAACGAACAGTCAAAAGAAAAATCCAGATTGATTGTTCAGTCATTCTGCGACTTTCCAGGAAATCAAACCAAAAAATAAAAACCCGTTAACTTGCATGATCTTGTTTTGTGCTGTTTACTATGACAGCTGATGATATTCAAATTGATTATTATTTTGCGGGCAACAAGATCTCTGGTTTTAAAGTATTTGGGTAGATAATAATTTATCCGTTTTGAGTGGTGTAACACTTCAGGATTGTTTGAAAATGAGCCAGGATTTCGTTTTGTTTACAGCATGGGTGTTATTTGGCAGCGGTGCTGTTTTGCCTGACATTGTTAGTCGCAAATTGCAAAGAGAAAAAGCAAATTGGTAATAACCGTCAAATATTTTCAAAAGTCAAATAAAGCAAAATAACATCCTTTTATCACCGATTGCTTCTGTGAAAGGCATCCGAGCTGAAACAAAATGGCCATTTTGAAGCACTGCCGAGACTTAAAAGCAAGAAGTTGTATGTAAAGTATTTTATTTTTTTTCCCTTACAGAGAATTCTTTATCTTATGTATAAATTGTCCTTTCTGTAATTGCACGGCCCCAGAGTAACGTTATTTTGTTCCGGTGCTTGCATATGCCTGGACTGACAAATAAACCTAATATTTGCGAAATAATGATAAGCCTGCATTGCAATTTAGTGTTCTAGGTGGATAGTGATACTGTTGTGGTTTATATTTGTATTGCAATTTACATGCTTTGCTTTAGTTCCGTCTGACTTTTTTCGGCAATCCTAATGGGTTTGTCAGGTGATCTGGTTCTTCTGGACAGGGGTCGTTGGAACGTCAGAATCTCAGCAGGGGCTCAAAACGACTCTGGACTACTGAAGCTTGAAATGACCGTACATGAAAATTATCTGTAGCTGAAAGCTAAATTGCTTTTGTTCCCTCTCTCTCTTCTTTTTCTGCTTCTTATAGTAGGCAATCAGCTATTATATGCGACCCACAGTGAAAAGCATGTACTATAACGTATCTTGCTCACTTGGAGACTTGAGTTTATAGTGGAAACATATTTGTGTACGCTACCAGTCACAGAGCGATAGAAGCGCCAAGTCTGGTCGGCACATCCATCTCGACTTTTGGAATTTATTATCTCAGAGCTTTTGAAAGGAGGCAGATAATGAGCTGGAATGAAGAAAGAAAGCACTCATTGTAGTTCCTGGCTTTTAGCTTCACTCTACATTAATTATTGGATGTCTCTCATGATGGAAAAAAACGCAAGTCTTTTAAAAGTCCATTACGGTTTCCAGACGGCAGGCATGCGGTGCTGACTGGCTAAAGACTACATTTTTATTTTTACTTGCATGTTTTAGGCAGACACTAGATTTTGTAGCATGTACCATAGTAGAAAAAACTGTTGTATCATTTTTTTGTTCTGTTGAACACAAAATGAGATTATTTGTTCTACTACGGTAGTCAAAGGTGGCTCAGAAATCTGATACCAAAACATTTTTCCAAATATCTATCTTCGTGTTCAACCCAACAAAGAAATTGAACAACTTGAGGGTGAATAATTCATGACAGAATTCTAATTATTGAACCGTTCCTTTAGCTTTTGGTAGACCCAGTGGCATAGCAAGTCAGGTCCGGCCCCATATGCAAGAACTTTTTACCGGGCCCCATTTTTCCGTTAGTGACCACGTTGCACATCGGGACATCGGTTGTTTACTCAGGAGCATTATTTCAGGGCAGGGTGGGTTAACCTGTCCAGAAACATTTTTGTCATGTTGGTTGGAAATCTCTTTACATCCTGATAGCAATCAAGAAGTATAGTGGTCAAATAATATTTGTATAATTATATATCTTCTGTGAAAGGCGTAGGACCAAAAAACATTCGCCCAATCAAAACGTTCTGGCCGAATGCTGTGATTGGTCGTGTGTACATTTTTAGCCAACGTATTTTGCATACCACTGCGCAGAGTAGTCCTGGTTTCAGAGCTCAAGATGTTGTTTGTCTTTCTTACTGTGACGTGTTATTGCTTCCTGCACTTGTACAGTGAAATCCCATCAGAATAGTTGGTGAAAAGCTTTAATTGGGAAGTCTGTTAATACTTATTAACAGAGTCTCACCCTTTGAAACTCTGACAAGGCGACGCTTGAAGCTGTAGACTTGAAACGCTTTAGTGAAGTTTTAACCGAAGACGCTTGAATTTCATTTGTTTTAATGTCAGATCCCTGGAGTGATCGTGGTTTGGTCGCTTGCTCAAGCGACCAACCCATGTGGGATTTAAACCTACAACAGTTACCAGCCCAGCATATCAACTGAGCACATTTCCAGGCTAAATGCCAGGCGAGACGGACCACTCTCCCAAAACTTGCTTTCAGATCGTACCTGGAGGCAGACGTGTATTTGACCAACACACATTTACTGTTGAATTGCTCTCTGCACCGTCATCTAGTGCATAATTAGCACCAATTGATGTTATTCACAAACAAACAAAAAAGGAAGAAATTGTGTTTCACACATTTATTAGACACCGCAAGGATACTAAAAATGAAACGCTAGCTGAAAGATTATACCCCGAGGCTGTCAGCTATAGAATGCTGTTTACTCGCACAAATGTAAATATGTTTTTTTTAGCAGTAGATACAGATGTCCTTTATATATATTTTTTTAATTAAATGTGTTTTTGTTTCACAAAATGTGCTTTTTTCATTCAATGTTGTTGTCTTGGCTAACTGTTTTAACTCTTGCTGTATTTTAACTATTTGTACTGTTTTAATTATTCTGATGGGATTTCACTGTAAATGCGCAGCAAGACAGTGTGTGTAGGGCTAGTATTGTAATAAGATACAATTTAATAATGCCAAGATGAAATATTTCAAGCCAATCTCATCTCGATCACATCGTTTAAAGGTCCAGCGTATGAAATTTACGTAGTTGCGTATTGCAACCAGCGACTCACTCCACTCCTCCCTCAACGTCCATACAGACAGATTAGATGGTTCCCATGCGTTTCCGATAGTAAAGTGCATAATGACGTGTAGCATGAGGAATAAAGATGGCGTCCCAGCTTTGAGATATACAGGACTGTGCCATACAGAGAGGAGAACAGAGGACACATTAGACTGCGCTTGGTCTCCATCAGTGCATGAAATGGCCGCTGTAATGAATTTGTGGGCAGCGCATTAGCCTCTGTTTCATATTCTGCTATTGAGTTCTCGCTTGTGATAATCGTCTCTTTCATATTCTAAAATGCAAATTGGCGCTTTATCACAGCAAAGCTGGTCATAAATAGACGCTGTTTGAAATGAAGTTTTACGGCTCTAGCCGTGAAACTCTGTTGAAACTCTGTTGAAACTCATGTTGCCTCGAAAGTCGATGCCTTTATCGACTGGTTTGATTTCATGACCATAGACTTTTGGCTGTTTAAAGTTGCGTGCATACTTAAAATTTTAGACAGTTTGTGTGATCTTATGTCACCCGGAAGTGAACACGGAAACGTCTTTCTTTCGACTTCTGAAGAATCTTTACGCAGTTCTTTATTTGTGTAGCGAAAGTTGATCGAACACCAATTCTAATGATGCTGTTTATAGTATTGTAACAGAATATTTCTTTTTGTGTGAAGTGTTCCTTTAAGGGCTAGCTTTTCCATTTTACGCTTGCACGATTGTGTTTTACAGCATCCTTCAAGAACCAGATAAGTAAATCGTTCCACAAAGTACCTGTGTCTGTTTAGCTTTTTCATGAGTGAGATACTCTTACGTCGGTTCAATGGAATTGGCGTTAAATGGCTAAGTGCTTCCCTGTTCTGCCTGGGCAAATCATTACTTTATGTTAATTTGTTGCTAGAGGCAGGAGCAAACCAAACAGATCCCGCATCTCTCCATCTGGCCACACAATTTCAAGCCGTGATGGGAGGTGGTAGGTGCTGGATCTGGGGGGAGGAGATGAATAAAAGGGGCTTTTAATGGTGTAGTGTGCATTTATTGACTGCTGAGAATTTTTCTCAGATTGGGCAGCTACTAAATTGCCCGCTCCCTCGGAGTTATTCATGGAGTCACAATGTAAAGCAATAATTGCCTGGCAAGAGTAGATGCAATTTCAATGAGCGCATGTCGGACCACTTTGCTTACAAAAGGAGTGACTGGCAAAGCCACACAGCGAAATGATGGAAATGCACACAGAGCGACTTTTCTCCACATTCGAAATGGACGGCAGAATGGCCATATTGTAGCGTTTGATGTATAGACCTCTAATACACGAGTCTGTGCTGTAAATGGGGCATCTTTAATAAAATGAATGAGGGGAATGGAGGGATACATTGGACTGTTATTACAATCACTGCTGCTTGTATTTATGAAAAAAAGGACTTTTGTTCGTGGCCGTAAGGCTCAAAGGTGTTATAAGTTGTTAACTAGTCTATTGGAGGTGTGATTTTAGAAGTCATTGATTTACACTTTTACCTCAAAACATGTTCGCTATATAAGAAGAAAGCCAATGAAATGGTCCCACTCTCTCTGTCTCGGGTGACATTACTATATGACAGGGAAATGTTTATCGCTTTTTAAGGGATAGTTAAAAAGAATACATCTTGGTACCTTTTACAAGCCGTACAAGCAGTTTTGTCCTTTAGTTTTAGTTTCCCAGTTTGTAATTTAATCCCTAGTTTTATAGACCAATTTACAAGGTGTAAACAATCCTGGTCCAAATGCATGTCCTTTTACACAAATGCAACCAACAAAACATTTCAAGCTAAATCAAAATGATAAACAAACATCTTAAGGATGTTATTATAAAAAACTAACTGGTCTATATCAAGTTTTTTTCAGAATTATAAGTTGTCGCCATTTTGAAATGGTCAATACATGAATACTGTGAGTCTGCAACCATAGAATTGCTCAACTTAACCAAATACAAGACGAAGGCATTAGCTAACACGATATTAAAAAGTTACCATATAGCCTGTAATGTTGACTTATACAAATTAAATCGACGTATAAAATAAAAATACTTAACATAAAAATATTGTAATGTAAAAAATATGTAATTTTACATGAAAAAAATAAAGAAATAGTGTTATCATTTTATTTTATTTACAAAAAAGTTGTGTGATCCGACGCCCCATAATATAATTCTGTACATAATTGTGTATTTATACACAAGTTTTTTCACTGATAGCCTTTAGATTGTTTATAGTATGTGTAAAGATGACTGTGTTTGCAAGGCACGGCACTATTTTAATGTTATGTGTGTATTATTCATTTATGTGGAGAATGTGAGATTTATTTTGAACCATCATTTTTTTTTAGAATTTTGAAGAACAGAAATAATTGTATATTATTGATTTCGCTTGACGAAGCACTTTTGCTATATTGATGTGTAACAGTTAGTATTAGCATGTCAAATTTGTGATCGCATTGCCACTCATATTTTCTTTGATGTAAAGCTGATCATTATTCCTCGTTGTTTTGTGCAGGACCACGGATGGCATACGAAGAACCTCTGTGTCCCCCATTAGTCCTGTGGCGATAGCATGTTCAGATGAGGGTCCTACAAAGCAGTTTTCAAAGGCCATCTAATGGCTTCTGCCTGCTGCTAAAATATGTCATTAATGTTTGTGGCAATAACGAGTTGTCCGAGCCCCGGCTTTGTGCCGCTCTGTCTGCGGATGAAAGGGTAGCGAGAGGAGAGGGAGAACGGGAGCGGAGAGAGGGGGTTCTTTTGAGGAGCAGAGAGGAAGGAGGTGCTGGTTGATGAGGGTCAAGAGACTGTCAAGTAATGTAACAATATTATCGATACCGTGTTATCGCAATAGCAAAATTATCTCAATATTATCGTGGTCGCATGACTGTATGAAACGGTAGGTCTTCCTGGCCTAACATGGAGAATGTTCGGAAAAATAATAGATGTTACCTTTGTCGAGGTCCATCTGGAGCAATTATTTTATTTTATTAAAGTGAGTTTCATCTCATACTATAACTCATACCTCTAAGCAACAGTTATGATTCGAGGATAAAGAAAAGAGGATGCTCATGGCACGTTTCCATGTCATCATTTGCCATTTTAAATATAGAAATAAATACCGTACGATGGACGATATACCGAGGTATTACCGTACAGTGAGATTTTGATATTGTTACATCACTATCAAGCACACATCAATTTTATGTATAAAAGGCAACGTGAAATCAAAGATTGAATTTATTTCAGTAAATGTCTTCGGTCTTATTGAATATGATTTATGAAGGTACGTTGTTCTTGGCTAAATTAAATGTTTTCCTTTCATGTTCAGCCATAACTTGTAGCCAAATCGCTGTGGGTCCTTTTCGTGTGTGTGTGATCTGTTTAACCACCTCTGTTCTGCATGCGGAGCCGTCTCTCCCTCTCCTCTGCCCACGTACGGCCCCTGTTTCTGCTGATCTTGCTTGTCTTATTACACTGCGAACATGTGGAGAGCTCCTCCTGCGCCTCCTCGCGCCGCTCTGAAGACGTGATTGGCTGTCACACTCGCGTTTGCTGAACAACCCCAGTGACAAAAGACTCTCGAGCATTGCGCTCACGCAGGACCTGATTGACGGCTCATCAGATACGAGAAATGCTCTTGTGTTATTTCGCTCTTCGCTGGCTCACAGTAAAACGCTGCGGTGATGCCGCTCGTTTCTACACATTACTCGTGCCTTTTTGTCATTTTTGTTGAAATTTAGCGTGGAAAAAGAATCCCAGGTTGGGACAACATGAGAAAACATAAAAGTGGATGTTAAGGGGACATACTGTACTAATGGATTTTCAGTTTGCAAGCTGTAGATCGGTCTTCTGCATGTTAGAGAGGGCCGGTCATCACACGTCACAAATTAGCCAATCCCAGAACAACTTCCCCTCCACGCCCTATAAAAGCCGTCATGGCGTGTGATGACACGTTTCTACAAGCTGCGACACTGCCCCTATTGGACAAGGCATGCTATTACAGAAACTGCAGGTGGCTGGGAGGACGAGATTTTTGTAGTGCAAGTTCAAGTGCCAGGACTAAAAAATGATCAGCGAGTACCGTACAGAACAGGATAAATCTCATCTTTCTATTCTTTTGTTCTGACTTTCTCTTCGCTTTATTGGATCCATAGATCCAGTTTAGACGGTTTGGAGGATGGGCTGCATGAGGGAACTGAGCTCATCAACATCGTTGGCGCCTCCTTTGTTTCTTATTAGGCCCGTGTTTGTGCTCGGCACATTCATAACATCAAAAGCCTGTTTGGGCTCTGGCCTGGGAAAAGAGAGAACCGCATGTTTTCTATCCGCTGAAATAAAGTGTCTTCTCATCACCCTCATAATTACCTCCTAGCTGTCACATCCTATCGGCTTCTCTAGCCAGAGCAAATGGGGTTTTGTGTGTGCTTGCGGTGAAACCGTCCGGCCCATCGGTGGCAATAGTAAGCATGAACGGTGCGACAGAAAATGCCTACAGGACAACCTTAAAGATCTCCCACCATCTGCACAAGAGAATAAACAGTAAATCTGGCCTGACAGAAGTGTGTTTACTTGCTCCTTGACGATCGGTCAGAAATATCACCTCAGTCCAATGAATTGTTTTGGACCTGAGGGTGCGGCACCTGAGAAAAGCTTACCACAAATTCCCCCCACAGACGCGATCACAAAACCCTTTTGTGATCAAACTACGGACATATTCTAGATCAAGAGTGTTTTTTTGCATCCGTGTATGCCACTGACTAGAGGGAAATACTGCATAAAGCTCCAGGAAACTGGATTCCCAAGCAAACGGCTAATCATTTATTTTCCTTTTTTGACTCGATGGTCCCAGGACACCGTTCCTGATCATTCCAGCTTAATTTAACCCCCACGCACTCACACATGGACTCCCCACCCAGCATAATTAGGTGAATGTGGATTTTGTCTTTTGAGTGATGATTTGAATTGGCCGACCGGCCTCATATGCGGCCCCATTTGGAGCACAAAAGACTGTCTTTTGTCGGGGTGAGAGGGTTAAGAGAGCTCATTTCACGGCAGTTTATTTGCTCGGGTCCCAAAGGGACGTCCGTCCAAAAGTACTATCAACTCCACCAGCTGGCTCTGGGGTGGGACAGCACAAAGACCCCCTGGAAACCTAACGTCCCATTTAAACAGCGTTTATGACAAATCGGATGACTGTGATGGAATAATAGCGTTTTACTAGTCGCAATGAAGCTTGATTCAGGAAACATTTTATAAGCAGCCATTTGAGTGTATGAAGAGTGGGTTTATATTTGAAATTATACCAAATAAAATTATTTTGTTAATTTTCATTGTTGTAAGTGACTATTAAGTACACAAAAACATCAATGTTAAAACATTAGTAACCACGAGTATCAAATGAATATTATAAAAATGACTCATTATTACATCATAGTTATGAATATTAAATAGAAATTGTGTATAACTATAAATATATTTAAAAAAACTATAATTATTGATAATAATATTATGTAATATTGATGAATTATCAATTACATAGCTGTAATAATGAAAATATTACTATTTATCATCATCTTTAAATAATATTTAATACTCTATTAATATGAAAAAATATATATACATATATATATATATATTGATTATTACTGTGAATATCTCAAAAATATTTATTAAAAGTAATAAAAAAGTACTGTGGTGTAACCATGTGTTTTTGGACATCTTTAAAAGCTTTTTTTACCTAATTAAACTGTGGTATTTGGAAAATAGTTGTGAATACCATGTTTTATTATGTACTATTTACATAATACTTTTCATGTACCACGCTGTATAACAAAGAACATTAGTAACATTGATCAAACTAAACAGATCAGCTGCTGAAATACATTTAAACATGTCTATAAAAACACTGTAGTGAACTGTATAAATGTACACTAACTAATGAACTGTTAAGAATTAAATCAAACGATGAGGTTTGTTAATGACTTGATGATGAGAGTTATAAAAGCTGTTATATAATGTCTTTGTTGTTTCTTTGAATGATCTTGAGTAGCGCTCAATAAATTCATTATTCCTGTGTTAATGTTCTCTGTTTCTCCAGCTTCACCTGCGCTCGGCAGAGAGACTCAGGGACTTGTGTTGTGCTAACAGAGGCACCTTCATTAAAGTGGGCCAGCACCTGGGGGCTCTGGACTATCTGTTACCTGAGGAGTACACCAGCACGCTGAAGGTCCTTCACAGCAAAGCACCTCAGAGCTCTATGGAGGAGATCAGACTGGTCATTCAGGAAGACCTGGGGAAAGAGGTTTGTTTCCTTGCTATTTTGGGAGTGGTGGAGAGCATCTGTATGAAAGACAATGTAAAACAACATTCAAAATGCATTTCAATTAATAGGTTACCCAGAACTCTTAATGTGAAATGTGACATTACAGGTGAATGCTGCATTTTATTCAGATAAAAAATGCAGGGCATAGCCATCCCTACTGTTGGGTTACTAACATTCTTCCAAATATCTTTGTGCACAGCATAAAAATAACTTTGAGGGTGAGTGAATGATGACAGAATTTGTGTTTTTGGGGGAACTATGCCTTTAAATAATAGGACTGTTTTTTTTAAGCAGTTTGACTTAGGAATTTTGTCATGGACGGAAAATATGAGAAAGTACATTTACATAGTAGTGCATTTAAAGTGTAACTATGAACCATAATATCATAGACATTGGGTTAGATTTTTTTTTTTTAAGAAAATGAACAAATCGAATATCTGTATATTTTATCTTTATATCACCATCTCTTTTTTATTTGCGGTCAAATCAATTTGTGTTTTTGGCATATAATATATATATATATATATATATATATATATATATATATATATATGTGTATGTGAATGTATGTATGAAATATGAGTAGTAAATATTTATACATAACGTAATCGTGATTAATCGATTTGACAGCACTAGTTACTTTACATACTTATCTTAATGTGAGTCAAATGTGAACGCATAAAGCTCAACTGTTATCAATCAGTTAAGGTAAAAACATATTTTTTATATAAAAAATACATATTTTTGTAATTACTTGCTCAATAACAGATTTTCAGATTTTTTACCAAGGACGAGTTACAGATTGTAGGTTTAATGCAGTCTTGCACTGCACCAAACACATTATTTCGTTTTTTTTCACTATTTTGAGTACAGACAAGGTCACATACTGTACAGTAACTCCCCAGTTCTGATGGTGAAATGACCTTGAACGGAAAGGACAATGGGAAGCTGTAATCACTCAGCCAGTGTGTGAGCAGGTGTCTCTTTAGAGTGGCCCTGTCCCGTCTGACCTTGAGAGGGTTGCTCTCGTACCCGGCAGTTCTGGGGCGATGACTGCATCTTTACCGTTTTATTATTGTCATTATTACCTCTAATAGATCAGTCTGACTGTGTGCTTCTCGGACTGCCTCTCCTCCTGTTTCTAACACACAGACACACACACACTGTCCCTGCCTGTCTTGTGACAGCCGCTCTGGCTGCAACATTACATAATTCCAGCGAATGGTTTGCAGAGGTTCTTTATTTCATCCTCATGTGTGTGTGATGCAAAAAAGCATTTGAGACACCGGTGCTGTGTGTCGGAGCTGGAGATGGACCCGTCACGGTTAGATGGGCTCAGTGCGGCGGGAGAATAATCCGTCTGTCCCTGTGTCACAATAAAAGTCCCCCGATCCTCCAGCTCTCCGCTTTTGTCTATTATTCACTGCATTATCGTCTGTGTGTGCGCGTGTGGGGTTGTAGATTAGGTGAGGCACGCGCTCCTAATGTAGTGTAAGAATAATGCGTCTCGGCACGGTCGTGTCAGGTTCGCGCAATTGATTTTAATGAACGTTGCTTCGTTGGGCTGAGGCATGCGATGTGCCGTAGCGACTGGTTGGCAGCGCCCAATGGGCGCGGCACGGGGGGTAGAGTCGCTTGCCAGGGCTTTTAGGGAGAGTCGTCTTCTCTGTGAGGTAAACTCCAGCATACCGCCCCGCTTCTCATATTTATTTATGAGTCCTGGCATGGTCTCGCACAAAATCAAAAAGCTGTTACAGGCAGCTCTGGATCCATTTAGATAAGGAATTATTGATATCATAAAGGTGTGGAGGAAGAAAGACACTGGTCTTGGTTTCCTCTCAGCTTGCTTTCTCTTTAATTCACTCTTTCCTACGCCTGCGAGCGGCTGAAATGTTATTTCATGAGATTCTTTCCAGTTAATAGAGTCAGAGCTCTGCTCTATGCACCCAGAGTTTAGTAGGCAGGAGCTGAGCTTGTCGTTTGCCCCCAAATTGATTTTGTATGTTTATATTTTTCATTATATTCCTTATTTTAGTATTCATTTATATATAAACAATTGTAAAAAAGTATGATACAAAAATGCTGGAAATGAGAATTTCCTGATGTTCCACTTTTCTTCGTTTTAAATAAAATGGGACTGATATATTGTAAATTCATATTTATTTAACCAAACACAGTTAAATATTTTTTTTTGTTTTCTACAACCATGCATTTTCATATTATACTTACATAATATATATTTATGAGATAGCTCTATCTATATCTTTATTACAGCTATCTATTAACATACTTGCTATTAAGAGGAAGGACATTTTCGTTCTGTAAAGGATTTGATTGGACTAAAAATGTGGGTTTTTGTAATATTTTATAAAAATGTTTAGCTTGCTAGACCTCTTTAACTTATTTTCCATCTGATGTCACCAATCCCTTATTTTTTAGTCCTGTTCCTCCAACCAGTTATCTCGGTTATGGTTTGTCGTGCCCACTTTTTACAATCCGATTGTTCTCAGTGTACCCTGTTTCACTTGGAAATAAGTGACTTTATGGGAGAAAACGATTTGTAAATGTTGTTTCATGTCGACTTCAAAAGTCCTTTAATATCAATTATGTAGCTGCTCTTTGCACATAACCAAGACCTGCTTTCTAAAACCTTGAGGAATGTTGTTAACTACCTGCCCACAGAGAGTTGTGCTAGTAGGACTGAAAAGGGCAAGGTACTTAACATTTCAGATACACCAATATTTTTTTCTTCAAAAGTAATTATCACATTTTGTTGTAAAAATCGGCTAATTGGTAGTCATCACTACTTACTCCCAAGGCCACTGTGAGGGGAAAAGTGCGCATGGGAGCATTTGAGCAAGAACTCTTAATCATGAGCCCAAGGGGACATTACTTAATAAAAAGAAGTATTTACTACAGTTGTTGTATAACATTAATAATATCACTAGATTTTTACTTCCTACATTTTTCTGGGTGGCTTCGAGAGTGTTGCGGTTTGGTTGCCAGAAAGGTCTTTGGTCTGAGGTAGCTAGGGTGTTCTTGGTGGTTACTAACTGTTGTTTACTCACATCTTGATATTTAGGGGCCGGATTTACAAAACATTCTTAAGAAGAAAATTCGGTAACACTTTCCTTGAAGCATGTATGTATAATGCATTATAAAAGTAGTTTTAAAGCATTGTTATGCACCTTTTACTGCATTGTAATGTCTTATAAATAATTGTTATTACAGTTAATACATTATAACACTTAGCAATTGATTGTTACACTACACATTTTAAATTGGTTATACTTCTTTACAACTACATATAATGCATTACAACACACATTATGAAGAATTATAATGCATTTTTCACATAATATTAATATATCATATATTTCTAATTTAAGAAAAAAGTTAGGGATGTTTTTTATTCCCGAAAAAATTCTCAAGATTGATATTTGGAAAATCTTAGGAAAAAAGGCGAGTCCAAATTCTCGTAATAAAAGATGGCCTAAATATCATCTAAAAGTTAAGATAGCCTTACAGTTGTCTTGAAGGTAAGATGTTTTATACATGAACAGTGCCCTCCACTGTTATTGGCACCCTTGGTAAATATGAGCAAGAAGGCTGTAAAAACAAGGTTTTTCCTTTTGATCTTTTATAAAAAAAATGTACAATATTCCAACATTTCATTAAAGTAAAACTATTTGAAGTGGGGGGAATTTAACATGATAAAAAAAAATATCTTGTACACCCTGGTCACAATTATTGGCACACTTAGAAATTCGTACGAGTAAAATATCTCCCAAGTATATTCCCATTTATATTTAATTTTTTTTTTAAAGATCGAAAGGAGAAACAATGCAGATTAATTTTTACAGCCTCATAATTACCAAGGGTGCCAATGAAAGTGAAGGGCACTGTATTTGGTTGTTTAATATGTGATGTGTATTGTATTGAGCCAGAATCATAATTTTGACATTTAGTTGCCACTAAGGAATTTTTATATTGATATAATGATGGTCTAGCTACTATACTTTAGCTATCATTGTTAAAAACAGAGTGCTTTTTATATTAAACTACTCAAAACAGAGAGGGTCGCAATATTATGGTGTCGTAACACACAAAAAGTGTAAGAATAAATATAATATTGTAATAATCATTGACAAAGCATTTCATTTTGCTCTTACGGAAAAATCACACTTAGGAACATTCTTACGAAATTCCTTTAATTTAACTTGGGAACAATCCTATAGTTTGTCTTAATGGCTCGGACTCTTTCACTTTTTACTTTTTAGTCACTTAATAAAGTCTTAACGCTCACTTTATACATGCATACATGCTTAAATTAGCTTTCCTCCGCATCCACAGAGGCATCTACTTACACGGCGACGCCTCTGCACATTTAAATAGAAAGTCTTGCGTGGTCAGGCTTCGGATGGGATCAGACTCGCAGCAGGGAATGGTGAGGTCTAACAGAGAGCTGCCATATGGAGGTTAAACCGAGAATGGCCCTTCCTTCCCGATAACAAAAAGAGACTCAATTAACCTTTAGTAAGACAGTGGGCTGTACAAAGTAGGCCAGGTAAATTTGTTATCATCCAAACCCACTCAGCCACAGTTCCATCCTCCACCCAGCCATCGTTTTCAGTCATTTACTTGCGTAATCTGGGCTGTCATTGATACGAATTAGCCTTACCTGTCGCTTTCACGGTTCATGTCGAGTCCAGTGATAAGATCATTCCGCAATATTGTATTTTGTGTCACTGTTCGCTCTCATCATCACTTTTCTGTAGCATGCAATATAATCTCTAATCGACACGTAGCCCCTTGTCAAATCCCCTCTCAGCTGAGCAATCGTGCCATCTGAGGTAAGAGATGAAGTTCTTAACCTCTCTGTCCACCCGGTATAAATAGATCCCAGCGTTGCTTTCCCATTTCTTGTCCTTCTTGCCTAATATTCTTTGAAAACTTTTTGTAGTGTGAGCTCAGCGATGCCCTTCAGAAGGACGAGGCCTGTGTTTTTGGCGTTAAAAAGTCATTTTCTGGTAGACAAATAGTTTGTTCTTATGATTTGTTTTTGGAAAGTATTTTGGTTTATTTGGGAGTTTGGAATTCGGCCATTTATAAAATGATAAGTTTTGTAAACAGAAGTGTAAATAGTGAAAATAGTACTTTTGTGTTGTGTTGTATCAGACCGTGTAGACACGAGAGGTCATGCCGACGCACAGGGAATCCTCTCAGTTTAGTCTGATGTGGCCTCTCCGTTTCCTCATTTGAATCATCTAACCGCAACGTGAGCTCTTTGGCTCGTAGGTGTTCCGACGTCCCTTAGAGAGAAGACTGAGCTCATGGGGCAGGGATCCATTACAGGAGACCATTAAACAACAGATGGCAGGCAAGTCCCAGACTAGCAGCGGTCCGTGAGTGCGTGTGCTCGATCATGCAGGGGAATCAGTGCAGTGGAAAGGAGGCGGATCCTTTGGAAAGAGCCACCGCCGCTGCCTCAGTCTCAATGACACAACGGCCAGTCAAGCATGTAAATGTGCATCATTTCCTCTAATGATGTGCTGGATGTGCGGCCTCATACGGGGTGTGTTTCAGCAGCCCACAGTTCCCATCCTGCCAGCACAGACGCGCAGCCTGCTGAGGATGACGACAAAAAATACCTGCTGGGTCTGCAGCTGCGCCTTAAACGCTCTTTCTTTTTCTCTTTCTTTTGCTCTTCCTTTTGCTCTTTTCTTTCTTTCGCTCTTTCTTTCTTTCGCTCTTTCTTTCTTTCGCTCTTTCTTTCTTTCGCTCTTTCTTTCTTTCGCTCTTTCTTCCTTTCTTTCTTTCTTTCTTTCTTCGTTTTCGCTCTTCTATTTTCGCTCTTTCTTTTGCTCTTTCGCTTTTTGTTCGTTCTTTTTTTTCACCCTTTCTTTCGCCCTTTCTTTCGCTCTTTTTCTTTCGCTCTTTTTTTTCGCTCTTATTTAGTTTTTTTCACTCTTTTTTTCGCTCTATCTTTCCTTCGCTCTTACTTTTGCTCTTTCGCTCTTTCTTTCTTTCGCTCTTTCTTTCTTTTGATCTTTCTTTCTTTCGCTCTTTCGCTCTTTCTTTCAATCTTTTCTTTCCTCCTTTCTTTCTTTCCTTCTTTCCTTTCGCTCTTTCCTTCCTTTTTTCATGCTTCCTTCTTTTCTTTCTTACTTTCCTCCTTCTTTCTTTTCCTTTTTCTTTCTTCCTTTCCATCCATCCATCCATCCAATTAGAACATTCAATTCATGGGTTCATAGGTTGATTTAATTCTATTTATCATACAGCATATATTTATATTTTTACACAGATTAATCAGCCGTGTTGGATTTATGAACTTGATAATAATTACATCAGGCATTTAAATAACTTTGATCTTTGCTCCTGGTTTCCTTTTAGAACCATCTTATTTTGTTAATGTTTCATCCATAAGCACGGATGCTTTAGAACACCCTATGGAGGCACACAGGATGCAGAACCACATTGGAAAATCAGTTATACTTAGCACGAGGACCTGAAATAAGAGCATGTGGGCTTTTTTGGCATTGAAGTATTGTAGTAAAGGAGCATGTGGGAGGTTGGAGATCTTTGGCGTTGGTGATGCTTTGGATCTTGTAGATATACAGACTCAGCCCTCTCTGCTTCAGTGGTTACCACCCTCGCAGAGCGCAGGCTGTCCCCGAGCTTCCTGTAACCATATGGGCTGTTCCCCACAGTCACATGTTACTTACTTTCATGTATGCCAACCCTTTTGCTCCAACACCAGAACTTTGCTTTCACGCTTTTTCCCAAAATTAGGAAAAGCAAAGCACCAAAATGAAATGCTATTTTTATTCAGAAAACCACAATTTTGTTTTTTTATATCTCATCTATACATCCTGACAAGGAGAGTCTACAGATGTCTGAAATACCGAAAAATCATGAAATTGATATTTAGTTTAGCGGAAAAGTAAACACACTTTTTATGCATTTTCTTTTTCCATTTGTGTAGTAAAATAAATAATGTCACACCCAATCAACACGGCACACAGATGTGTTATTGCATTATAAAGTGAGCAGCAAAGTTCACTTGGAAGCTGCAGGAAAATGTTTACCAGTCATAAAAAATGAGAAAAGGAACGGAAGTGTAGCATTTGTGATGGCATATGTGGTCCTACGGTGTGAATCTGGATCGTGCCGTAAAAAATGACTCGACAATCTGTCCACTGAGCTCTGAAGTGAAGGTCCTGTGAACTGCTCTGTGGTGCGCTACACCACGCTATCAAACATGCCTCTCCGAGACATTTCTTCAGTGTCTGTGAAAACAAACACGAAAACAACTCAGTCAACCTTTTAGTAACGTGATGTACCCTTCATTGGCGGAAGTCGAACATTTTTGGAAGTTATATTTTACAACTCTTTTTTGCATTTACCAAACTTTTTGCAGGCTGTCATTTTAAAAATATAAATGATAAAATACGGCATCCATCACATGAAAGATATGGAAAAAAGGAAAAAGAAACTCTTGTTGGTTTGATAGCACACCACAAAGATGGGAAATAGTTTTTTTTTGAGGATGATAAAAATGAATAAAGCAGTGGTGCGTTAGTTCAAAAGCTGATAAATACCCTCTGGGTTTCTCCTCTAGCATGATAAGAGATTAAAATATTACCATAAACACTGCATTATCTCACTCGACAGAGTTTTTCTTCCATACGCCCTGCAGCAGAACGGTATCTCTCTATCTCCTCAGCATGAATATCTGCTCCATTAGCAAGCCATTCATCCACCCAGCGCACTGGCTCTGCTCTGAATAGGACCATAACACCGCTGAAAGTGATTGCATGTCTTTCTTGTAACACTGTTCTGATGCCAAACCAGTCGGCTGTTGAAAGTTGCCTCCCATTACTGTTTCCTTTGCATTAGCCTCAATGGCCGTATAGTTCCCGCACAAAAGCGATTCAAAGACATTCGTCGATATAAACCACGGTTAAGTTAAATTTTGAAGTTTGTTATCGTAAATGCGATTTTTTTTTTTTGAGTGTCGCCATACATTTTGTAAAACAGAGTGGAACCGAAAAAGCCTACAAGGGCATTTGATTAAGTTTATTTATATACCCATTTTTACAACGTTGCACTGTTTCAAAGCAGTTTTCAAGAATTGTATTTATTTTTAATTCAGATATAATTTTTATGATATGTTGATATACCTGGCTGCACCGATAGATCCCAAACTTTGTTCAACACATCCTGTAATGCATTTGGGCGACACTTTTATACAAAGCGACACACAGTGCATTCAAGGTAAAAGAAAATTTGTGTCAGTATTTGTGTTTCTTCGGAATCGAACCAAAACCCGATGAGTTTTAAACAAAGTTTGTTATAACTGTCAAAGTCATGTCAAATCGAAACTTTTCCCCCCTGATGATTCTAAGTTCACATCAACAAACGCAAAGCGGAAGGCAGGTGATGTGAAAAAAGGTCAGCGATGTGCGACTCGCGTCTCCGAGTGAAAAGGAGCTCCAAGAGAACTTGATTTATTTAGTGCTGTGAAAAGATAATATTTAATCTGTAAAGCACTTATCTCTTTTTTAGCTTCACTGCCTCTGATTAGAAGCGTCCCAGCTGTGCCTGCTTCCCTATTCACAGAGCCGGTCTTGTTTTACAGCATCTCTCACTGTAATTAACACCCTAAACAATAACAGCATTCTATAGCTTGCCTGTCGTTTCCCTGCTTTTTGTGTTCGGGTCAAAGGCATCTTCTCATTTCCCCTCTAAAGGGCTCTGCCTCCTGAAATACTCTGAATTTTCGCTCTGATCCACTTCTCGGGGGAGGCGGATTTACTGGCACTGCATTCATATCTGAAGTAGATTGAAAAGATGTTGCGCACTTAACCGCACAAGTGACGGCTAATTACGGCACTTTATCATGTTCCGTCGACGGCTATTTCACTTGTTGCATGCTGATATGCGATCTTTGCATGTTCCTTGTATGACATTTAAAACATATTTTTTTTAAAAGTCCATTAGTAGTTCATTGTATGGCGGTCAAGATGAGAGTAAAGAAGCACTTATAGGTAGTTAACTGTCTTTCCGTTATCGTAGTTGCATGTCGTGTTACTGCAATGCTACTCTCAGCTTAAGGTCCCACGCATGCTATTTTTATTATATTTCCGTATAGAAACGGAACATATTTCCTTTTCACAGCCCCATAATCTCTCAACACCGTGTCCATCGATGGAGATTTGTGGTCCCCTGTGAGGGATGTTTTAATGTCCCACAGAATTTAAAGTGTTGCTATAAAGTTTAACTTGGCCTTTCTCTCAAGTGCTGCATGTCTATTCGGTGCACTTTTTGTTTTTTAACACAAAAGAAGACATTTTGAGTCGTTTTCTATCCATACAATGTAAGTCAATGGGTGCCAATGTTGTTTGTTACCAACATTCTTCATAAAATCTTATTTTGTGTCCTGCAGAAGTAAGTCAAACAGGTTTAAAACGACATGAGAGCGAGTAAACGATTAAATGTTTTTTTAAATGATTTTTGGGTGAACTATTCCTTTGAGAGGTATTAGCTAGCAGACCAAACCGTCATCTTACAAAATGAGTATAAAATTGATCATGCGTTACTACCATACAACAACATGCAGCATTACTCGGTGCTAACCGTGTTTTCCACAAAAGCTTTTAAACCGATCAGACTAGTTACAGACCAGCTTCCGCTGTAGGCGTGTCAGCGTTTGGCTCTTAAGGATGCAAAAATGATGACAACATGTTTTAATTACACTTCAGAGACGCAGGGGAAGTGTGAGCTCGCCACAGTCATTATAATGTCAGCGACGGCAGCGGTATGGAGCACATCATCACAAAGACTCTGTTGCCCCTGATTATACATTCCCTCATTTGCAATTGTGTAAGAAACCTTTTCATTACTCCTGCCAGCCGTCTTCAAAATGACTGCAAACAACACCAGAGCAGGCAGCTTTACAGATGAGAAACATCCTCCCGAACGCACGGCTATATTGAAACTCTTTGAATTGTAAATGAGGCTGCCATGCCATGCCATACTGTTAAACATCTGTGCTTTTAAAGGGACAGTTCACCCAAAACAAAGACATGTTGTATACCTTAAATGTCAAAATGATGACACCAATAGTTTATTATGAACGGGGTCTTTCAAGCTCCAAAATGGACTTGCAACATCATAAAAGTGAATAACAATTTATTACGTTGTAGTATTTTGTACTGTTTTTCACACTATAGATCCTTGCCCAAAACACAATAGAAAATGTAATAGATTTATTGGTTATAATGGGAATTTTATTGGATTTAATGGAAATGATAATGGTGTCTACTGGTATGTGATGGCTTCTATTGGGTTTCTATTGTTTATTTTAGCAGGATATGTTATATGGGCTATTGTTATGATAATTGAATAGAGGTTTTTCTGTAGTATTTTTCTTAAAAAGTATTGGTTTGGCACAAGAAAACATAAGTTGGTTAAATTTAAAAAAATAAATCTGACTGAACTTGCTTTTGAATTTTCTTTGTGGTCACTTCTTTCTGTATGTACGCCTTATAGATAACTATTTGTCCATGGATGGCGGCGTGTTGATTTTGTTTCTCTTCGAGTGAGAAAACACATTTTGTTGCGAGTGGCAAGATGCAAACATTTGTTTAATGGTCTTGGGTTCCCACATTTGCTGTATTGCGTTTAGGTAATAGTTGCTTTAATGATCTTTTACTCTGAAAGGTGGGCTGGCAAGTCTAAGGTACTCAAATTTTTTCTATTAAAACCTTCATGTTATCTTATGTCCCCCAGAGATGAGCATCACCAACAGGGGCTCAGTGGTACCCTACTAGTTTATATTTAAAGAGTGCATTTACTGAACAAAAACAGATAACTGAACTTAAAAATGTTCAGACATTATGTTTTTTATTGTTTTAGTTAGCTGTTAGCTCTTGGTACTCAACCCAACTGCAGTTTGATATAACTTGGAATGCACCATGAAAAACATGATTTGAACATGTTTAAAAACAGTTTTTGCCGGAAAAACCGTAGTAGGAAAAATGACTGAACTGTTTGTTTTCCTATATTATTTGAAATATCTTATTTTGTGTTCAACAGAACAAAGACATTTAAGAAGATATTTTTCCTATATGGTAGTCAATGGTGGCCAAGAACTGTTTGGTTACAAGCATTCTTCCAAATATCGTTCTCTGTGTTCATCAAAACAAAGACATTTATACAGATTTGGAACAACTTAGGGGAGTAAATGATGACTGAATTTTCATTTTTGGGTGAACTGTTCCAGACTTCTGCACCTGTTTTCCTTCTGTTGAACTCCTTGAACAGTGCATCAGATCCAGCTGTGCTTGACAAACATACTAAACTTGAAATGGTAGTTTTTCGCCGAATTGTACATTTTGCCATGATGCTGTCAATAAAAAGTATCAGTACTCCCCAACAACAGCCTGCCGGTGCTGTTCCTCCACAGTAGCAAAATAAATAGTGGCCCAAACAATCCCGCTTCTACACCGAATCAAATTAGCCCTTTGCCCCAGGCTAAGAGATCCGAGTTAATTTGCCGTTCAAACATCCAGACAAAACATTTGCTTCCTAAACGCTGCTTGTAAAAATGTCAGCGTTCATCACAATTGCCCCTCAGGCCGCTGAAATGCACTGCCCTCCCAATTGTTTTATGAATCCTTAGCCTGATTTTTACTGCCCATACAGACTTTTTTTTTTTAATCAATTTTGGATTTCTTATTCTTTAAGACATGCTTAAATGTTTTAATCGTTTGCAACCTAGTCGTCCTATCGGCAGATTATCCCAAGACGTTTCCATTGTTTGTATTGTTGTGATGGGTTAGTATATGTACAAACTGTACGGACCCCGTGGGGAGCGTCACTGGTCCCAGAGCGGGTACGTGAGTTTCCGAGGGCCTGCGGTGAATGAGAGACCTGTCAAGCATTACGAGTGGTGTCGCAGCCCGCAAAGAGATTCACATGCTTGCACGACGGCATGCAGCAATATTGCAAAAAAAAGGAGTTACATCTTTCCTTAGTGAGCCTTCGGAGTGTGTTGGGGTTTGGCAAATTAGCACTCTTGTTCTTTGCGATCAGTCACAATGTGATGTGTTATAGTCACAGAAATTGAAATGAGTTCCTTTTAGAAGAGTCATAAGACTTTTTTGATTTCAAGATGTTTTTTTCAGGATGTCAACTAACTGAATGGGATCTGTGAGAAGCAGAGGCGGTTCCGGTCAAGATCAGTTATCGTCTTTTTGTTTAAGTGCATATATGGTTTAATTTGACCCCTCCTACGGAAACCGCTCGGAAGAGGCACTTGAAGATGTTCTTCACCAAACCCTTAGACCCTTTATGAGAAAAAGAGTAAAGGGGTCATATGACACGACAATTTTTTTTTTTTTTAGTTTGTTTTAGATGTATATTTAAGGTTAAAAAACGCTGTATTTTACACATAACGTGCATGTTTGTATCTCCTCTTTGCCTTGCCGCTCTGAAAGCGAGGTGTGCAATGATTGGCCAGTTAACCAGTGCGTAGTGATTGGTCGACTATGCAAGCTTGTGACGGAAATGTAACGTCTCTTACCATATTTGGAACATCAGGTTCCAAAGCAATTGTACTGACAGGTACGCCCACCTTACCTGCGTATACATTTGGATGGTCTTCGTCAAATCATACCACAAACTGACGTAGATTTGTGGGGGTGTGGCTACAAGAGGCGTTTCAGGCAGGTCTGGGTGAGCATTCGCTATTAGATATAATGCGTCTTTTGTTTCCGACACTTAAATTTTTGCCATTTTACATGCCTATTAAATGCATGGGCAACTTATAACACACCAACGACACAGAAAAACACGTATTTGCACCATATGACCCCTTTAAGATAAAGATAAGTAAATGAGATGGAGATATTGACAAATCCAGCAAGACCCCCCGTTGACTCTTTTCCTTGGGGTTCCATGTTTTGGACTTGATTATTTTATTCAATAATAAGGTACTTACATAAAGGGTAAAACTCAATTAGATCATTTTCTTACCCCATTAGGGGATTTCTTTCATAAAACAAGATTATCTAAGGTCACTTTCCTTGTCAGTTAAATCTTGATTTGTGAATGTTTAGATATACTAGAAAATATATAGATGCTAGAAATATACTAGAAAAAAAGACAAAAATGAGCATTTCTCTGGCTATCAGAGAGTTGCATGGCTGACCCCAAAGAACAAGCTGAATCTGCAGGTCTGCCATCCTGGGAACATTCTGGGATTTCACGACAGTGAGTGACACACACGTTTCCAGCTGTCCCGTCTCCAGCAGCGCTTGGCATGGGTGAGAGCTTCTTTGCCTTTGTTGCTTTCCCTATAATTTCACAAAAGCGCCGGCGATAGGGGGCAGACATTTTAAGTGGTATGTCGGTCTTTATTTGCAGTTTATAGGGTAGGCAAGGAAGGTGACACAAGATTTTTTTTATAAACACCCCACAGTGTGCACAAATTCAGTCCTGAGTCGAGTTGACTTTGATTTCGAGTGCATCTTGTTCAACACTTTTCGCTGTTACTTATCAGATAAAGTGGTGCGGTCAGTAGGTTAATTGATTCCTGGACAGGGACATGTTAAGCTGAAGTGTCAGTCACTTGAGTATGAAATGTAAGATGCTAGGGAGATGAATGAATATTTTACTTAAAAGGGCACATGGGATGGTGTACCGGGAGAATCTGACATTTATTTTGTAGGTCACCAGGGGAAAATGACCCTTGAAAGAGTTTGCAGATTCCAAAAAAAGGGATGCTATAACAATAATCATTTATACACATTTTAGAAATACTGTAAACTGAAGCATAAATTGAACTTATTTTCTGCACTTCTGAAGAGTAACTCTCTGTCCATTTTTATAACAAAGTTTTTTCACTTCCATCAATAATGTGGTAGGTTTCATCCTTTTCATTGTTGAATTAAAAAGTTTGAAAAAGAATCTGGTTTTCATTCAAACAGCAACTCTGCTGTTGTTTTTATATTTTAGATGCTGAAACTTTTAGATTGCCATTCTCAGCACAGAAATATGCCTCACAATGAAAGGATTTCTTTGAGGAATAATAGGAAGACTTACTTGTCTAGAAAAATGTTAATAGGCTTTGGTGGTGAACTGGATGTATCAGTAGTATAATATAAGACACAGTTCTGTGGTATTATGCGGTTAACAGTCTTCTCTTTACTTGATGCAGTGCACGTTGTCAGTATGTGTTTGTCGCCTGATAAGATTTGTAATACGAGTCAAATAAGATTAAGCGTTTACAGTTCCGAAAACACACATTTATTCATTATTATGATTTAGAGGAGTGGCTGATGCTTTAGCAAGTATTCATGCAGAAATCCACTTAATTCAAAGGATTTCGTAAAGTTATTCTCACATGTGTAGCTGAGTGATCTCTTTGGTTGTGCTATTAGTTTAAGCGCGATCGGTGAGTAGTTTATCAAAGCAAAACTTTAAGTAAAAACTAGAAACTTGTACCGGTGCTGATACTGTTGGCTAAAACAACCATACATTTGGGATTAAATAGGTTAAGGATTTACGCCAATCCCAAATATTATTAGTTATTATCAATCATTTTGTAATACTTCTAATCCATTTTGTATTATATCGACATTAAATATATATTTATAGTACTGTTTATACGATGTGTAAAAATATAAAAATACAAATACAGTGATGTATATATTAATTAATTACATATTATATCAACATTATATCTATAAAGTACTGTTTATACTATATATCAGTATGGGCAGTTGACAAATAAACCGTACACGTGTCCTTTGTTGTGACGTAGCAAAAATTCGAAAACAAACTGGTCATAACATATACATTTAAATATTAAATGATTAATATTTGTTTTATAATATAAAATAACAATGAAGATAAATCTCTTGTATGCTAGTTTTTTTCTGCATTTTTGTTGGCACACCATAGGACACATGTATACATTTATTTGTCTAACTACCCATATATAAATATAGAAATACAGTGATATAGATATTAATCAATTAAATATTATATGTACATTATATATATTACTGTTTATACTATATATCAGTATACAGTAATATAAATAACTGTATTTATTAAATGTTGTCCTTTGTTAAAAACCGTGCAGTGATAACAAAAGCGTGTGGTTTTTCCTCATTCTGTAATCAGCATGATGCTTTATTTGTTCCTAAGGGCCGCTCACACAGGCATCAGTTTTGTTTCTGTGTCCCCCTCTGCGGTGGTCCCGGCTGACTGTGATTACAGTGAGACACAATAATGGCTCCAGCTGCTCGGCGGAGGTCAGAGGTCGCGCTGCGCTATCAGGCCATCGCAGGCGCCGGCTGATCTGCGCTCCCAGTCATCTGTGGCTTTAGATAAGCCAAGACGAAAAAGGAGACAAAACTCTGATTATCTGATCATTTCTGAAAGGACAAACCGGGTCAGCCGCGTTGAACGTTCTAGCGAAAACAAAATGACAAAAACGAGAAGGGGCAACAAAGCAGAATGGGATGGGACAATATTTGCAAATGCCAGACCGGTGCCTTTGCGTGTGAAAGTGTTCTCATTGGTTTACAACAGTTTTTGAAACGCAGCCGTGGAGAAAATTATTCCCCTGTGAGGTCTGAGAGAAACAGTAGGGAACATTGTGTATGGCATCGTGGGGGATTGAAAATATTGCGTGTGACAAGAGAAAGGCTGTAGTCTAATGACAACACCTCCCTAGGGATTCCTCCTTGACCTCCGCTTTTGCTAATTGCTCCCATTATTCTCGTCCCACAGAGAAAGAATGGAGCTTGGGGTGGGAGGAGCTTATCTGAGCCCGACCCCCTTTTGGCTTGATTGACAGATGAGAGAAATATGACTCAGCATGGAGCTTGTGGTACAGCTTCTTGCTAGCTGTTACACCATATAGTAAAAACAGTGCTAAGTACCTAAACACATCCCAGACAGAGAAGCTTTTATTTTAGGTGTAACTTACAGCAAGACTTGTTATTGTTATTAGAATAAACCACCGTTTATGTCTTTATTCATGTCGTTCAAAACCTGTATATGACACTTTCTTCTGTGGAACACAAATACATATATTTTGAGAAATGTCTCATGGTTTTGTGTCCATACAATGGAAGTCAATCGTGGCGAATGTTGTTCGGTTACCAACATATCTTTGACACACAGGTTTGACAAAAGATGACATAAGGTGAGACCTGAAAATTCACACAAGAATAACATGCAACATGCAGTTTGGTTTATTCAATTTTAAATTTGATCTCATATATATATGAATCATTTAGCATTTAGCATTTAGATTTAACGTGTTGTGAAACCACACCGGTCAAGATGATTCTGTAAAATAATGTCTGCCTGTTATTATCAGGAACCTATTACTACTGACCGATCAAAATAAAGTATCCCAGATAGCCATGTAATATCAGATGGCTCATCCCAATATAGACATTTGTGCATGAATTAGGAACACTAAAAACATAATTTTAGTCTAAATATTGTAAATATCTGCATGTCAACAGTGTAATGACAGATTTTGCAGTAACACAGTTGCGTAACCTGCATGGTGGCAAGTGTTGGTCTTGTGGGAAGTTGCCTCAGGTGTGCTAGAAGGTCCCTGTGAGCAGCAAGCTTAACATAAGCCTAATCGGACAAGATGCCCGTGTATGTCAGAGACTGAGTCCATCTCTGATGTAAAACCACCGTGTTGAGTGTGGACAGATGACAGCAGTGCTGTCCACCTACTGACTAATGGTCAGTTGATAACTGGACGAAAGTGCAAAACCCTGTAGTGTATAATCTAATGGACATCAAATTTAGTCGCAGAGCATATTCTATTTATTTCAGCTGTGTATTTGTTTGCGGGCCAAGACTGATGCGTCAGACTGCCAAATACTAAAACACTGTCTATATTTGATTAATTACAATAAGCTGCATTTTAAGAATGATATTGTCCTACAGGGACATATATATATATATATATACACTGCACTGTATTTATAGTTTAGTTGAGAATCTCTGGCCAGACCTGTATACCTGAAGCATATCACCGAGCAGCTCTATTTTTATCCAGTTGTCACAGACTAAAACAGTGTGACATTCAGCGAAGCAGATCTGTGTATGCGATGTTTACAGAACCCCATCCCTGTTCTATGCCGCGGTCTGTGACATACCTGTTTCCCTCGGCGTGTTCCAGACATCAGCAGGCTGGACCACGGCCCGCCGCTTGCAGGTGAATTTTCTGGGTGGATGCATAAGGTGAGAAATGTCTGTTTTCTCAATGGCAGTTCACCTGAGATAGCAAAGCTGGCATCAAGCCTCTGTCGTTGGTGGTTCCGCTGGTCGACCCCGTGCCACTCAGCTGACTCAGATGGCAGGAGTCCAGCCTTCACACCGATAACATCCAACAAATGACTCATTGGACACTTCAGAGCTGGTAACTCTGTTTTTAGACCTGAGAAACTGAACCTAGAAAACGAAGAGCGCAATGTGGCTCTTTAGAGGAGTCTTCAAAATACACTTGGTTGCTGCCAAGATTGGAACTGCCTGTTTTTCTGACAAATGCAGATTTATTTGTCATTTATAGGGATCAAAATGTTTAGATACTGAAGGGGTTAAATGACCATTGCAATATTACCTGTAGCTAAGTGGTAAGAGCATTGCGTTGACAACGCAAGGTTGTGGGTTCGATCCCAGGGGATTGCACATATCTATGTATAAATGTATAGGATAATGCAATGTAAGTCGCTTTGGATAAAAGCGTCTGCCAAATGCGTAAATGTAAATGTAAATATATCAATACAGTATATATAGTAAACATGGTGAATGTCATACATTTACAAATATACATTATAAATATATATACAAATATTTTATTAGTGACCAGAGTTCTGCATCTATTTTATGTTTACATTGTTTTCCTAAAGCATAGATTGTTATTTTGAGATGTAAATTAGCTTTTAAAATTCTGCTGGTCAATATCCTCTCAGACTTGGACCCAATCTCTAAAGGGTGAACTGCCATTTTTGCAAACTGGCACACAGAAATAGCAATAGAAAGATGTTATGTGTACCTCAAGAACCAGCTTGTCTCTATAGATTCCAGATTTCTTTTTAACACACTTTCAGAAATACATACATGGGACCTCCTGTTTCTGACAGTAACATTACTTGCTTGTCAAGCTAGATTTCAGCTGGCTCCAGATGAGATGAATGGATTCTGTATGGATGAATGGTCTGGTGTTTCGTAAGCGAAACTGGGGATGAGCAGTCAAGCAGTTAAAGTTCATTCTCATATTTAATAATGAAGACAAACTTTCCCTGCAGAGATGGTGACAGGTTTGCACCGTGATAATAAGAACGGAACGCTGTTGGAACCTACAGGTTTTGAATGCACAAGGCTGTTTTTTTTTATTTCAGGGCTGTGTTTATTTATTTATCATAGCTATAAATTAACCTTAGGCTTTTAAGCATTTATTCACATTTGAGTTTGGTTCCAAAATGAGATAAATCGTGTTTTGTTGTTGTGCATTCCAATTAAAACCAATCAAACTGCAGTTGGGTTTGTTTTGATTTAAGCCATAATAACTAAAAAAATGCAGCTAACTGACCCAATAAAAACATAACATAATAAAAAACATAATTTTTGAATCTAATTTTGGAACCAAACTCTTAAAATCAAAACCTAAAAATCAATCAATTATAAAGCATGTGTTATACTTTTTACTTCACCACTTTTCATAAATATTTTTTTACGTGCTTTACATTACATTACATATCGACTAAAAATCGCAGAAATCTTTAGTAACATTTTAATGTATAGTTAAGTATTAAATGTAAAGAATTGGAATGTTTTTATACAATTAATTGACGTATGAAGGTACATTTTTTCAAAGTAAAAACACTGATAAAATACAGATATTTGAAAATCTATTTCCCATCTCAGTTTGAGATTAAACTCATACGTACAGTAAATTATAACGTTAGTGTTTAAAAGTCATCCAAAGTGTTTAGAACTTAGAAGTTATACAAACATTTAATCATAATGTACCTTATATTGAAGAACATGTTGTCAATACTTACTTCAGTAAATAAATTTTTTGTTGAACTCCTCATAAAGGAACATGCTTGTTGCCTTAGTTTTGACAAAAATAGTTTTTGTAGTATACAGGTTGGTGTGGGGTGGATGCCTAAAATGTTGTTTAAGTAAGTTACTATACTATACCTCAATAATATAGTAAAAAAACAAGAAAACATACTATTTTGGTATCACTTTATTAATTGTTGAGAACGATGGGTAAATTGAGCTGACCTTCACCCACCGCTTTCATTGAGTTTGGTTACCAGGTGACGTTAATGTTGTAAAATACTTTGATTTGTCAGCACTCAAGGTTGAATTGTCCACTTTTGCTTTCCTTTAAACGCACAGTTTTTCCTGTTAGTCTCTCCAGGAACATTGAAACACATTGGCAATATGCCATTGTGGAGCAGAACAGCTTGATATTCCTTTTGAGTTATTTATTTATGGTTTACTCCACTTGTGCACACACAAAACGAAAGATTTGTCACTTCCTCGTGGCATCCCTTTCCACTGCCCCTGTTGTTTCAGTCTTGAATATTCATTGCAGTTGGCATGGCTGGCAAAAAGTGGCATACGGATCAGTCATGCTATTTTTCACCAGCCGCGTTTACAACATGCCCTGCTTACACCATGCTCAACATCATCTCTCCTGCTGTTAGAGCTGAACTGGCAATTAAATGATTTCTTCCTTGTTGAATATTCGTCTTACATTTTTGGGCAGAAATTGTTCTAAAGAGATATATATAGACTGTCTTTTAATGCCTCTGTAGTCTGTTCTTATATTAACCAAACAGAACAGAACATTTCTGTTTTACTGAAAGGGCATGTCCATTAAATAAAACAATTTTCTTGGACATTAACTGTGTGGATTTGAACATTGTGTCAACTTTCAAGTGCTCAACTTGTGTTTATAGATTGTTGCTTGCAGATTTGTTACCAGCCTAGATGGTTTGCATGCTTTATACATATACAACGATAAGATATTTCAGCTGTAATTTCTCTCTGTGGGTGCAATATCTATAAAGTGATTTCGAGAAATCTTTATTCAATATTCATCATCTCAAGGACTGGTCATAAAAAGTCATAAAAAGATTAACCTGTAAAAATATGCGAGAACCTTCAGGGTGCAGTACAAGACGACTATTTGTATACTTCAAGTGATAGTTTACCCAAAATTAACATTGTCTTATTTTACTCACCCTTTTGTCACTTTAAACCTGTATGACTTTCTTTCTTCTGCAGAACACAAAAAAATATATTTTGACCAATATTGGACATGTACCCCATTATCTTCAATTTTATACACACAAAACCAATGCAAGTCAATGGGTACTGGCGTTGTTTGGTTACCAACATTCTTCAAAATATCTACTTTTGCGTTCTGCACAAGAAAGTCATACAGGTTTGAAATGCCGAGGATGAGTAAATGATGACGTCATTTTCATTTTGGGTGAACTATCCCTTTTAAGAAGCGCCTGCTGCATTTCACGTACATTTATTAAGGCATTTCCTAACCTTTAAACAAATCTTCCTCCACAGCTCGGTGAGCTTTTCATCCAGTTTGAAGAGAAGCCCCAGGGGGCCGCCTCCCTCGCTCAGGTCCACAGAGCGGTACTTCCGGACGGTAGAACAGTTGCAGTGAAGGTGCAACATCCCAAGGTCCAGCAGCAAAGCTCCAAGGACATCATCGTGATGGAGGTAATTACCGGGGGAGCGGAGTTGCCGATGCCCGGCTTCTGATGGCTAATTCACACGCTTTATCATTGTCACGCGCCCATGTGTAGCTCGATACATCTGAGGGCCTATTCACCCCCCATTAGAGCTTAAAAATAGAATCCATCATTCAAACTACAGTTTTATTCATTTCGTTTTATTGTAAATATCCATTTGTCCGCACGGCTACGATTTCATCTATATCACGAATAATTGCTTTATTACACCTGGAGGAGTTGATGGTTTGGAGGTCTGAGCTTTAATGTCTTGTATATCTGTATATTTTCAGTTCCTCGTGCAGGTTGTCCATTGGTTGTTTCCAGACTTTGCTTTTATGTGGCTGGTGGAGGAGGCGAAGAAGAACATGCCTCTGGAGCTGGACTTCCTCAACGAGGGCCGAAATGCTGAGAAACTAGCCGATATGTTGAAGCAGTTCGACTTTTTGAAGGTTTGTGGAAGAGATGTGGACATGTTGCTGTGAGAGAGGGTGTTCTTACAGTATCGTACAGTAGATCCCCAGAGCAAATACTGTGTGTTTTATTCAGCGCTGAGATTCTGTCAAATTCATGTTAAAGGGCTAGTTGACCCACTTCTGTCACGTTTGACTGAGCTTTATGTTGTGCCAAAGCCGCTTGACTTTTGTGAAGACAAAAAGTAAAGATGGTCTTATGCTTTTAAGAACCATTTAAAAGCTTAAAGGAGTAGATCACCTTCAAAACGAAAATTCTGTCATCATTTACTCGTCCTCTTGTCATTTCAGCCTGTTTGACTTTCTTTCTTCCGCAGAACACAAAAGAAGATATTTTGAAAAATGTTGGTTACAGAACAGCGCAGCCTCCCATTCACTTATATTTTAACCAATGCATGTGAATGGGGGGCTGTTAGCAACATTCTTCTAAATATCTTCTTTTGTGTTTTGTGGAAGATAGAAAGTCATACAGGTTTGAAATGACAAGAGGGCGAGTAAATGATGACAGAATTTTCATTTTGAAGGTGAACTATGACTTTAAGTGATGTCATTCCAAACCCGTATGACTTTCTTCTGCATAACACAAAGAGATTTTGAAGAAAGTTGGTAACCGAACAACATTGGCCCTCATTACATTAACTGAGAGATTCCTCAAAATATATTTTATATAAATATACAGGGTAATATACAGGTTTTGAATGATATACGGTTCAATAAATGGAAAAAACGTTATCTTTAAGGCTCACCAAGAACGATAAAAAACTGCTAAAATAAACATTATATTTTGGTTTGTTTGTGTATCACAACAAAACGCACTTTATTCTAATTTGAGGATTTGAACGTCTGTTTTCAAGTATAGGGAATTGTACAAGTGCACACAGTTACTACAAATCCCATTAAAAGTTCGTAGAATCTATCATCTGATTTTACACGCATAGAAAACAAGTTTTCTTCAGTAAAGCGTTTGTATATACACCATCCAGACTCAACGCCACAGCATACCCACATATTTCTTCCCGCAAGAAGACTTTTCTAGGTAAATAATCTGTCATAACAACTGCCAAACGCTGCCCGACAAGTCCTCTTTTCATTTTTAATGAATAACAAAGAGAACCGGCTGGCCCTGCAGGGTAATGAGAATTGCCTGGGTTTACACCCACTGATTTGTGCTTCTATTGCAAACTATTAGCTCTTTCAAAATGTTTGACAGTGGAGCGCAAGCCGCCATGTCAGGAATAAATCCACGCAAGCCTCTCGCCCTGTAAAACAAGCGTGATTATACAGCGGCGCCATGACAGAGTCGCAGGCGGTTCCGAGCGCGTGACTGTTCCGCGAGGCTGAAAAATGACTCTGTTTACATGGCGAAACTGAGAGATTTTTTATCGTTGACGTTCATGTGATAAACAGCGGAAATTTAGTAGGCTTAAAGGGTGTACCTGGAGGATGCGGCAACAGCAGGTTCTGGTTGAGAATCCACGAATCCACCCCATTATGTCTAAAAGTTGAAATTAGTTTGATAAGTTGCTGCGCTTGATAAGCAGTGATGTTGAGGAACTGGAATCTGTGCGACAGAGGAGGAAGGTCATCTGATTCCTCAAAATAACGCTTTCCACTGTCACAGACCGCTGCCCAGGTCCCACAGCTTTATGAGCGGATTAGAGCTAATTCTGAGCATTATCCCTTACATACAATCCTTTTGCTGTAACCCATCTTCTCTGTCACTCACAGGAAGTGCAGATAGTGACTCTCATCAGGGCAGAACGATCAATCTCGATATGGCTGGTACAATAATGCTGCTCGCTCATGGTGCACAGTCTATAAGAGGTTTTAGCATTATGGGCCTGTACTTTGTTAAAGGGTCAGTTCGCAAAACTACAAATTGTTCACTATTTTGTTTCACCTTCACTTTCCTGATGCAGAGGTGGGGCTGACCCATGGCCAGCTTTCCAATTTATAAAAATCGTATCTACATTTTTCATTCTTGAAATCTTTGCTCTGATATAGGTCACAATTTGCAATAAAATACATTGTTTCATGCCAACTTTGAAGTCCCAGTGAAATTAAAAATGACTATTCTTATTTTTTCATGAAATATTGCAGCATTTATAGTAAATAGCTTATCAACGCGTGTCATGTACCCTCATAACCTTCAGTTAAATCTGAAAATGCATTTAACCCCTTGAAATGACTATCCATCTCAAATGACGTAAATGAGACGGCTTGGGCGGAGCATCCGTTAACTCCTCCCCTTCAACTGTCAGTCTGCTGCCAGTTTCATTTTTTAAAATCAATGCAACAGCTGTTCTAACACAGCCAATCAATTCGCAGTGAAAAACGCATGCCACGCCCACTAATTTTCTTCTTTGAAATTCCTTTTCACTCGGAAGTAAAAACAATCGCAACTTCCGGTTGACGGGGACTTTAAACAGTTTTTAAATGGTTTTCACTATTATTTATAACACAGTTTCATGCGTTTAAATAAAATATTTTTATTATAATGTTCCAGTATTTTTCCTGGGTAAAAAATAATTTGATTTTCAAGTAAACGAATTTGCCACATGTGAATGAATAATCTTTGACTTGTACTTTATTTACGCAACAAAATAAACTGATAATAATCAGTTTGATAACAAGATTGATCAAATGTGTAATTCATTTTTAATGCAATTTGTTACATTTAATTAAACCCTAGCAGATTTTGATTCTTAACTAGGATGTTTATAATTTTTCCAGTTTGTAAACGCAAAAGTTGGACTCAAAGTGAAAACTCTATTTATCAATTATTTTTTTAAATAAAACCGATTTCTGAGTGCTGATTATGTTTATATCGGTTACTTTTTCTCTGCAGATCCCAAAGATTCACTGGGAACTTTCCACCAAGCGCATTCTTACCATGGACTTTGCTGAGGGCGGTCAGGTCAACGATCGAGAATACATGAGAAAACATCGTATCAATGTCAATGAGGTAAGATAAAGCCCCTTATCTCTGTATACCTCAAAAACCCTCTCAATTCCCCAGAAGCTGATTTGGCCATCTTGAGCTGATCTCCAGCCTGTTTTTACCAGGAGGAGTTTTGGGAAATTATGAGCTGGATGGTTTGGGAGACCAACTTGTCCGGCCTGAAGTTTTAATTTTTCAGGAGATAACCACTCAGACGTGCTACTTAAGGGATAGTAAACCACTCTGCCACTCAAGATCGCTTAGTGAGTGATTTCACTTCGCTTATGTTAATTTCATCGTGCAAAAGTGTTCGGGAATGTTAATGAAGCAGTCACGTTCCACACGGCGTTTGATGCCGGGGGTTCTGCAAGCTTTCGAAGACGTTTCTCTTTGCCCTGCTCCGAAAGGCTCTGACACCACCGAAAGGGAGGCTGCTTGGTTTGATGAATTATGCCTCTCAAATATCATTTCATTTTTCTAGCCCTTAGCAGATGAGCACTAAATTAAATCAGGCTCTTTTTCATATTTATATCGTAGACTGTTTTTCCATCGCAGCTGCAATTTATTCTACTCCGCCGCTTTTGTCAGCACAAGGACTCGCCGGCGAGATCGAGGGCCTTTTTAATTTCCCACTTTCGTTAAGGTGACTCTGGTTCTCCGGGTGAATGTGGGTTTTACACAAAGGCTTCAGTAAGTGGCGAGATCGTGCACAATGAAGCGAAGGCTCTGCCGAGTTAGCTAATCTGTAGTTATGCGGGGCCAGGGGAGAGGATAGAGATAGATAAAGCGATGTAGACGACAGAGCCGAGGCGATGCGAGGTGAGACGGCTCTTGTGGGGCCCTGAGAGTCACAGAGAAACAGCTGCAAATATCTGTTTTGCGAAAAAGCTAGCGTGTGTTCGCAAGGGGATATTTTACGTCAATGTTTTGACTGCATTATCATTTTCTATTTGACGATAGTTGGGTAGTTATCTTTTTGTTGGGCGGCTGGGAAATAAGTACGAAATAATAAATACAAACATAAAATTAAATAGACTTTTTCGTTTTCTTAACCTGCAACTAATAAAATGTGTGCGGATTCATTGTAGGGTTAATATGACCAAGATTGTATGCTAGAAGTCATTTTATATCACAGTAATCGTGGATATAATATTATAGATAGCGTTTCTTACGATTATTTTTGGAAAAATGAAATTCGGTAACAATTAACAATAAGATTTTATTTGTTAACGATTAGTTAATGCATTAGTTACATGAACTAACAATGAACAAGTCTTTTACAGCATTTACTAACCTTAGTTCACGTTAATTTCAGCATTTACTATCAACGGCGTAAGTGTTAACGTTAGGTAATGCGCCATGAACTAACATGAATTATTGTATTGACATTAACTAGCATAAACAAATATTAATAAATGCTGAAAAACTGATTATTGTTAGTTCATGTTAGTTAATGCATTTACATACAACCTTATTTTAAAGTGTTACCTGAAATTACCTTCCAGTACAAATGTCTTAAAATTCCTAAATCAAGATGCACATACTCAACGGAAAAAAGAGCGAGTCTTAATTAAACTAGCAAACTAATGTCCTGTTTAACTAAACTGTACATATGATATTGTACATACCGTATATTGTTTTCACTTGCATCACTTCTCTGTGAAAGGGAGGACGATATGAAGACACAGTGAGAGAGTTAAAAGCCAAGCCAAAGGGAGACTCCTCCGGCCGCTGTCTTTTGTTAAATGACTAAATGGGATCATTTTAGCGCCCGCATTGTTTGTTTCTCTCTGTCATTCGATTTCCTCCAGCCTGTTTTGTCTGACTGAATTAATATGCGCGTTTGCTGCCAGTTTGTTTTGCAAAGCTTGCCGAAGCTTTAAACGGCAACCTTTCCTTATCGTGGTACGCCCAGGCATCAGTGAGCCTGACAGACGGGTAAACACGGCCTGAAACCGGTCTCATAAGCCAGCGAGCCGTGCTTAAAGGGCACCGCGCACCTTTGAAAGCCGGAGGAGCGATCGGTCGCAGAGTGGATTGGCACATCAAGCATTTATCACACCCTCTCACTCTCCCACGCACACGCAGGTACACACGAGTGCACATGGCATTTATTTCCCTTTACGCCGTGTCGCACACAGCCACCGCTCGGATTTCTTCTGCCAGAGCGTATTTCTTTAAACCGTCTTTTCTGAGATAGCAGGCTGGGTTATGGGCGGTGCTGATTAACTGATGTTTTCTGGTGCGGCGTGGCAAATGAGGACGGGTTTTAAAAGAGACATTTTATGCATAGGCCTGGAAATGCAATCAAAGGGCTCGGTTCATCAGACTCATTTGAAGTGGAGCAATTTAGCGAACGCTTCCTCTTATATTTTCCGCCTCTCGTTTTAATGCCGAAGCGTGTGCGTGCGCGCGAGGCTGTTGGCGTGCGCGACCGAGCGCTTTTAAGAGGGTTTTAGAGGTTCGGGGAACGCAAGTGATCGTGGTATTAGCGAGCGTGCCACGTGGCCACTCAATGGGGTTTTGCTGAAGAGACGCTCTTCATTGGAACAGGTTGAAAAGGCAGCGGAGCCCGCTTGCTTAAAAAGACACTTTATTTCGAAATAGCAGAGCTGTGGGTGGTTAGCAAAGCCTGTGGGGAAGTGCTGGGGGCTGCTGGGAGGAAATGAGTCTGCTCTCTGGAAGGGCCTTTGAGCAGCGGGACCTAAAGACGATAGAGAGCGCATATTTTTCTGCCTTAAAGCGTACAAACAGTCACGGTTATGCATGGAAAGCAAGCGGGGCACTTTATGCCGAAAGAAATGGGAAAAAAACATTAAATGCCATGATACTGATGTTTCTTCATACAGTACATAAAGTTCATTGGTGACATGATCTTTATATGTATTTGTTAACTAAATCGCAGACTATTATTGAAACGTCATCGGTTTTAGTAGGGATGCTATATGTTTCGTATCCAACAGTGTGTTTATCAATCCATTTAAATAACAAACTGCACACATGCTCATTTTATAAGCTCTATTAAATTTCAGCTTGTTGGTTGGAAATCCTGGCAAATAGGAAAAGAGCCTTTGGGAAATTAGCTCTGTGAAATTCCAATCAGTGTTAGATTTCATACTGTCATTGGATTTTGTGACTCCCAAAGCATATGCTGATCACTGTTGTTAGAATGAGAAATTCTCGTATTGACCAGAGCTTTGTTTTTGTGTTTAAAAACTAAATACTGATTGAATATAGATAGTGGAATATAGGTAGCGGATTATATGATGGAAAATCATGTTATTTTCCAAATTATGATGTCATGATATGTGTAATGCAATGACACCATTGTTTTCCTCACTATGATGTCACTAAATCCAATGATATTATGTTGTGGTGGTGTGTGCCATAGTGTGATGCCATTACATTAAATGATGCCGTTTGCATATACTGTTATGTAACTGAATGTATAGTGACATGATGTTATTTTCCATGTAGTGACATCATAGTAAGTGAAAAATGTAATTTGCTTTTATGTCCTTACATGTCCAGTTTACTGTAGAGGTCAGTCACTTCCTCTTAATCTGTCAATCATGACCAATATGGCACATTGCTCTCTCTCTCTCTCTCTCTCTCTCTCTCTTCTCTCCCTCTCTCTTCTCTCTCTCTCTTAAAAGTGCATTATAAATCCACTCATGTAACATGTTACATCCAAACGTGAGCGAATAATTTAAACTCGAGGTAATCACCCAGCATCACAGACATCATTTCGGCCGCTCCCACCCTGCAGTACTCTTAAGACGTTGGCCAGCTTTTACAACGCTCACAAAAGTAAATAAAGCGAACGGTGTAGCCAAGCGTTTTATCAGGGCTGAAGACTGCCGTTGGCATTAGCCAATGATGATGAGAGTTATTAGACAGCTGATGAGATAGATACAGAACATAATAAATGATGGAGTCTGCGTCTGAAACGGATAGAATTATTAACTGGCTCTGGCATCGGCGAGCTTGTGTGGGAGCTGGCGTGTAAGTAATCACAAGATTGATGATGGCCGGAATGGACTTTTCTCCCTGTGTTCGGCTAACGTGCTTGGAATGTCCGAGCATTTGATTTTCTTTACTATCAGGGTCCTAGTACATTTGGGTTCGTAAGATCTGATGATTTTGTTTTGATAGCATTAACAATGGCTTCATGTTTGGGAATTCGAATTATTTGAATATTCTGTGTGTAGCACGGTATGTAAATAAGTGGGCGTGGCTTGCAAATGTGCAGCCCTCCTTTAATCTCTCAATGATACTGTGTGTCTAGTGCATACCTGGTCCTTCCTAAGAGCTCATAACCGATCAAAAAAAAATTAAGCAAGTAAGTTTCCATACCATTTATTGGCAAAGCCTCTGAAGACAATAAGTCAAAGAAGTTATGTTGAGGAAGAAAAACACATTATTGCGTATTTCAGAAAGTGACTAGTGAGAATGTTATTATTTTATTTATTTTTCAAGTGTATTTTTTAAGCACATTGAATAAAGGTTTTGGCGCCTATCTTTGTCAACACATTAACGAAAAGGAAGCAATCTCACATGAAATGGTAATCAGTGCATTTTTAGCGTTCCTGTGTGTGCGGTGAGAGCATTCGCACGGAAAACGCTGTCCCACCCTCCCCTTTCCGTATATATTTCCTCTACGTCAAATCCCAGGGGACCGATTCTTGTGGGTCAGGCAATGCTAGGAATTAACTCTATTAGCTGTGATTTCTACATCACGGTGAATTGAGAGCTCTTTAAATAGCCACATGAGCCTTTGGGCTGCTGCGAGAGGCCCTCGCTACTCCACGAGGTCTCTGGAGGCTCCTGGATCTGTTACAGCATCCGTGCTGCTCAGAGAGCGAGACAGTGAATCGGTCCTGATGCCGTTTTTTTTCCCGTGATCACTCCAGACCATTTTTAGATCTCTGCGTATACCTCACCCCCTTTTTGGCTTGCTCTTTCACTGCCATATATTTATACTATAGATTTCCCACACACCGTAGTCTTCCATTGTTTGGCCAAACAGTTGTCCCCAAACCTACCTGATAGTCTTATTTATTAGAGTGATTAAAATTCTGTCATAATTTACTCACCCTCATGCCATCCCAGATGTTATACTTTGAGTATTTTAGCGAACTTGAAATGTAAACAGAACAGATCCGAGTGATATGTTCAAATGTGGTGACGCATTGGTCGTCACATGTTCCATGACAAAATGCTTAAATGTAGTCCCAAGACACGCGAGAACCAATACGGTTTGAAGTGACTGACGTGTTGCCGTATTTGTATCGCTCTTATCTAAATATGCCTAAAATATTAATTGTTTTCTTTCACAAACAAAAAATGATCGATGAATGTATGTGCGTTTTGTAGCTCATCCTGTTTGTGTACCATATAAAATAATAACCTGACTTTATTTTAATATATCATTTTTTTGTTTGTGTTCAACTGAGGAAAGTTATATTCGAGTAAATGATGAGAGAATTTACATTTTTGGGTAAACTTTTCCTTGAACAGGGGTAGATAAAATATAACTTGAAGGGATAGAGACAGGCATGGGATGTGACTTTTAATTTGTAAAAATGTGTTTCGCTGAGTCATATTAAGTGCATTCACACAAGTACTCTCCTCTCTGTGGTCTCGCTGGGTCTGGCAGAGGGTGCGTGTGTGTTGATATTATTTGTGATTATTATGAAGTATGTAATTAGGAGGTGAAGACACACAGCTGTCAAACAGAGCAGAGCCAGAGCTGGAGTCAAGCCGGCTGTCAAGTGTTGCGCCTATTAGAACGCTCAAACTCGATTATATTCCTCAGGAAGTTGAGTCCCCTCTGAGAAACTCTGTTGTGAGGCTTGTTAAAATGATGTGGTGGGTCTCCAAGAGTCATTAACGCAATAATAAGGTGTGAAATACCATAATCCACACAACCCAAACAAAAACCCAAATTGTTTGGAACCACTTGATGATCTCCTCAGTGTTTAAGACGTACCGTGTAAGAAATTGGTACTACCAGTACTACGGTACCGAATTATAAATCTTATACCGTCATTATGCAACAGTACTGCCACAGTACTCTCTAACATACTGCACATAAACATTTGCCAAGGCATTTAGTGAGAGATGAGTGACTGGGGTAAGTTTCTCTCTTAGTCTTTCGTTCTCTCTGTTTTGGTCGTTCTCACTCTATTTAAGCTTTTTTGACACTGACGGATGACTGTCCGTTGTTTGGGCAGCAGGGCCTGCAGGCCAATGAAATCTCCATCATTACTGACCCAATGACACATTCACAGATTGCCTCTTACACCGAATTCACTAAACAATAAATATATATATATATATATAAGAAAAAACATTGGTATTATTTAGAACGCAGTGCAAGCAGGTAATTGCTATGATATTGACCATAGAGAAATTTGGGGATTTTTTTGTCATTAACAGAAGCAACTTGTTTTATTTTTGTTTGGGCCAAAATAGCATTTAAGCATTTTACTGTACGGGATAGTTCACCCAAAAATTAAAACGTACAATTTATTCACCTTTATGTCATTCAAATTCTGTTCATGACTCTCATGTGGAACACAAAAGAAGAAATTATGAGAAATGGTTTGAATGACACGAGGGAATGATAAATGAATTTTCATTTTGGGATGTACTGTCTCTGATATATGTGCACTTTAACTCCTAAAATGTGAGATTGCATACTTCTAAACAACGGTCATTTTCAAACAGTATCAAACATGCATCCTTGTTACCTGCGACTGTCCATACTCACTGAATGATCAACAACCTAAAGAAAAGACCATCTTTCACTTTTCCTTCCACCTTATCCAATCAAACATCTCGACTATGTGTGACAGTGAGGAATCGCTTTCTTCTCTGAAACGCACACACACGCAAACATCACCCCTGTCCAACCCACCAGATAACTAATAGAAAAGACGTAATTAATTACCATAATTGAAAGACGCCGTCCCTTCGAGATCAATTGTTTGCATTGCTGGTGGCTCTTTTTCCCCATTGGTCATTGATTAATGGGATGTGAGACTATAAATGGCCTCTCGGTAATGCTCCGTGTTGTTATGCATTAGCAGCTTCTAATGGAGGGCTTCTTCCCGGCTCCGCCGCTCTCTTCCTGTCAGACCGCTCGTCCTGTTTAAGGTGACTGCGAGGCTTGTTCCTACACGTTGACGCTGACAGTACATAAAGCCTCCGCCGGCTTATCCCGCTGTTGAATAGGAATTGCGGGTAATGATACAGTGTATAATTGATATGATGAATGCGGGCTTTTTTTCCCTCTAGTTTTCCAGAAGGTGTCCAGGTGCCGGAAACGAGCCGTTTCCCGACTCGGTGCATGTGCGTGTGTTGCGGTTGTCGGTATTTAGGTCAAACAGAGGCGTCCTAACAGGAAATCCCTGCTGACAAGCGCGGCGGAGGTGAGATATTAAAGAAGACAGCTTGTCTTAGACCGGATGACATGGCTGCAGATTGAAACAAACACTCCTCTCAGTACCTGACGCTCAGACCGGTCTGTAAACTGAATACTGAGAACCACCTTGAAAGTATAGTCACAAATTGCATGTAACGCTCGGTCAGTCAGACGTGATGTCATATATGATGTCAACAGGTATGTACTGTATAGGGGGCTTCAATAGGCCGCGAAGCAGTGTATTGTTACTTCCGCTAGCGCCTCAGAATAGAGTTTTCCAAGTCCCTTGCACAGCTGCCACAAATTTGCAGACAAATTTGCTTATGACAAGATCAAAGCTAGATAAAGGATACCAATACTTCATTGAACAGTACCTGTTTGATTATGAGATTAAGTCTTTTGTTTTCTTTTTGTGTTAGCGAAGGTGCTAGGATAAGTACTTGAATAAGTGTTCTGTCAGTTATTCTGTCACTGTTGTTCAATTCCAGCGCGACGGCAAAGCAGAAGTTCTTCTTCTTCTTGTTTGTTGCAAGACGGATGTCATGATAGACTGCTTTGCGAGAAGGCGGAAGTTAAGTGACGTCATTGTGAAAAGGGCCTATAGGGGAACCGTCATGACTGCCATGTTTTGTAATGATGGGTGGGGCTTGATAGGGCAGTATCACTGTTACTATTGGCTATAAGGGATTTCAGACAAAAATTCTTTCATTATTTCTTTCTTTTGCAGAACACAAAAGAATATATTTTGAAGAGCATTGGTAACAAAACAACAATAACTTACAACACAATCTACAAGGTGGTCAATTCGGAAAGAGTTGTACTCATTATGTTTTAGTATGATTTGCTTTCACACCAGTGATGATTTAAGGTAGTTTGGTGTTGATTTATTATTATTTTTTTCTATTAATCATACGTTTTGTATAATTGACATCATATAAACGTAAAATACTTACAAATTCCTGTGATGTCAGATTGGACGGTCAACTGGAAATCTTATTTTCCTTTCGATTCTCAAAACACCAGAGATGAAGTTAGACTCACTGGTAATAAAAAGCATTTGTCAGAGACATTGTGAGCGTGTGTCGGAGGGTTGTGGAGGGAGAGATTGAAGATGCCACTGGGGCGGACGTTCTTATCTCCCTCTGAGATCTGCCAGTTCAGCCGCCCGTGTGCCAACCTCTGAGAGCAGCTCATTAGATTTAGTGCTTCACTTTGTTAAAAGCTTCTTTCTGTGTCCTGCCTGGTATTGATCAACGCAGGATCAAGATTACAACAGAAAGATTTAAATACATCTGCTTTAGATGCAAACCCAGTGACATTCACTTTATAACGTCTCTGTTAATAAGCGGCGCTGTTGCGCCGATCGTTGGATTGGATTAACATAGCTCAACGTTTTGTGAAACGTCTCTATGATTGAGTATTTGTCAGGGTGCCTTGCACAAGGATGAATTGTTGGTCGGTCATCCAGAAAGAATGAGATATTTGGGAGAGGTTGTTTGAGTCCACCATATGCATCACAGATGATCTGGAAACGGTTTAACCAAACCTAATCTGGGCTGCGTTTCCCAAAAGCATCGTAAACCTACGTCGATCGTCGCTCCATTGCTGACGATGGATCCAAGTTAAATGGTTCAACTTAAGGTTACGATGCTTTTGGGAAACGCAGCCCTGAGCTCTTTGTTGCCGTTGTCTCCTCCCACTGATTTTCATTCTCCCTGCAGGCTTTACATTTTTTTTATACATGTCATAGGACAAAAATAGCCTTTATTTTGTGAATCGTCTGTAACACTTCCGCTTTTCTGCGCAACCGTCTGGTTATTCCAGATAGTGAAAAGGAGAGTGATTTTGAGTTGTTTTTATCTTTCGGCTTGTCCCTTGTCATTGTGCCGTGCCACAATGCCGTGATATTCACTCGGCTGGCAGAAGAGGTCCATATGGAGAGTTTTTATTGTGTGTCAAGAGCCCCAGAAGGAGTAATTGCATCATCCCTTCTGAAAAAATTCAATCTAGAGCGATGCGACAGGCCAGCTGTGTTCAGCTAATGCTCAGGTAGACATCATCCACGCGGTCGTCCTCTTAAATGATGATAACACATGCACACGTGGGGTAAGGTGTGCCGCTTTTCGTTGTTGTCTAGAATGTTTTATCTTATTAAACCAGCTAGAATGTTTATTATTCCGAATATTTTAACCCTATCATGCATGAATGTGTGTCAACCTTAGTCATGATGTTTTGGTTTTGTGTGTTTTTATTGGTGTTAAGAAATGTTAAACGAGATTTAAACTTTTTTCAAAGAGATTTTCATCTTTTTTTCATCAACATATAAAATTAAATACATTTTATTACTATTTTTATTATTTATAAAATCAAATACATTTTACTACTATATTTATTATTTATAAAATTAAATTTAACTTCTGTATTGGTGATGTATTATATCTATATTCTCCTATGTATAAATGTAGACATTTGACCATTTTTAAATTTTGTTATTTTCTAGTGCATGTCATCACAAGCAATTCGTTTTTTTGTAAATATATGGTCATGTGACTCATTCTGCAGCGTTTGCTAGAATAAGGGCTCGACCTAGCTTACCCACAGCACAGCTTTCTTATTCGTCTCTTATTTCTCATTCTCTGTCCAAATAGAGGCTCTCTGTCATGTGTTTTCTCTTCGTCCTGTGACACGAGCCGCATCCTCAAACGAATGCGAAGGTGACTTTAAATGGAAGACGGCGCAAGCGCAGGGATGAATGCCTGTACCTGCCTCGTCTCCCGTCTCAGTTTTTCTGCGCTGTCTATTTTTAGCATGCTTTTGAAAGGAGCTGTCCTGTTCCTGATCCACAGGCTGGATGAGCGCCCCTCGTGTTCCAGAGTTACACTATAGTACTATAGTAAAATTCTTCACACACACATTGAGAAAAAATGTCATACTTGGTAATTCCAGGTGTGAAAACGGTTATCTTATCATTAATGGTTCTTGATAAGGCAATTTCTCAATAATTCTCATAAGTAACTATTTCAAGTATTAAAAAATTAAAGTGATAGTTCACCCAAAAATGAACTACCGGTAAATTCAATTCAATTCAAAGGTTTGAAACAACAAGAGGGGTGAGTAAATGATGACAGAATTTTCATTTTTGGGTGGACTATCACTTTAAATCCTACGTTTACCTACTATGCGAATGGCACATTATTTTGGATATATGTTTTGACACAAACCATTGACACAAACCGTATGACTTTTAATTAAAAAATATTTTCCACTGGCAATAACGGTAACCATCAATAAAACAAAATCAAAATAGCTCAGTTGGTCAATGAAAGCCAATAACAAGTTTCAATTAAAATTTCAGTATTTTCTACTGTAACCAAATGGGGAAAAAAATAAGACACTATATTAATATTATAAAAAAATAATAAATCCATTTTGTAGTTTTAGACCTAGACCGAGACTATACCTGAAGATTATTTTAAGCTTGCTGTTACCTCTCACCCCCTGGCGTAGCATGTGACGGACGTGTGAGCGCAGGGTTCTTCTAAAAGAAAGACCCCAGCATTAGAGGAGTCCTGCGCTGAGTCATTCCTACCGCATGTACGTGTGACGGCTGCACCAGCCCTCTCTCTCCGCAATACTATAACACACGTCTGAGGTGCATGTGCGTGTTGGCTGATGTCAGGAATGCCCCCTCCTCTTTTCCCCCTGCTTCTTTGGGATTCAGCGCTGGTGAAGTTGTCAGGGAAACCGAATCATCAGTTTGGTGAAATGGGACAGAAAATATGATTTATTCCCTGCATGCTTGCATGCATTCCTCCACCAGTGGAATCGAGATTAGAGATAGGTGCTGGAAAGTCGGCACAGAGCCACGGAGAGAGGAGGGATTGGGAGATAGACAGAACCTTTATTCGCCACACTGCGGGCTAATTTTGCACTTCATTGGCGCGCTCTTCAATCAATGACAAATATTTGTTGTTGCGATGGCCTCTTGCCCACCAGTTAGGGTTCACAGATCCTGATGATCTTTTCTGGATCACAATGTTCTGCCTATTTCCTCGGAAGATGATATAGATTACAATTTTCTTCTTCTTGTTATTCTTCTTCATGACAATGTATATAATCATTGTCCAACATCACGAAACATTGACCTTTTATATCTCTTCACTTCACTTTTAAGCACCCTTAACCACAGCGTCAAGTTCACTTTGGTCCACATAAACTTCTTTTAATCTGCCTTTTGCATACCCTTCGTGTGGCGCCCTGCCCGGGGATATTCGTCTGCGTCTTCCCTCCAAGGGCACGGTTGATGAGCTTCTCATCCGCCGCATCCCGAAGTGTTTATTAGCATACTAAACCTCCTCTCGCCGTGTATGCATGCCCAATCAGGCCTTCGGGGATCCTCCGCCATCCCAGGATGCATTGCTCTTAGTGTAGTGATTATTATTGTGAGCTTTGGGTAAGTTAGTGAGTACATGACCTTTCGGCATACTTTGCTTAGGTAAATATTTAAATACATTCACACACATGAGAAGAAACGTTTTTTAAATCATAAAAATGACCTTTTTAGGATTTAGCTTTGCAAAAACAAAGCAGGTTACTGATCCAAATATGTCTGTCTCTAATATGAACAGTCCGGTCTTCATTGGTGTTAATACGATGTAAATGTAAACGTTTGCTTTGCTTTTTTAATTTTCTACAGTGCTTTGTCATTCACACAGCTTTGGTCATTCAGATAGCTCGGAGCAGCCAGTCTTGTGTCTGAGTCACACAGCTTTTCATTGTTTCACATTTTGGATGACATCATTGGTGTAGATCACCACACTCGCCAGGATGACATCATAGGTGTAGATCACCACTCTCGCCAGGATGACAACCTCAAAAAATACAATATAAAAATACAATGAATCACAGTCGGATACATTTATGCATGCTTAATGTGTGACTTGCCACACATCCGTTCCCATTAAAAACCTATTGGTTTGAGCCCCCTCATCACATTACTACCACAGTAATATAAGTTAGCAGAGCTGTAGACATGAGACGGCAAAGGACGTGGATAATAAAACCTAGAAATAATCTATTTAAAGGAATAGTTCACTTCAAAAAAAGCCCCCATTGACTTCCCATAGTCATTTTCATTCCTACTATGGAAAGTCAATGGGGGCTTATTTTAAAGTGAACTACTCCTTTAATGGCCAAATTGATCAAAATCAGTTTAAGAAATTTGACTATTTAGGATTTAAGAAAAACTTTGCCTTTATCATCCCTTCGTGTGCATTTTGAATTACTATTGTGTATTAAATGTTAAATAAATAGACTAGTCCATTAAGAGCTTCAGTTGCCTCTGGTATACATGTATTATTGAAATGAAATAACATAATTCTGTTCATTGGGCTGAACTTTAAGCTCCAGACAGATGAGTTTGAATAGACGCTTGTTCTCTGTGCTACACAATGATATTTCTCATTTTACTTCACACTGACTGTCTGCATTATAACACACTGAGGGGCGATGATTATCACAACTTATCTTCAAAGACCCAGTGTGGGTGGAATAATTGCGTTGGGGGTTGTTTTATAATAAATACTTTCTCGTCTTGGAGTCTTCAGCCAAACGCTGTATGTGATGATAAACGGACTCCCGATTTGCTTGAATTCAGGGCCTATGCAGACATGTTGTTATTATGTACGTTGTATATTCTTCATGGCTTTTGAAGGGTTTGTTGCCTTGTGTTTTGGTTTCTGCTTGTACATTTATTTTGTTTATTAGTGTACTGTAACATGCATAGATGCGATAGTCTGCGATATTAAAGCGATAGTCTGCAGAAAAAAGCCATACAGGTGACAATGACAATAGGCTGAGTAAATGATGACAGAATTTTCACTTTTGGGTGAACTGTGCCTTTAAGGGTTTTGACTATTTCCGCCATATTGGGGAGGTCAGGACCTGTCAGCTCGTACAAGTGGACGATTGAGCTGACTTACAGTAATATTTCAATGCTTCTTTTTGATAAAAAAGGGGAAAAACTGTCAATGTACTTTTCTTTTTTTGCTTTTTTACCGGCATGAGGTTGTATATCTGGCACAAGCACGATGGCTGAATGTTTAGTAGTATTCTATTTAAATAATCTCATTCTCATATTGAATACAAATCATTTTTATCATTTTCATTTTCTCGTTTGATCAGATCTCCCAGAACTTGGGCAAGATGTACAGTGAGATGATATTCGTCCACGGTTTTGTGCACTGTGATCCTCACCCTGGCAACGTGCTGGTTCGAAAAGGTCCTGAGAGCAATAAGACGGAAATTGTGTTACTCGATCACGGTCTGTATCAGGTAAGACATCGGCTGAGGCCGCCGCAGACTCGGATTCATCACTTATTACACCTCATTATTCACCCGCCGGGTCTTGGGCCGAGCCTGCATGCGCTATCGCAAACTGAAAGTGTTTTATTTGAGTGTCCCTAAAGCTGTGGTTTGTTTTAGAAACTGCACCTTTCCAGTATTTTTACCACACAAAAAGATATGCAAACGCACACAAACTCTGTGCCAGACCCCAGTGATGCTATACATTTTGTCCCTACAGTAGTTGATTGAAATGATGCAGTCCTAGCAATGTTTCAATGAGTTCTCTTTATCTCAGTGAGGGATTTGCTGTCTTTCACATTTGCAGAATTCATTATTGAGATGCCAAAAACATCATTTCAGCAACTATCAAGTAATCCCATCTTTCTGTAATGCCAACAACAACAAACGCTTAATGAACATAAATGAAAAAACACAAACAGACATTCAGTTCAAGACATCTGACTCTTAACAGCTCACATTGTTGGATTGTTAAAGGATTTTTCATTATTAAAATGTTATCTACTATTCTAGCTTATGTCATGTAGAGACACTTACATACTTGAATTTTACATGTATTTATTTTGCAGATGCTTTTATCTAAAGGGACAAATAAGAGAGCTAAACAGTAATTGTAGTTTACCAAGCCATGTTTGAAGTTGAATTAAAGCTAAAGCAAGAGGAAAATAAACAAAAAAAATTATTTAAAAAATCAATTGCATTTTATTTATTTAAAAGCCCAATGCTAACGCTGAAACATTTGTGTCCCTGTCCAAGGTGCTGAAGCAGGACTTCAGGCTGAACTACTGCAAGTTATGGCAGAGTTTGATAAGAGGAGATATGAAGGGCATCGAGCGTTACAGCAGGCGATTAAGTGCAGGGGATCTCTATCCTCTCTTTGCGTGTGTCCTCACCGGACGCTCTTGGAAGTCAGTGACCGATGGCATCAGTCAGACCCCTGTCACTCAATCTGAGGTAATGATCTCTAGTGTTCCATGATGAGGCTTGTAGATGTGGATATTTTGACACTACCACTCAAAAGATTGAACACAACTTGACCTAAACTAATTCATTTATTTTTAATAAATAAATAATACAATTTTTTGGGAAATCTGTAACTCTCTCCGTCACTCTTTGAAACAAAATTGCTGGTTACATTACATACTTATCTTTATGTGGTTTGAAGTCAAATGATGTTGACATTTCCTTTGAAAAACGAAAAATCTGGTCAACTTTCAAATCTTTATTAAAAGCTTACCTCTTAAAAAAAAACTTGTGTTCAAAGCTAAATTATTACATGTATTTGCTTAATAAATTATTTTTGTAAAGCATTTAGGCACAAGTCTTAAAAAGTAAAAAAAATTGTATTTTGGTTTTGTTTAGTGTTCATAGATTGTTAGATTGTTGAACTTTCCTCTTTATGTAATATAAAGTTAACAGAAACAGGCAATGACCTAGAAAAACAAGATCGCAAAATATTTTATCCTTCCGTCTACAGGCAATACATAAAAAGGTTTTGAAGAGGTTGGAAAAACAATTCATGTTTTGTAGCGTCTCACTGTTTAGGAGTCACAAAGCAACCACAAATAACACCTGTTAACCATAACAAGACATTGTTTTCTGTGCGTTCATTGAAACTGCACATCTAACAGTCCAGGTGGTGTGCGTGGTGACCCTGTGGTCAGAGAACTGCTGTTGGGTCAGTGCGGGGGTGGTCAAAGGTCTCTTAGTCTGGCTTGTCGTGCCGTGGCCGGAGCTGGCCTCTGTGGGGTGGTTTGGCCATCTGGAGGGTGTCAGGGACATTTATTTATATTTGTATTACACAACACTTTACAGGACGTAAAACAGCTCGGCCTGTACAAGTGTATTTCATCAGGACATAACATTTTATGCGTTAATGTGTAGAGATGCCATTTGTTGTTTGTATTGAAGCGGGCGAACTTGCATCTAATTTCACAAAACCAAACAGGATAGAGCAGCAGACACTGTTAAAAACACTTGACTGTTGTCTGAGTCGCTGCTTGCTTGTTTTCAGATTCACATCGGTTTCAGGAGCCGTTCCACTTATGCCTATTTAGTCAGTCGTGTCAGCGTGTGGCATTTGAGTGCTCTTTCCTGCAGGTGGCTTTTCTTTGTTGATTCATTACCCACAAGCCTTTGCAGGGATAGTTATGGCCCGGTCCATGACCACTTATGTTGGATGTGCTTTTTTGCCAGGGCATAGTTGCTCTTTCCTTCTCTGTACTGCTGTAGATGAGTCTGTTCTCCAAACATCTAAGCGGCAGTTTCTCTTACCGACATCATCAAATCACGAGGATGTTTTGAAGTAGTCTGGTCTTCCATAATTACAGTCGGTTATAAAGGCTGATTTCACATGTACAGCTGTGGCACTTGCAGAAAGGGAAGCTGCCTCATTTGCATAAGAATGGAGAGATAAGAACATATTGTATTGCCAGCACAGAATAATGGGCGGGAAAACCGGCAACAACAGCTCAATGCTTTTGACGTTCCGGAAAAAAAGACAAAGAATTGCGTTTGTGTTGGGATGTATAAGAATATACCTTGTACATCCAGAGTTTTGTTTGGGGTGATCATTTGTGTAGTGAATTCAGACCGCAAGTAAGCGTTATTTATAATGTATTGGAAAGATCTGCATGAAAAACTTGAATACATTTTGCAGACTCTTAGTCAAAGTGACAGTTCTTAAACGGTAGGCATTTTATTATAGTGTTTTGTGAAAATTCTGTTCTGTTAAAAAAAGTTTTTATTTACATAATACAGTATATGTCTGTGCACTGTGCACATTTATTTTGTATTTATTAACAAAAACACGTAAACATACTTGTAATATTTAGGAAATATTTACATTTATAAATCATTTAAATTATATATAAGCATGTATTGATTTAAAAAAATATCTTTGCATGTCTATGTGTTTATAAATATAAAATGATATGCAAAGTACACAGACATGCATGTGTTTATTAATACAAACAGACATATATTATGTAAGACAAACTTTTATTCTTTATTCGCGATTAATTGCGATTATTCATAAAACACTACTCACAGCCTTTTCATTTTAAGTGTCATGCAACACAACACAACTTCAGCTATAGTAAGGTTTATATACTGTTGTATATTTGGCATTAACTTAAACTAAGCAATGACGCATTTATGTAGGTTTACTTTGACTAAAACTAAGTATTTAATACATTGTATGGTAACTTTTTTATTATTAGAAAACAAATGATGTGATTCTAACTACAGACTTTGAGTAAATCCACGCAATTGAATATCGTCTAGTTGTTTCTGAATTTACATCCATTTTTGGAGTGATAAAGTATTTTTTTAATTCAGTTTGTGATGGTGGATTGTTTTAGTTGAGTCATACTCGACACTTGTCTAATGATGCCACTTGCGCACCCAGTCATTTCACAATGCAGAATTTTCTTTGTCTCTGATGTTGTCTTTTTTCAGCTTTGATTTAGCTATTGTCCAACACTTTTTTTCATGATTCGTGACTTCAAGAAGATATAGGTCCTTCTTCAGCCAGAAGGCTATTTAGGATGAAAAGTTCATTGTTACTCAGCTACTGGACAGGGTTTCAGCCATAGAGACAGAGACGTTTTTCACTGTCTGTTTTACTGCACGCTCTTTGAACAGGTTGTACAGTCCAGACAAATGTTATTTCTATTGCTTATAAACCGAGAGTCTCTGACTTACACCGACTGGACAGTGTGTCAATATTATGGTGGTTAAGCTCAGAATTATTACACTTGTTGACTTGTACATCTATATGTAGAAACTAGTCAGTTCAGCCGGCACATGCTTTTGACTATTGACTTCACGTTTTGCACAAACAGTCATAATTGAATGCGTGACTCAGATGATCTTTGAGTGTTTCTGATCCAGGCACGGTGTGGTAAACATGTATTATTTTTGATTGAGGCATTGCCTGTATTTTCCTATTGTTGCAACAGGAAACGATGTCACCGCTTTTAGCCGGATGGACAATGCCGCACTTGTGTTCTGAAATATACAGAGAACATTTGTAATTATCTGGACCTCCATCATCATTGTGATTTCGACTTGAGTACTTTTAAGGGTCATTGCTATTAAATCTTTGCCATTAAAGCTATAAAATTCCTGGAAGAGATCTTGACTTATGCAGCAGAAACGTACATGTTTGCAAATAAACTTCCCAGCCTTAGATTAAAAAATGAGTGCTCCAGGCTTTTGTATAAGGTTAAAGATCCACCATTGTGTACCTAATGCTAGAGTCTTTGTATACATTTTGTCGGATTGTGTTGGACTGGTTGTAGTCAGGTTTTACTCTGAAAAGATTTTTCATCAAAGTCAGAATTTCAAAATTCTAAGGCGTGTAGTAATTACAATAAAATGTATTTCTCTGCAATCAATGTCAATGAGATATAATCACAAGCAGGTGTACAAGTTTGCATGTTGCGTTTGTGAGCATGTGTGTGCTTTAGTAACACACTCTCATTGTGGGATTGAGATCACAGGTGCCCTCTTGACCGTATGAAGGGCTCTCAGTATCCAAACACTCCGTGTCCAGTGTAGTGTGTTACCTATTCACAGTCAGACTGCTTTGTTCACGACTATCAATATTAATGCACCCGTCTCTACAGACACTAGCTGGAGAGTCAGAGAAGATCCGTTCTGCCATTGAATAGAGATGCAATAAATCTCCAATCAGCACTTAGCTTGATGCATGTCGTTTAAACATTTTATTTACTGTATGCGTTTGGCAGAAGCTTTTATCCAACGCAACTCACAGTGCACTGGAGGTTCACATTTCATTAGTACATTTAATACTATATGTGACCCTGGACCACAAAACCAGTCAACATTTGAACTAAAAGCCCAAAATACACTGTAGGTGTCAAAATTATAGATTTTTCTTTTACACCAAAAATCATTGGAATATTAAGTAAAGATCATGTTCATGATAATATTTCGTAAGTGTCCTACCGTAAACGAACCATACATCAATGTAAATATCTCAATTTTGAAAAATTACCCTTGAGGTTCTTTTGTCCAGGTTCACATACGTAAATAAGATTTTTTTTAATCATACAACATGTAAAAACATGAAATAACATTAACTAACACCTTTGGATCAAAAGTTTTTGTGAGAAACAAATGTATTCACATGTTCAAACCTTCGTCTGGTAGTGTATATAACTACCAAATTAGATCACCAAACCAGCACTTCTGTTCTTCAGCTTGTGGTTTCCTCTAGACAGCAGCATTCATTCCAGCAGTCCTCTTAAATCACACACACAAACTCAACTGTAGTTGCAGGTTTCTGCATTTGAAGTGCAGAAAAGGCAAAAGCACTCAAACATTTTGATAAACACACACCATTAGTGTTGCAAGTGAAGTGGAGTGCTGGTCAATATAGGCCTGCCCCCTCATTAGAGAGAGCACGGTCCTCGTCTGCCAGACCACCACAGATAAAAGGCCTCTCTCTATCTCTCTCTCTCTTTCCATCAGACGCAGGTCTGCCTCGGCAATTACCTGCAACCAGCACTGTCAGAGGCCATAAAATACAGCACTATTAGTTTTCTGTACATTTTTAACATCAATATGCTGTACCTAAAGCATATGCTGATGTTTTTAATCTTTCTGTTTGGTTGTGTCTTTAGCTTTTCTCTAGTTCCTGCATGTACACTTGACACACTGTATATCGTCATGTACACTAATGTCTTAAGTTCAGGGGTCAAACACAATACACAAAAGTATAATTTTGGTTAGGTTTTTATATTTGATTTAAAATTGTATTTGCTCGCATTATTATTGGCCAGGAATGGGGAATGAAGGTAATAGGGAATGGGATGAATGGGACTTCCTGCAGTATTGTTTAAAGAGTGTCTCTCATGGTGAGATGTCAAGAAGTTATTTAATAAAATGACAAGAGAATATTCCTGCAAACTCAGAGCAAAGGATACAATAACACTTTAAATACTAAACTATAATTAAGATTTATTTTGTACTTTATTTAGTAACAACATAATTCCCACTTTTTTATCATTTCGTAGTTTTGCTGAGTTAACTATTATTCTAAATTGTGGAAAAATATTAATGAGTAACCCTACTAACGTTTGATCGCTGGTGTAGTGATCTTATTAGTCCTGTATTTAGAAGACAGCATGGCGTATTGTAGTTAAAGGACCCCTTTGTTTAAATATGGCGCTTTTCCACTGCATGGTACCATCAGGTTTAGTACGGCTCATTTCACCTCGGCTCACTTTGCTTTTCCACAGCGGTTTAGTACCGCTTCAAAGTGGGTGGGGATTGTAAACTTATCGTCATGGATGCGCCGCCTCTTCTGCCGTAGCATCATTGTGCATGCGACAAACACACGCACAACACAGGAGTAATGGACCATATCGATGGCGGATGGCAGCAAAACAAAATACTGCTAAAATACCAGAGAGTTTGGGAAATCTTACAGCAAAGAGCAAATAACGATCATTTGGTTTGCTCAGCGGAGCACGAGGGTAAGCTAATGTAGCATTTAGCATTGCGTCAAGGGTCTCAATCTTTATTTTGCTGTCACAAAGCATGTAACGAAAAGCAGATAATACGTACTAAAATGCGTTTTCATGTGTTGCAAATCCAATGACGCTGGAAATGATTCTCTCTGCCCAAACAGTGATCTGTGTGTGAACACGTCACATTTTGGTATCAGCACAGTACACTTGGAACCTCAACCGAGGTGGTACTAAAAAAAGTATCGGGTACTAGGTACTGTACCCAGTGGAAAACCGTACCGTGGAGTGGAAAAGCAACATTAGTCTGTACAAGTGTGTACAAAGCTTGGATTCACAGAATATTTACATTTTTCCATTCATGACAAATGAGATATATCTTAGTTTTTAATGCAGGTATTGCTGAATGACTGTAAACAATATTGTTCCAGTGTTTTAGTTTTGTTCTGTGTAACGTTTACAGACTGGTTGGAATTGTTGGAAACGTTTTACAATCCACACATTGATTTTGTATGCATCAGTGTCTCTACAAACATAAGCAAAGATTCACGAACCCAACTGTAACAAGTAGCAACACAGATGTATCTATCCCGGATAAAACTGTGTAACGTATACAACATAGGCTAATATAATACATGCTCCGCGATGTTTTATTCATATTTGATTTGATTATTTTCTTCAGAGGCTCCATTTGCCATGCGGCTGTATTTTTGAGACCCATTTCGAATTGTATACTTGACCTAGACATTCCTAGATTTCAGGTGCATCTTTGGTCTCAACGTTTAAAAACTATAAGGGATTTGTATATATTTATTTATTTTTGTACATGTTTAAGTCTAATTACATGCCTGAATAGGCAGAACATAATTATCTGTGGGAGAGCAGCCCAATGTACTGAGTTCTCACAGGGATGGGCAAGAGCGACTTGCCTACAAAATATGCTCTGAATCCCAATCTTGCAAGCCACCGAACGGAACAGCGTTTCGTTTTGTTTGTTTTTCCGTGAAACAGGAACAAACATCACGAACATTAGTGCTGAAATTGAAATGAATGCAATTTACATTCATTGTGCCGGAGAAACGCTCGCTTTGTGACTGAATTGAGAGCTGCAATCACTTTTGGAGGGGAGGGGGGTGGGAAAAACTAAGAGAGTGAGATAGTGAGAGCGGAAGACGTTGCAGATACACCATCTTCTTATCAGACAAC